>OY743183.1:0-1250000 GCA_963555705.1 Ligustrum vulgare
CTCTCCTCAGCAGAGTGGTTTTATCCCTGGTAGGCTTATTGGGGATAATGTCTTATTGACTCAGGAGCTCCTTTATACTTTGGATGATAAAGTTAGAGGAGGCAATACTATGCTGAAGCTTGATATGGCTAAAGCATATGATCGCATGGACTGGGGATTCCTCTACTCTGTGCTGGAGAGCTTTGGCTTTGATCAGTTGTGGATTGATAGGATCAGGAGATGTATTTCCGGCTGTAGGTTCTCGGTACTCCTTAATGGGCGCCCATGTGGCTTCTTTCCTTCTTCGAGGGGTCTTAGGCAGGGAGATCCTATATCGCCATCTCTTTTCATTATTGCTGCGGATTACTTCTCACGTCTTCTCACAGTACAGTTTGAGAGGTTCCCCAGTATGGCTTTTCGACATGGAGGTGCCATTACTATTTCGCATTTGTCATTTGCTGATGATATGATCATCTTTTCCAACGGCCAGAAACAGTCTATCAGTAGGGTACTTGACTGTTTGGAGCATTATGAGGGGGTTTCTGGCCAGTTGGTGAACAGGGATAAGAGTGGACTTATCCTCCCCAGACGGGCGTCTACTAGTCAGATAAGACGGCTCGAGCACCTCACGGGTTTCAGACACCAGCAGCAGCCGTTCACTTATTTGGGGGTCCCTTTATATAAGGGGGCCAAGAGATCCTTTCTTTATGATGACCTTATTCAGAAGGTCAGGAGCAGGATTTCTGGGTGGGCATCACGATTGCTTTCCCCTGGAGGACGCATTACTTTGGTTAGATCAGTCCTCGGCTCTCTCCCATTATACCTCCTTCAGATCCTACAACCTCCTAAGGCTGTTCTGAAGAAAATCGAGAGCATCTTTGCACGTTTCCTTTGGGATTCCAGGGACCATGCACATAGATTACACTGGCGGAGATGGAAGGATCTATGCCTTCCTACTGATGAGGGGGGACTTGGCTTCAGGAGACTTCAGGACAATGCTGATGCTTTCTCGTTGAAGCTTTGGTGGCTCTTTCGCTCTCAGAGATCTCTTTGGGCTCAGTTTCTACTGGGCAAATATTGTGTGGGGACGCATCCCTCCTTTGCTGCTATTCCACACTCAGCCTCCCCTACATGGAAGAGGTTGAAGAGGGCGTGTTCGCAGGCTGAGCCACATATTGCGTGGCACCTTGGAGCTGGACAGATATTCTTTTGGCATGATTGTTGGATGGGGGACACTACTTTGGCTGCACGTTTTCCTGATAGGCTCCATACATCGGAGAGGGTGTATGAATTTTTTGATGTCGCTGGTTGGGATATAGACAGGCTCCTTCAGATCCTTCCACCGGTTATGGCAGAGCAGATTGGGGCGATTCCATTGTGTGTTGATGCCCCTGATCAGATTGTTTGGAGGGATACATCAGATGGTAGATTTGCTACCAAGTCTGCTTGGCAGTTGGTCCGGACAGGGAGGCAGACCCTGGATTCTTTTCGCTTGATGTGGACTTCTGTACTGCCTGTCACCGTTTCTTTTTTCATTTGGAGACTATGGCAGGGGCTCATCCCCGTTGACACGGTTATTCAGAAGCGGATTGCTTGTCACTTGGCTTCTCGATGTCAGTGCTGCGCACAAATTGAGACTCTTACACATATCTTTACTGGCAGTTCGATTTCAGATCAGGTCTGGAGCCACTTTGGGAATATTTTTCGGATAACCATGATTCAGGATGAGGATGTCAGGCAGAGATTCCAGCATTGGAGATATTCAGGGTGTCATGTGAGGCTGGGTCACATTCGCACCATTATTCCTCTATTGATTTTTTGGTTTCTTTGGACTGAGAGGAATGATGCGAAGCATAGGGGCATTCAGATGGAGGCACGAAGGATTATTTGGAGAATCTACCGGATGCTCTCATTCTTACATACGGGGCGGCTATTCAGACCGCAGCATTGGCGAGGAGATATGACTATTGCACCACTGTTTGGTATTTCTTTTGCCCCCCAAACTCCCTCACCTCCTATCTTGGTCCTTTGGCGCACTCCATCAGTGGGAGCCTACAAGCTTAACACTGATGGTTGCGTCAAGGATGGCTTTTCTAGTGGAGGGGGTATTATCAGGGGCCATGATGGACAGTGTGTTAGGGCATTCTCAGCTTTCTATGGAGACTGTCTTATATTAGAGGCTGAGCTGCGTGCTATCCTTGATGGAATTATTCTTGCTCGCAGACTGGGTATCACATCTATTTGGATTGAGGCTGACTCTACAGTGGCTATTCATTGTATCACCAGAACGGGCGGACCTTGGCAGATTCAGGGGATTCTTCGACAGATCAGGAATATTCTTCATATGGACAGGGGCACTATCTCCCACATCTATCGTGAGGGTAATCAGGTTGCTGACTCGCTTGCTTCTGAGGGATGGGATTTCAGAGCTTACAGAGAGTATGGACCACAGGATCTACCACGTAACATCAGGGCACTCCTACAGATTGACAGACACGGGCTCCCCAGCTTCAGAGGACTCTAGTCTTGGTTTCATCTTTTATTTCTTGTTTGGGGCATGTTTTCCCCTTTTTTATTTCTTACATTTTGCTTTATTCAGTTGCTACATTTGCTTTCGCTCGGAGGTCAGGTCTATGCCCCCCTCCATACATGTACTATTTCATTTTAATGTTAGCTCCTGGCCCGCACGAGGATAAACTGTGAACGGCTCAACAAAAAAAAAAAAACCCTAAACAAAAAAAAAAAAAAAAAAACCCTAAACCCTAAACCCTAAACCCTAAACCCTAAACCCTAAACCCTAAACCCTAAACCCTAAACCCTAAACCCTAAACCCTAAACCCTAAACCCTAAACCCTAAACCCTAAACCCTAAACCCTAAACCCTAAACCCTAAACCAACCCGCCGCGGATTCTCTCTACCTTTGGGCGAAAATTGGCGATTTTCTTAGCCTTGCCGACGACCATGTCCAAACCGCCGGACCCGCCACCCTCCTCGCCGGAAAACACCTTGCCTCCGACCGCCTTCTCTTCCTCATTCCAACCATCCATTAATCTCCAAATTCCATCCACAAACGCCCCTCCAATTAATCATAATCATCCCCTCCAAATTGCACCAAACCCGTACACATTCCACCCCTCTACCACCGCCGCCGGTGGCTTTTCCGGTCATGAACCACCGCCGGCCCCTTCCCCTCTTCAAACCGTCCAGCCTACTTCCCTTAACCACCAATATTTCATCCTTCAACATCCCCAATTAGAAGTTGCGGCGCCTAGGGTTGGGAGTCAAACCCTAGGGCCGAATTTAGGGGTTATTAATTCTGCTATTTCTGGTTCATTTCAGCCAGTGGGGATGATTCCAATGATTTCAGAAGGTCCAAAAACCCCGGGAGTAGCCTCTGCATATCAAGATTCATCCGGCAATCCCGCATTGGGATGCGTGCCCGCAGCTGCTCCATTGAATTCGTACTGTTCTGATCAGAATCTGATTCTGGGACCTGTGCCATTGGATTCAGAGCCCCCATATTACCCCAGGGCAGTCTCGGATTCCACTACTTTTGAACATAACATGACATTGGGAAATGTGCAATTTGGCACGAATAACGAGGCAGCGATTTCTGGTGCGATTCTGAATTCGAAACCATTACCATTGGCTCTGGAACACCTGAAAACCATAGGAATGATATCAAATCCTCTTTATTCCGTTACTAGTGGTGTGAATTCTACATTGGAAAATGTGCGTTTGGGCACAAATTTCGAGGCAAATAGTTCTGGTGCGAATTTGGGTCTGAAACCTTTACCATCAGTTCCAGAACACCTGAAAACCATGGAAATGTCTTCAATTTCGAAAAATGTTGTGATTCAAGATGCATTGGGAATCGTGCATAATGGCACGCACTTCGAGGCAATGAATTCTGGGAATTCTGGACAGCATCTCGGCCAACCAGCATTACCACTGATATCAGCAGCCCCAAATCATCCAATTTTGGCCCCGGGTTCGTCTAATGTTGTTTGTACCTCTACATTGGGATTCGTGCCTTCTAGCACGCAAATCGAGGCAACGAATTTTGGGAATTCTGTGCAGATTCTTGGCCAACCAGTAGCACCACTGATCTCAGCAGCCCCAAATTATCCAGGTTTGGCCCCCATTTCGTCAAATGTTGTTAGTAGCTCTTCAATTGGATTCGTGCCTTCGAGCACGCAAATCGAGGCAGCGATTTCTGTGCTCTCTGCAGCAAAGATGATCATGAATCCTGTTCCATCAGCTCCAAAACAGGGAAAAATGGTTGGGGTCACTCCTTTAGTAACTAATCCTCATTGTACAACTTCATTGGGAAGCGTTTCATTGAGCACGAACAACGAGGCTGATAAATTTGTTGCTAAAGCCTCAGGCCAAGTTTCCACACCTGCCCCTACTGATTTGGAGGCCCCGAAGGTTGTTGGAAAGGCACCTTTGATTAATTTGGATAAGGATAATACTCCTTTAGTTGTTGCTCCACCTCCTCGGGATTCTCGGCGTCCTCCACTACGTGGGCAACCCCTGGCTCCTCGAGCTCCCCCACGTGGTAATGCAGCTTTGCCTCGTGCTATTGTAACATCTACTACAGCTCCAGGATTGCTAGCCCCGAATAAAGTTTCATATGCGGTTGCTTTGGCTGGAAAGCCATCCATTACTCAGACTGAAAGGAGCCAGAATAAATCATTTGCATCAGTCACACAGTCTCCCCCGGACTCCTTCCTCCACAGGTTTGCTACTAAGACCCCCTCAGTACACTTGAATGAACCTGCTGTTATATTTGATGATGAGGATGAGCAATTTTTGGCTGCGCCATACAAGTTCACACTTGTTGGCAAATTCATTAACAGGAAGCCTCCTATCACTAAGGTACGGGAAAGCTTCCTTAAATTTGGATTCTGTGGTGATTTTTCCATTGGCTTAATTGATGCACACCACATTCTTATTCATTTATCGCACGAGGATGATTATGCTCGGCTTTTCCTCAAGCCGTCCTGGTATATTGATGGGTGCCTTATGAGGGCCATCAAATGGACTCCTGGATTTAACCCTACGCATGAAAGTCCTATTGTTCCTGTTTGGGTTTCTTTCCCACTATTGCCCATACACTTTCGTGCAAAGGGCGCTTTATTTGCTCTATCTCGAGCTATTGGGACCCCGTTACGTATTGATGAGGCCACTACTGATTTGAGGAGACCTAGTGAGGCCAGGGTTTGCATTGAGGTTGATCTGTCCTTTGCTCTTCCGGACCGCATATGGATTCAGCGAGAGAAATATCCGGGGTATTGGCAGCCTGTTGTTTATGATAAGAAGCCGATATTTTGCAGTCGATGCAGGCATTTGGGTCACAGTGTTGATAAATGCTTGCTTGGTAGACCTCATGTTGTTGCTTCTGCTCCTCCGTCTTCTTCTTCAGTTTCCACTGCTCCTATTACTATTACTTCTGCCCCCCCTCTAAAGGCTGTTGATAAGGTGAAGAATAAGGGTAAGGGGATTTTGACTGAGGATCATCCTAGACAGTGGATGGCAGTACCCAGAGTTTCCAGCAGCCAGCATAACCCCAGTTCTTCTGGAATCTCCATTCAGCACAGTTCCACTGTGATGACCGCTTCTACTATCCCACGCCCAGTTATTGCAGTTCGGTCTATGGATTTGGCTGCTTCAGTTCAGCCAGGTTTTACTCAGACTCCTTTTTCGACAGTAGCTCAGCAGCATCCTCCAGCAGCTTTTGTTTTGCCTGTGGTTCAGTCTTTACCACAGCAGAGTTCTCTCACCATGACGCCACCTATTGTGGCGGTTCCGGGTATCAGTGTCCCAGCTTCTTTTTCTGACCCGTTGCTCGCTGATATTCTTTTGAGGCAGCAGGCCTCTGATGAGGGTGTGGCTCAGTCTATTGGTACTATTGCAGGGATCCCTTCTGGGGCTCCTCCTATTTGCCATCAGAATTTGGAGGCATCTGTCCCTTCGAATTCTGGTACTCATTCTGACACTGAGAGTACTGCCCAGTTGGAGGTTCACCAGCAGGGTGTTTTTCGGAGATCCTCGACTGATGATTTAGTTGGTCTTACTCAGCGTACTGAGGATGATGGGTTTATTCCGGTCACTCGGAAGAAAAACCCGCGTACTGTTGACACCAGATTTCCACCTACTCGGATGACGACCAGGAGTCGGTCATTGGATACCTCACGCTCTCGGTCTCGATGAGTGTCATCATTTGGAATGTGAGGGGTGTAGCTAGCTCAGCTACTCGCAGGCGGCTGAAGAGGTTGGTTCAGCTTCATCAGGTTTTTTTGTTGGTTATTTTAGAGCCCTTTGTTCTTCGGGAGAGTTTCGATTACATCAGACGTTTGCTACGCTTTGATACTGGGACGCAGAACTCATCAGGGAAGATTTGGGCTTTCTGGAATTCTGCGACTACTGTTACTGCATTGGATGATAATCTCCAGTATCTGCACGTTAAAGTTGAGGATCCCAGACTGTCGCGGCCTATTTTTTTGACTCCTGTGTATGCGGTTTGCACGGTGTCAGGTAGGAGGGATTTGTGGGAGGGTCTTCACCACATCTCCCTCACTGTGGATGGTCCGTGGATAGTTGGGGGAGACTTTAACGTTATTGCTCACGATGGTGAGCGTACGGGTCATAACACCAGAGACAGAGGTACTACAGCTTTCTCAGATATGATGATGGATTGTGGTTTGGAGGATGCTGGATTCATTGGCAGCAGGTACACCTGGACCAATGGTCGGGTTTGGAAGAGATTGGACAGGATTTTGATTAATCCGGCAGCGGCTTCATTTTGTCATCGGCTTACTGTCAGACACCTGAATCGGACTTCATCCGATCATGCGCCTCTTTTGCTTCAGTGGGACGACGAGGATGATTTGGGACCTAGGCCGTTTCGGTTCCTTAATGTTTGGACCAAACATCATGATTTTTCAGCCTTTGTCTCCCAGAAGTGGTCATTACCCACTCATCTTACGGGTATGGCTGCTCTCTGGGAAAAGTTTTTCAGGCTGAAACAGGGGCTTCGCTGGTGGAATCGACATGTTTTCGGGGATGTGTTCCAGAGGGTGAGGGATGCTGAGCGCAGGGTTGAGGAGCTGGAGATTGATTATGATTTGGACCCTACGCCTGAGCGTCATGACTCTCTGCATCAGGCACAGGCTGCTCTGAACCGGACCTTGGCTATTGAGGAGGGATTTTGGAAGCAGAAGGCCGGTTCACGCTGGGTGTGTGAGGGTGATCACAACACTCGATACTTCCATGCGATGGTTCAAGGACGCCGGATTAGATCACGTATTAGATCTATTACAAGCCAGTCTGGGGAGGTCCTATCTGCTGCTGAGGATATTCAGGCTTCTGCTATTTCTTTTTTCCAGGATTTACTGTCTTCTTCTTCGCAGCCTGTGGAGGCCATTCGCACTGACATTATACCCAGACTTGTGACGGATGAGGACAATATGGCACTAAACCGCCCCCCTTCGATTGATGAGATACGGGAGGCAGTATTCAGCATTGATTCTGACAGTGTTGCAGGTCCAGATGGTTTCTCATCATTGTTCTTTCAGAAGTGTTGGGATATTATTAGGGATGATGTTGCCAGTGCAGTCATGGATTTCTTTGAGGGTGGAGTTTTGCCTAGGGGATTCGCTGCTACCTCTATTGTTCTGGTCCCTAAGAGGGATGGAGCCTGTAGGTGGACTGATTTTAGACCTATCAGCTTGTGCACAGTGTTCAATAAGCTCATCACTAAGCTTCTGAACACCAGACTCAGCTTGCTACTGTCTCGTATTATCTCTCCTCAGCAGAGTGGTTTTATCCCTGGTAGGCTTATTGGGGATAATGTCTTATTGACTCAGGAGCTCCTATATACTTTGGATGATAAAGTTAGAGGAGGCAATACTATGCTGAAGCTTGATATGGCTAAAGCATATGATCGCATGGACTGGGGATTCCTCTACTCGGTGCTGGAGAGCTTTGGCTTTGATCAGTTGTGGATTGATAGGATCAGGAGATGTATTTCCGGCTGTATGTTCTCGGTACTCCTTAATGGGCGCCCATGTGGCTTCTTTCCTTCTTCGAGGGGTCTTAGGCAGGGAGATCCTATATCGCCATCTCTTTTCATTATTGCTGCGGATTACTTCTCACGTCTTCTCACAGTACAGTTTGAGAGGTTCCCCAGTATGGCTTTTCGACATGGAGGTGCCATTACTATTTCGCATTTGTCATTTGCTGATGATATGATCATCTTTTCCAACGGCCAGAAACAGTCTATCAGTAGGGTACTTGACTGTTTGGAGCATTATGAGGGGGTTTCTGGCCAGTTGGTGAACAGGGATAAGAGTGGACTTATCCTCCCCAGACGGGCGTCTACTAGTCAGATAAGACGGCTCGAGCACCTCACGGGTTTCAGACACCAGCAGCAGCCGTTCACTTATTTGGGGGTCCCTTTATATAAGGGGGCCAAGCGATCCTTTCTTTATGATGACCTTATTCAGAAGGTCAGGAGCAGGATTTCTGGGTGGGCATCACGATTGCTTTCCCCTGGAGGACGCATTACTTTGGTTAGATCAGTCCTCGGCTCTCTCCCATTATACCTCCTTCAGATCCTACAGCCTCCTAAGGCTGTTCTGAAGAAAATCGAGAGCATCTTTGCACGTTTCCTTTGGGATTCCAGGGACCATGCACATAGATTACACTGGCGGAGATGGAAGGATCTATGCCTTCCTACTGATGAGGGGGGACTTGGCTTCAGGAGACTTCAGGACAATGCTGATGCTTTCTCGTTGAAGCTTTGGTGGCTCTTTCGCTCTCAGAGATCTCTTTGGGCTCAGTTTCTACTGGGCAAATATTGTGTGGGGACGCATCCCTCCTTTGCTGCTATTCCACACTCAGCCTCCCCTACATGGAAGAGGTTGAAGAGGGCGTGTTCGCAGGCTGAGCCACATATTGCGTGGCACCTTGGAGCTGGACAGATATTCTTTTGGCATGATTGTTGGATGGGGGACACTACTTTGGCTGCACGTTTTCCTGATAGGCTCCATACATCGGAGAGGGTGTATGAATTTTTTGATGTCGCTGGTTGGGATATAGACAGGCTCCTTCAGATCCTTCCACCGGTTATGGCAGAGCAGATTGGGGCGATTCCATTGTGTGTTGATGCCCCTGATCAGATTGTTTGGAGGGATACATCAGATGGTAGATTTGCTACCAAGTCTGCTTGGCAGTTGGTCCGGACAGGGAGGCAGACCCAGGATTCTTTTCGCTTGATGTGGACTTCTGTATTGCCTGTCACCGTTTCTTTTTTCATTTGGAGACTATGGCAGGGGCTCATCCCCGTTGACACGGTTATTCAGAAGCGGATTGCTTGTCACTTGGCTTCTCGGTGTCAGTGCTGCGCACAGATTGAGACTCTTACACATATCTTTACTGGCAGTTCGATCTCAGATCAGGTTTGGAGCCACTTTGGGAATATTTTTCGGATAACCATGATTCAGGATGAGGATGTCAGGCAGAGATTCCAGCATTGGAGATATTCAGGGTGTCATGTGAGGCTGGGTCACATTCGCACCATTATTCCTCTATTGATTTTTTGGTTTCTTTGGACTGAGAGGAATGATGCGAAGCATAGGGGCATTCAGATGGAGGCACGAAGGATTATTTGGAGAATCTACCGGATGCTCTCATTCTTACATACGGGGCGGCTATTCAGACCGCAGCATTGGCGAGGAGATATGACTATTGCACCACTGTTTGGTATTTCTTTTGCCCCCCAAACTCCCTCACCTCCTATCTTGGTCCTTTGGCGCACTCCATCATTGGGAGCCTACAAGCTTAACACTGATGGTTGCGTCAAGGATGGCTTTTCTAGTGGAGGGGGTATTATCAGGGGCCATGATGGACAGTGTGTTAGGGCATTCTCAGCTTTCTATGGAGACTGTCTTATATTAGAGGCTGAGCTGCGTGCTATCCTTGATGGAATTATTCTTGCTCGCAGACTGGGTATCACATCTATTTGGATTGAGGCTGACTCTACAGTGGCTATTCATTGTATCACCAGAACGGGCGGACCTTGGCAGATTCAGGGGATTCTTCGACAGATCAGGAATATTCTTCATATGGACAGGGGCACTATCTCCCACATCTATCGTGAGGGTAATCAGGTTGCTGACTCGCTTGCTTCTGAGGGATGGGATTTCAGAGCTTACAGAGAGTATGGACCACAGGATCTACCACGTAACATCAGGGCACTCCTACAGATTGACAGACACGGGCTCCCCAGCTTCAGAGGACTCTAGTCTTGGTTTCATCTTTTATTTCTTGTTTGGGGCATGTTTTCCCCTCTTTTTATTTCTTACATTTTGCTTTATTCAGTTGCTACATTTGCTTTCGCTCGGAGGTCAGGTCTATGCCCCCCTCCATACATGTACTATTTCATTTTAATGTTAGCTCCTGGCCCGCACGAGGATAAACTGTGAACGGCTCTACCAAAAAAAAAAAAAAAAAAAACCCTAAACCCTAAACCCTAAACCCTAAACCCTAAACCCTAAACCCTAAACCCTAAACCCTAAACCCTAAACCCTAAACCCTAAACCCTAAACCCTAAACCCTAAACCCTAAACCCTAAACCCTAAACCCTAAACCCTAAACCCTAAACCCTAAACCCTAAACCCTAAACCCTAAACCCTAAACCCTAAACCCTAAACCCTAAACCCTAAACCCTAAACCCTAAACCCTAAACCCTAAACCCTAAACCCTAAACCCTAAACCCTAAACCCTAAACCCTAAACCCTAAACCCTAAACCCTAAACCCTAAACCCTAAACCCTAAACCCTAAACCCTAAACCCTAAACCCTAAACCCTAAACCCTAAACCCTAAACCCTAAACCCTAAACCCTAAACCCTAAACCCTAAACCCTAAACCCTAAACCCTAAACCCTAAACCCTAAACCCTAAACCCTAAACCCTAAACCCTAAACCCTAAACCCTAAACCCTAAACCCTAAACCCTAAACCCTAAACCCTAAACCCTAAACCCTAAACCCTAAACCCTAAACCCTAAACCCTAAACCCTAAACCCTAAACCCTAAACCCTAAACCCTAAACCCTAAACCCTAAACCCTAAACCCTAAACCCTAAACCCTAAACCCTAAACCCTAAACCCTAAACCCTAAACCCTAAACCCTAAACCCTAAACCCTAAACCCTAAACCCTAAACCCTAAACCCTAAACCCTAAACCCTAAACCCTAAACCCTAAACCCTAAACCCTAAACCCTAAACCCTAAACCCTAAACCCTAAACCCTAAACCCTAAACCCTAAACCCTAAACCCTAAACCCTAAACCCTAAACCCTAAACCCTAAACCCTAAACCCTAAACCCTAAACCCTAAACCCTAAACCCTAAACCCTAAACCCTAAACCCTAAACCCTAAACCCTAAACCCTAAACCCTAAACCCTAAACCCTAAACCCTAAACCCTAAACCCTAAACCCTAAACCCTAAACCCTAAACCCTAAACCCTAAACCCTAAACCCTAAACCCTAAACCCTAAACCCTAAACCCTAAACCCTAAACCCTAAACCCTAAACCCTAAACCCTAAACCCTAAACCCTAAACCCTAAACCCTAAACCCTAAACCCTAAACCCTAAACCCTAAACCCTAAACCCTAAACCCTAAACCCTAAACCCTAAACCCTAAACCCTAAACCCTAAACCCTAAACCCTAAACCCTAAACCCTAAACCCTAAACCCTAAACCCTAAACCCTAAACCCTAAACCCTAAACCCTAAACCCTAAACCCTAAACCCTAAACCCTAAACCCTAAACCCTAAACCCTAAACCCCTAAAACCCTAAACCCCTAAAACCCTAAACCCCTAAAACCCTAAACCCCTAAAACCCTAAACCCCTAAAACCCTAAACCCCTAAACCCTAAACCCCTAAACCCTAAACCCCTAAACCCTAAACCCCTAAACCCTAAACCCCTAAACCCCAACCCCTAAACCCCAACCCCTAAACCCCAACCCCTAAACCCCAACCCCTAAACCCCAACCCCTAAACCCCAACCCCTAAACCCCAACCCCTAAACCCCAACCCCTAAACCCCAACCCCTAAACCCCAACCCCTAAACCCCAACCCCTAAACCCTAAACCCCTAACCCTAAACCCTAAACCCTAAACCCTAAACCCTAAACCCTAAACCCTAAACCCTAAACCCTAAACCCTAAACCCTAAACCCTAAACCCTAAACCCTAAACCCTAAACCCTAAACCCTAAACCCTAAACCCTAAACCCTAAACCCTAAACCCTAAACCCTAAACCCTAAACCCTAAACCCTAAACCCTAAACCCTAAACCCTAAACCCTAAACCCTAAACCCTAAACCCTAAACCCTAAACCCTAAACCCTAAACCCTAAACCCTAAACCCTAAACCCTAAACCCTAAACCCTAAACCCTAAACCCTAAACCCTAAACCCTAAACCCTAAACCCTAAACCCTAAACCCTAAACCCTAAACCCTAAACCCTAAACCCTAAACCCTAAACCCTAAACCCTAAACCCTAAACCCCTAACCCTAAACCCCTAAACCCTAAACCCCTAAACCCTAAACCCTAAACCCTAAACCCTAAACCCCTAAACCCTAAACCCCTAAACCCTAAACCCCTAAACCCTAAACCCTAAACCCTAAACCCTAAACCCTAAACCCTAAACCCTAAACCCTAAACCCTAAACCCTAAACCCTAAACCCTAAACCCTAAATACTATGACCCGGATATGTTGTAGCGCCCCGAGTTCTAAATACCCGGTTTACCACGTCATTTCTTGTCTACATTTTTAAAATAATATTTTAGCGGAAGAAATCACTGAAATTCGTTTTTGGAAATATTAAATCAACTGTAATGGTCGATAAAATTCGATGACATTTATGAAATATTTCAAACTAACGAGTCGAGCCATTAATAATACGAAACATTCGGCAACGCCCTAATTTCCCAAATAATTGAAAATCTCAAAATTTGCCAAAGTTTAGCAATATGGAACATCAAAATAAGATTCTCAATTATTTAACGACTATTGCCACTATCATCCATCATTGGCCACCTTCTCCGAAATCTGCAAAGGTTGTTAAAAATAGACGTGAGCATTTCATAGAAATACTCAGTAGACTCGCGCATAATAATCATTTAACGTTATAAATTAAAACACATAATCATGATATTCAAGTCTCAGGTGTCTAACGATCACCAGTATTCTCATGAACATAAAAGTTCAAGTCTCATGCATTTACGCAAGTAATCCTCATGAACAAAGAAAATGTTCAAGTCTCATGCATTTAAGCAAGTAATTCTCATGAACACAAAATCATATATGCTAAACTTATAAATCAAATAATTATTGATGCGCACTTTTGAAAAACGTAAATTTGTAGATAAGAGTCTACCTTAAATCTGACGAGTGTAAAGTTGAGCGGGAAATGACTTCAATTCCTTATTTCACCGTACGCTTCGTCTATCCAAATTGAAAATAAGTTAAATTAGTCCGTTGAAATCTATAGTTTAAAATTGATAATTTGAAAGTTGAGGGACTAATAATGAATACTTTTCAAACTTGCGGGACAAAAATGTAAATTTTCAAAAGTGGGGTCGAAGCTTATAACGAATATTAAACAATAGGGCTGAAATAATAGATTTTTAAAAATGAAAGGCTAATTAAAATCATTTGAAACTTAAGGACTAAATTGAAATTTCGAAAACTCTAAATTAAAATATACATATATCTATACACATCATATCCCCCTCTCTCACAAGGTAGAGAGAGAGAGAGAGAGAGAGAGCGGAGGCAGAGGGCGAGAGACGGGGAGGGGGAGGGGGAGGTGCGACGGTATTGTCGGCGACGACTCCGGCGCCGGGTGCAGCGAACGACAAGGGTGGGTAGGCTGGGTTCTTGTGGGGTTTAGGTGCGAAATGGGTGTGAAAAATGGGTGCAAACAGGGACTCGAAACGCGATTTTCCGGCGAACAGGCGGCGGCGGTCGAGGTAAGGATTTGGGCTTCTATTTCTGGGTTTTGATCTTGGGTTTGTTTTGGGAAAATTGGAGAGGGTAGTGGTTGCGGTGATGGGTGTGTCTGTGTTGGGGTCGCGGCGGCTTGATGGTGGTGGTGAATGTGGAGCTTGGTGATGATGATGATTGTTGTACAGGTTGGCTGGGTTGGCGTGGTGTAATGGGGATGGAGGTGAGTTGGAGGTGGCGGTGGTCGAGGCTGAGCTAGGCGGCAGCAGTGAAGTTTGTGGCTGCACGGTGGCGGTACTGCAGAGGGTGATGATGATTGTGAATGCTGGGTGTGATTTCCGGCTGTGTGAGGTTGGTTTGCGATGAAGCCGTGGAGGTGCGTTGGAGTGCAGGTTTGTGGTTTGGGCTGGAATTGGTGGTGCTGAGACGGTGCTGCACAGGGGCGGTTTGGAGTTGGTTGCAGTAGGGTAGATTGATCGCTGAAAAATGGTGGTGTTGGGGGCAGTGGTGATTGAGGTTTGGTGATGGTTGATGAAGGGGGAGGGAGCGTTACCTTGCTGGACTGTAGGCTGAAACAGGAGCTGGGGAAGATGCTGGTTTGAGGCGAATGGTGGAATTGTGCAGTGTATAAGGAGGGAGTGTGCTGGGTGAAGTGAGAGCAATAGAGTATGGGCTTAGGGTGGTGGAAGGATGGGTTGCGTAGAATATTTGTATGGGAATTTTATTGGGTTGGGTAGAGTGCGCAATTCAAGGCAACCATGCACGCAGCAGGAGGAAAAATTCTCACGCGAATTCAACTGGATTGGAAGAATTAAACTGATAAAATGATATTGATGAAAATTGGAATTTAATATGATGTGAAAATAATAATTAAAACAATAATATTTGGAAATTCGGAATTTAATTAAAATCAAATTGACTTTACATTTCTCGACTTGGCTAGACGAACGCGTCGTGACGTTAACTTAAAAATGGGTGAGATCGCAACGACACGATTTTCAAGACTTTGAAATAATTATTAAATTGCGTAGAAATTCTCGGTCGCTACAACCTTACCCCCTTAAAATAATTTCGTCCTCGAAATTTAAACTTACTTGATCTATGATTTCTGAATACTTGGCTAGGATCTCATCTTCCTTTTTCCAAGTAGCCTCATCACTATTGTGTCTACCCCACTGGACTTTGACTAACGAAATCTCTTTGTTTCTTAAAACATGGACTTTTCTATCTACTATGCACATGGGTGTCTCCTCATAGGATAAATCTTTCTGAACCGTAAGAGACTGATAATTGACCACGTGACTAGGATCGTGGACATACTTTCTCAGCAGAGAAACATGGAACACATCGTGAACGACTGCCAGTTCTGGTGGTAAAGCCAAACGATAAGCTACACTCCCTACTTGTTCTAATATCTCGAATGGTCCAATAAAGCGGGGTCTCAACTTTCCTCTTTTCCCAAAACGAAAAGTGCCCTTCATCGGGGCTATCTTCAAAAATACTTTCTCCCCAATCTGGAATTCCAATTCCTTTCTTCTCTGATCCGCATAGCTTTTCTGTCTATCCTGCGCGGTCTTAATCCGAAGTCTGATTTTCTCAACAGCATCAACTGTTCTTTCAATAAGTTCTGGACCCAATAACTTCTTCTCACCGATCTCATACCAATAGATTGGTGATCGACATCGCCGTCCATACAATGCCTCATATGGTGCCATACCAATAGTAGCTTGAAAACTATTATTGTAGGCAAATTCTACTAATGGTAGATGATTCTCCCAACTGCCACTCAAGTCTAGCACACAGGCTCGAAGCATATCCTCCAGCGTCTGAATAGTGCGTTCAGACTGTCCGTCAGTCTGAGGATGGTAGGCAGTACTAAAATTTAATTTAGTACCCATTGCCACGTGCAAACTCTTCCAAAACCTCGAAGTATATCTCGGGTCTCTATCCGAGACGATGGAAACTGGTACTCCATGAAGTCGTACAATCTCTTTGATATATATCTGCGCTAACTGATCCATATTGAGAGTCATCCTGACTGGTAGAAAATGAGCTGACTTTGTAAGTCGATCCACAATGACCCAAATGGCGTCATTCCCTCTTGCTGATTTTGGTAACCCTGTGACAAAATCCATGGAAATTTTCTCCCATTTCCATTCTGGTATATCCAAAGGATTTAACAATCCTGACGGTCTTTGATGTTCGGCCTTGACCTGCTGACAGGTCATGCATCGTGAAATAAATCTTGCAATGCAACCCTTCATGTTCCTCCACCAGAAGGTATTACGCAAATCCCGATACATCTTTGTTCCTCCTGGGTGGCAAGCATAAGGTGCTGAATGAGCTTCTGTCATAATCTCCTTTCTGATTTGATCATCCTTCGGTACACAGAGACGTCCTCTAAACATAAGTGCTCTATCGGAGGCAATCTCGAAGCCTATTCTCTTGCCAGTTCCAACTTCGGATCTGATCTTCTCTAAGAATCTATCACTTCCTTGTGCTTCCACAATCCGACCTCTCAAATCTGGTTTAACGGTCAAATTTGCCAACCTGCGGGCTCCTTGAACTGATGGGACTCGTACCTCGATTCTTAGATTCTGCAAATCTCGAATCAACTGATCTTGTATTGTTCCCAGAGCTGATAACTGTCCAACATTCTTCCTGCTCAAAGCATCTGCAACTTTGTTTGCTTTACCCGGGTGGTAAAGAATGGTGCAATCATAATCTTTCACCAGCTCTAGCCATCGACGTTGTCTCATATTGAGTTCCTTCTGAGTGAAGAAATACTTGAGACTCTTATGATCAGTGTAAATATCACATTTACTCCCATACAAATAGTGTCTCCAAATCTTCAAAGCATGCACTACGGCTGCGAGCTCTAAATCATGTGTCGGGTAATTCTTCTCGTATGGTTTCAACTGTCTTGAAGCATATGAAATCACTCTCCCATTCTGCATCAATACACAACCTAATCCATGTTTGGACGCATCACTGTAGATAACGAACCCATCTGAACCATTTGGTATGGTCAACACGGGTGCCGATACAAGTCTGTTCTTTAGTTCCTGGAAGCTCTGTCCACACTGATCGGTCCACTGAAATTTAATTCCCTTCCTGGTCAACTGAGTCATAGGACCCGCTATCTTCGAGAAACCCTCGATGAATCGTCGGTAATATCCAGCTAGTCCAAGGAAACTTCTCACATCTCCAACATTTGCTGGTGTTGGCCAATTCATTACAGTTTCGACCTTAGAGGGATCAACCTCGATGCCACAAGCTGTAACAACATGACCTAAGAAGTCAATTTTCTCGAGCCAAAATTCACACTTCTGGAATTTGGCATACAATCTCTCGGCTCTTAATATCTCCAACACAATCCTCAAATGCTCCTCATGCTGCTCGGAATCCATGGAATAAATTAGTATGTCATCGATGAAAACAATGACGAACTTGTCAAGATAATCGTGGAATACTCGGTTCATCAAGTCCATGAACACTGCTGGGGCATTTGTGAGACCAAAAGGCATTACCGTGAACTCGTAATGTCCATATCGCGTTCTGAACGCTGTTCTTGGTATATCGGTTGGCTTGATCTTCAGCTGATGATAACCCGATCTCAGGTCAATTTTCGAGAAAATAGTCGTGCCTTTTAACTGATCGAATAAGTCTTCAATCCTGGGAAGGGGATACTTATTCTTTATTGTCAGCTTATTGAGTTCTCGGTAATCAATGCACATCCTCATGCTTCCGTCCTTTTTCTTTACAAACAGAACGGGTGCTCCCCATGGAGATACACTTGGCCTGATGAAACCCTTCTCTAACAGTTCTTCTAACTGAACCTTCAGTTCTTGCAATTCCTTCGGTGCCATGCGGTAAGGAGCTTTAGATACAGGGGCAGCTCCTGGTATCAAATCAATGGAAAATTCCACTTGCCTATCAGGCGGGGTGCCTGGTAGATCATCTGGAAACACATCACTATATTCGCATACTACTGGCACTGAATCCAAGGTAACTACTTCTGACGGTTTGTCTTGAAGGCTAACCAAATAGCCCTGACAATTGTTCTTGGCTAACAACTTCTCTGCCTTCAAAGCCGAGATAAGACGAGGAAGTGCTTTGATCTTCGATCCATAAAACTTGAACACTTCTTCACCATCCCTGCGAAAAACAACTTCCCTCTCGTGACACATAATCGCAGCTCGATTGGCGCTGAGCCAATCCATACCCAAAATAATATCGAAATCTTTCATGCGAATAATATTCAGATCTGCTCCCAATATTTGGCCATCAAAATCTATTTGTACCGATTTGACTATCATATTAGTATCGATAGTACCTCCGGAAGGTAGGCTAACCTCTAATGTACTACCAGTTTCTTCCCCTATTAAGTTCAGTCTCTCTGAGCATACATCAGATATAAACGAATGCGTAGCTCCTGAGTCTATAAGGACATATACGGGGATACCAGAAATAGACAATATACCTGTTACCATATTAACATGCTCAAAATGGAAAATTACTCTATGGGGAAATAATTAAGACATGCTCAGGGATTTAGGATATAACATGTGTACCTGCAATCACGTCAGAATCCTCAGCTGCATCCATAGCAAATACTCTCGCCTTCCCTCTTCTATTCTGGTCCGCGTTCTTCCTCTGATTGAAACCTTGGGCAGACGAAGCAGGACAGTCTAAGGCAAAGTGACCCGACTGGCCACACCTGTAGCAGATATCTTTACCCGCCAGACACACTCCCCGGTGTAACCTCTGGCACTTAGGACAAGGGGAAGTAAAATTAGTCAAAGGTCCTCCCGTGGGTCCTGAATTCTGCCTCTTATAAGGCGCCTGATTCCTGTTCTGATTTTGATTACGATTTGGACTCTGCCATTTCCTCTTACCCTGATATCTCTGCTCATTACGGTTACCCTGGTTCCCAACTGGTGCACCCGCATAAGTCACTGCCTGAGCTTTCTTCACTACCTCCCTGTAAGTGGGTAGTTCATGCGAACTAACAATCTGTCTAACGTCCGAGCGCAGGCCCCTCTCGAAACGTTGTGCCTTCTTGAACTCAGTCTCCACCAAATGTGGAGCATAGCGAGACAATTCCTCAAACTTTCTTTCATAATCGGTGATATCTAGCTCTCCTTGAACCAGATGTAAAAATTCAGTCTCCTTGTGGTCCCTGAGAGCTTGCGGGAAAAATTTATCCCTGACTTCAACTTTGAACTCTTCCCAAGTGAGAGCTGCTTGCTGTGCTGCAGTCCTGGTCCGGGATGCAGATTCCCACCAGAAGCCGGCTCTACCATCCAACATAAATTCAGCGCATAAGACCTTCTTGTCCTCCGGGCAAGAGATGTGTCGGAATATCCTCTCGATCGTCAGAAGCCATTCCTCAACGGCCAAGGGGTTATCGCCCCCATCAAAGGTAGGGGGACGGTACCTCCGAAACTGTTCGATAATTGGGACCGGGGGACCCGCTGGGGCTTGCCTCAAATCCTGGACAGCTTGTAGCAAGTCTCTGATAACTGTAGATTGTGTTGTGGGACCCTGTCCCGAAGCAGTCTGCTCATCAGTCGTTTGATTCGAAGCGGTTCTGATTACACGCCTCGACATTCCCTTTTAAAACGAAAAATCCACGTTCACTACTACTTAATCTAATTCTCATCAATCATGCCATGTCCAAATAATTATTATGCAAAGTCCAGCTAGGGTTCATCATTTCTAAATTCGAGGACAGGAATTATTATAAAAGCGTTCTTAAATCATATTATTGTTCTCATTATGCTCAACACTCGTTCTTCTTTTCTTTCTCTTTCTTATTCGGATACTATCTCTTTCTTTTCTTCTATATCTCATAAATCATTAAAAATAAGTATCCGAAATACTGAAATAACATTAAACATCATAAACTCTTTACCTCAGAGTTGGTGGGACGAATGATGGCAGTGGCAATCTTCATTAATCATCATTTAATAGTGTGAAATGTTTCTTGAAATTCATTTTGAAAAATTTTGCCAGTCTACAGAAACGCAGACTGGCTCTGATACCAAGCTGTAGAGCCCCGAGTTCTAAATACCCGGTTTACCACGTCATTTCTTGTCTACATTTTTAAAATAATATTTTAGCGGAAGAAATCACTGAAATTCGTTTTTGGAAATATTAAATCAACTGTAATGGTCGATAAAATTCGATGACATTTATGAAATATTTCAAACTAACGAGTCGAGCCATTAATAATACGAAACATTCGGCAACGCCCTAATTTCCCAAATAATTGAAAATCTCAAAATTTGCCAAAGTTTAGCAATATGGAACATCAAAATAAGATTCTCAATTATTTAACGACTATTGCCACTATCATCCATCATTGGCCACCTTCTCCGAAATCTGCAAAGGTTGTTAAAAATAGACGTGAGCATTTCATAGAAATACTCAGTAGACTCGCGCATAATAATCATTTAACGTTATAAATTAAAACACATAATCATGATATTCAAGTCTCAGGTGTCTAACGATCACCAGTATTCTCATGAACATAAAAGTTCAAGTCTCATGCATTTACGCAAGTAATCCTCATGAACAAAGAAAATGTTCAAGTCTCATGCATTTAAGCAAGTAATTCTCATGAACACAAAATCATATATGCTAAACTTATAAATCAAATAATTATTGATGCGCACTTTTGAAAAACGTAAATTTGTAGATAAGAGTCTACCTTAAATCTGACGAGTGTAAAGTTGAGCGGGAAATGACTTCAATTCCTTATTTCACCGTACGCTTCGTCTATCCAAATTGAAAATAAGTTAAATTAGTCCGTTGAAATCTATAGTTTAAAATTGATAATTTGAAAGTTGAGGGACTAATAATGAATACTTTTCAAACTTGCGGGACAAAAATGTAAATTTTCAAAAGTGGGGTCGAAGCTTATAACGAATATTAAACAATAGGGCTGAAATAATAGATTTTTAAAAATGAAAGGCTAATTAAAATCATTTGAAACTTAAGGACTAAATTGTAATTTCGAAAACTCTAAATTAAAATATACATATATCTATACACATCATATCCCCCTCTCTCACAAGGTAGAGAGAGAGAGAGAGAGAGAGAGAGAGCGGAGGCAGAGGGCGAGAGACGGGGAGGGGGAGGTGCGACGGTATTGTCGGCGACGACTCCGGCGCCGGGTGCAGCGAACGACAAGGGTGGGTAGGCTGGGTTCTTGTGGGGTTTAGGTGCGAAATGGGTGTGAAAAATGGGTGCAAACAGGGACTCGAAACGCGATTTTCCGGCGAACAGGCGGCGGCGGTCGAGGTAAGGATTTGGGCTTCTATTTCTGGGTTTTGATCTTGGGTTTGTTTTGGGAAAATTGGAGAGGGTAGTGGTTGCGGTGATGGGTGTGTCTGTGTTGGGGTCGCGGCGGCTTGATGGTGGTGGTGAATGTGGAGCTTGGTGATGATGATGATTGTTGTACAGGTTGGCTGGGTTGGCGTGGTGTAATGGGGATGGAGGTGAGTTGGAGGTGGCGGTGGTCGAGGCTGAGCTAGGCGGCAGCAGTGAAGTTTGTGGCTGCACGGTGGCGGTACTGCAGAGGGTGATGATGATGGTGAATGCTGGGTGTGATTTCCGGCTGTGTGAGGTTGGTTTGCGATGAAGCCGTGGAGGTGCGTTGGAGTGCAGGTTTGTGGTTTGGGCTGGAATTGGTGGTGCTGAGACGGTGCTGCACAGGGGCGGTTTGGAGTTGGTTGCAGTAGGGTAGATTGATCGCTGAAAAATGGTGGTGTTGGGGGCAGTGGTGATTGAGGTTTGGTGATGGTTGATGAAGGGGGAGGGAGCGTTACCTTGCTGGACTGTAGGCTGAAACAGGAGCTGGGGAAGATGCTGGTTTGAGGCGAATGGTGGAATTGTGCAGTGTATAAGGAGGGAGTGTGCTGGGTGAAGTGAGAGCAATAGAGTATGGGCTTAGGGTGGTGGAAGGATGGGTTGCGTAGAATATTTGTATGGGAATTTTATTGGGTTGGGTAGAGTGCGCAATTCAAGGCAACCATGCACGCAGCAGGAGGAAAAATTCTCACGCGAATTCAACTGGATTGGAAGAATTAAACTGATAAAATGATATTGATGAAAATTGGAATTTAATATGATGTGAAAATAATAATTAAAACAATAATATTTGGAAATTCGGAATTTAATTAAAATCAAATTGACTTTACATTTCTCGACTTGGCTAGACGAACGCGTCGTGACGTTAACTTAAAAATGGGTGAGATCGCAACGACACGATTTTCAAGACTTTGAAATAATTATTAAATTGCGTAGAAATTCTCGGTCGCTACATATGTACCAGACCAGGCGCATGACCAGATCTATGACGCACATGAGGGTCCACCCCCGGGAATATCCATGATCACAGTTATTCTTCACTGTTTTTACCATTTCTTGTATCATTTGCTATTTCCATTGTCGTACTTTACATTTATTGGAGGTCAGGTCTATGCCCCCCTCCTTTTTATGTTTTTCGCATTTTATGATATAAAATAAGCCACACTAGTGGTATTGCTTAAAAAAAAAAAACCCTAAACCCTAAACCCTAAACCCTAAACCCTAAACCCTAAACCCTAAACCCTAAACCTTGTCATTTGCTGATGATATGATCATCTTTTCCAACGGCCAGAAACAGTCTATCAGTAGGGTACTTGACTGTTTGGAGCATTATGAGGGGGTTTCTGGCCAGTTGGTGAACAGGGATAAGAGTGGACTTATCCTCCCCAGACGGGCGTCTACTAGTCAGATAAGACGGCTCGAGCACCTCACGGGTTTCAGACACCAGCAGCAGCCGTTCACTTATTTGGGGGTCCCTTTATATAAGGGGGCCAAGCGATCCTTTCTTTATGATGACCTTATTCAGAAGGTCAGGAGCAGGATTTCTGGGTGGGCATCACGATTGCTTTCCCCTGGAGGACGCATTACTTTGGTTAGATCAGTCCTCGGCTCTCTCCCATTATACCTCCTTCAGATCCTACAGCCTCCTAAGGCTGTTCTGAAGAAAATCGAGAGCATCTTTGCACGTTTCCTTTGGGATTCCAGGGACCATGCACATAGATTACACTGGCGGAGATGGAAGGATCTATGCCTTCCTACTGATGAGGGGGGACTTGGCTTCAGGAGACTTCAGGACAATGCTGATGCTTTCTCGTTGAAGCTTTGGTGGCTCTTTCGCTCTCAGAGATCTCTTTGGGCTCAGTTTCTACTGGGCAAATATTGTGTGGGGACGCATCCCTCCTTTGCTGCTATTCCACACTCAGCCTCCCCTACATGGAAGAGGTTGAAGAGGGCGTGTTCGCAGGCTGAGCCACATATTGCGTGGCACCTTGGAGCTGGACAGATATTCTTTTGGCATGATTGTTGGATGGGGGACACTACTTTGGCTGCACGTTTTCCTGATAGGCTCCATACATCGGAGAGGGTGTATGAATTTTTTGATGTCGCTGGTTGGGATATAGACAGGCTCCTTCAGATCCTTCCACCGGTTATGGCAGAGCAGATTGGGGCGATTCCATTGTGTGTTGATGCCCCTGATCAGATTGTTTGGAGGGATACATCAGATGGTAGATTTGCTACCAAGTCTGCTTGGCAGTTGGTCCGGACAGGGAGGCAGACCCTGGATTCTTTTCGCTTGATGTGGACTTCTGTTCTGCCTGTCACCGTTTCTTTTTTCATTTGGAGACTATGGCAGGGGCTCATCCCCGTTGACACGGTTATTCAGAAGCGGATTGCTTGTCACTTGGCTTCTCGGTGTCAGTGCTGCGCACAGATTGAGACTCTTACACATATCTTTACTGGCAGTTCGATTTCAAATCAGGTTTGGAGCCACTTTGGGAATATTTTTCGGATAACCATGATTCAGGATGAGGATGTCAGGCAGAGATTCCAGCATTGGAGATATTCAGGGTGTCATGTGAGGCTGGGTCACATTCGCACCATTATTCCTCTATTGATTTTTTGGTTTCTTTGGACTGAGAGGAATGATGCGAAGCATAGGGGCATTCAGATGGAGGCACGAAGGATTATTTGGAGAATCTACCGGATGCTCTCATTCTTACATACGGGGCGGCTATTCAGACCGCAGCATTGGCGAGGAGATATGACTATTGCACCACTGTTTGGTATTTCTTTTGCCCCCCAAACTCCCTCACCTCCTATCTTGGTCCTTTGGCGCACTCCATCAGTGGGAGCCTACAAGCTTAACACTGATGGTTGCGTCAAGGATGGCTTTTCTAGTGGAGGGGGTATTATCAGGGGCCATGATGGACAGTGTGTTAGGGCATTCTCAGCTTTCTATGGAGACTGTCTTATATTAGAGGCTGAGCTGCGTGCTATCCTTGATGGAATTATTCTTGCTCGCAGACTGGGTATCACATCTATTTGGATTGAGGCTGACTCTACAGTGGCTATTCATTGTATCACCAGAACGGGCGGACCTTGGCAGATTCAGGGGATTCTTCGACAGATCAGGAATATTCTTCATATGGACAGGGGCACTATCTCCCACATCTATCGTGAGGGTAATCAGGTTGCTGACTCGCTTGCTTCTGAGGGATGGGATTTCAGAGCTTACAGAGAGTATGGACCACAGGATCTACCACGTAACATCAGGGCACTCCTACAGATTGACAGACACGGGCTCCCCAGCTTCAGAGGACTCTAGTCTTGGTTTCATCTTTTATTTCTTGTTTGGGGCATGTTTTCCCCTTTTTTTATTTCTTACATTTTGCTTTATTCAGTTGCTACATTTGCTTTCGCTCGGAGGTCAGGTCTATGCCCCCCTCCATACATGTACTATTTCATTTTAATGTTAGCTCCTGGCCCGCACGAGGATAAACTGTGAACGGCTCTACCAAAAAAAAAAAAAAACCCTAAACCCTAAACCCTAAACCCTAAACCCTAAACCCTAACCCCTAAACCCCTAAACCCCTAAACCCTAAACCCTAAACCCCTAAACCCTAAACCCCTAAACCCTAACCCCTAAACCCTAAACCCTAAACCCTAAACCCCAAACCCCAAACCCCAAACCCCAAACCCCAAACCCCAAACCCCAAACCCTAAACTATGATATTGATAAAAAAAAAACCCTAAACCCTAAACCCTAAACCCTAAACCCTAAAACCCTAAACCCTAACCCCTAAACCCTAAACCCTAACCCCTAAACCCTAAACCCTAAACCCCTAAACCCCTAACCCCTAACCCCTAAACCCTAAACCCTAAACCACACTAGTGGTATTGGTTAAAAAAAAAACCCTAAACCCCAAACCAAAACCAAAACCCTAAACCAAAAACCTCTCTAGCTTTGGGAGAAAAAAGGTGATTTTTTCCCCCATGGAGGCACAACCAATCAAACCACCCGATCCACCGCCTATTTTTCCGGATATTGTCACTAATGTTGGTGGAATAACATCTGCAACAATCCCCACCAATCCTTTCCCAAAAACAGCCCCAAAATCGAGCCAAAAAATCGTTCACTTGGATGCCCAAATTGAGAAAACCTTCATCGTCGATACCCATGGCTCAAATCATCATCATGACATCTCTCCTACCCTAGGAGAACACTTCCATGAAGAGTTTTTGCTGATTCATAGGCCTGAAGTTGCAGATTCGACGAAAGAGGCTTCTAGGGTTCATAACCATGGATCTGAAAATACACACGTTTTGGCTCAGAATCAAGCCATGGGACCACCTCCAATCAACTCAGAAGTATCAAAAACCCCTGGTTTGGTCTCTCCAACTCATTTTTTGGCCGAAAAATCGCGTTTCTCAGTTCAGCCGCCGCAGTCCGTCGCGGAGCCGGTCGACCGGACCACCAACCGGTCGACCGGTCAACAAAGTGCGGTCGACCGCACCACCAACCGGTCGACCGGTCAACGGTCAACGGTCAACGGTCAACGATCAACCGGAACTTGGTCGACCGAACATTGCTGCTGCAGCTGTTTCCGCCGTTCCCGCTCCGAAAAGTGCTCCAGCTCCTCCAAAATTGTCGTATGCAGCTACATTGAATGCTCGCCCCACTATTACTCAGGTTGCTCGGAGTCAAAACAAATCATTTGCATCAGTCACACAGGCTCCGCCGGACTCCTTCCTCCACAGGTTCGCTTCTAAGACCCCCTCATTACACTTGAATGAACCTGCTGTTACATTTGATGATGAGGATGAGCAATTTTTGGCTGCGCCATACAAGTTCACACTTGTTGGCAAATTCATGAACAGGAAGCCTCCTATCACTAAGGTACGTGACAGCTTTCTTAAATTTGGATTTTGTGGTGACTTTACCATTGGCTTAATTGATACACAACACATTCTCATTCATCTTTCGCACGAGGATGATTATGCCCGGCTTTTCCTTAAGTCATCCTGGTATATTGATGGGTGCCTTATGAGGGCCATCAAATGGACCCCTGGATTCAACCCTGCACATGAAAGCCCTATTGTTCCCGTTTGGGTTTCTTTTCCAGTTTTGCCCATACACTTTCGTGCAAAGGGTGCCTTATTTGCTCTAGCTCGGGCTATTGGAAATCCGTTACGTATTGATGAGGCCACTACTGATTTGAGGAGGCCTAGTGAGGCTAGGGTTTGCATTGAGGTAGATTTGTCCTTTGATCTTCCGGACCGCATTTGGATTCAGCGAGAAAAATATCCGGGGTATTGGCAGACTGTTATTTATGATAAGAAGCCGATATTTTGCAGTCGATGCAAGCATTTGGGTCACAGTGTTGATAAATGCTTGCTTGGTAAACCTCAACTTGTTGTTTCTGCTCCTCCGTCTTCTTTTCCAGTTTCCACTGCTCCTGTTACTGTTGCTTCTGCCCCCCCTCTGAAGACTTTGGACAGGGTGAAGGATAAGGGTAAGGGGATTCTTATTGAGGATCAGCCTAGACAGTGGGTGGCGCTACCCAGAGTTTCCAGCAACCCCAGTTCTTCTGGAATCTCCATTCCGCACAGTTCCCCTGTGGTGACCGCTTCTCCTTTCCCACACCCAGTTATTGCAGGCCAGACTATGGATTTGGCTGCTTCAGTTCAGACAGTTTCTATTCAGACTCCTATTTCGACAGTGGCTCTGCAGCATCCTCCAGCAGCTTTTGTTTTGCCTGTGGTTCGATCTCTACCACAGCAGAGTTCTCACACCATGACGCCACCTCTTGTTGCGGTCCCAGCTATCAGTGTCCCAGCTTCTTTTTCTGATCCTTTGCTTGATGATATCCTCTTGAGGCAGCAGGCCTCTGAGGAGGGTGTGGCTCGGTCTGCTGGTCCCTTTACAGTGGTCCCTTCTGGGGTTCCCCCTGTTTGCCATCAGAATTTGGAGGCATCTGTCCCTTCGGATTCCTGTACTCATGCTGACGCTGAGAGTTCTGCCCAGTTCGAGGTTCACCAGCAGGGTATTTTTCGGAGATCCTCAACGGATGATTTAGTTGGCCTGACTCAGCGTACTGAGGATGATGGTTTTATTCCGGTCACTCGGAAGAAAAACCCGCGCACTGCTGTCACCAGGTTCCCACCTACTCGGATGACGACCAGGAGTCGGTCATTGGATACCTCACATTCCCGGTCTCGATGAGTGTCATCATTTGGAATGTGAGGGGTGTAGCTAGCTCAGCTACTCGCAGGCGGCTGAAGAGGTTGGTTCAGCTTCATCAGGTTTTTTTGTTGGTTATCTTAGAGCCCTTTGTTATTTGGAAGAGTTTTGATTACATCAGACGTTTGCTACGCTTCGATACTGGGACGCAGAATTCATCAGGGAAGATTTGGGCTTTCTGGAATTCTACGACTACTGTTACTGCATTGGATGATAGTCTCCAGTTTCTGCACGTTAAAGTTGAGGATCCCAGACTATCGCGACCTATTTTTTTGACTCCTGTGTATGCTGCTTGTACGGTGTCTGGTAGGAGGGATTTGTGGGCGGGTCTTCACCACATCTCCCTCACTGTGGATGGTCCGTGGATTGTTGGGGGAGACTTTAACGTTATTGCTCACGATGGTGAGCGTACGGGTCATAACACCAGAGACAGAGGTACTACAGCTTTCTCAGAAATGATGTTGGATTGTGGTTTGGAGGATGCTGGCTTCATTGGCAGCAGGTTCACCTGGACCAATGGTCGGGTTTGGAAGAGACTGGACAGGATTTTGATTAATCCGACAGCGGCTTCATTTTGTCATCGGCTTACTGTCAGACACCTGAATCGGACTTCATCCGATCATGCGCCGCTTTTGCTTCAGTGGGACGATGAGGATGACTTGGGACCTAGACCGTTTCGGTTCCTTAATGTTTGGACCAAACGTCATGATTTTTTAGCCTTCGTCTCCCAAAAGTGGTCATTACCCACTCATCTCACGGGTATGGCTGCTCTCTGGGAGAAGTTCTTCAGGCTGAAACAGGGGCTTCGCTGGTGGAATCGACATGTTTTCGGGGATGTGTTCCAGAGGGTGAGGGAAGCTGAGCGCAGGGTTGATGAGCTGGAGATTGATTATGATTTGGACCCTACGCCTCAGCGTCGTGACTCTCTGCATCAGGCACAGGCTGCTTTGAACCGGAACTTAGCTGTTGAGGAGGGATTTTGGAAGCAGAAGGCCGGTTCCCGCTGGGTGTGTGAGGGTGATCACAACACTCGATACTTCCATGCGATGGTTCAGGGACGTCGGATTAGATCACGTATTAGATCCATTACGAGCCAGTCTGGGGAGGCCCTATCTGCTGCCGAGGATATTCAGGCTTCTGCTGTTTCTTTTTTCCAGGATTTGCTTTCTTCTTCTTCGCAGCCTGTGGAGGCCATTCGCTCTGGCATTATACCCAGACTTGTGACGGATGAGGACAATTTGGCACTAAACCGCCCCCCTTCGATTGATGAGATACGGGAGGCAATTTTCAGTATTGATTCTGACAGTGTCGCAGGCCCAGATGGTTTCTCATCCTTGTTCTTTCAGCAGTGTTGGGATATTATTAGGGATGATGTTACCAGTGCGGTCAAGGATTTCTTTGAGGGTGGAGTCTTGCCTCGGGGATTCGCTGCTACCTCTATCGTTCTGGTCCCTAAGAGGGAGGGAGCCTGTAGGTGGACTGATTTTAGACCTATCAGCTTGTGCACAGTGTTCAATAAGCTCATCACTAAGCTTATGAACACCAGACTCAGCTTGCTTCTGCCTCGCATTATCTCTCCCCAGCAGAGTGGTTTTATCCCTGGTAGGCTTATTGGGGATAATGTCTTGTTGACTCAGGAGCTCCTTTACACGTTGGATGATAAAGTTAGAGGAGGCAATACCATGCTGAAGCTTGATATGGCTAAAGCATATGACCGCATGGACTGGGGATTCCTCTACTCAGTGCTGGAGAGCTTTGGCTTTGATCAGTTGTGGATTGATAGGATCAGAAGATGTGTTTCCAGATGTATGTTCTCGGTGCTCCTTAATGGGCGCCCTTGTGGCTTCTTTCCTTCTTCGAGGGGGCTTAGGCAGGGAGATCCCATTTCGCCATCTCTTTTCATTATTGCTGCTGATTACTTCTCACGTCTTCTCACTGTACATTTTGAGAGGTTCCCCAGTATGGCTTTTCGACATGGAGGTACCATTACTATTTCGCATTTGTCATTTGCTGATGATATGATCATCTTTGCCAACGGTCAGAAACAGTCTATCAGGAGGGTACTTGACTGTTTGGAGCATTATGAAGGGGTTTCTGGCCAGTTGGTGAACAGGGATAAGAGTGGACTTATCCTCCCTAGACGGGCGTCTACTAGTCAGATTAGAAGGCTCGAGCACTTGACGGGTTTCAGACACCAGCAGCAGCTGTTCACTTATTTGGGGGTCCCTTTATTTAAGGGGGCCAAGCGATCTTTTCTTTATGACGACCTTATTCAGAAGGTCAGGGGCAGGATTTCTGGATGGGCATCACGATTGCTTTCCCCTGGAGGACGCATTACTTTGGTTAGATCAGTCCTCGGCTCTCTCCCATTATACCTCCTTCAGATCCTACAGCCTCCTAAGGCTGTTCTGAAGAAGATCGAGAGCATCTTTGCACGTTTCCTTTGGGATTCCAGGGACCATGCACATAGATTACACTGGCGGAGATGGAAGGATCTTTGCCTTCCTACTGATGAGGGGGGACTTAGCTTCAGGAGACTTCAGGACAGTGCTGATGCTTTCTCGCTGAAGCTTTGGTGGCTTTTTCGATCTCAGAGATCTCTTTGGGCTCAGTTTCTACTGGGCAAATATTGTGTGGGGACGCACCCCTCCTTTGCTTCTATTCCACACTCAGCCTCCCCTACATGGAAGAGGTTGAAGAGGGCGTGTTCACAAGCTGAGCCACATATTGCGTGGCACCTTGGAGCTGGACAGATATTCTTTTGGCATGATTGTTGGATGGGGGACACTACTTTGGCTGCACGTTTTCCTGATAGGCTCCATACATCGGAGAGGGTGTATGAATTTTTTGATGTCGCTGGTTGGGATATTGACAGGCTCCTTCAGATACTTCCACCGGTTATGGCAGAGCAGATTGGGGCGATTCCTCTGTGTGTTGATGCCCCTGATCAGATTGTTTGGAGGGATACATCAGATGGTAGATTTGCTACCAAGTCTGCTTGGCAGTTGGTCCGGACAGGGAGGCAAACCCAGGATTCTTTTCGCTTGATGTGGTCTTCTGTACTACCTGTTACCGTTTCTTTTTTCATTTGGAGACTTTGGCAGGGGCTCATCCCTGTTGACACGGTTATACAGAAGCGGATTGCTTGTCACTTGGCTTCTCGGTGTCAGTGCTGCGCACAGATTGAGACTCTTACACATATCTTTACTGGCAGTTCGATTTCAGATCAGGTTTGGAGCCACTTTGGGGATATTTTTCGGATATCCATGATTCAGGATGAAGATGTCAGGCAGAGATTCCAGCATTGGAGATATTCAGGGTGTCATGTCAGGCTGGATCACATTCGCATCATTATTCCTCTATTGATTTTTTGGTTTCTTTGGACTGAGAGGAATGATGCGAAGCATAGGGGCATTCAGATGGAGGCACGAAGGATTATTTGGAGAGTCTACCGGATGCTCTCATTCTTACATAAGGGGCGGCTATTCAGACCGCAGCATTGGCGCGGAGATTTGACTATTGCACCTCTGTTTGGTATTTCTTTTGCACCCCAAACCCCCTCACCTCCTATCTTGGTCCTTTGGCGCACTCCATCAGTGGGAGCCTACAAGCTTAACACTGATGGTTGCGTCAAGGATGGCTTTTCTAGTGGCTTTTCTACAAGCTTATCAGGGGCCATGATGGCCAGTGTGTTAGGGCATTCTCAGCTTTCTATGGAGACTGTCTTATATTAGAGGCTGAGCTGCGTGCTATCCTTGATGGGATTATTCTTGCTCGCAGACTGGGTATCACATCTATTTGGATAGAGGCCGACTCTACAGTGGCTATTCATTGTATCATCAGAACGGGCGGGCCTTGGCAGATTCAGGGGATTCTTAGACAGATCAGGAATATTCTTCATATGGACAGGGACACTATCTCCCACATCTATCGTGAGGGTAATCAGGTTGCTGACTCGCTTGCTTCTGAGGGATGGGATTCCAGAGCTTACAGAGAGTATGGACCACAGGATCTACCACGTAGCATCAGGGCACTCCTACAGATTGACAGACATGGGCTCCCCAGCTTCAGAGGACTCTAGTCTTGTTTCCCATACTTTATTTCCTACATTTTGTTTTTTTTTTCAGTTGTTACATTTGCTTTCGCTCGGAGGTCAGGTCTGTGCCCCCCTCCATACATGTACTATTTCATTTTAATGTTACCTCCTGGCCCGCACGAGGATAAACTGTGAACGGCTTAAAAAAAAAAAAAACCCTAAACCCCAAACCCCAAACCCTAAAAAACCCTAAACCCTAAAAAACCCTAAAAAACCCTTAAAAACCCTAAACCCTAAACCCTAAAACCCTAAAACCCTAAACCCTAAAACCCTAAACCCTAAACCCCTAAACCCTAAACCCCAAACCCCAAACCCCAAACCCCAAACCCCAAACCCCTAAACCCCTAAACCCTAAACCCTAAACCCCAAACCCCAAACCCCAAAACCCCAAACCCCAACCCCTAACCCCTAACCCCAACCCCTAAACCCTAAACCCTAAAAAAAAACCCTAAACCCTAAACCCCAAACCCTAAACCCTTGTTTTGAAGAAACTAAAGGAACATAGTCTTTCACAAGTAATGACGCAAATGACTTTTTCCATGATTTTTGGGCCTCGGATGGGAGTTGTTGAGTGGATGAGTCGACGGTGGTAGGTGGTTTACCGTCGGCCAAGGGTGTTCCGACGGTATTTTGGGGTGGTGGTGGATGTTCGGGTAAATGTCTTTGCATCTAACGTGTTGGAGAAGTCTACGAATGAGAATTTTGGCCCTACTTCACATCCTCATTTAATGCTTGATGGAAATGGTGAGAATATTAGTACTAGGAAGGACAAGGCTATTGAAAGTAGCTCACAAAATGTGCATGACAATAGGTACAAGGACCGAGATACTCAAGTTGATTGTGAGGGGTTGAAAGAGACATTTGAAAGAGCATTGAATGCAAGGGAGCAATTTAAAGGACACAAAAAACAAGAAAGGCTACAAAAACAAGGTGCATTAAATGCTAAATCATGCTTTAATGCCTTTGGAGTGTTGGAGCACGAAAATTCTGAAGATTTTGTGGATGGTAACAGGATGGACACGACAGGAAATGCAGGGACCAATTTGCAAAACTCACAAACTTCGGGGACCAATGTGCAAAAAAGTGGAAAATTGAGAAATGATGCTTCTTCAACTGAATCTGTTTCAACTTCATATGTTTCAAACAGTGTTCAAACAGGTTATGATCCTCATTTTGGGTTGGGGACCTATTTGAGAAAAAATGAAAGTTTGGGGACTAAGATGCAAAAATCGGATAATTCAGGGACCAACGTGCAAATTTCGAGAAAATCAGTTTCTGGGGACCTGCAGACTTCAAAAACTGATGCTGGAAAGAATTTGAGTCTGGTTAGGACTGATTTGCAAAATTTTGAAGCTTCGGGGACCAACTTGCATGTTTTGGAAAAATTGGGGACTTGTGTGCAAACATCCGAAAATTCAGTTCCTGGGGAATTGCAAGCTGTATCAAATGAATCTAGAACTGCTTTGAATGATGGAAGGACCAAAATGCACAATTTGGAAAGTTTGGGGACCAAAGTGCAAGAAATGGAAAATTCGGGGGCCAACAAGAAAATTTCCGAAAATTCAGGTTCCCTCTCTTCTTTTGCTCAAGTTAATTCTGGTGCAGTTATTCTGCGGGATAGTGCCTCTTTGAAACAAGGTCTCATTCAACACTTTAAAAATCATCGAATTAAAGTGGGACCTAGTTTTAAGCATGCAATTGGGGAACTTGTTCAAAATATTGTGGGTGATTCTAATATTTCTTCATCCAATGTTGTTTCTCCACCAAGTGTTAGTACCAAAAACAATTGTGGATAAGATTAATGATGACATGGATTGCATGGGTTTTGAAAATTATGAACTTAATGTGGAAACTAGCATCCCTTCGCAATCTTATAATAATTGTCTTGAGGAAGTGCGAGCTCAGATTGAGGCTTATGAACTGGCACATGAAATTTCGGGTCCTCGGCTCCATGATGCTTGTGGGGGAAATATTGATGAGGCAAATGACTTCCCAATTGGTGTGGGTTTAAACGACCATGGTTCATGGTACTCGAGATCAGATGAGGAAGTCGATGAAGAAAGGTCACGACCGGGGGATGAATTCTTTTTTAAAAGGTCAACTTTTGAAGATATGCACCGAAGGTAGTGGGGGGATAGCCCTAAAAGAAATCATCGAAGGCAAGGATCTTATTAGGCATGCAAAAGGTCACTGAGATCATTGTTTATACCTTGCTTTCCTTTTGTTGTTTTTATTTACTTTATGTTTGCTTTGGTTTTTTGTTGGGAGGGTTTTGGCCTAGTCCCCCCTCATTTGTACTTTTCATTTTTGAAAATCTATAAAAATCGCCACCTCAGTGTGGTTTACTTAAAAAAAAAAAAAAACCCCCAAACCCCAAACTCAAACCCCAAAACCCTAACCCCCAAACCCCTAAACCCGAAACCCTAAACCCAAACCCAAAACCCCTAAACCCTAAAACCGAAACCCCTAAACCCTAAACACGTGTCACGATCCTACGATATGATTTCAACTATAAATAGAGCATGCCTACTTCCAAATAAGAGGTTAGAGACTCAATACATAAACTTGATATATTAAATCTCATTCCCTTTTCTCTATTTTACACACTTATACCTCCTGCACTCAAATTGTATTTACTTGAAATGGGTATGACTTAAGCATCAACGTGCAGATAGGAGCCACCTCGGCACTCATTGTAAACTAATTGTTTCTCCTAGTACGCTGGAGATTCACATGCTCCTAGTACGCTGGAGATTCACATGTTCAAGATGGAGGAGCTAAAATGTGTTGATTCAAGGTCCTACCAGATTTTGTGGTCAACAAAAACTATTAGAATTTTTAAATAAACTCTTCTTTTTAATACAATTATCAATTGAGTTTGGATTAAAACTGATGTGATGTAAACGTGCAAGCATATAAAAAAACTAAAAGGACTTTAATTTTTTTTTTTTTTTTTTTTTTTTTTTGGGTTCTGTTTATATCTTTAGGCATGGGGGTGGATTAGACATTACAATCTGCTTTATCAAATTTAAGATAAGAAATGCAAGTTTAATATCAAGAGCTGAGGAATGATGAATTTTTTTTATGATTGACCAATTGTTCTAATATGTTTCAGGATATAGAGCTGCGATATCGCTTCATCCATAACCATTTCCCAAGTTTGCATGAGGAGGTAATTCAGTAAAAAAATAATTTATTTGATGTAGTTAATATTTAACATTTACATTTTTGGAAATTCCAATGAGTTTATCCATAGTGGTGGCTATTATTTTCATTTTTTTTTCATGAATCACTATATGTGGAACGCTTGCTCATTCACTATTATAAATCCCTTTATTTATTTGTTATTATGTGCGAAATATATTTTTCTGATAATCAATGTTTTTTTTATATATGGTGGAACTCTTTATATAATTCTGAATGCATGTTCGAGGCTTTTGCAATGAGAGATAGGTGTTGTCAGCAATTGTGAACAAAATTGAAACCTTCTATGTTGCTATAGTAGCTATACTAAAATTATTCATTATTGTTTCTTTTCTCACTTCAAAAAAATAGATGTGAACATAACTTCAATTTTAGCTTCCACTTAGTTACACACTCAAGCATTATCAATACTTCCACTCAGGTACACAGTCAAACATCATTATCAATACTTACACATTCCAATGTAAGATTACATTTCAAACTCAAGTGGCGACAAATCAGTTAGTAACTTCGTATGCTATGAATATCAACAAAAGTGAAGGAAAATCACTTTTCAATGTTAGTCTTTATTTAAAGAAGTCAGTTTTTAGTCATGGACAGTTGTACTTTTCGTTCTCTAAAGTGACGAATCGCAGTGGTTTGAAGATGATCATTTGCGACAAAGATGAAAATAGAACAAACTCAACTACGAATGTAGTTTATATATAAGTTTTTTAAAATTTATAGTGTAAACATTGCAACTCTATTAATTATAGTGTCATTTTATTATTTTCCTATCTATTTCATTATACACATGTTTGAAATATAATTAAAAAGGAAAATTAAAAAATATTAAAGTTGCAATTATATGTTTCGACATGATGTCGTGCATCGTACGGGTGAAATATTAGTATCTCTAATAATAGGATAATCATTATCATTTTACGCACGCACTTTTTCGCGCAAAATTCTTTCTAAATCGGGAAACTTTTGCCAAAAAAAAAGTATTAAATATAATTAATAAAAGTTGGTATTAAATGTAATATATATATATATAAGTTCAAACTAATTGTTTCAATTTTTAAATTAAAATGTATAAATATGTTATAATTATAAAATTATAATTAATAAACTTAGAATCATAATTATATAAGAATTTAAATATTGATAAAATTACAATTTAAAAAATTTAAAATCTTATCTAAACTAAATAAATAAATATTGCAAAATATAGTGAATATATGTTTTTTTTTAATACTTATAGTTTTATTCATTTTTTTTATAATTATACTATTATTTTAAAAATTGAAAAATATACATTATGGGTGTCAAATCGAAGATCTCAATAAAGAAATGTCACATCATGAAAAATGTTTTCCACATTTTGATGTTTGATTGGAAAATTTGACTTAGAAAATATTTTCTATGGTACAACCAATTGAATCATACTTTAGCCATTTGCCTTGAAAATATTTTCTTAGTTATTTGGTGAGAAAACATTTTCCACCTTAGAAATCAAACATAGCTTAAAAGTTTTATCTTGATAGATGTGATAAAATTAAAAAAAAAAAATGATATCGATATTTTTGCAAATGGTAATTTGAAACCTATAGTCTTTAATCCATTATATGATATACTTATACTTAAAGATATATACACTTATCTTCCCAAAAGCTTTTGAGATATGTTTATTACTTTTTATATATTGTTGTAATTCTATAAATAGTTTTTTATAAATTCTAATAAATTGAGATTATATTTAGTTAATTGTTAAGGTCCGTTCAGTGGCTTTGTGCAAGAGTTTTTTTTTTTTATTTGACTTTATGATTTCTAAGGTAAAATGTGTGGCTACAAATTGAAGAGGGAGAATATATGTGTTTAAAAAGTCGTATGAGAAATTGTGTAATTTAAAAATTGTAATTGTTGAGACTGTTGAGACCAAGCCCAAAAAGTAGTACAGTGATCCACCAGGGAAGGTCCAATAGAGGCCCAATGGACCTTGGCCCATGGCTAAAGCTTAAGATGTCTTCTTGGGTCAATTGCCGAGGTGGTACAGCACGTGAACTTCTTTAGCCGAACTAATTTATGACTAGCCGAAGTGTTTTATGTTTAGATGGAGGACCTCCTTAATAACAGCTCGGATGAGTGATGGGACAATGGATGGAATCAGAGATGTGACGCCGCCTTTATCAAAAAGTGACAGGCGCCCATCCCCTACCAAACGTAGCAATGATTACTGTCAAAAAGTAAGATCCGCTTCTCCAAAAGCTAGAGTAAATACACGTGTAAAATCTTCCACGTGTCGCGATCCAAAACAACAAATTCCTCTATAAATAGAGCACCCCTCCCGCTTTGTAAGGGGTTAGCAATCTGATACTCTGAACTAAATATTGTATTCTCTCCATTTTCTCTCTTTTACACACTTATATTTCTCACACTCAATTTATATTCGCTTGAAATGAACACTGACTTTGGCATCGAAGTGCAAATGGGAGCCACCTCGGCCCCCTTTGCAAACTGATTGTTTGTCACAGTGCAAAGGAGGTCCACGTGTTCAAGATGGAGGAGCTGAGACGTGTTGGTCCAAGGTCTAGCCGGATATTGTGGTCAACATTTTGGCGCCTTCTGTTGGAAACCATACTGCTAACCACGAAAATGCATGATTAAAAAAGGACGAGTAACATCTTGCAAAAGAGCGGAGAACTGCAAGGACTTTGAAATATAAGTTTATTTACCTTGAAAAATGTGTGAAACTTTGAAACATAAGTTTATTAAGCTTGAAAGAGGCGTAAAACTTTGAAACATAAGTTTATTAAACTTGAAAAATGCGTGAAATTTTGAAACATAAGTTTATTAACCTTGAAAAAGGCGTGAAACTTTGAAACATAAGTTTATTAACCTTGAAAAATGCATGAAACTTTGAAACATAAGTGTAACAACCCTGGAAAAGGATTAGGACTTTGAGATAAAAGTTCACCCATCTTTGAAAGAAAAGATAAACCAAGGAATTGTTCTGAACATGAATGAAAGTGGCGATGATATTAACCCTCGTAGGAGTAGAGACGGGAAACACAGCGAGGAAGAGGCTCCTTAGAGGCCTCATGAGAACGCAAACGAGGGAATGGCCCAACCTAACCCTCCGCTCCGGCACCGAGATCGCCGCATGATGCAAGACATGACTCGCATGGCAGCACAAATGCTAGAAATGCAGAAACAGCAGATCGAACAAACTACTGTGATGAATGCCTACATGGCTCTAGGGTATGTTGTAAACGAGCCCATGATGAACCCGCAATACGCGCATCTACATTACTCACCATCTGATGCAGCTACTGCCTCCTATTATTATCAAGATCCGCAGGCATTCGCCGAGGTAGAATCTGCTCCTTTCAACGAAGAGGACCCAGTGCATGAAGCACCAAGAGCACAAGATCAACCCCCTTTTAGCCGCAGGGAGGCTTCGCCTTCGAAGTCTGGTAGCGTTTTTAGCCGAATAGGGAGATTATTCCGGGGCAGACGAGGGGGCCAGACTGACCAAGATCAACACCATGCAGCTGAGCCTAGAAATAAGCGGGAGCGATGCTCTGAAGAAGCCCTGTCGCGGAGCCAAATGCACGGAGACCGGCATAACACAGGGGCAGAAAAATTATCCCCCACACATGAGCCTAGGAATAGGTAGGAAAGGAGAGCAGAAGCAGCTCGGACGAAATCTCGTAATGATCTTCCGACCTTCGAAAGGCCAAACTACGGGTGATTTTTCAACACAAAGACAGGAGTATGCTCCACCGCCCTACGACCAACACCATGACTCGATATATTCCGGTCATGACGAGAACAGTGAATTACCGTCATACGAGCTAGATGACGAAGAGGAAATAAGTCCCTTCACAGAGGGATCCGTAGGTGCCCGGTGCCTCATGACTTTGAAATTCCAGAAATAACAAAGTATTCTAACCGAGGTGACCCTGACGATCACCTGTTAAACTACCGCGCTAGCATGGAAATAGTCGGAGCCACTCCGGCACTGAAATGCAAGGCCTTTGCTTTAACCCTTGAGGGAAGTGCGATATGATGGTACAAAAAACTCCCTCCTGGTAGCATCCACAGTTGGAGAGATTTGAAGGCAGCATTCAAAAATGGCTTTGTTTTCTCCAGGCCTGGCCAGCTTCCACTCCAACGCCTTCAGGACTTAAGGCAAGGAAAGGAGGAATCTTTGAAAAGTTACGTAGCCCGATTCACTGAAGAGATGCACATTTGTGAGAACATCACCGAGGCGGAGATGTTTTCCGCGTCAAAAGGGGGCTAGACATGACGAGCATGTTTTAGAGGGATGTTCAAAGCAGAAATTCGAGGGATTACAATGCCCTAGTAGATCTAATGAAGGAAGAGATCGTCTCAGAAGAAATGGCTAGGGCCAGAGACAATCATCCTCAAGGGAGATACAATCTTGGGTATCCTAATGAAGCGAACCTCAGGAAAGGAGGTATTAAGGATAGGTTCGGCAGTAACCGAAGTGGAGCGCCATATAGCGACCCAGAATTTTTATGCAATAAATAATTATTTTAATATTTAGAAAATTGTGTCGCTACTATTTCACCCATTGTTTTGAAGTTAACGCCGCGACGTGTTCGTCTAGCCAAGTCAAGAAATATCGAATTTGTTCGATTTTAAATTAAATGTCCGAATTTCTAAAATTATATTACTTTAATTATTTATTCAAAGTATTATTTTCAAAATTATTTTCAGTCCAAAATATATCTGTTTTAAATACGTTTCTTGATCAAAGTTAGTCAAAATTTTAGTTAATTATCCCACACTAATCCTAATCTATATCCAGCAAGTGCAACCCACGTTTTGTTATTCTGTCTTTTGCTTTTGTACCAAATTCATAATCATTTTGTTCCACCTCATTAATCATCCACCAACATTAATTAAATCATTAGCCTCATCATCCTCATACTTTAACGCCGAAAGCTATAGCTTTCACTGTACCACTTCAACCCACATGGCACAACTCAGATTCCCACAATTTTCTAATCTATCTATATTCTAATATTTTTCAAACCCTCTTTATACATATTTAGGCCTCATCAGAACTTCCTCCCGAACACAGCCTCAGACTCTGAACAATCATCCCAAGGCAGCTCAATCTACAATCAGTCCATAACCATCATCCTCAATTCACCAAACAATGTCACTGCAATACCAAACCCAAGCTCGCAGCCATTTCTATCAACACTACTAGCCATCACTACACTGCAGAAACCTCAAGCACAGGCCAACCTCACCACTAGTAACCAATCAACATTTATCAACATTTATCAAACCATCACCGGAATCCATCCACTGCAAATTACCCAAACCACCCCATTGAAATTCACTGCCAAGCTGCCATCATCCAACACTCAATTCAATCGAATCTCCAAGTTCAGCTCAAACTCAAAAATCAAAACCCAAATCGAAACCCAGAACCTTACCTCAGCTGCAGATCACTTTGCCACCGGATTATCGCCGGAAAACCATAACTTACAGCTTCGATTTTGTTTCGATTTCGCCCTTGTTTCTCGCACCCAAGCCCTAAAATCAGAACCCTTGCTTTCGCCACTCACTACCGCCGCTCGACCGCGGTATTTCACCGACAAATCACCGGCAGTACTTCGCCGGATTCCACCCTGCGCAGCTCTCGTTTTCGTTTAGTGAGAGAGAGAGACAGCGTGAGTCGTGAGAGAGAGAAGAATGATCTGATATTTGATATATTATAAAAAGCTGAGATATATATTAATTTTCAGAATCTGCAGTTTAGTCCCTGAAGTTTTAAAGCCTTTCAATTCAGTCCCTATGTTTTAAAATGTCTTAATTCAGCCCTTTCAATTCTTTTAAAGTTATTTCAAATCAGTCCTTAAGTTTGAAATGTTTCAATTCAGCCATTTAGTTTTTATATTATTTCAACCCTATTGTTTTGAGTTTCCGACTCAACTTTCAAAATATTCATTTTAAATCCCAACTTTTGAAAATATTCATTTTAGTCCCTCAACTATCAAAAGTATTCATTTTAATCACTCAACTTTCAAAACATCAATTTTAGTCCTCAAATTATAATTTATCATTTTGAACTATATATTCGATAGACTAAAGTGACTTATTGGCTAAGACGAAGCGTACGGAGAATTTAAAGAAATTGAAGCCATTCCCGCTCAACTTTGCACTCGTCGGATTTGAGGTAGACTCGCACTTATTAATTGATTTAAATTATGATTTCATATAAATGTCATGTGACTTGTGAAAGTCAATTTTTAAGAAAAACAAGTATGTTTTTATGAAAGGTAAATATACCTTATGTTTTTATGAAAAGTAAGTATACCCTATGTTTTTACGATAATGTTTTATATGTTTTGGATCATTGCTATGCACATAAGAATTCTTACCACCTAAGTTCGGTAGAATTCTGTGTCTCCATAAGTTTATGAGGATTTACCACCTAAGTTCGGTAAAATTCCTGTCTTTCCATATGTTTATGAGGATTTACCACCTAAGTTCGGTAAAATTCCTGTCGCGTATGTTTATGAGGATTTCGATCCTATCTTATGTTATGATGGAAATGATCCCTATGAATTTCATGAATTATGTTTTGGTATACTTACTGTTATTATGATCTTACTGTTATTATGACTTACTACATAAGAATTCTTGCCACCTAAGTTCGGTAAAATTCTTATATTTATGAGGATTTCGATCTTATCCTATGTTATGATGAAAACTTACTGTTATTATGATTTTACTGCATAAAGAATTCTTGCCACCTAAGTTCGGTAAAGTTCTTGTGTCTTCTTATGTTTATGAGGATTTCAATCCTATCTTATGTTATGCTTTCAAAAGAAATTATGCTTGGCATAATTAAAATGTTTTTATAAGTATATGGTTTTCAAAGAGCTATTTTCAAAGAGCCTATGATTTGCAAAATATGTCCCGTGCTGTAATGCAAAATATGAGTTTTATCAAGAGCCGTTTTATAAAGAAGCTCTATCAATGCCCGTTTTATAAAGAGCCGGGATTTATGTGTTTAATCATCTTATAAATTAAATTAATTTGCGATGAGTCTACTGAGTATTTCCCCCATGAAATACTCACCCTACTTTTAACAGTTTTGCAGATTTCGGAGACGGTGGCGAGCGATGAATGATGGTGGCAATAATCGTTGAACGGTTGAAAGTTTGACGTTAATGATTTCCGTATTTTCCAAACAATCGAATAATTTAGAGAAGTTCATTTATTTGAGAAATTATGATATTGGCAATTTCTTTACAATATTAATGGTTCGATTTACTATTTCAAATGGTTTCATAAATGTTTTCAATTTTAGCGGCCATTACAGTTTATTTAATGTTGCCAAAAATGAATTTCAATTATTTCTTCCGCAAAAATATTATTCGAAAAAATTTAGACAGAAAATGACGTAGTGAATCGGGTATACGGAACTCGGGGCGCTACAAGTTGGTATCAGAGCTAGTCTGCGTTTCTGTAGACTGGAAAAATTTTCAAAAAAAGAATTTTCAAGAAATATTTTTCATTATAAGATTTTTATTGATGAAGATTGCCACTGCCATCATTTCGCTCCACCAACTCCGAGGTAAAGAAGTTTATAATGTTTAAAGTTATTTCAGTATTTCGAATACTCATTTTATTGATTTATGAGAAAGAATGAAGAGTATTTCGGATACTTATGATTTATGAGAAATAAGAATGTATTTCTTCGAAAATAATGATGTTGTTATGCTTTGTCATAACTTATATGCTTTAATGTATGATTATGAGAAATTTTTTTAAAACGAGTGTTGAGCATAATGGGAATAATATGATTTTATTGAGAATTAAGTAATGGATATTATGTTGAGTTAATTTATTATGCCTCTATGTTGAAGAGAAATTTATTATGAAGTTTGGCTTTGTGAATAAATTTTGGGAATATGATTTATGGCATATATTTATAAGTATGAGTAGTCTTTTGAGCCAATTAAGGTATGGAAGGAAGTGATATTGTGATATTGAAAAATATGATTTGAAATTGTTATGTTGAGGAATTATGAATTGAATTATTAGATATTTTGATGATATTGAAGTGTTAGAATCATTTTCAATATTTTTAGATCGTTGTGATCAAATGTGGAGTTATTTATTATTGTGAGTTATGAAGTATGCTTATGGTTTGGAATAAGTCCAAATTACAAGGGAGACTCTGTCCAGAATTTTATCATTTGGAATTAAGAGCATAATATGATAAGCATCCACTAAAGGAATTAAGGTTAGACATGCAAGATCATTTACATCACAAACGAGATTTAGTAGATGATAGCAGAGATTTTATTATTTTCTCATAAGGAGAACACACAAGAGTCACACTGGAAAGGAAATACATGAAAAACACGAAAGCATAAGAGAAAAACATGGAAAGATCCTCAGAATGAGAGATGTGTTTCCGGAGTAGCCGTATCCTACCACCTCTGATCTTTTGAGGAAATAAAGAAACCTTCAAAGAGGTGTGTTTCGAGAGTAAGAATACTCCGTAATCTACCACCTGGAATCTTTGAAGTACACACAAGATTTAAACATTAAGGAAATCCTAGTAAATGGAGGGGTGTCTCGAGAGTGAGAATACTTCGTACTCTACCCCCACCTATTCTAAGATTCAAAGAGTTAAATTTACATTAACCGGACTCCATTTTCGCTTGATTCCCCTTCCTTGCGACCAATCTATCTTAACTCCTGCTGGATCTTGTATTGAGATATATGACTGCAGCTTATCCAGTAGTTCATCAATAGTAGGAGCAGAAATAAGAAGCCTTCTGGAAAATGGAGAGATGAATCCCTGTTCCACAGCATAATCAAGAAAGGTTAACAAACCATCAAAGAAATTGTTAACATTCAGAAGCCCAATAGGCTTAGTATGGAGATCTAGTTGAGCCCACGAGGTAATGTTAAAGATTTCTTCTAAGGTACCAAAACCTCCGGGCAGGGCTATAAAGGCATCAGAACCATATAGCATACAAGTTATGCGTTCATGGATGGATAGGGTTTGAACTTCATGCCCTCGTGTTTTGCCTGCAACATCTACCAAAGGGACAGGTATGACACCGATTACTTTTGATTTCTCTGCAAGAGCAGATTGGGAAACACAACCCATTAGACCACTGCTACCACCCCCATACACAAGAGTGATACCTTTTTCCCCCAGTTTCTTTCCAAGATCTACAGCCGCTTCTAGATAACCGAAGCCTTTCCCTACTTTTGATCCACAAAATACACAAATAGTTTTGATCTGTCGAAGTTTTGGTGCTTCCATCTTTGATAGTAAAGAAGGGAAAACTTACGAAGAAGATGTGATTTTGGGATGCCTGAACTATGAAATATGTTTGGCTATTTAAAGCCGGAAAAAAAAAATTTTTACTGTTTTTGATTGATTCTGAAAAAAAAAAAAAAAAAAAAAAAAAAAAAAGATTCACTTTTTGACAAAATCAGCCAACTTTTGACTATTTTATCAAAGATATCACCTTTCGGTGATTTATTTTCAGCTTTATCAAACCTCGAGAAAAGGAAAATATATTTATTTCCAGCTTTAAACTGAGCGTATAAGGAGAGAAGTTCACGTTGCACATAACCACTTGGGTGCGTCTCAAGAGTCAGTCGAATATCATCCAAAGACTCTTTACTCAGTCCACCCTTTATGAATTCGATTTTATCATCCCGATTAGTGGAAGAATATCCTACTGATTTGCAACGAGTATTACAGTTCCAACGAGCACATTTGTAGCAACCACCCAGTCTTTTTGCTCTTCTTTTCTTTGCAAACGTGCTTTTGCCTAAACCAGGCATGTGCTTTGGAAATGTTGATGGTAATTCACCAGATAGTCGAACCTTTGCTTCTATCAACCAGCGAACATCTTCTGGAATATCATGAGCCATTAGCAACCTCAATCTTTCGAGCCTTATTCTATAGATCTTTCTCAGATCATTCATAGGAAGACTGGAATAATACTTGCGAATGTTAGAAAGGATGATATCCATTGTTTGATAATTCAACCTCTTCCCAGCATGAACTATTTAAAAGCGCAAGGATATGAATGAATCCGCGTGATTTGTGTTACAGTAAGAAAGCATGGAATAAAATAATGGATAAGAGGAGACAATAATTAATGCGCCGTTCACTTTCTTGATAAAAGAAAGATTTGATGATGGGATTTGAGATTTGGAATATTTTCTTGGATTATGGATACTGAGATTTTGTTATAATAATGATAATCATGGTATAATGTGATGATACGTGGAAAGTGAATTGAGGACCGTATCGAATTAGAGTTAATACGTATATACAAGTGAAAGAAATACTTTGCAGGAAATGTGATGACTTTTAAGTAAAGAATTTTAGTTATTTGGAAGATATTTGTTTACTGAATTTTGGGTTACAAATATTGGAAAGATAAGTTGATGATATTATGTTGATATGTTTGGGTATATTACGTAGAGAAAATATTCAGGTAATTCTTTGATTATTTTGGGAATTTTCGATGATAAGAAAGGAAAAATTATTATGATACGATATGTCAGTAAAGATTTGTTGAAATTTTAGAGATATATACGAATATTTGAGGTCACATGATACGATGATAAGTGACAAGTTACATAAATACTACGAATATTTGAGGTCACATGATACGAATATTTTGTACTCCAACGCTCCCTCTCAGAATCCCCCCATGGCTCAAGGAAGAATGGAAAGTAGCTGAAGTGGAAAACAGCCCATGATTGGGGCTTACTGCGCCTACCACAGGTATTATGGCCACGCAATGGAAGATTGTAGAGAAATCCACATGTTAGCGGACCAAAAGGCACACGGAAGAAGGGAAAGTGATTTCTCTCCTGACAAGGGGAAAACACAAAAACCAGGTAGTCAAAAGTTCAAACGAGCTGACAGGCGAGCTCCATGGAAGAACCCAACAAAAGAAAGGATTGACAGTCGACAAAGAGACAGGAGCAAGGGTCAGGATGACTCCTCTGCACATGCTAAAGATACGAGAGAACCACCTATGCCTGCAAATGATCCGTCGATTCGTGAAATCGACACAATATTGGGAGGCCCCCATCCAGGTGGAAGCACAAATAACTCCCAGAAGAGATATATCAGAGAGGCCAAGCATCCTGCCAACGTAAATTATCGCATCCATTCACATCTTGTTGGGATGCCTCGGACAGAATCTATCACCTTCACCCAAGACGATGCTATTGGGGTACACTTTCCGTATAATGATGCATTAGTTATCAGGGTAGTGGTGGCTCGGAATGGGTTGTCACGAATGATGGTGGATGATGGTGCCTCAATAAATGTAATTTACGAAGTAACTTTTGATAAGATGGGGATTAACACCCCACTTATTCCAGTTCCAGATCCAGATCCAATATATGTATTCACAGGGGATAGCATAACTCCCAGAGGATCCATAACACTTATGACTGAGGTAGGGCAAGCACCAACTTTATCAAGAATCCCCATGGAATTCTTGGTTGTAGAAAAGATCTCCTCTTATCATGGCTCGATTGGAAGGACAGGTCTCATCGACTTGGGGGCTGCAACCCATACGAAATATATTTGCATGAAATTTCCCACAGAGTACGGTGTTGCAACTGTTAGGGGGAGCCAAACTGAATCGCGGGCCTGTTACACGAACGCTATTCGAAAATTTCAAGACCGGAGCTTGAACATGGTTAGTGATGTGGCAATGGCTGAGGCTGCTCCGGACCCTGAAAGACTGGGTGGAGGGCCCTCAGAAAATGAGGATGTTACAATGACGCTGGAAGAAGATATGGCAGATCTAGACCCAAGAATGGCTGGAGATAATTGCTCTACCCCAGCTGAAAGGCTGGAATGCTTCGGTGTAGATCCACTTGACCCAATCAAGGAGTTGCAGATTGGATTAGATTCACCAATTGAATACAAATATCAGCTGAAAAGCTTCTTACTTGAGAGCCTCAATGTATTTGCATGAAAACATGATGACATGGTTGGAATTGATCCTAAAGTGGCCTGTCACAGACTCCAGCTCGATCTCAGAAGTCCTGGGCACAGGAAAAAGAGAAGACCGATGAGTTCTGATAAATACGAGGCCTTGAAAGAAGAGGTAACGAAGCTATTGAAAAATGGCTTTATCAAAGAATCCCGGTATCCGAAGTGGGTATCAAACCTTGTTTTGGTACCAAAACAGAATGGGAAACTGAGAGTATGTATTGATTTTTCGAATTTAAACCAGGCATGCCCCAAAGATAGTTTTCCACTGCCTCGGATTGATCAGTTAGTTGACTCCACAGAGGGACATGAGATGCTAAGCTTTATGGATGCATACTCCAGATACAATCAAATCCCCATGCACGAATCGGATAGGAGCACACCTCGTTTATTATGGATAGGGGACTCTATTGTTACAAAGCTATGCCATTTGGCCTAAAGAATGCTGGAGCCACCTATCAAAGGTTGGTAAATCGTATGTTTTCATAACAATTGGGAAACACCATGGAAATATATGTTGATGACATGCTGGTCAAAAGTATGGTCGCCACAGAGCATATCCGCCATTTTTCAAAGGCCTTCGATGTTTTGAGGAAATATCGAATGAAGCTCAACTTAGCGAAATGCGCTTTTGGAGTAGCATCCAGAAAATTTCTGGGATTCATGGTAAACAGAAGAGGGATTGAAGTCAATCCCGATAAAATCAAAGCTTTGATGAACATGCGATCTCCTCAGAGCCCAAAAGAAGTGCAAAGCTTGATGGGAAGGATTGTGGCTTTAAATCGGTTCATTTCTAAGTCTACTGATAAATGCTTGCCATTTTTTAAGATCTTGAAGGGAGGGAAGCGATACCAATGGACGCCAGAATGTGAGCAAGCTTTTGCCGACTGAAAGCATTCTTGGGGCAGGCCCCATTGTTATCAAAACCAAGAGCTAGCGAACCACTTTATCAAAACCAAGCTAGCCTACTGTTAGCTCAGTGCTGATCAGAGAGGAAGATGGGAATCAATTCCCAGTGTATTATGTAAGCAAAGCCATGCTGGATGCAGAAACACGTTACCCAGATATGGAGAAATTTGCTCTCTCGTTGATCACAGCAGCTCGCAAACTCCGCCCCTACTTTCAATCGCACTCCATACATGTTCTCACCAACTTTCCCATGAGGTAGGTGTTACAGAAACCAGATGTATCTGGGAGGTTAATGAAGTGGGCAATAGAAATAAACCAGTACGACCTGCATTATGAACCTCGGACTGCTATAGAGGGTCAAGCATTGGCAGATTTCATAGTTGAGTTCACCCATCTGCCAGAGGTGGAGATGATTGATAACGCGGAGGATAGCCGTGAGTGGAAGTTGTTCGTTGACGGGTCCTCGACTGATCGAAGATCTGGGGCAGGCATACTACTAATGAGTCCGGAAGGGTACAAACTACACAGTGCCATCCACTTTGACTTTAAAGCCTCAAACAACGTTGCAGAATACGAGGCACTCTTAGCTGGACTAAGACTTGCAAAAGCTTTAAAGATTAGGTCTGTGGTGGCAAATAGTGACTCACAGCTTGTCGTAAGCCAGTTTAACTGACAATTCGCTTCTAAAAGAACCAACCATGGTTGCTTACTTGAAAAAAGTGAAAGATTTGGCCGTGAACTTTGGAAAAATGGAGTTACGGCATATTCCCAGAAATGAGAATTCTAATGCAGATGCTTTATCCAAACTAGCAAGCAGTAATGATTCCGAGCTCCACAATCTGATTCCAATTGAGCATTTGATGACCTCTTCTATTGAGCCAGGAATGGAGATTTTGGCAATAGAAAAAGAAGGATCCTGGATGAGTCCCATACTAGCATACTTGAAGCATCAGACAGTACCAGACAAGCCGGAAGCAGCTCGAAAATTGCAAAGATATGCCGTAAATTTCGTACTCTTGGATGATCTACTTTATAAACGGAGTTACTCCTCTCCTTTGCTGAGATGTGTTGGGCCGGAGGAAGGATGGTATGTGATGAAAGAAATCCATGAGGGCATATGCGGCAATCACGCCGGGGTGTTGTTGCTAGCTCGAAAAGCCCTTAAACAAGGATATTTTTAGCCGACTATGCAAAAGGATTCTCATTACTTCGTCCGCAAGTGCGATAAATGTCAAAGGCATGCAATCATACCGCATCAGCCGTATCATAAGTTGATTGTGGTAACTAGCCCTTGGCCTTTTACGAAGTGGGGGGTTGATATTATTGGCCCTATGCTTAAGGGTGCTGGTAACAATTGTTTTGCAATACTTGCAATTGACTACTTCACCAAGTGGGTCGAGGCGAAACCCCTGATGAGGATTACCGAGGCCAACACCACCAAGTTCATCTGGAAGAATGTTATAAGCATATTCGGAATACCGCACTCGTTGGTTAGTGATAATGCAAAACAGTTCAAAAACAGAAGCATAGATGAATTGTGCGACGATTTGGGAATTAAGAAATTATTTTCGTCTCCGCATCATCCACAAACTAATGGGCAGGTTGAAGCCGTGAATAAGACCATAAAAAACACCCTAAAGAGGAAGCTGGAATCCAAAAAAGGCGCATGGGTAAATGAACTCCCACAAGTATTATGGGCACTTCGAACCACCTCGCACACTACCACTGGTGAAACGCCTTTCTCCTTAGCGTATGGATCCGAGGCGGTATGCCCAGTTGAAATTGGGGTGCCTTCTCTTCGTCAAATTCATTATGACGAGGTGGGAAATGAAGAAGCACAGAGGGCTTGCTTGGATTTCCTCCTGGAAAAACGGAGTGATTCTCAAATAGTAATGACAAAGTACCATGAAAAAATGGCCCGATACTACAACAAAAGGGTAAAGGGTTGGCACTTTAACATTGAGGATTTAGTCCTCAAAAAGGTTCTTCCCTCTACTCAAGAACCAGGAGTAGGGACTTTAGGTCCTAACTGGGAAGGCCCTTACAGAGTAGCCTCCGAGATGGTACCCGGCACGTACATGATCGAAGACCTATCTGGGGTTATTTTATGTAATCCTTGGAACACAGATCACATTCATCGCTACTTTCAATAAAATCAAATTCCTCTTCGGTGGTCACAACGTCTCCATATAATTTAATGAAAATCTTAAGTGAGTTACGTTAAGGATTGCACCAAGTGCTATCAGTAAGCATAACGGATAGTAAAAATGCCTACATTATTTTGTTTATAGGACAATACATCTCCACTATGCTTGAACTTTGTTAAAACAAGGGACTCTTATAAAGCCTGCACTGCGATCACTGCGTGTGGGTTGAACGTATTAACACCGTCAATAGGAGTTCATCCAAACTAATAAATGCAGGTGTTACGGACTATAAATCAAAAATGTTCAGATGTTTGTCAGAATCAGATCTAACCAGCAAGTATGAATGTCTTAAGCTACTTAGATCTGAGGGACTATTCACATATCTTCATACAATGCGTTTGTGTTTGGAAACGTTCACCTATCTTCATACAATGCGTTTAGGGAGCGTTTGTGTTTGGAAGCATTCACACTTAAACAAATAATGTTGTACAAACCAAAACATTGAGCTAAACTAAATCACTACGTTTATAAATCAAAGTATATACAATTCAAAATGTCGTTACATTTACAATTTAAAGCGTCATTGCACTTACATTATGAAAAAAATCGAACAATATACAACATGCAAAATGACCAAAGCAAATACAAAAGAGGATCATTGAGGAGGGACATCTTCTGAAGAGCTCCTGCTAGATACATCCAAAGGATCTGCGAGATCATCAAGGGAATCGCCCTTATCTGCATCTTGAGGTTCGGGGTACAGGGCTTCGATGGAGGATAGGTCCAGAGTTGGGAAAGCTTCCTTCACGTCCCTCAAAGCCATCATGGCCCCTATATTCCCAAAGACCCTCTGCATGGCCTCATACTCTGGTGTCTCTTCAAAAGTGTCTTTAAAATTCTGGATCGCCTCAGACACCTTGGCGCTTATAGCTTTCTCCACTCGTGTCATAACGGTCTGCTCCAGAACCTCCGTGATCCTACATTGCATATGTCGTTCCAGAGAGGCAAGATCCTCCTCCGCCTTTCTCCTAGCTTCCACCTCTCTCCCCAATTTCTTAGTGGCTGCTGCCACCTCAGCCTCTAGCTTAGCTTTGGCCGTATTGGCTGCTGTTAGGGCCTCAGAAGTTATGGACTAAGCCTGGTTGGAGTCGTCCAATTTCTTACAGAGGGACGCCACATCTGCCTCGGAATCATGAAGATCATGCTTTAACTTTACATTGTATTCTTGAAGACATTTGGCTGTCACCCTATCTTCCGAGGAGGCCTTGCGAGCGATGGATAGATGCTCCTTGAGGTCCTTAATCTCCTTCAGCATATTGTCCGCGTGACGAAGTGCAGTCTCAGCGTCCTTCTTGTCCTGCTGCGCCTCCTCCACTGAAGACTCCACCTCGTCAATAAGGGTCAGTGCCCTAGCATTCATAGCTTTGGCAGCAAGCAACTTCCGGAACGAAGTGGCACTGGAAGAGAAGGCAGACCAGCCCTCTGTCCAAAATTGCTCAGTGTCCAAGGCAGCCCTGGCAGGAGGAGAACAGGGGGAGTCAAACAAGGAAGGACTGAAAGTAACATTCATGGGGAAAACACTGGCTTTAATCTGTTGGAGCTCTTCTGCTCCCGCAGGTGTCACTTCGTAAGCCAAGTCTGGGATAGACACAGAAGGCTCATCCTCCAAGTCTTGAGTCTCTGGGACGGAGGTACGGAGGTGGTTTCCTTGTCCCTTCTAAGCCTCTTCAAAGGGGTGGGTTCCTCCTCAGATACGTGCTCAGAGATATCCTCGGATAAGGGAGATGGCAAAGAAACATTCTTAGACTCCCTCTCCCTCTTGGAGCAGCCCCTATCTGACCTTTTTCCCTTCCCCGTTACAGTAACCTTCTTAGGTTCAGCCCCTTTTTCCAAGCTAGGCTGTTGGGGACCCACCGACAGCAAACTGGGTGGTGGCAGTAATGCAGGAAGAGGACCCTCAAGTTGGGCAATGGACGCCTCGGATGCCTCCTTTGCCACCCCTACTTGCAAATTAGCAAGTACTGCTTTCTGCCTCCTTTCAATTTTGCTGTTGTGGCGAAGGGGGTTCTTTTTGGCCACAAGACCCTTCAAGGAAATCTTCGGAAAGTCCTTGGAACCTAGCAAGAAAAGAAGGAGAATGAGGCTATGAACGGACGAGGCATAAGATATGAAGGCAGTAAGGAAACAAACTTACTCATAACTCGCATAAGGCCGTGCTTAACAAAGAGTTTATTTTGTTGAATGACCCCCTGAAAAGTGCCCTTGTAGGAAAACAAGCGTCTCACTGTCGCTAAGTCCGCGTCGGAGAGGAGGCAATAATAGGAGGATATGAGCCTCTGGGAGACAAGTAGTACCAGTCCTTGACATCCGACCTCACATCATTCTCCCTTCTAATGGATTTCTTCAAGGTATATAAGGTGTGGATGGTGTGCAGAGAGATGGGGTAGTCAGAATTGACCTACTGTCACACCAGCCAAGTACCCACCGCCTGCGTCCAGAAATTTAGGGCCAACTGATAGAGGCATAAGTTGTGACTCCTAAGTAGAGCCCTAAAAAAGGGGTGCAGGGGCAGCCTCATCCCGTAGAATAGAGCATCATAACACACAGCCACCTGGCCTGGGGGAGGGCTACAGGATCGGAAAAAAGGTGTAGGGTGCACCAATCGAACCCCTTCTAGCATCCTGAATTTTGCTGAAGCTCCAGCCAAATCAACCCCTCGAATTTTCGTGGCAATCTCGCTGTTTTCCCAAGACTCTGGATTTGGATCAGGGTCTACATGATACCCTGACATTTTATTTACCAGGTCTACCCAACCTTCAACCTGGGCTATTTCCTCCTCAGAAAGCCCCAGCTCTTCCCTATGTGTTCTAAATGGGGTCCTAACAATTAATCCGAGGTCCTGGTAACCGGAAGAAGAGCCCACTACCTCTCCTCTTTCCAAATCCCTGTCCCGCTTGCTTCGAAGCTCCCGCAAAGAAGCCTCCTCCTCGGATGATAGATGAGCCATGTAGCTCTGATCCTTTTCTTCTTCGCTGTCAGAATCATCCAAATAAATTATACCACTGTGTTTCCTATTCCTCCTCTTAATCTGCTCCCTAAAGAAGCGGGAGCTAAAAACCGACAAAGACAATGGGCAGAAACCTCTGATAGGAATCGTCATTGCCAACAGTTCATGTGGACCCGTTCCCCTAACTCTTTCCATTTATTCTTAAAAATGGGCCAAACTCACCGAAAGGAAAACAAAATGCAAAACAAAATTTTCAAACTCACACTTGAAGATTAGAAAAAAAAGAGGTTTTCTTTGCACTCACAAAGGAAAAGAAATTTACCTTCAAAAACGGACGATCAAAATTGTATACTCGGAGCGAAGAACGCGCCAATGAAGAGTGTGGAACGATATTGATGAGTTGCTATGTAAAAAAAAAAAAAAAAACCCTTGAAGAGATACTGAAAGACTTGCAATAATGGAAGAGACGCTGCAACTTCTTTGCGGAGAAGCTACTGCAAAAATTCTAAGAATACGGTAAAGGAGAAACAATGAGAAGAAGAAGGCTTTATATGGGACTCAATAAACCAAAACCCTTGGTCTTTGAGCCGCATAATTAACACGGGTAACCAACGTCTCTTGGAGGATGGATTAATCAAAGCGCCAACTGTCAAAAGAAGGGAGAAAACCGTTCAGTTACCATAATGGGAGCCATGCACGGAGAGATGTCACCTCTCATTCCTTTCCTGCTTCTTGGGAACCGATATTAGTAGCCTCCCTTTATATTAAATGCGCCGCCTAAGAGACATGCTAGTATAATTCCAACTTTCACTTGAGAAGTAAAACGGGAATAGAAGGTCGGCCTTACTTTGAATCAGAGCTCCCCCTAAGGAATGTCATTATGAGCCTTAAGCTTGCAGCGTCATATGATAATTCCCAGCTGACAGATGGCAGAATAACTATAGAATATATTGAATGTAACAGATAAGAAAGTTCGAGCAAGACCGCAATCCCATAGCAGCATAATTACAGAACGCTATCAGAACAAAGTTAGTGCTTCGAACATATAACAAATCATATCCGCCCATAAATGACCACATCGAATTTGAAGGACTAGTGTTGAGACCAAGTCCAAAAAGGAGTACAGTGATCCACCAGCGAAGGTCCAATAGAGGCCCAATGGACCTTGGCCCATGGCTAAAGCTTAAGATGTCTTCTTGGGTCAATTACCGAGGTGGTACAACACGTGAACTTCTTTAGCCGAACTGGTTTATGACTAGCCGAGGTGTTTTATGTTTAGACGGAGGACCTCCTTAATAACAGCTCGGATGAGTGATGGGACAATGGATGGAGTCAGAGATGTGACGCCGCCTTTATCAAAAAGTGACAGGCGCCCATCCCCTAGCCAACGTAGCAATAATTACTGTCAAAAAGTAAGATCCGTTTCTCCAAAAGCTAGGGTAAATACACGTGTAAAGTCCGCCATGTGTCGAGATCCAAAACAACAAATTCCTCTATAAATAGAGCACCCCTCCCGCTTTGTAAGAGGTTAGCAATCTGATACTCTGAACTAAATAATTTATTCTCACTCCCTTTTCTCTCTTTTACACACTTATATTTCATGCACTCAATTTATATTCGCTTGAAATGAGCACTGACTTTGGCATCGGAGTGCAAACGGGAGCCACCTCGACCCCCTTTGCAAACTGATTGTTTGTCACAGTGCGCAGGAGGTCCACGTGTTCAAGAGGGAGGAGCTGAGACGTATTGATCCAAGGTCCAGTCGGATATTGTGGTCAACAGTAATCATTACAAAAAAAATTGAAATAAATGAAGCAACTACACGCAATGTTAATTACTTCGGTTAAATACAGTTCAAAGACAATATTAGGGACTTTAAAAAGACACTGACGACAAATAATATATATAACTATTTCACAAATTAAAATGCTAAATATTTTGACTATTTGATTTTTACGTGCTTATACCTAAATTTTTAATTTTTTTTTACTTACAAGAATGAAAAGTAATTGATAATAAATGTCACTAACCCTGTCTGATCCAAGACTGTCTTTCAAATTTAATCGAAGAAAATTTCCTCTCATCTTCTCATATGCAATGAAAATTAATAAAAATCAAGGTCAATCCCTTTCTAATTTCAATTTTTTTTTTTTTTTAAGAAATCAATTTTCAACCAGGTCAACCATACGTTGTTGTTTCAAAAGTTATAAATCGCAAGGGTTTAAAAATTTTGATCCGCGACAAGGATGACAATCAAAGTAATTCAGCGACAAACGTTGTATTCAAGGAAGTATTCCATAATTTGTCATCCTGCATCTGTTTTTCATTCCATTTTTTTAAAATTTCTAAAAAATAATATTCAATTTTTCCGTTAAGGTTTTTTAAACATCTACATATTTTTCTTCCAATATGAACATAAATATAGTCCTACTTATAAAATATTAACATTATTATTGCAAAAAAATAAAAAATCGTGCATCGCACGGTAGCATGGGTGAAATACTTAGTTATAGTAACAACAATAAGAAAAAAGTCACACCTTCACATTTTAACACCCAAATACCCTCTAAATCTATTTAAATCAATTTAAATAGAAAAAGCAAAAGCAAAATGATATCTTGATCAAAATGACTAGTACATAACAAGTGTAATTCAACAAAACCTATTACTTATTATGCACTCCATTCCTTCAAGTCTTTCACCTTTTGTCCAGATACATGGAAAATAATTGGCTTTATGGCAGGCGAGAGTTACCACCACTTATGGGAATTTTCTGTACCCTCCACCCTGACCTCTAGGAGACACATCCTACGATTTACCACTCAAACCAATCGTCCAGGACAGAGTCAGTTCAGACCCTCAAGATGTGGGTTACACTTTTTTTTTTTTTTTTTTTTTGGGAAAATAATCAATTTAAATAGAAAAAGAAAAAGCAAAAGCAAAATGATATCTTGATCAAAATGACTAGTACATAACAAGTGTAATTCAACATCACCCTACTCTCCTACTCATCCTTTTCTCTATGAAAAAAACGCCTCGTACCCCAATCAACCTGCATTGAATTAATTCCATCATTTCCTGTGTTCTTCTCTAGGAGAAAAGAATACTTTGTTCAGGGGCGGACCTAAGGTGGGTCGTAGTGGGGTACGTGCCTCACTAAAAAATCTGATTTTTTTTCCCTTTTTTTTTTAAAAAAAAAAAACTAGAATTTGAGATTTTAGTTTGTTAAAAATTTGTGTTTAAAAATATTTTTTTATATTTTCAATATAAAATATATTGTTGAAAAGTAGACAGAGAAAATTAGTGATGTTAAAAAGTGGTTTGAAAAATTGTATTGTTTAAAAACATATTATTATTATTTTTATAGTTTGTCAAATAGAGGTTAAATTATATACTCTTGTTTGGAGTTTATACTTTCAAATAAATATTTTGCGCCATTGATCTCTTTTGAAATTTACATTTGGGGATTGAATATATTTATACAATTGTTTATTTCTTTGTTTGTATCAGTAATTGATAAATAAGATTGTAATAATATTTCAAGTGTCTCTTCATTTTTCGGAACATTTATACAACTTTTATCGTGGTGATTGGTATTCGTTGAATATCTGTTTACAATTGTTTATTTGATTGTTTGTATTAGTTATGAATAGATATTTGAAACATAAATCAGCATTTTCTAAAGGATATTTCTTAAAAAAAAAAAAAAATCTGCCCCCGAACCCCCGTAAACTCCGTCGCGAATAACAAAAATTCATTTTTGTACCCCACTAAGATAAAACGTCTACGTCCGCCACTGACTTTGTTTGTAGCCTTGAAGCATAAACTCAGACAAACCTTTCTGAAGAGTTCATAGCTCATCATGCCCATGTGGCTGCTCCTTATTCATTGTTTCTAATTTATCTCGCAATTCCTATCACATTTCATCAACAAGCACAATTAAAAAATTTGCCTCATTAATGTTTTAATCAGGAAAAAGGCCAAAAAGCAACCTTCAATTTATCTTCCAGACACAGAGCTGGAGTAGATAATAATGCCAAGTATCTGTGATCACAATTCACAAACAAAAGTCAGATGCCAAGGACACAGACCAAATGAAGAAGATAAGAAAGGTTAACGCGCGCATGTTACTTGTGAATGTGAAACCTCATGCAATAAATTCAAGCGAGACATGCAAATCCAGAGAGAGATTCTTACTCGCAACGGCTTGGTTCATCTATGTCTGAAATTTCATTTTTCAAGCCGCATCTTAGCTTGACCTGTATAATTTAAATAAAAAGAGAAGTGGAGAAACATCACCTACTACAATTTTTGAAATGGATACTTGTCTTTCTAAAAATAGCAATCAAAACCGGAATGGACCAACCTGTCCAACCAAAAATTTGATGAGCTGGACAACATGTTCAATTACTCTATTTTGAAGGAATATCTGATCAGCAACAGATTAGCAATGGTCCAATAACATTTTAGTTAATTAGTGAGCTGTAATTAGTTAGTTAGTCAATTAGTTTTTGATTAGTTACTCAGATTCTAGTTAGTTTTAGTCTTCTTTATAGATCATTCTTCTCTACTGTATAAATACTGATGATTCATGCATTAATGGATGTATGAACTGAAAATAATATCTGATATCTCGTTTTCAATACTTTATCATGGTATCAGAGCAGGAAACGACCCAGGGCATATCATTTAAAGTGTGAAAATCTGGTGATCTGAAGAATGGCCACAGTTCATCAGAACGAAGGAGAAACACATAATAATGAGGAGGATTCAATTCACGAATTGGAAGGAGAAGATCCACTGGCACTACAGAATTCTGATCATCCAGGAATGAACCTTGTTTCAGCTCCTCTCACTGGGCGAAACTACCTCGCATGGAGCAGATCAGTACGGATCGCATTAGGAGCAAAAATGAAACTCGGATTCATAGATGGATCTGTGGAAAAACCAGCAACAAATTCAGCAAGTTTCGAGAGGTGGAACAGAGCAAATTACATGGTAACTTCCTGGCTTTTGAATTCTATTTCGAAAGAAATAGTAGATGCTTTCCTCTACACTGAAACAGCCAGAGAGTTATGGATGGAGATTGAGGAACGTTTTGGAGGATGTAATGGGCCTCAACTCTACCAGATCCAAAGGGAAATCTCATCGATTATGCTGGGAACCATGAACATATCACAGTACTACACTAAGCTCAAAAGACTTTGGGATGAGCTCACGTTTTTTATGCCAAATCCAACCTGTGTTTGTGGATCAGCAAAAGGAGTAGCAGAAATTACTAGTTTCAATCGACTGATGCAGTTCCTTATGGGACTGAATGATGAATATGAAGCAGTAAGAAGTCAGATTCTAGTGATGGAACCATTACCTCCTGTGAATAAATCCTACTCTATGATCCAACGTGTAGAGAAACAAAGGGAAGTACAAGTTGTGTTTGGAGACAATGCAGAAATCAATGCTATGGTGGTGAAACCATATGGAAATAGAAGGAGTGATGCAAGAAAAGGAAGAGGATATGAAGCAATAAAAAAGGAAAAGGAGCAGATGTATTGTGAACACTGTCATACGACAGGACATAAAATGGAGGGATGTTTTAAGTTGATTGGATACCCGGAGTGGTACAAACAACTGAAAGAGAAGAAAAGATATGGTAAAAAATCTACAAACCACAATGCAAACTGACATCTGATGAATGTGATCACTTGGAACATCCGGACAGGTATAGAAGGCTTATAGGAAGGTTACTATATCTCAGCATCACACGACCAGACATAGCTCATGCAGTACAGCAGTTAAGTCAATTTATTCAGTCACCAGGTAATTCTCATTGGACAGCAGCCATTCATCTTCTCAGATACATCAAAGGCACCATTTCTACAGGGTTGTTCTATCCCACTGGTGGAGACTTCAATTTAAGGGCATACTGTGATTCAGACTGGGCTGCATGCCCTGATACTAGAAAATCATTAACAGGTTTTTGTATATTTTTGGGGGATGCACTAATCTCTTGGAAAACAAAGAAGCAGACCACTATTTCCAGAAGCACAGCCGAAGCAGAATATAGGAGCATGGCGGCAACTGTTATTGAACTCCTTTGGATTTCATATGTTCTCATAGATTTCGGAATCAAACCTAGTCTGCCTATACCTTTATATTGTGACAACCAAGCTGCTATTCACATAAGCGCAAATCCTGTTTTTCACGAGAGAACCAAACATCTCGAGATAGACTGTCATGTAGTAAGAGATCAGTACAAATGTTGTTTCATTCATCCTTTACATTTGAGTTCTAATAAACAACCAGCTGACTTATTCACCAAATTTCTTCCTGCACCACAATTCAAGTTCTTATTGTCCAAGTTGGACTTGAGAGACTTTCACCAAAGTCCAACTTGAAGGGGGGTGAAGGAATATCTGATCAGCAGCAGATTAGCAACGGTCCAATAACATTTTAGTTAATTAGTGAGCTGTAATTAGTTAGTTAGTCAATTAGTTTTTGATTAGTTACTCAGATTCTAGTTAGTTTTAGCCTTCTTTATAGATCATTCTTCTCTACTGTATAAATACTGATGATTCATGCATTAATGGATGTATGAACTGAAAATAATATCTGATATCTCGTTTTCAATACTTTATCATATTTGGACCGTTTCACAATCTCAAAGGCCATCCACTGGACTGGTTTTCCAGAAAATTGGAAACCCAGTTCAATAAAACAAACGGTCTTTGAATAAGAATCAAAACCTATTCAAGAAAGTTTTGATCTCAGAACCTCATGGGCATAATAATCAGCAATCCACCGCTAGGCCAAACCTTTCTTTGTTGAAGTGTTCCAGTATAATATATATTAATTAAATCTGAATTCAAATGGAACTAGAGTACTTTTCTTATTATCTTTATATTGGAACATATTGTGTAAAAAAGTTAATATTCGTTTGATTATGAAAAGCAAATACTTTACAAGTTTTAAATATTAAAAAACTATCCTACAGCCTTTGTAGCTCAAAAACCAACACTATTTCCATCACCTTCTGCTCGAACAACTTGTCACCTTATTAAGCTATGTTTATAACATTAAAAAATATCATAATATGCCTATAAAAAAAAATAAAAAAATTGACATACAAAATGAAAAGAATAAATTCATTATTTTTTTGAACTACGATAAACCCTTTAAAACTTTCATTTATTCCAGAGCGTTAAGGAAAAACATATTCAAATGATTATATACACATTAAAATTCTCATATAGTTTCAACCGCTATTTGAACTAGTCACCCGGTAACTTAGCCGAGTCAATATCCGATCTGGGTTTGATGAAGCTACTCATTCCAATTAATACTAATGAAATGAAGGTGCATAGAGACACCAACTGGTTTTGAAAAGAAAAGACAGTTGCAGAGACCATAAAATCATTGATTCGCACGTTGATCCATCACATTTTTGAAAAAGACTAAAATAACCGTTCAAAATAAGGTCGCTCAAGACTACAAAAGATGTAGGCAAGTAAATATTTGGTAACGTAAACATTCACTTAGTATAATATTGGAAAAACATAAGAAAAGTGATGTAAGACATCTACCTTTAAGCTTCTATCTGGGCCATTCCAGCACTTGTCTCCATTTGAAAATTGCATGATTCTGTAGGAGTCCTCAAATTTCTCCCAGCTCCTACATAATAAACTAATAATAGATAAACAAGGAAACCTGATCAAATAAAGGTGTGAATTGCGTGATATTGCCTACCCCAAACGAGTTCTGCTATGGCCCTCCACTTGGGTAGCTTGTTTAAATGGACAAATTTTGTAAACATACCTGAAGCAATTTTTTCAAAAGGGAATCAATTAAAATTTTCACATCATTGTACAATGACCCAGAAAGGCAAAAAGAAAAAACTAAGATGTTTCTAACATGTTCTGCTTTGTCTCAAAACATTGATCATAAAATGAATAGAATTCCTTCTCCTGCCCTGCAATATGAAAAAGGGTAGAACATAACATCACACAAATTGTATGCTTGCATAAATTGAAATGAACAACATGATAAAGGTTCTATTTCATTGTAGCATTTTATATACCAAGATCATGTTTTAGCTTCTGTTCCAGACTCGATATCCTTGACTGTATTTTAGATAATTTCGCACTGGATGCATCATACTCTTTGAGTACATGTGCAGCCTCTACATACACGAAAAAGGAAAATGGTCAGTATCTAATAATTTCTATTCTTACGTTTAGAGAGATGTAGAAAATTTCTCTACTAGTACCAGATGTATTTACAGGAGTTTGGAATAAATTAACAGCCTGCATAATGCTCCTCACAGTTTTCTGTATCTTCTCTAGCCAAGATGGATTACTAGTGCTAGTAATATCTGGCCAAGTTGGATCAGATACAAGTAACATTCACCCAGTAAATAAAAGCTGCAGCTAGATGAAAAAACACATTGTATTAGTTCATGCAGAAATTCAAGAGAGTTTACATACCCAACAAATCTGATTCATCGTCTGACTCAGGATTGTCTGAAAAGTCATGTCCTCCTCCTGCAAAATCATCCACCTGGTTGTCACTTTCACCATCACCATACCTATCCTCATCATCCTCTGAGTCATAGCCATTATATTCCTCATCATGTGTATCATTTGGGATCTCATCAGGGTTTGGACGATTATCATCTTTAGAGGCATCAGCCTCCTCAGTTTGTAGCTCAGTCTTCTCCCCTGTCCATCGAGAAGCAACAAGACGCCCCAACTCTTCCCGTGACAACGACTCGGTATCTTCAGCTACATCTTTTTCCTGGAAATACAAAAACCATGTACACAGCTCAAATCACATATTGAACAAGGATACAATTTACTTGGATATCTATATCCTTAATTACAAACAATTGAAATCCATTTTAACAACCACCAATACACGCACAGGAGAACATACATAAAACCAAAATGAGAGCAAAATCTAGATTCCATAAGTTTTATATTTTCGGTTTAGGGGAGAAGGCACACAACAATTATATACTTGACTTCCAGTTTCAAGGCCAGCCTTGCCATCAACAAAGGATACTGCTTCATTTTGTTTGGCATTCTACACAAGACAGACACTTTTTAAAACCCCACTTTGTTCCTGCTATCCATCAATGGTGATGATTTTCAATAGAAGAAAATTGTACCTGGAGTAAATCCTTTTTCATCTGTTCTATTCCATGATTTGGATATCCTCCTATAATGGTATGATCACTAACCTCAGGTTTACCAATGTAGTCATGATTGTCTTCCACAGCATTCTCTTAAATGTCATATATTGAAGACGTCAAAAAATACATGCCAACCATGATCATTGTCATTGAAGGATTATATGTGTCATGTCTGTAATGTTTGAGAAGATAGAATGGAGTACAATAGTTGTTCAGAAACCAACATAAGACATACTATTTCAATGAGATGTATAATAATTTTTTTGAGCGTGTCCATAAGATCTCGTCCGAGGGAGTGGAAAATACTTTTAGGTATTTGAAACGAGTGATGGTCATACATCTACAATCATAGCTGTCATGGCATCTGTAGTACGATCTCATTAATTCATCCATCATTTTGTGATGTAAATTTAATTTTCAGGCATAAAAGGTAAGCTTAGTTAGTAAAACCTGTGGAGGTGGAGATGATATGCCAATCTTATCATTGATGTCATTTTTCACTGGTTCGATATCTTCATCATTCGCCTCAGCTTCTTCAGCTTCCTTTCTTTCCTTTTTTTCTTTTACTTTCTGCAGAAGTTCTTTTTCTTCAGCCTTTTCTATCTGCTCCTTGTGCTCTAAATCAAAAGATCATCAGATTTGGACTAAATTAGATCATTCTTCAAATAAAACACATAAAATAAAAGAAGCTGAAAAAAATATAAAAATAAATAACAGATAAACTATGCTCATACGTTTTGGTTACATAGTTGTAAACATCAAGATCAAAGAAGTTCTTATTTCCAGATCTATTAATTACTCATAGCACATAACACACTGTTACTCATATAATACTAGAAAGATCAGCGACGCACATATTAAAAGTTCATATCAAAAACAAAAAGTTGGTAAAAGAAGGATACATATGTATGCCTGAGATAAAGATACATGAGTAATTACATAAACTTAAAATCTATACTTAATGAGCCTAAACTTATGACCCAGTAAGCGAGCTGTACCTAGCTGTTATTGTACTTAATTTTTTAATCTAGTTACATGCAACATATGGCACGTGTGCTACGCACATGGAAATACTAGTGCTACAAGTGGCATGCACAGACAGACACCCATACATTCAAATGATCATGTGCGTCATGATTTACGATGCACATAATCATTTCAGAAAAAAACATATTATATGATAACCATTTCAGAAAACATATTATGTGTTATGCCTGAATATTATGCCCCTATTTTCTAAAAGTCATTTCTTCATAAACTCATTTTCAACCAGACGTTTCGTGGGACCCACAACTTTTCATCCATACATGTCATCAAATTTTATCAAAATCTATCAAAAATCTAATATTTATCTAAATTGAACAGGGGATATGTGTTATGCCTGAATTATTCATAAACATGTAGTTTCCACCGTATGTTCATATTAGAAAGCGAACTTCATCCATTTAGCTCCACTGAAAGATTTTTTTTTCCAGCAAAAAAATAGATAACTAAACAGGTTTAGGTCATTACAACCAATCACTACACCTACTTTAAGAGAGGCTTCTCAACCCAGAAATTAAGTGACAAATTATTCTTTTGTTCTTGATCTTTGTTGTTGTTCGGAATCAAATGATACAGAAGACCAAATTCTTTTACACATACAAGTAAGTCTATCTTTGAGCATCACTTTTCTTTCTTCTTTTCTTTTTTTTAAATGAATTTTTGATAATTGATAAGTATTTTATACACTTATTTCTATCCTAAAAGTATGAATTTATTTGTTTGTTTAAGAATATTTGCTATTTATTTTGTTAGTATTTGTTTATATTTCAGGAATAACCCCAAATTCGAGAAAATAATGGAATTGAAGTCAAAATCAAGCAATTGGATGATAAAAGTGTCAAATTGTGCAAATAAATAATGGATGAAGTAGATAAAGGGCTCAATTGGAAGAATACTCAAAGAAGAAATCAGAAGTTTAGGGGCCAAATTACAACAATCGAAAGGTGAAAGACCTGATGTGCAATAAAACCATAAGGACCAACTTAAAGCACTTCAAAAAATGAAAATCGCACTCTAGCCGAATAACCATGCAATCGCATGGAATTATAATGGCGCGATGGCATGACCTGTTCAAAAATGATCAAAATGGTTCTACGAAAGCCTGCGCGATCGCATGGTCGCATGGATTTGTACCATACGATCGCATGATTATTTTCTGGGCCGACTATTGGGCTTTTTCGCGAAATTCAGCATTCTTTCTCCCCAAGTAACCTAGGCTTTGAAGTAACTTATAAATACATGACTTGAGGCACGAAATTACGGTTCTCAATCATCATAATTCATGTAAAAACTATGTCCAATTGCGAGAGAATCCATTAAATGCTAAATTCAAGATTGAAGAACAGGGATCATAGAGATGAACGGGGTGACTTCTATTCATTTTTCTTGTGAATTATCTTTAATCATGTTCGTAGGCTAAATTTCTTGTGTCGGGATTATGATGAAGTTTTAATTATTGATTCCATGTTTTGACTTATTATTTAATTTACACAGTTTATGGGCTTGATGCAATTAAATAGTGCTTTTATTAGTATGCAATTGTTTGGCCAGCTTTTACGTAATTGTCTTGATGTTTTTCTATGTTCGAAAGAGTAAGAATTCATTAGATATTATTTAATTGCCACAAAGTTCGATAGGGGATAGAAATATACCCATATACTTTGTGTTATCCTTGAGAGTGTTCATGGATCCTTTAATGCTTTTCTAATTGTTTAATTGTCATAGAAATATAGTCAATTTGCATTTAGAAAAAGGTTTTTATGCATCGCTCGAAAGGGGATTTAAATAATTTTAGGAACACAGATATTCAAAACCCCGTGAATTGTATTTAAATGATTTGGTCAAAATATGGATGATTTGGTTAAAATGGATTCATAATTATAACGCGCTCGTTTTTTATAGTTTTAAATCAAGGTTTCTTATTTTATTTAGTTTAGTTTTTAAAACAAAATTCTCACATCAAAATAATTTTCTAGTTCCGGTTAAGGATTTGTAATCTAAAACACAATTTATAACCATCCTCGTGGGATCGATACTTAGACTCACGTCCATTATATTACTTGTGCGACTCGTGCACTTGCGGCTTGCGAACAAGTTTTTGAACTAAAACTAAAAATTAAAATCCTAAAAATAAAAATAAAAATAAAGCAAGTAAAAAGTCCGAATTAGTAAAGGTAATCTAAAAATTCCTACATGAGTTTATTTATGCATGACTAATCACAAAGTATCAAGTATATTCCTACATGAGTTTACATTTGATTTTTTGGCTATTCACACATACAAAATGAAGTTGAGCATCGGAATGAAAATATTTTATGTTCATATTTCTTTTCTAAAAGTGAATTGTCAATTTAGATTGTTGAAGCGCATAATAAATAAATTGACAAAAACAAAAACATTTGTTATTTGCATTTTTATTTTATAGTTTTGTTTTGTTTTTGTTCGAGGACGAACAATAGTTCTAGTTTTGGGGTGTTGGTAAGTATATTTTATACACTTATTTATATCCTAAAAGTAGGATTTTATTGGGTCGTTTGAGAATATTTGTTATTGATTTCGTTATTATTTGTTTATATTTCAGAAACAATCCCAAGGTCTAGAAAACAAAGGAATTTGAGCAAAAACAAGCAAATTGGATGATAAAAGTACTAAATTGTGCAAAGAAAGAGTTGATGAAGTCAATCGAGGGGCAAATTGAAAGAAAAGTGAAACAAAGAATCAAATTGGGAGAAATCAAAAGTTTGGGAACTCAATTGAATCAATTGGAAGTTGATGGACTGAGGTGCAATAAAGGTTTGAAGACCAAATTGTTGCAAATGAAAAAAAAAAAAAAATTGCATGGAAAATTTATAATCATGCGGTCGCATGGTGTAAAATCCATACTGTCGCATAACCGCATAATAAAGGAACAAAGTCAAAATTGTTATAATCATGCTGTCAAGCCAATTTATACCGTGCGGTCGCATGGTTGTCCGGCTGGGCCGACTGATGGGCTTTTTGCACAGATTTCAACATAATTTTCATCTCTTTAATTTAGACTTTGAAAATATCTATAAATATCAGACTTGGGGCACAAAATTAAGGGTTCCCAACTGCTTGAATAGAGGCCAAAACGCTGTTGAATTGCCAAGGGGTCCATGCATAGTCGAAGGCACAATTGAAGAACGAAGATCAAGGACATGAATAGGGTGACATCTATCCATTCTTGTGATTTATATTCAATTATGGTTTTAGGCTAGGTTTTTAATGTTATAATTGCGATGAAGCATTAATTTTCGGATTTTATGTATTAATTCATTATTTGATTTATTTAATTATTTGGTTTGAGTAATTTATACATGCTTATATTATCATATGATTTCATGGCCAACTATTATATGATTAATGTGATGATTTCTTCAGCTCGAAAGATTAGGATTTCATTAGACAAGTTTCAATTGCCATAAAGTCCGATATGGAATAGAAATATACCCCTATACTTTGTGTTATTTGAAATAGTATTCACAAATCCTTTAATGCTTTCTTACACATTTGTATTCGTCATAAAATTATAGTAGTTTCGTGTGTAGGAAAAGGTATTAATTATTGTCCGAAATGGAGTTTTAACAAAATTTGGAAAATGGATTTTCAAAATCCAAATAATGATTGTTTGACAATTGGATTAATGCATAATTGATGGAATTAATATGGATTCTCAATTCTAACTTGTTTTTCTCATATTTTCTTTAATTCAAATCGTTTGTTTTAACTAGTTTAGTTTAATTCAAAATTCTCAAATTCAAAGTTTTTCACGTTCCGATTAAGATTAATAATCTAAAATACAATTTACAACAATCCTCGTGGGATCGATATCTGGACTCACGTCCACTTTATTACTTGCGCGATCCATACACTTGCGGGAGCGAACAATAATGTGTGGATGAAAAGTAGGATGAAAAAAATTGGGTTTAAGTGAAAAATATTTTATTGTAAAAAAGTGTGGTTGAAAATTAGTTTTAAAAAAAAAAAAAAAAAAAAAATTGAGTTTTTAGATAATGGGGATCAATCAAAGGCTAAAGTAAAAGCGGAAAAAGTTTGCCCACAACTTTCAATTTGTCCTCCCTCCACATGATGCAGTTCATAACAATTTGAACGGCAGGAAAATCTAAAAATTAAGTTGCATTCTTAACAAATACAGAACTGAAATTGAACAGATCCATTCTATATCTACCTCTAGGTCCTTGAGTTTTAAAGAGACAAAGTTTATTAAATATAGTTAAAGCAGAGGATAACGCTGTAAAGCTAAAACATAATTCTAACTAATTTTGATAGAATATACACGCACTAGGAGGTTCTACAGATAATCATTTCAAGCACATGAAATATCAGTCTCTTGCATCTTCCAAAATAATGCACAGAAGTTTAATATTTTCTCTTTTCCTTTCCCACTTTTTCTATTATTGCTTTGAGTTTTCTTCATGGCGAACAGTTGATAATATACCACAGAAACAAGGTTTAAGGAGAAAACAATAACTATACCCCTGAGTTGCTGAACCAATTCATCTAGTATTTTCTGCTCGCCTTGCAGCTTTGATAGTTCTGCTTCCTCTTTTGCTATTGCTAACTTAGCTTGTTCAACATTTCGCTTTCGAATAGTGACACCTTCCTCATACGTAGTTATTTTCTTCTTCAATCTATCTCTGGCCATTTTTCCAGCCTCCCAACAAGTATTTGGGCACTTAATATTACCATCATACTCATCACTCCCATCGCAGCAATCTGCTCAAGGTGTACATGTGATACGATGGTGAAAGAAAACTAGGTGAGTAATGCAGATGAAAATACTTTCGCAGATGAAAATACTTTTTCCATGAGATAATGATAAGTGCTTTACTAGCACTTTATTTCTTTACTTGTTGCCTCGAATTACTGTTAGTTTGATCCTAATTAAGTATTGCTTAATACATTTTATGTTTTATATTGTGTAGGATCGCAAATGACAAGAAAAGAAGGAAAAAAGACTAAAAAGCACGTAAAAAGGAAGTTCGAGGACCTGACATGTAAATAATTTACGGCCGCAACCATGAAAGTCACGGCCGTAAGAAGCTGATTAAACAAAAGTACGAAAATTTGCAGAAACCAAGTCACGGCCGTAACAAGGATCTTACGGCCGTATTGAATGCAAAGTCACGGCCGTAAGAAGTGAATCAATTGCGTAGAAATTAAACAGAAAGTGAGTTACGGCCGTAACTCCTTATATTACGGCCGTAACTTAAGCCCGAAAAAAAAGGGAATTGTTTCCTTTTTCAACTTAAACTCTATCTTTGGTATTTCTTTTTGGCTAAGCTAGGGCACGAATTTGGGCTCTATAAAAGGAGCAATTCAGTACCAAAGAGAAAAGAGAAGAATTTATTTTTGAGAGCCACCAATATCAAAGTTTGAAGAGAAGAAATTCCGGGCAAAATCAAGGTTAATCAAGACAATATTTTTGGGGAATTCTTCATGGCAATGCGTGGCTAGTCTTCTCAACCTAGTTCAAGGGGGAAGTTGTGTTCATATTATTTTATTATTCATTCCTCAAACTCGTAACGTAGTTCTTGTTTTTATATTTTATTTATTGGATTTCTCATGAACATCAATTTCGTCAAGACAATTTATTAATTGATTAAGGCCTTGTCTTTTAATTATTGTGTTAATGTTTGCTAATTTGGGTAATTGGATTCGTATTTGTCTTGTTATTCAATTCATAGTAGCAATTGGTAATTTTATATTTCCATATGAAAATCCAATCTAGATTAATCAATTCGAGCATATGTAATTGATAATTTAGTTCACCTAATTCTTCTTGTTTCCACATAGTTAATGAATTAAATCTAGGGAGCTTATTCTAGGTTGTTCATTCACTCTAAATTAATTGGAGAACTAGTTCTAATTGATTATTATTAAGGAAGAATTGGATTAATCAGAGCTTTTTGATTATTCCGGGTGATAAATAAAACAAAGGAAATAGTACATGCGTTGCTTGGGGAATGACAATATCATGATAGGGCACAACCGAACCTGAGAACTAGGATTTCTTATTAATTGATTTTTATTCCAGCTATTTTACATCTTTATTTGATTATTTAGATTAATTGCAATTTTCAACTCAAAACCCCTTTACGATTCTAATTGACATGGCATTAAATTAGTTCCCGTTCCTCGTGGGATCGACCCTTGCTTCCACTGCTATATTCTTAGTAATAGTGAACAAGGAATTTAATTATTATTTTGATGCATTACGACACGCATCAGATAACCTCCAGTCGTGATATAGTATGACTGTACAAAAGAAGACTAGGGTAAACATTGATCAATAAATTAACCCAACAATAGATAATTTTATTAGATAAATTGTGGAGCACGGGCACTTCAACTAGGGTGGCTTCTCCATACATTATACAAAGACTCCTCGAAAATCCACCATGGTCATTTTTATCTTTATCAAAAAATTATATATTTTTAACTCAACATTATTATTAATTAACCAACATGTACACATATTTAAAAATTTTCAACAAAAATACTAATAACAAATATAAAACTAATTTATGGTTGAGATTTTCCTCCAGACCAAATTGAGTGATGCAGAAATTTGGAGATTTTTAAATTGATGTAGAACAATTCTATTACAAATAGGACACAGATCCATTTGTTGTTGTTATAAAATTTATTTCTTGTTTAGATTAGGGCTTTTTAGTCTTTAAAGTTTTTTATTACTAATTTTTTTAAAAAAATTTTAATTACTTAGCTTCTTTAAACTATTAGAATTAAAGGATTATTTCTCCTATATAAATAAAGGCTTCATAATTTTTTCAATGATCAATTCATTATAACAAAGTTATATCTACAAATTCTCGAATTGGCTCAACTTCATTCTCGTTTTATGAACTCTAATTTCACATCTGCATAAAAAACTTGGGTCATGTTGCATGAATCACCCTTTGCAATGGAGAAGTGCTATCTTACCACAGATGCCATCATTAACCCTGGAAGAGTATATGAAGAGTGGAACATGTCCTGCATTCCTGCAATAGAATTTCCCGTTGGGACACGCAGATGTGCCTGCAAAACCGCCAGCATGCCAAATCACCAAACACGTTACCATTCACAACTAGAAATCATATATTACCCATCATTTCCTGATCTTAAAAAAACAAATAAAGGAACCAAAAAAGCAATGACATAGGCTCCAAATATCAATCCAGTGTCTCAATAATGACAATGAATTACAAACTAATCAAATAAAGCTAATAAAAGAGTACCAGGCTCATCGGAGCCATCCGAGCAGTCACAAAAGTCGTCGTTCAGCTGAGACTTGTTGAACTTTTTAAATCCATCTTTACAATTTATCGTACCCAAGGATGACAGTCCTGTGTAATATGTCTCATCTGCAAAAATTCAGTATAAACACATCTATTGTGTATATACAAATCATACATGTGCGTGTATAAGTTTACAGCATAGAGATAATTAACCACCTTCAGGTCCAACACCGAGGAGTGATTCTTTGGGAGTAAGAGATGCCGATCTGCTAATACAGCGTATGAATATAATGCAAAGAAATAACAATGCGCTTTGCAATCGTATTTTCTTCATCTTACTTTCGGAAAAATATACCAAATTAATTTGGTTTTAAATAGGCGAAAATAACAATGAAAACTAGAGGAATAAAAATGTTTAGGGACCGGACCAATCGGGCCAGGAACTCTACAATCCAAAAGGATTTATATCAACATGGGAAGATCACTATACGTTTCTGGAATCTGAATCAGAAGTAGGAGAGGGCGTTCCATTGAAGATGGAGAGAGCTAAGATAAGATCCCAAATTTGGATTTTTCATCTTCAATCATCCCCTTTTCCTATCATTTGGGATGATGAATACTGCCATCCCAAATTTGGAATAATGTTATTCCAAATAGAAAGATTTTATTACAAAAATGTCATTAATTTATTTATAAAAATGTCATTTTTTTATTTTTTATTTTCATTAACCTCATTTATCTATTTAATTAATCAATTATTATTATTATTGTTTTTTTTTTGTATTTTAATTATTATTGTTTTTGTTATTGTTAATTTTTGTTGTTTTCGCGTATGATAATGTTATATAAGGGATACTAGTAACAAGAACGGTAGTTCGAATTATAATTGGAATGATCGAAATTTAATTTCTGAACAGTGGTACAAAGACAATAATTCTCAACATGGAAATTGAAAACGAACATACTAGATGAAAAAAACATAGGGACAAACGCACGATCTCAATCTTAAACATAAATAAAACAATAGCTAATCGAGAGTACTAGGTAGACGTAGATCAGATGGTTCAGTAATCCGTAAGATCACTTGAGGATCCTCGAATATCTCCAAAATACTGACCGAAGGAAATCGAGTTATTCTGGGATCCTGAACTTTGATGTTCAGCTTTCTTTTGGGCAATTCTTGTTTGTTCATTTTCTAAGAACTGACGTTCATAAGGGTTTGTCACAGTTGAGAAATCAGTTAGTAAAATTTTGTTCTCCTCTTGAACTTCTGCCATGGCTAATTTTTTCATTTCCAAGGCATGCCATTGTTGTCTCTCTTCACTGCCCCTTTGGAGGATGTCACTAAGCTTACGATTTTCTTCCTTGACTACCTCGACAATATTTGAACTCTCATTTTCAGCTCTCCTCTTCAGTTTAGACTTTTTAATCCCACATGGGCGTTGTGTTGAAGGGCCCTCAAAGTTATTGTCTCTCAGGTTCGAATTGAAGGTCGGCACTCCTTGCTGTATCGGTGATGACGTGTAGTCTTCCAGCTCTGGAGATTCTGGATCTGGAGAGGAAATGTTATTCGCCTCTCGTTGGATACGTGTTGCTGCTGGGTTGACAGTGCTGCTAAATTTCTCAATATTTTTCATAACTGGCCAGACATGATCAAACTTGAAACATTTCTTGTATTTCTTGTCTTGTTCCAACAGTAATTTGGCTCGAACATACTAAAGAATGAAAAGAAAACATATGTTAAGTTGAATTCAACAATGTACAACTAGAACAATAAGAATGATACTTACAATGTCATGCTCAGAGGCACCACTTGGATTAAGGTTTTCAACTTGTGCTACACATCCCCGCATTTTGTTCATTGCATGAGAAATCACCCCCATACGCTTCATCAATGAGTTTTTGTTGCGTTGTTGCGTAACAGATTCTGGGAGATTGGTGTTATACTCATTTTCAATTCGAGACCAAAGCATGTCCATCGAAAAAGAAAAATAAATAAAAAACAGTTTATTCCAAATTTGGGATAAACTGTTGGAGAAGAAAAAGGGTTCGGACCAAATTTGGTCGGAACCCTTGGAGATGCTCTAAACTAGTATTTAGCTTCACTTATACGACGTCGTGGCCTTAGAAAAATGTACTTCTTAGAGCATCCGTCATAGTTTATTCATATTATGATCTTTGTGACAATTAAATAAATAAATATCTCACTCATATTCATAAAATAGATAATGAAATTTAAAGTTTATCTCTAATAATTCTTGTCTACAATTTTTTATGTGTACACATGTCATCAAATTAGAATCATTTTCTTAGATTAAATAAATGAAAATTAACATTTGCCTAGTCACTTTGTCTAGAACATTATCTATACCTAGACATAGCACATGATAATATCCATGTCACATCAGCATCATATAACCATGAAACTAACCATTGGAGATGAAATGTTTAAATTATTATTTATTTTTCTTATGTGATAGTTTTTTTCACAATCCATAAATCGTTAGACATGCTCTTAAAAGGACGTAACAAGAAAATACTCAACACATACCACTTTTCTAAAAAAACATGAAACGTGACGAAATTTGGAGCCCTAAGCTTATATATAAACTAGTGCAAGTCATGCTTCGCATGACTGATCGTCCAAGGGGAATATTGATAATACTGTTTGAATTTGGTTGAAGGGGGGAAGTGTAATATTAATTATTTGTGTGTTTAAATTTTGGTTATGATTGTTTGTAGAAGTTTATATTATGGTTTGTAGAATCTGTGAGATGTGAGTAGTTGATGAGTTTGAGGGCGACGATAATCTTAACCTTGTGACACCGCTACCTCAGTGGTTTGAGGTAAAAGAAGGGCGGAATTATGTATTTCTAGGGGCTGGCGTAAGCGTAGGATGCTCACTGTGTAGGATTATATAAGTGGAGAGGAATTTTCTAGAGATGAGACTGAAAATAATTTAGCTATGTTTGCATGCAGTGATCTAACTATATTTGTGTCCCCAACGTGTCGTGTTCTAAATTTTTTTTTTTAAAATCACATCTCAACGTGTCCGTGTCGTATCATATCCGTATCGTGTGTCGGTGTCCGTACAACTTTGTCAAGAGGTATACTCAATTATTTAAACTAAAATTATCATTACTATATTGATTAAATTATGACATTAGATAACAATAAAAGCCAAATTAAAGAATATGAGAAACGGGAATGACTTTGTCTAGAATATGTGACAGACAATACATAGACATGGAGATTGTTAACCTGTACACAAATTGCCCATAAGACCAGGAATTAAAATATAGGGGACAAAAAACTGAGCTTTGACAAAGAAATCTAAATTGCATGAAAGGATAGTACTTAAGCATTAATAATCAAATGACTATGGTATCATAAAGATACATTTTTAAATCTGGAGAGATAAAAATGTATGTTATGATGGTATTGAAGGAATTGAACCAATTAACTGATTACGTTTGAAAATCCTAATGAAAAGAGGATGAGGAATTAGTCGTACCATTTTGAACAGAGAAGAAACAATTGCAATAGAATTTGATCAAGTAAAGAGAACATGCTAACTTTAAAAAAAGATAGTAACACTATGAAAGCAAAAACTCACAAGCTCTCTAGCAGCTTCAAACTTTGAAATGAAGAATAGAATTTCTCCATGCAGAAGATTGAACGATAAATCCATGCAACAAAGTCAGTACATAAATAAATCATAATGGTAGTATAATTTAAATTGACAACAAAATTAAAATTATATCACTAACCACAATTCGCATGGGTTGTACATATTATGCTATAGAACCCAACACATCCTGCTTCAATCATATTATCCAATATAATATGTGGGGACCTACATAAACAAAATGAAAGACAAACACAAATTAAATAAATTTTCTTAACAAAGATCATTACAAACGAAAATAAAAACCTTTTTTTTTTTAATTTCAAGAAAACTTACTTGAACCACTTCGAATTAAGATCTTTAAAACATGTATCTCGCCCAATTAAGGACAGTGGAATATAAGCAGCCTGCGATTACAGCAAAAAGAAAGAACAATATGAATCACCAATAGCTAAAATGACACTCAAACCATCTATGTTCAAGAGGTAAAATGTAAAATAAAATAAAATGAAAATATAAAATAACAAAACCTATAAATATCCTCTGAAGATGTAGAAGAACTCAAAAGAAAAAAAATCCATTCAATCCCAAATGTGAACAATAATCCTTTAAAAAATGAGGCCTTATGAGCACAAGAAAGTTTCAATCATCACCAATAAAATTACAAGTGAAACTACTAAAATTAATTACATTTAACAGCTAAAATAAGAAAAATGAAAACAAATTGTCAACAGGGAAAACAATATGATAAACTCACAACAACTTTTACTTTAATAAATCACAATGAAATGATTCAGAATCGGGCTTTGAGGCAAATGGGAAAAGGAGCAGACGCACAGTTTCTATATGTTACCATCCACAATCTCAACTGCCCTTTAACTACTCTATTACTCAAACACGATAATAATTATATAAGAATAAAAAATCCTCAGCAAGATTTTAACAATCATAAAATCAAATTACAAGAGTAAATTTGATCAAAACCAATTAGTTTTATAAACGTGATTATATGTAATGAACGGGGCAATCTATATGTATGCTATTTAAATAATGGTAGAAAAGTACTAAAATTGGAGATTTTTATTACTAAAAGTATTAAGACACGACACATGTTTAGAATGACCTTCAAAGGAAAATGGAATATTACCATGCTACCTAGTTTGAAGGTAAATTTGATGATTATAAATTATTAAAGGGACAAGAAAATAGAGTAATCTTATATTGATTAAATGAATTTAGGAATTTGTTAAGTATGGAGATTCTAAGTCTTAATGGTTTTATTTATATATGGGAGTTGTAGAAGTTATTAATGTAATTATTTATATTATATTTTAGGTAGTGAAGAGGAGGTTGGGAAAGCGTATCGACCTTCCTAGTTGTAGCTTATACCTAGTGAGTGAAATAATTATTTTAAGAAATTAAGCATTTATTTAAATTATTTCAATTCCAAGCCTTTTATGAAATGTTTATGTTACATTGAGCATGTGGAAATTCATATATATTGTAGAAGTTGAATATTTTTATTTTTCAATTATAGTTTTATGATTTTTCAGAATGAAGAGAATTTTTATAAATAAGCATTTGTTCTTAAGAGTTTTATTCACTTCAGTCTAAGCATTTTAATTGACAATATATCAATATTATATATATTAGAATATTTAGAGATTTATTATTTAAAACCATCAAAAGTACCTAGGTGATTTTACCTCAGTCTACACTGATGTGAATTCATTTCCATAGTGTTTGACCTAATATGGTTATTTTACCCACTCTGCACTACTGTGAATTTGTTTCCATAGTGTATAACCAGTTTATAGCCTTCGGACAGCTCTGTGCACGTATGACCAGAATTACAAGATTTCAGAATCTCATAATTTCATAATTTTCAGATTATGGGTACCTTTGGTGTGATTTTTCAGTATTATTATACTTTACCATAAACCAAGAATCTTAGAATTCAATTATTTAATTTACAGAATAAAGATTTCAGCTTATAGTATCTTGAAATGATATTTTACTCTTATTTTCATTGATATAAAGTTACTTATACTTACATGCCTACAGTTACGCATCTAGAATAAACAGCAAAGTGCTTTATGTTTTAGTTATGTTTCAATCTAAGGTATGTATAAGAATTAAAGAATAAGTAAAACTTCTCCTGTGTATATATGCATAAACGGGTAAAATATATTTATTTTCGAACTATCCACTCATTAAGTTACAAACTCACAAATTCTTCCTTATTTCTCTTATCAGATAGTAGCCGAGTTGAGCAACATTGGAGCGTGTTGATCCACCGAGTCGAGCAGCATATTGTCATTAGTTGCATGACCCATTTTGTCATTTTTTATAATTTATATCTCTTTTGAAGTATTCTTATCATATTAGATAAGCAATTTTGAGTTTTGTATATAAATGTTGGTCGATTTGCGTGTACTTATTTTGACTCGTTAGTTATTATAGGGACATGTGTGCTCATTTTAAATCGTATTTTTATGTTTGAGAAAAATTGTTGCTTTTCAGGTGATTCTAGTCCATTTTATAAAGGAAATTCTACCAGATTTATTTTAAAATATTTATCATAGTCAATTAGTCAACGTGGCCTTGGTGGTTGGTCTTGTATCTAGCTGGTGTCTACCACCGACGCACAGCATGTCTCGAGTCCATTAGGGTGATTTAGGACGGGTCGTGACACTTACCCTTTTGCTCAAATCCTTTATGTAATGACCAAGAAATTTCAGGCATTGGATAATTATTTTAAATTATGAAAACGTGTCGCTGCTGTAATACCGCATTTCGATTTACATGCTTTCTTGATTGTCACGTAAATTTTATATTAATATCATTATAAATGATTTAACTAATATTATGGTTTTATTTGAATTATTTTGCAGTGGAAGGACTGGATGCCGTCTCGATCAATGTACCAATTAAAAGTTTATAAATTGTTATTTTAACAGTTTACGTGCAATTTTATGTGATTAATTAAATTTATTGTCTAGGTATGCTAATTTCTATTTTTATTGTGTTATATTGAAGTTGGGAAAAATTTGGTGACACTTTGGAATTTCATTTAAAACTTTTGAGCCTAAATTACTAATTTATGAGAGTAGAGGGACTAAATTGCAATTTACCAAAAGTTACACACTAAACCTAACCTAAGAGAAACCTCACTCTCATATCCCTCACTCACGTCTCTCACCTCGCTCTCTCTCTTCCGCCTCTCGCCCTCGCGACTCACTCCCTCTCACGACCTCACCTCGCTCTCGGCTTCTCCCTCCCTTCGCGACGCCGGCCATCACCGCCACCATCACCGGCGGTAAGTCCCTTCCCCCTTCCCCCTTCTCCCTTTTCTCCTCACGCACACACACCACCCGCACACACACACACACACGGTTCCACGCGATTTCACACACACACGCCCATAATTCGATACACACATGTATATATGTATAAATTCTATGTAAAGAATGTATGTATACACTTTATATGCATAAATTCAGTTTTTACAGTTAACTGCAGATTTTAATTTTTGTGTAAAATTCGAGTTTAACCATGAAATTGGGGATCTATGATGTTATGTGAATGAGTAGTGGTGTATATGAATGTATATATTATTATGTATGTATAGATGCGTGTATATATATGTATAAGTTGGATTTTGTGGGCATAGATATATATTCATGAAATTTTTGAATTAATTTGTGTGCTATAATATTAAATTTGAGGTGTGAGTGTATGTATATATGATCATGAATATGCATATGACTATTTAAACGAACGTATGATTTTTGGAATGTTGGGATAATGGTGTAGGAGAGTAAACCTTAACCTTTTTGAAACAAGTTAGTTTAAATGTAAGTTATGTTCAAAGTTATAAATTTTTAGTTCAAGATCATTTTTTTAATAAGAATGCTTGACTTTGATTGGTGAAATTGATAAGTAAGATTTCCAAAATTTTCCTTGAACTTAATGTATTACTTCGAGTATGATATTATATGTAGTGTTAAATGTGTTTATTATATTATGAGTCACATGCAAGTCTCGACCTTATTTAAGAGTGTTAAACGTGGTTTTTCACTAAGAGTCATATTTTGTTAATGAATGGAAATTAATTAGGAGAAACGGTACATTGACGTCGCGGGCAACTGTTCGCTCAAAATAGTGTACCGCAAGCGCACGGGTCGCGTACAAGTAATAAAGTGGACTTTTTGAGTCCGGATTGTCGATCCCACGAGGAATGTATACTTAATTACACTTTAGTTAATTTAATCTTAACAAATAAAACACACAATTAAAAGATGGATTTTTGTAAATTCTAAATTAAAGAAACTAATTCTAAACCGAATTAAAATACGGAAAATGAAAGATAAAACGTGGTTGGGATTCATGGTTTCATTTAACCGTCGCCTAATTAATTTCTCAACATGCAAATTAACAAATTACTCATTTACAATGTTAGACCCGATTTTCCAAGCTTAGCCAATTACCTCTCTCGAGTGAAATCAACCCTAATCAATTGGTCTAACCTACTATATCTCTATGTCGATTAAGGCCCAATCAATTGCATTAACGTTTTGTGAAAATAGCTCAATGGATCATCTAGGGTTTAAGGTATATCTCTATCCTTAACAAGAACCTAGAGCATTTGTTATTTGGTCTAAAATGCATAATATCTCTCGATTATCATACACTTCACAAAACACATATTTGGTGATCAAGCAAACACATGTAATAATCTCAATAACAAACACACATGAAATAAGCATTTAATCAAATAGCAAATATTAAAATTAATCCAAGCTAGGTTAAATTCATTCCATAAATCCCAACATTAAAATTTAGCTAAACATGTTGGAAGAAAATAAAAATAACATTAAGCAGTAGAAATAAAACCAAGATTTGAAAATTGTGGAAATTGCATCAAGGTCCTTCAACTATCAAGCTGTTGCATTTCAGTCCCTTATCTTCCAGCTTTTTGCAAATCAGTCCAGCAGCACCAGCAATTCAGCAATTCCAGCAAATCAGCAACAGCAAGCAACCAGCAGCATTTCCAGCAGCCTTCTCCAGCAAATCAGCAACAGCAACCAGCAGCATTTCCAGCACAGCACCAGCAGATTTCCAGCACAGCAACAGCACCAGCAGATTTCCAGCACAGCACCAGCACCAGCACCAGCACCAGCACAGCAGATTTCCAGCAGCTCCTTCAGCTTGCTATCGCACCAGCAGCAGCAGCAGGTTAGCAGCAGCCAGCTGCAGTAAGCTCCAAAGAAAAGAAAAAGAAAAGACAAAGAAAAGAAAAGAAAAGAAAAAAAAAAGAAAAGAAGAGGAATAAAAACGCAGCTGCTCCAGAATAGGAATGAAGAAGAAGACTCCTCTCCCCAGCTGCTGCCCTAATCAGATTTTATCAAGTGGAAGTTCCGAAAATTGCATCCTTGATCCTTGAGGTTTGGAAGTTGAGCAAAACAGTCCCCAAACTCTATTTTTCTCTTAATTGATGTGTCCAAGCACAAAAATATGTGGAAAAGTGAGAAAACAGATTTTAAAATGTTTCCAAGCCCCTCAACTTCGATTTTGCAGCCCAAGTCCTCAACTTTTGACACTTGTGCACTTTGGTCCCCAACTTTACTTTTTGTGTGCGATTGATCCATTTTCACTCAAATTCATCAATTAAGCAATCATTTTGCTTTCTATTGTGATTTTCTCCTTGAATTTGAGTAGTAAACCTTGGTCCTCAACTTTTTGGCATGTTGCAATTTAGTCCACAAACTTTTGGTTTCTTTCAATTTGGTCCTTGAACATCGAAATTGCTCTTCTTTTAGCTCAATTGCTCTTCAATCTTGTCTATTTTCTTTCCAATTGAGTTTGTACCTAATTGTACAAGATAAACACAATTTATAAGTAGATATTTGCTCAATTTGTCAATTAAAGTGCTAATTTAAAGGCAAAATAAGTGTGTAAAACACACTTATCACACCCCCAAACTTGAGCTTTTGCTCGTCTCGAGCAAAGATATCTACTAGTGCAATCAAGTAACGTGAAATATAGATCAACAATGTTAGATAACTTGCAAATTACTCATGAGTGCAAAATTGTATAACCAATTCAAAAGTATGATTCCGAATAATGCTACCAAAAAGAAGTTTAGCTAATCCGATGTTCGATCGGTGTGTGTGTGCATAGTCATTTTCAATTGTCAATTAAGTTTCGAGAATGTTGATGAGTAAAGAGGTTTCAAGTCAAAACTACCCACCATTAGTGATCAATTCTTTTTCTTTCCCACTCGTGACATTCATCCCCCAATAAATATTTTTCTTTCCTCTCCCGGGATGCAATTCTAGAGGGTACTCTCAAATCACTCTTTTCTTTTTCCACTCTAGTTTGGGAGTGTTTTACCGACAATCTCGACAACCTAGAAATGCGGTGACTCTCCACTAATGAGTGCTTCGACATTCAAGTTTATACTAAGCAATTCAAACCCACTATTCATCTAAGCCCTTATGCAAGTACAAATGCATGATTTCTAACAACTAACATGATGTTTGCTCGTGACTTCCCCACTCCCTTAAGCTTTCTAATTGACCCATGTAGCGAGCTTTAGGTCGGCAACTCCCCGATTGTTTAGATCAAAGGGTACCAGGTTTCAAAATACCCCTACGGACTTATTAACTCGAGTCAAAAAGGCTACGAAGTGGGGTAGACTTATTAAGCGAATGCAATGATAATGTGCTTTTTTTTTTTTTTTTTTTTAAGTGTGTGTGAGTACCCTACTCATTAAGCTTTCTAATTGACCCATGTAGCGAGCTTTAGGCCGATGACTCCCAAGTTTCAAACTTAAGGCACCAAGTTTCAAGATACTCCTACGGGCTTAATTACTCGAGTCAAAAAGGCTTCGAGATAGGGCAATGCAATGCAAAAAATTAAAATGGGCTTAGAACTTTAGCATACGGTCATAACTTAGCTTATACTTGGCGAAATACACTCCACACAAAATTTATTTCCCACATGCATGGAATCACCACACGTCTAGACCGTCTCCTTCACCGGGTCGACAACCCCCAAACTTGTCTTACAATAGGATAAAGAGATTTGGAGTTTTGGGAAACATTTGATAGGTTGATAAAAATTAACAATACAAGCTCACAACCTAGTTCTTCTACTCCATTAACCTCATCACCCTTCAACAATTCCTAAACTTCACCAACAATCAATCATGACTATTGTGCTCAAGATAAATATGATCTTGCATGGATAAGCATTTTGTAAAAGTAGACACAAGTAGCATATTGGTCATAAATCATGAATCAATAACAATTTTAAACATCTAAGTAATCCTGGCCACGGCAAGGCTATCTAACATGTCAATACACAATATGAAATCACCCCCAAACTTGAAATGCACATTGTCCTCAATGTGTAAAATAAAATCAAAGTAGGAGGAAAGAAGTTACTAGACATCCCAAGAAGTGGTAGGGGCACTCATAAGTAGTCTTGGGCATGTGAAAATCTCATTGCAATCACCAACAATCCACCCCCAAACTTGTGTTGAAGCCTCCAATCAATTGAACACAAATTTCTCCAATGAGGCCTTTCATCGAACACCTTGTGAGCATCCTATGAAAACACAAGAAAAGAGTAGATATTAAGTGGTGAATGACCCAAAGATTTAAATCACATTCAACATCTCAATTCTAACTCATAAATCCAATGTAATTTGCTCATCCACACCAATATTAAATCACCCTTGAAGATAAAAGACAATATGAACCAAGTGATTTAAAAATGAGTTTTAAGCAAATTTTGACTTTGAAAGTTTGATATGAGTATATGTTAGAATTAAATGAGAATGCATTAGAGCTATTTCACACTACCCAACTTGAGGAAAATAAATATAGAAGATAGAGACTTGGCCTAACCACTTATTTGCAAGAAAGTAAATAAAATGCAAGAAAGTAAATAATATGCAAGAAATAAAAATAAAGCAAGTAAAGGATAGAGAATGGGTTGCCTCCCATTAAGCGCTTATTTCAGAGTCATTAGCTCGACTCTCCGCGTAGATTCTTCATGGCACTCTAAATATAGCTTTTGATGCCTTGCTCATTTTGGTTCTTTTGGCTTTGCCCCACTCTTCATTGCTTCGAAATACTTGCACCTTGCCCCTTCCAAAGTCATGGGACTTGCCTATTCCATCCAATTCAAACTCAACTAAGTAGACTTGCACCTCCTCAAGTGGCTTAATCACAAAATCAATTATTGTACAATCAATGAAGTTGAGAGAATTTGATTTAATCTCTTCCTCATTAATTGCCACTCCTCCAAGTGATTCTTTTGTAATTAAATTGTCATTCTCTTCAAGCTCATCTTCTTTAGTTGATGTCTCCTCGGATTGAATGACCGATCCATAAGTTGAATCCATGGGCAACGGCAAGTTTTTCCTATTAATTCCCAAGAGTGGGTTATACCCCCACATTTGAAATCCTTCCCAATACATGTAATCTCCCATAAGCATATCATCCTCATCCAATTTGGCAAGTTCATTGTAATATTTTGCAAGTACCTTCTCATTCAATAGTGGAGGACCATCTCCCACAAGAGTGATGTCCTCATCCCAATCATCCGGTACACAATCTCCCAAGAGCATGTAACTCACATCCGAAGTGTCAATTGCTTGTTTTCGGCATTTCAAATATTGTCTAAACCCAATAAGTTTCGACGTAAGCAAACTATTTCCCGAATACAAGCATTGTCCATTACAATGCATCTTGTAACAAATTTCACAACTTGAATATTCTTCAAGCATGCAATCATCACCCATGTCGAGATTGTTCATTGCAATTGCTTTCCTATTTTGCCAATGTTAGAATCAAATATGCATAGAAAGAAAATCAAACACAAGAAAGATTAGAATAGTGGCGGTTAACCAAAGGTAACAAAATAAAACATAAAACAAAAATAATTACAAATTGTTAAAACTAAAATTAACTAAAGTAATAATCAAAGTAAAAACATTCCCCGGCAACGGCGCCAAAAACTTGTTCGCTCAAAATAGTGTACCGCAAGCGCACGGGTCGCGTACAAGTAATAAAGTGGACTTTTTGAGTCCGGATTGTCGATCCCACGAGGAATGTATACTTAATTACACTTTAGTTAATTTAATCTTAACAAATAAAACACACAATTAAAAGATGGATTTTTGTAAATTCTAAATTAAAGAAACTAATTCTAAACCGAATTAAAATACGGAAAATGAAAGATAAAACGTGGTTGGGATTCATGGTTTCATTTAACCGTCGCCTAATTAATTTCTCAACATGCAAATTAACAAATTACTCATTTACAATGTTAGACCCGATTTTCCAAGCTTAGCCAATTACCTCTCTCGAGTGAAATCAACCCTAATCAATTGGTCTAACCTACTATATCTCTATGTCGATTAAGGCCCAATCAATTGCATTAACGTTTTGTGAAAATAGCTCAATGGATCATCTAGGGTTTAAGGTATATCTCTATCCTTAACAAGAACCTAGAGCATTTGTTATTTGGTCTAAAATGCATAATATCTCTCGATTATCATACACTTCACAAAACACATATTTGGTGATCAAGCAAACACATGTAATAATCTCAATAACAAACACACATGAAATAAGCATTTAATCAAATAGCAAATATTAAAATTAATCCAAGCTAGGTTAAATTCATTCCATAAATCCCAACATTAAAATTTAGCTAAACATGTTGGAAGAAAATAAAAATAACATTAAGCAGTAGAAATAAAACCAAGATTTGAAAATTGTGGAAATTGCATCAAGGTCCTTCAACTATCAAGCTGTTGCATTTCAGTCCCTTATCTTCCAGCTTTTTGCAAATCAGTCCAGCAGCACCAGCAATTCAGCAATTCCAGCAAATCAGCAACAGCAAGCAACCAGCAGCATTTCCAGCAGCCTTCTCCAGCAAATCAGCAACAGCAACCAGCAGCATTTCCAGCACAGCACCAGCAGATTTCCAGCACAGCAACAGCACCAGCAGATTTCCAGCACAGCACCAGCACCAGCACCAGCACCAGCACAGCAGATTTCCAGCAGCTCCTTCAGCTTGCTATCGCACCAGCAGCAGCAGCAGGTTAGCAGCAGCCAGCTGCAGTAAGCTCCAAAGAAAAGAAAAAGAAAAGACAAAGAAAAGAAAAGAAAAGAAAAAAAAAAGAAAAGAAGAGGAATAAAAACGCAGCTGCTCCAGAATAGGAATGAAGAAGAAGACTCCTCTCCCCAGCTGCTGCCCTAATCAGATTTTATCAAGTGGAAGTTCCGAAAATTGCATCCTTGATCCTTGAGGTTTGGAAGTTGAGCAAAACAGTCCCCAAACTCTATTTTTCTCTTAATTGATGTGTCCAAGCACAAAAATATGTGGAAAAGTGAGAAAACAGATTTTAAAATGTTTCCAAGCCCCTCAACTTCGATTTTGCAGCCCAAGTCCTCAACTTTTGACACTTGTGCACTTTGGTCCCCAACTTTACTTTTTGTGTGCGATTGATCCATTTTCACTCAAATTCATCAATTAAGCAATCATTTTGCTTTCTATTGTGATTTTCTCCTTGAATTTGAGTAGTAAACCTTGGTCCTCAACTTTTTGGCATGTTGCAATTTAGTCCACAAACTTTTGGTTTCTTTCAATTTGGTCCTTGAACATCGAAATTGCTCTTCTTTTAGCTCAATTGCTCTTCAATCTTGTCTATTTTCTTTCCAATTGAGTTTGTACCTAATTGTACAAGATAAACACAATTTATAAGTAGATATTTGCTCAATTTGTCAATTAAAGTGCTAATTTAAAGGCAAAATAAGTGTGTAAAACACACTTATCAGCAACCAAGACTTCCACCTGCATATTAAACAGACTACCGAGGACTACAGGTAAGTAAACTTCCCCCTATTTTCATAGAATTGAATGTAAATGTGAAAGTTATGTGTAAATGACTGTCGTGCAAATTACTTGCCTTGATGAATTGCATTTACTTTAGGAAAACATATGTTATTGAGAAGAATGTTCAAGCATGCACGTTACATGTCATTGCATCATCAAGCATGCATTGGCACCGAAATGAGAAAGTCAAATGTTTTCATGAAAGGAATGTGTCAAAGTGCAAATTTTTGTCAAAAAAGTATGTATCCCAAGTTTTTGAAAGAATGGGTGTACTTCTATGTCATGAAAGGTGCGAGTGGGAAATGGGGCGCGGGGGACCGGCGTACCCGAATGTAATGTTACACCGCTTTGCGGTGGGAAAGTGAATGTTACACCGCTTTGCGGTGGGAAAGTGAATGTTACACCGCTTTGCGGTGGGAAAGTGAATGTTAAACCGCTTTGCGGTGGAAATGCGCATGTTAATCTGGTTCCAAATAAGTAATTGCCCACTGTATGCTGATTGACTAGAAGTTACATCAAGTGAGCTCACGATGGAAATGAATTGAAAGTTTTGAAATGTTGAACGAAAGTTGAAAAGTTTGAAAGTTCTGGAAAGTAATGTAAATGGGGATACATACACGGAATTTCGAAAAGCATTCATGTCATAAGCATGCATTCATGCATACAGTTTACTTACTGAGCTTTAGCTCACCCCAATCCCTCCCCAATATTTCAGGTGATGAAAGTTAGATGATCAGAGGAGAACACTTGGCGGCTGACTCCGACAGTACCCGTTGTCGCCTTAATTAATAAAGTTTAAATTCATTTGAGTTATCATTTAAATTTATTTCTTCATTCATTATTATTGATAATGGTTTGGTTGGAGTTATTTTGATTAAGTATGGAACGTATTAGAGGTTAAATTACCTTTATTTCAATGGTCAATGTTTGATGATGTTTTGAAAAATCTTATGATTGAGGAGTTTGGGAAATGTATGAATTGGTTTTGGAGATGATGAATGTGATTGAGATGTGATGGATGTTTTAAATTTTAAAAATGTTTTTTGATGTCCCTCTACAGGTTGGCTATGTCCAATTTATAGAGGAGACTCTGCCGAAATTTCTGTAAAATTTTATAATAGATAAATGAACATTTAGGTCGTGTAAATTATTTAATTCCGCATTTAATGTGAATGGAAGTTGACACGCCTAGGTTTTAGACTCTTAAACTTGGGGTGTTACAGCTGCGATCTCACCCATTATTAAATTAAAGCCCCGACGTATTCGTCTAGCCAAGTCGAGAAATATCAATCCATTCGATTTTAAATTAAATTTCGAATTTCCAAAATTTTATTATTTTATTTATTTATTTTAATTATTCTTTTCAAAATCGTTTTAAATTCTAAATTACGTCAAGCTCATTTTATCTGATCCATTTTTTTCGACACAGTTGATTCACGCATATTATTTTTCTCGAATTTCGTGTATTACTTGTCAAACTTTCCATAATGTCTAATCAAACCATACTTCCACCTACTCACACCAACATCAAACCCATTCTTCCACCAACCTAAACCCATACCCTATTGCTCACATTTCTCAACCCACTTCCTATACAATCCCCTCTCCACCACCTCATCATTTTTTCATCCTCTATACCCCAATTAGATCACCATCATCATCATCATCATCACCTCAACCACTATACACCACCACTGCAGCCACCACGGCCAAGACCAACCACCAACGCTGCCATTATCGAAGCCACAACCGAACCACACAAACCACCATCTGCCACCGCCACACGCAAGCCGCTACATCCCACTCACCTCCAAACCAGCATCACCGGCCACCATCTCCACTGTCTCATCACCACCCAACCGCCTGCAGCACCACCTCATAAATCATCATCACCACCATAACCAATCAGCACCCTACTACAGTTTTACCTCCATCGATAAACAACCACTGTCACCACCCCTGTAGTTGCTGCCTACAACCTATAGCCGAAGACACAACCCACCGGCAACCAACTCCAAACCGCCACCTCCTTCATCATCGTCATCACCTCGGCCACCCAACGCCACCACAGCACCACCGCACAATCCCATCGCCTCCACTGCCCAACTCCACATTCCCACCAATCACCCAAAAATCAAGAAATAAGTTAACCCAAGCACCTACCTCAATATTCGACCCATTTCTGGCCAGATCTTCGCCGGCGAGACTCCAAAATCGCAGCCAAGTTTCAAGCTTTAGCCTCGGTTCCATCCTATTTTTTTTACACCCAGTCGAGCCCACAGCCTCTACCCCGCACCTGCGCCGCCTCGCGTCGGTGGCGCCGTCGCCGACTTCCTGGCTAGTAGTGGAACCGACGGAGATGTCGCCGGGCAACCCCCTGTTCAGAAGTCGTGAGAGAGGGAGAGTAAGGGAAATGTATATATTTGTTATATTTTAACTTTTGAGAAATTGCCTCACTAGCCCTTCGAGTTTTAAAATTATTTAATTCGGTCCTTTTAGTTTTAAAACTAATCATTTCAATCCTTTTAGTTTTTAAATAATATTAATCAGCCCTCTCATTTTTAAATTCAATTATTTCAAGCCCTATAGTTTAATATCCATTTTGAGTTTCAACCCAAAGTTTTTCAAAATATTCATTTTAGTACCTCAACTTTCAAATTATTCATTTTAGTTCCTCAACTTTCTAAATATTCATTTTAGTCCCTCAACTTTCAAATTATTCATTTTAGTCCCCCAACTTTCAAATCATCAATTTCAATCCCCAAATTGTAATTTATCATTTTAAACTATAAATTTCAAAAGACTAATTTAATTTATTTTTCTAAATGGCTAGACGAAGCGTTCGAAGATTTAAAGGATTGAAGTCATTTCCCGCTCGACTTTGCACTCGTTGAATTTAAGGTAGACTCGCCCCTATTAATTGATTTAAATTATGATTGCATGTGAATGTTTATGTTATATGATTTATGTGAAAGTCATTTTTATGAAAAGAGACGAGAATGTATTTCTTTGGAAATGTTTATGTTGTTATGCTTGTCGTAACTTATATGCTTTTATGCATGAGAAAGAAAGAAGAGAATATCTTGTAAGATAAATGATGAAGTTATGTGTTCGCTCAAAATAGTGTACCGCAAGCGCACGGGTCGCGTACAAGTAATAAAGTGGACTTTTTGAGTCCGGGTTGTCGATCCCACGAGGAATGTTTACTCTAGATTATACAACTTTAATTAATTTAATTCTAACAATAAAACAAACACACAATTAAAAGATGGATTTTTGTAAATTCTAAATTAAAGAAAATAATTCTAAACCGAATTAAAATACGGAAAATGAAAGATAAAACGTGGTTGGGATTCATGATTTCATTTAACCGTCGCCTAATTAATTTATCAACATGCAAATTAACAAATTACTCATTTACAATGTTAGACCCGATTTTCCAAGCTTAGCCAATTACCTCTCTCGAGTGAAATCAACCCTAATCAATTGGTCTAACCCTAATCAGCAGCAGTTCAGGCGGTAAGCTCTCCTTCTTTTAACCATTAGCCGCTGTCACCAGCTCAGTTACCAGTCTGCAATTTCGCCTTCTTGCTGCCTTCTGTCTCAGCAACTCCGAGCAACCAGCAGTCTGTTTTTCTCTCCTTCCTCCTGCTGCTGTCACCAGCAGTCCTCTATCTAAAAGAACCAGCAACTCCTCAGCAGCTACCACTTTCAGGCAGAAGCAGTAGCGGCTTCCTTCCCTCCAGCAGCAGTGTCTAAGTTGAGTCCCCTGGTTCCTCTCTCCTTTCCTATATGCTCCCCCTTTCCTTCTCTCTGTTTGTGTGTATATATAGATTCAAAACATCAGCCTCTAGTCTTGCAGTTTCTGTCCAGCCTGCTTTTTCCCATGCTCTCCATCATCTGCCCATGCTGCCAGCAGTAAGCACGTTCCAGCCATGCTCTCCTGTCCTTGTCTCTCTAAAATTGCACATTTGGTCCTTGAGTTTTGGAAGTTGAGCAAAATGGTCCCCAAACTCTATTTTTCTCTTCATCTATGTGCCCAGCTCAATACTTCTTTGGAAAAATATGAAATCAGATTTTAAACTGCTGCCAAGTCCCTCAACTTTGATTTTTTCATCCCAAGTCCTCAACCTTTGACACTTGTGCACTTTGGTCCCCAACTTTACTTTTTGTGTGCGATTGATCTATCTTCACTCAAATTCATCAATCAAGCAATCATTTCACTTTCTATTGTGATTTTCTCCTTGAATTTGAGTAGTAAACCTTGGTTCTCAACTTTTTGGGGTGTTGCAATTTAGTCCTCAAACTTTTGATTTCTTTCAATTTGGTCCTTGAACGTCAAATTTGCTCATCTTTAAGCTCAATTGCACTCCAATCTTGTCCATTTGCTTTCCAATTGAATTTGTACCTAATTGTACAAGATAAACACAATTTATAAGTAGATATTTGCTCAATTTGTCAATTAAAGTGCTAATTTAGGAACTAAATAAGTGTGTAAAAACACACTTATCACACCCCCATACTTGAGCTTTTGCTCGTCTCGAGCAAAATTATCTACTAGTGCAATCAAGTAATATGGAATATAGATCAACAATGTTAGATGACTTGCAAATTACTCATGAGTGCAAAATTGTATAATCAATTCAAAAGTATGATTCCAAATAATGCTACAAAAAAGAAGTTTAGCTTATCCGATGTTCGATCGGTGTGTGTGTGCATAGTCACTTTCAATTGTCAATTAAGTTTCGAGAATATTGATGGGTAAAGAGGTTTCAAGTCAAAACTAACCCACCATTAGTGGTCAATTCTTTCCTTTCCCACTCGTGACATTCATCCCCCAATACATATTTTTCTTTCCTCTCCCGGGATGCAATTCTAGAGGTTACTCTCAAATCACTCTTTTCTTTTTTCACTCTAGTTTGGGTGTGTTTTACCGACAATCTCGACAACCTAGAAATGCAGTGACTCTCCACTAATGAGTGCTTCGACATTCAAGTTTATACTAAGCAATTCAAACCCACTATTCATCTAAGCCCTTATGCAAGTACAAATGCATGATTTTTAACAACTAGCATGATGAATACTCGTGTCTTCCCCACTCCCTTAAGCTTTCTAATTGACCCATGTAGCGAGCTTTAGGTCGGCAACTCCCCGATTTTTTAGATCAAAGGGTACCAGGTTTCAAAATACCCCTACGAACTTATTAACTCGAGTCAAAAAGGCTACGAAGTGGGGTAGACTTATTAAGCGAATGCAATGATAATGTGCTTTTTTTTTTTTTAAGTGTGTGTGTGAGTACCCTACTCATTAAGCTTTCTAATTGACCCATGTAGCGAACTTTCGGCCGATGACTCCCAAGTTTCAAACTTAAGGCACCAAGTTTCAAGATACTCCTACGGGCTTAATTACTCGAGTCAAAAAGGCTTCGAGATAGGGCAATGCAATGCAAAAATTAAAATGGGCTAGAACTTTAGCATACGGTCATTACTTAGCTTATACTTGGCGAAATACACTCCACACAAAATTTATTTCCAACATGCATGGAATCACCACACGCCTAGACCGTCTCCTTTACCGGGTCGACCACCCCCATACTTGTCTTACAATAGGATCAAGAGATTTAGAGCATTAGGAGATATTTGATAGGTTGATAAAAATTAACAATACAAGCTCACAACCTAGTTCTTCTACTCCATTAACTTCTTCACCCTTCAACAATTCCTAAACTTCACCAACAATCAATCATGACTATTGTGCTCAAGATAAATATGATCTTGCATGGATAAGCATTTTGTAAAAGTAGACACAAGTAGCATATTGGTCATAAATCATGAATCAATAACAATTTTAAACATCTAAGTAATCCTGGCCACGGCAAAGCTATCTAACATGTCAATACACAATATGAAATCACCCCCAAACTTGAAATGCACATTGTCCTCAATGTGTAAAATAGAATCAAAGTAAGAGGAAAGAAGTTACTAGACATCCCAAGAAGTGGTGGGGCACTAATAAGTAGTCTTGGGCATGTGAAACTCTCATCGCAATCACCAACAATCCACCCCCAAACTTGTGTTGAAACCTCCAATCGATTGAGCACAATTTTCTCTAATGAGGCATTTCACCGAATACCTTGTGAGCATCCTATGAAAACACAAGAAAAGAGTAGATAATAAGTGGTGATGATCCAAAAATTTAAATTACATTCATCATCTCAATTCTAACTCATAAATCCAATGTAATTTGCCCATCCACATCAATATTAAATCACACTTGAAGATAAAAGACAATATGAACCAAGTGATTTAAAAATGAGTTTTAAGCAAATTTTGACTTTGAAAGTTTGATATGAGTATATGCTAGAATTAAATGAGAATGTATTAGAGCTATTTCACAATACCCAACTTGAGGAAAATAATTATGGAAGATAGAGACTTGACCTAGCTAACTTATTTGCAAAAATGTAAATAAAATGCAAGAAGGTAAATAATATGCAAAAAATAAAAATAAAGCAAGTAAAGGATAGAGAATGGGTTGCCTCCCATTAAGCGCTTATTTTAAAGTCATTAGCTCGACTCTCCGCATAAGCACTTCATGGCACTCTAAATGAAGCTTTTGATGTCCTGCCCATTGTGCTTCTTTTGGCTTTGCCCCACTCTTCATTGATTCGAAATACTTGCACTTTGCCCCTTCCAATGTCATGGGACTTGCCTATTCTATCCAATTCAAACTCAACAATGTAGACTTGCTCTTCCTCAAATGGCTTAATCACAAAATCAATTATTGGACAATTAATGAAGTTGAGAGAATTTGATTTAATCTCTTCCTCATTAATTACCACTTCCTCATGTGATTCTTGTGTGATTAAATTGTCATTATCTTCAAGCTCATCTTCTTTAGTTGACGTCTCCTCGGATTGAATGACCGATCCAAAATTTGAATCCATGGGCAACGGCAAGTTTTTCCTATTAATTCCCAAGAGTGGGTTATACCCCCACATTTGGAATCCTTCCCAATACATGGCATCCCCCATAAGCATATCCTCTTCATCCAAATTGGCAAGCTCATTGTAATACTTTGCAAGTACCTTCTCATTCAATAGTGGAGGACCATCTCCCACAAGAGTGATATCCTCATCCCAATCATCCGGTACACAGTCCCCCAAGAGCATGTAACTTACATCCGATGTGTCAATTGCTTGTTTTCGGTATTTCAAATATTGTCTAAACCCAATAAGTTTCGACGTAAGCAAACTATTTCCCGAATACAAGCATTGCCCATTACAATGCATCTTGTAACAAATTTCACAACTTGAATATTCTTCAAGCATGTATTCATCACCCATGTCGAGATTGCTCATTGCAATTGCTTTCCTATTTTGCCAAAGTTAGAATCAAATATACATAGAAAGAAAACCAAACACAAGAAAGATTAGAATTGTGGTGGTTAACCAAAAATAACAAAATAAAACATTAAAGAAAAATAATTACAAGTTGTTAAAACTAAAATTAACTAAAGTAATAATCAAAGTAAAAACATTCCCCGGCAACGGCGCCAAAAACTTGTTCGCTCAAAATAGTGTACCGCAAGCGCACGGGTCGCGTACAAGTAATAAAGTGGACTTTTTGAGTCCGGGTTGTCGATCCCACGAGGAATGTTTACTCTAGATTATACAACTTTAATTAATTTAATTCTAACAATAAAACAAACACACAATTAAAAGATGGATTTTTGTAAATTCTAAATTAAAGAAAATAATTCTAAACCGAATTAAAATACGGAAAATGAAAGATAAAACGTGGTTGGGATTCATGATTTCATTTAACCGTCGCCTAATTAATTTATCAACATGCAAATTAACAAATTACTCATTTACAATGTTAGACCCGATTTTCCAAGCTTAGCCAATTACCTCTCTCGAGTGAAATCAACCCTAATCAATTGGTCTAACCTACTATATCTCTATGTCGATTAAGGCTCAATCAATTGCATTAACTCTTTGTGAAAATAGCTCAATGGATCATCTAGGGTTTAAGGTATATCTCTATCCTTAACAAGAACCTAGAGCATTTGTTATTTGGTCTAAAATGCATAATATCTCTCGATTATCATACACTTCACAAAACACATATTTGGTGATCAAGCAAACACATGTAATAATCTCAATAACAAACACACATGAAATAAGCATTTAATCAAATAGCAACTATTAAAATTAATCTAAACTAGGTTAAATTCCATCAATCATCCCAACATGCAAAAGTTAGCTAAACATGCGTTCGGAAATTAATAATAACATAAGGCAGTAAAATAAAACCCGGAATTAGAAATTGTGGAAATTGCATCAAGGTCCTCCAACTATCGCTTGAAGTGCAAATCAGTCCCTGCACTTTAAATCGTTTACAATTCAGTCCCTAGCAATGTTTATGTCTGAAATCAGCACTTCCAGCAACTCTTTCCTGGTTGCAGCAGTAATTTCAGCAGTCCAGACCAGTAGCAGATTCCAGCTTCTTCTTCCTTCCTCAGCACAGCCTCCAGTTATCAGTTGCACAGGCAGCCTGCAATCTTCTTCCTTCCTCAGCACAGCCTCCAGTTAAGCAGTTTCAATCACAAGCATCAGCAGTCAGCAAATCCTCCTTCTGGCTCTTCTCTCAACTGCACAGGTTTCTACCTCCAGCAATAGCAGTTAATTAATTCAGCTGCAACAATCACCAGCTGCCCTTGTTCTCACAGCAGTCAGCCTGCAAATTTCCTTCAGCTTCAAACCAGCAGCTGCGTTTTCTCAGCTCCAGCAGTAATACCAGCAGCGTTCCAGCAATCAGCAGCAGTTCAGGCGGTAAGCTCTCCTTCTTTTAACCATTAGCCGCTGTCACCAGCTCAGTTACCAGTCTGCAATTTCGCCTTCTTGCTGCCTTCTGTCTCAGCAACTCCGAGCAACCAGCAGTCTGTTTTTCTCTCCTTCCTCCTGCTGCTGTCACCAGCAGTCCTCTATCTAAAAGAACCAGCAACTCCTCAGCAGCTACCACTTTCAGGCAGAAGCAGTAGCGGCTTCCTTCCCTCCAGCAGCAGTGTCTAAGTTGAGTCCCCTGGTTCCTCTCTCCTTTCCTATATGCTCCCCCTTTCCTTCTCTCTGTTTGTGTGTATATATAGATTCAAAACATCAGCCTCTAGTCTTGCAGTTTCTGTCCAGCCTGCTTTTTCCCATGCTCTCCATCATCTGCCCATGCTGCCAGCAGTAAGCACGTTCCAGCCATGCTCTCCTGTCCTTGTCTCTCTAAAATTGCACATTTGGTCCTTGAGTTTTGGAAGTTGAGCAAAATGGTCCCCAAACTCTATTTTTCTCTTCATCTATGTGCCCAGCTCAATACTTCTTTGGAAAAATATGAAATCAGATTTTAAACTGCTGCCAAGTCCCTCAACTTTGATTTTTTCATCCCAAGTCCTCAACCTTTGACACTTGTGCACTTTGGTCCCCAACTTTACTTTTTGTGTGCGATTGATCTATCTTCACTCAAATTCATCAATCAAGCAATCATTTCACTTTCTATTGTGATTTTCTCCTTGAATTTGAGTAGTAAACCTTGGTTCTCAACTTTTTGGGGTGTTGCAATTTAGTCCTCAAACTTTTGATTTCTTTCAATTTGGTCCTTGAACGTCAAATTTGCTCATCTTTAAGCTCAATTGCACTCCAATCTTGTCCATTTGCTTTCCAATTGAGTTTGTACCTAATTGTACAAGATAAACACAATTTATAAGTAGATATTTGCTCAATTTGTCAATTAAAGTGCTAATTTAGGAACTAAATAAGTGTGTAAAAACACACTTATCATTATGCATAACTTATGTGCCTTATGTGCACGAGTAGAAAGAGCAACCCACACCCTATAATTTTAAAGAGCCTATGATTTTCAAAGAGAAGTCATGTACTTTAATGCACGAGAAGAGCAACCCACACCCTATGATTTTAAAGAGCCTATGATTTTCAAAGAGAAGCCATGTGCTTTAATGCACGAGAAGAGCAACCCACACCCTATGATTTCTAAAGAGCATGCATTTACGTGTTCAATTATATTGTAGATTAATTAATTGGCGATAAGTCTACTAAGTATTTCTATGAAATGTTCATGTCTATTTTAACAATAATTGCGGATTTCGGAGAGGGTGGCAAGTGATGGATGATTGTGGCAGTAGTCGTTAAATGGTTGAAAATCTTATTTTAATGATTCCGTATTTCCAAACATTGGATAATTTTGAGAATTTCAATTATTTGAGAAATTATGACATTGTCAATTGTTTTACAATATTAATGGCTCGATTTATCATTTTCGAATTGTTTCGTAAAGGTTTTAAATTTTATCGACCATTACAGTTTATTTAATGTTGTCAAAAATGAATTTCAGTTATTTCTTCCGCAAAAATATTATTTTAAAAGTTATATCAGACGATGACGTGGTGAAATGGGTATTTAGAACTCGGGGCGCTACAGCTTGGTATCAGAGCCAGTCTGCGTTTCTGTAGATTGGTAAATTTTCAAAAAGAAGTTTCAAGAAACATTTTACACTATTTAATTATTATTGATGAAGATTGCCACTGCCATCACTCGTCCCACCAACTCCGAGGTAAAGAAGTTTATGATGTTTAACGTTATTTCAGTATTTTCAGATACTTATTTTAATGATTTATGAGCAAGAATGAAGAGAAAGAGAAAGAGATTGTATCCGAATAAGAAAGAAAGAAAGAAAGAAATGAGTTTTGGAGTATAACGAGAAATCGTATCCAAATCAGAAAGAAAAGAAAAGAAAGAGAACGAGTGTTGAGCATAATGGGAATAATATGATTTAAGAATGATTTTTATAATAATTCTTGTCCTCGAACTTAGAAATGATGAACCCTAGCTGGACTTTGCATAATTGATTTTAGACATGACACCATTTACGAGGAGTCAACAGAAAGGATTAGACAATATTTTCGGAATATTTATCGTTTAGACTAACACCTCATGTTAAGATATGACCACACTATCGACTATTGTGCCGCGCATTATGAGGTCATGGCTAGTGATTTTAGAGCAACTGTTTCGAGATTCATTAGTCACTTGTTGCCAACATATTCAGTAAATCAACGAGAAATGACAAACCAGTTTTATGAAGTTGTGATGAGATGTTGAGATTATGAGTGATATGATTTTTTTGAGACTTTTATGAGAAGAATTATGAAATTTGAGATTTAAAGATTTGATTCTTAATTATGGGGAATTAAGGAATTGATGTTGTGTTTGAGTAAGTGAATTATTCCTCTATTTTGAGAGAAATTTATAATGTAGTTTGGTATTGTGATTAAATTTTGGAATTATGATTTGTGGCATATATTTTATAAGTATGACAAATGAGTGGTCATTTGAGCCAATTAATGTATTGAAGGAAGTGATATTGTGATATTGGAAACTATGATTTGAAATTGTTATATTGAGGAATGATGAATTGATTTTTTGGGATATTTTTGGGAAAATCCCTAAGCTACTAGTTCGGCTTTGTACCTATTGCCATGTTTGCTAGAGTCGCCTTCTTTTATCTTAAAAATTCACTTACAGTCTATGATTTTTTTTTTTATCATTGGGCCTTTTAACTAATATCCAAGTTTTATTCTTATGCAAAGAATTCATTTCATCATTCAAAGCTGCAAGCCAATTTTTAGATTCGGGATAGGAAATGCTTCTTCATAAGAAGCAAGTTTAGCACACAGATTATCACAATCAATAAAGAGAAATATATAGCTATTATTGTTATACCTATTGGACAATCTTACTTGTCTTCTCACCCTATCTCTTGTCAACTAATAATTGGACAGATCATGTGTTTGAACAATTTCATTTTCAGTATTAGAATCAGTGTCCTCTTGATCTATGTTTTCATTTTGATCATTCTGATTCAAGTGCTCCACCTCAAGAGGAGCCTGTGTAGTTGTGTTATTAAGACTGAAATCATTCAAGTCCGATATAACAGTTTTCATCCTTTCAAGATCATCAGCTTTAGATTCAGTTTTGATAAGGCAAGACATCAAATCTTCCTTAAACACAACATTCCGCTTATTATTATTTTAATACCCTGATCGTCTTTCACCGACGACCTATAACCTTTTACACCTTCTTCATAGTTAGAAAACACATCTTCTAGACATGGGGTCAAGTTTTCCTTGGTTTTGGTGTGCATATGCAGCACATCCAAAAACATTTAAGAAGGAATAGTTATGGTGTTTACCAGACCAAAGGAATTCAAGAGTTTTAAACCTATAGCCCTCGAGGGACTTCAGCTAACCAAATAAGTGGCAGTCTTTACTGCCTCTCCCAAAAAATATTTTGGGATACCAGAGCTCAGCAACATACACCTCACTTTGTTTAGTAAGGTCATATTCATTCTCTCAATTGTCCCATTTTGTTGTGTTGTATAGGTGACACTCCTATGTCTTAAAATCCCATTTTGTTTACAAAACTCATCAAATATGGCATTACAAAACTCCGATCCATTATCAGTTTTCAAAACCTTTACTTTCTCGTGGTTTGGTTTTCAATTAAGGTTTTCAGTCCTTGAAGTTTTGAAAAGATTCATCATTTGATTTTAGCAAAAAAGTCCAAACCTTTCTTGAAAACTCATCAATAATCCACAAGTAATATTTGAAACTAGAAACTGTTTGAGTAGATGTTGGACCCCATAGGTTAGCATGAAGATATTCCAAAATGGAGGTTGATTTATGAATACCAGGTTTGAAAGGTAGTTTTGTTTCTTTTCCCAAAATACATTCTTCACAGAAATCTTCCTTGTCCAAATTGATATTTCTTGTAACCCCTTCATTGCTTAGTGACTTTTGAGATTTATCTCCTATATGGCCAAGTCTTCGATGCCATAAGAAAAAACTTCTGTTTAGAGAATTTGAGACAGATAGACAATCTTCTTTATGAGGAATATCATGAATTTTGTAAAGACCATTTGTCTTCAAAACACTTATTATTTCAGAAGAATCCTTTTGAATTTTGCAAACCCATTCTTAAAGCAAATCTCGAAAATATCAGAATCCAAGATGTCTAAATAAATGAGATTTTTGTCAACCTCAGGAACATACCTAGTTTGTTCCAATTTTAGGATTTTGTCATTTTCAAGTTTTATGACAATGTCACCAACACCACGTATCTTACAAGGAAAATTATTTCTCATGTAAACACTCCCTTTATTTGTAGGTTTGAAATTATTGAATCATTCTCTTTCAGGACAAGCATGATATGTGCACCCAGAATCCAAAACTCAAGATTGATGTGTCTTGAGCATTCACCATGTAAACAACACCATCATTATCATCACACTCATTATTAGGTCTTGGTTTGTTCTTGAGATCATTTAATCTCTTGTGACAATCTTTAATGTATTGTCATGTTTTTTTCACGATAATAGCATATCCTATTTGATTTATTCTGAGATTTGGATAAATCAGGTTTCTTATTTGTAGGAAATTTTCCTTTTCTTTGATTATTATTGTTATAGGTATTTTGATATGGTTTGAATGGTCTTTTAGATATAGCCATTAAAACTTCTCCTTGATAACTTCCCTTAATTTCAGATTTCAATTCTAGTCTATATTCCTTAAGGTAGAAGTGATAATGTTAAGGCTAAGGGTATCTCTACCATATTCAAGAGCATTTGTCACATCATTATTCCTATCACCTACAACATTTAACAAAGCAATACACAATTGATCTTCGTATATTTTTTCATCATAGTTAGACAGGTCTTGTGTAAGTTTATTAAATCTATCAAAATTGGACTTAAGATCTTGAGATGATTCAAACCTAAAAACAAAAAATTGTTTCAATAGAAAACACTTAAAAGAATGGATTTAGACAGATATAATCTTCTAATTTTTTCCATAATTCAACAGTAGTTTTTGTTCACCTACTTTCCTAAGGACAACATCATAGATGAAGAAAATAATGTTCCATGCTTGTTCATCTAATTATTGCTTTCTAAAAGCACTAAATTCAGTAGGCCAATTTTTAGCAGTAATATAGGCACATTTTTGTTTATGAGTAAAAGAACCCTAATTTTTTGTCTCCATAGACTAAAATCATATTTTTCAATCCATACCTCTATATCAAATTTCGTAGAGGACATTTTGAAAGATAGAAACACCAAGTTTCACAAAAATAGATCACCAATATTTGAAATTGCAATATCTAACCTATGTATCAAGATTTTAAGCAACAAGTCCAAGTATGTAGCAAATATTAAAACAATGCAGATTATCAATTAAATAGATTATTAATCATGCAAAATTTCAACAAGTTATATAGGTGAAACGATAACGGAGAATTTCAAGAAATCAGATTGGTGTAATTTTCCTAAAACTAACTTCACTTATTCACTTACCCAAAAATTCAGATTTGAATCACCAATTATATATATCATATATTGTAAATTCCAAAAAACGAATCAAGATAAGGATAGAAGTTACAAAATGAATTCGAAATTGTTCAACATAGGGCAAAAAACAAGAGTACGGGTAGCCTACAATTCGAATTTTTCAGCCACTCCTTGCTTTGATACCATTGAAGGATCGATAAATGAAAAATAACGAAAATGAAGAATGTAAAATACAACACCAAGAATTTTTCGACCCAAAGGTCCCAGAGGTCCGGTGATTCAAAGAATCACTTAATCCCCTATTGAGCAATCCATTAAATTGGATTTACACTCAAATTCCACTAGGCACAAATCAAAGTTCATAGCATTACAATCTTCAAAACCAAGAAATGCCCAAAATATCACCCCAAAACCAAAGCAAAAATATGTCGGACTTAAACAAAATCACCAAGATAAACAACTCTCCTTCACTACAAGATTACACCTATTGCAATCTATCTAATCACCAAGAAAAGATTAAAAGAAGAGATATCACCAATTTGATCTTTAGAAGTACACCCATTCTTTCTTGAAAAACTTGATACATAACTTTTGACAAAATTTGCACTTTGACACATTCATTTCATTAAAACATTTGACTTCCCCATTTCGATGCCAATGCATGCTTAATGATGCAATGACATGATAACGCGCATGCTTTAACATTTGCTTAAATACACATACTTGCATATGGTAAACCAAAAGCATTAGAATTCCGTAATTAACACGAATGTCAATTAAGCACATAATTCCACATTGAACACTCAACTATGCTGAGAGAAGGGGAAGTTTACTTACCTGACGTCCTTAGTATTTACCGTCTTAAATTGTGTGTGGAAGTATCTTGGTTGCCCATAACGTCAATGTACCAAAAGTCCTAATTATTTCCATTCGTCAAAACGTATAACTTTCAATTCACAAACATAGTCGTTATTCATTTAATTAATAATCAAACATTAACCGAGATTAAAACTTCAATTTAACCCAAGAGTGACTTTACATAATAACCAAAACACATAAAACCATATTCGAAAATAAGAGATAAATTTCAATCCACGTTAGAAACTCTCATCTTTTAATTCAAATTCAAACTAAAATATTTAACTTAACCCAAACTTTACCAAATATCAATTTACCATTTTAATCATTATAAAATCTAAATTTTACTTGTATGTATATGCATTACACAAATCAAAATTTTATAGTTCTTACCAAAATTTAATATGAACTTCAATTAAACAAATTTATAATTTTCGAAATTTAAAACTTACCATAAAATCTTTTGCACCTTTTAAAACATCAAAATTTGAAAATTAAAGCGGAAGCAATTAATTAAACGATTAATTTCATATTTCCAAAAGCTGAAGTTGATAAACACATTCACACAATTTACCCCCAAATTTTGAAAATTACCATTCCTAAAATCAAAATGAAACTAAACATTTCAATTATACTAACTAATTCATGAATTTTGAAACTGAAAGTGCCATATAAACTTAAACTCTGAAATTTACACTTGAGAATCATATACAGACATCAATATATACATACAACTCCATATATACTTACAATAATTACTTGTGTTTGTTGTGTGCGCGTTAAGCAGTAGGTGCGTGTGTGTTGTGCTCTGTGTGTGTGTGTGTGTGTGCACTGTTGGGGAAAGGGGAAAGGGAGGGCTTATCGTCGATTATGAGGCGCGATCGAGAGGAAGGCCGAGTGAGGGAAAGAGGAGGGTGCAAAGGCAAGGAGTCGAGAGAGAGGGATGTAGCTGAGAGACAGAGGCAGGGAGAGTGGTATCGAACGAGAGAGGAGTCTGAGGTGATTAGGCTAGATTTATGTATAAACTTATGAAATTTGTAACTAAATCTCCCACCTCTCATAATTTAGTAATTTAAGTTCAAAACTTCTATTTGACTCCCCAATAGCCCCTAAACTTACCCCAATATCAAATTAAATGCAATTTGCCACTTACGACTTGATAAAAATAGAATTTAGCAAATTTAACAATTAAAATATACACTTAAAATGTAAAATTGCATGTAAACAATATATAAACTTTTTAATTGGTATATTGATCGAGATGTCGTCTAAGTCCTTCTACTGCAAAATAATTCAACTTATAGACATTAAATTATCAATTTAAAACGTATAATAACATTAACATAAATATTACGTGGAAATTTTAAAGGTGTACGTAAAAATGAAAAACGATATTACATTTTTTTTTTTAATACAACAAATTCTTATTTCCAAAATCCTTCCCTCTCACACATCTATAGCCGATTCCATTCCTTAATTCTTCCCCCCAGTTACCTCAATTAAGGCCCCCTAACTTACCATTTTGAGGACAATCAATACTTAATATTCTTCCACCTTCACTCCTTCTATTCACGACAATACTGAAGAGAGAACCTCAAAACACTCTTATAATTCTCCCTCCCTTCACCATTCATGAACACATCCTACAGAAGCCTTTTTGCAGCTCAAACATGTTTGTGTGTGAATCTTCTTCCGTTAAAAAAAATTCAGAATCGAACTTCACACACCACCACCACACAAACTGCAACCGCCGCACACACAAATTGAGCTACTACCAAAATCCATAAAACCTAATTTCAAAACAAATTGCCACTTCTTAAATTTGCAATAGCGAATTTCTCACACCCACATACACCCAACACCATAGCCGACCACCACTAATTAGGAACACCAGAGATCGCAGCCCGAAACACCTTGGCCGACCACCACAATCAACTCCTAATGCCCAACCATTTTGACACACAAACAGCCAAAAAAATTAAAGAAATAACCTTAGCCCAATACTTACCTCAACTGTCAGCTTTTGATTCGTGATTGTCGCCGAAAAATCGCCTCTCCAAAATCCAAGCCTCGGCTTCGCACTAGACCTGCCCAAAATCTTCTCCTTTCACACACCTACACCCGTCCCTGCCATGATACGGCGACGCCACCGTCTACGAATGACGTTTGACAGCCCAAAACAAGAGAGGGACAAATGTCCTCCAATTGCCATCTCTTCTCTCTATTTTTATTTTTTTAACAGAAAAGATTATATCATTGATTATTGCAATCTACATTAAGCTTGTTTATAATAAATTCTGGAGGATGAGTTCTCCAAACAAGAAGAACCAGTAGCAAAACCTAACTTTGCCAAGGAATGAGCCACCGAGTTGGCTTCCATTCGAATGGATATACATTGAACAGATTGGGAATTTACCATCAAGTCTTTAACTCCCAGACCAATAGCTCTGAAATCAGAGTGTGGGAAAGGATGGTTAATAGCCTTAGCTGCATTCTTACCGTCTGTTTCAATAGTTCCAATTTCAACCCCTTCTTCAATAGCAAATTGTAGTCTCATTTTTAATGCCCGACATTCACCAACAAAAGCAAAAACATTTCCAACAATATGTATAGCGGATGCAACCACCATCAACCCAAGTTTATCCCGAATAATAATTCCAACTCCAGAGGAATTCGAACCATTTGTAACAGCAGCGTCGACATTCATTTTAAAGCATTTCGAGGATGGTTTTCTCCAGAAATGACAAAAAGAAGTAGAAGAGTCACGAACAATTCTTTTGCCTTCAATTTTGCAGCGAGCAACCTGAAATTCTGTAAGAAAAGTTATAGCATGTTGGAGAGTGATATCTGCAGTGTCGTTGATTCCTTCAAAAATCATGAGGTTACAATTTCCCCAACATTTCCAAACAATCATCAAAAAATGTTCCAACTCCTCATGTTTGAGTTGCTTGTATGCTTGAATGAAAAATTCACTCGTATCACTATTTTCCAACCCAGAGATAAAATTAGCAAAAATATTACAATTCGAGACAGCATAACTAAAGGGGCAACAGAATAAGGTATGAGAGGTGCTTTCCACTTCCATACCACATCTACTACATTCGGAATCAGAGAGAATATGCTTACATACCAGATTAAGACGAGAAAGAATAATTCCCATGAAAGCCTTCCAAATGAAATTTTTTACTTTGGTAGGAATAAAAAGTGACCACATGGTCCCTAAACTTTTATTTCCGTTTTAAAACTTCAAATTACCAAAATACTAATTTAAATTTATTTTCTATTTGGCTAGACGAGGCGTTTGGACGTTTAGAAGATTGACATTAAATTCCCGCTCTATTTCGAACTTATTGAAGTAGACTCACCCCCATTAATTAGTTTAAATTATAATTGCGTGTATTATGTGATTTATATGTTTTATTGCATGAGACGAGATGAAACTATTTCTTATGAAATATATTAATGATCTAATGCACGTCATAACTTATATGTTTTGTTGCATGAGACGAGACGATGTTTCAAATGTTGAGAATTTGAATTTGTTTACCTTTTCAAGTTTTAAATAAAATTAGAGAAGGGAGGTGTAAACAAAATTTAATATAGCGTGATGTAGTTGCAAATTTATTTTTTGAGTCTCATGGTCATGTTGAGATCGATCAAATTGGGTGGCAAAAAAGATCCATATTACTAGTTGCAAATAGCCCCTGTTTGGAAGTGATTAAAAATATGATATTAATCTAAGTCAAAGTCAACAATTAATTTTAACCATGCATTCCATGAATTCCGTAACTTTTCAACCATACATTTCATCAACTTCTATAAAAATCTATTAAAAATCTAATTTTAATCTGCACCAAAGCTATTCTTTTAGTCTGTTGTTAGATGTTGAGATTAATCAAATAGGTTGCAAAAATATTCAGATTAATCAATAATTTATTTAGGATTAAACTTTCGTGATTGAAAACTTAACATTAGATAATAAGTTGTAGAATCTATTTATATTATTACCTTCTGTGCAATGGTAAAAAAATAAAAATAAAAAATAAAAAAATGTGTATATAATGAATGAATATATGACTGATTTGCAGACGGACAAGGAGAGAGTCTACGGGAGTTGAGAGCAAATGTAGGAAATAAAGGAAAGCATTGAACAAAATGAGAGGAAACGCAAAAAAAAGGGAAAATGGTTAAAGAATTGGCCACAGACAAATTCATTCTTCCATGTATATAAAGCCACTGATTAGGAGGAGACATTCCAAGCTCTGCTGGAAGAAGAAATCTCCCTCTTCTTCTTGGCAGATTATTCTTAATAAAGAAATAAATTAAAAACCGTGATTGCAGGAGGCAGAGGGTAAACCAAAGCCATGGGGAGAATGACCTTTGTGGAAGTATTCCTCTGCCTCTCAGCTGTGGCTTTATTGGTTCATGCTGAGGATCCCTATCATTTCTTTGAATGGAATGTCACCTATGGAACCATTGCCCCATTGGGTGTTCCCCAACAAGGCATCCTCATCAATGGCCAATTCCCAGGTCCTAAGATCAACTGCACTTCCAACAACAACATTGTTGTTAATGTCTTCAACCATCTTGACGAGCCATTCCTCCTTACCTGGAACGGTGTACAGCACAGGAAGAACTCCTGGCAAGATGGCACCCTCGGTACCATGTGCCCCATCTTGCCCGGAAAGAACTTCACCTATCATTTCCAAGTCAAGGACCAGATTGGAAGCTTCTACTACTTCCCCACCACAGGATTCCACAAGGCATCTGGTGCCATCGGTGGCCTTCAAGTCCACAGCCGAGATCTTATCCCGGTTCCATTTGACAACCCTGCAGATGAGTACTTTGTCCTCTTGGGTGATTGGTACAACAAGGGCCACAAGAGCTTGAAGAAGCTCTTGGACAGTGGACGCTCCATTGGCAGGCCCGATGGCATCCAAATCAATGGCAAGTCTGGAAAGGTTGGTGACAAGGCTGCCGAGCCCCTTTTTACCATGGAATCTGGCAAGACCTACAGATACAGAGTCTGCAATGTTGGAATGAGGACCTCTGTCAACTTTAGACTCCAAGGACACACCTTGAAACTTGTCGAGATGGAGGGTTCTCACACAGTGCAAAATTTATATGATTCTTTGGATCTCCATGTTGGACAATGTCTCTCGGTCTTGGTTACTGCCAACCAAGCACCCAAGGACTACTATTTGGTGGTTTCCAGTAGGTTTGCACAGCACCAACTCAGCTCCATTGCCGTCATTCGATATGCCAATGGAAACGGTCCAGCATCTCCTGAGCTCCCACCTTCACCCCCTGACAATACTGAAGGCATTGCTTGGTCTATTAACCAATTCCGCTCATTCAGGTGGAACTTGACAGCCAGTGCTGCTCGTCCCAACCCTCAAGGATCATACCACTACGGCAAGATCAACATCACCCGTACCATCAAACTTGCAAACTCTCGATCCTACGTCGATGGCAAACTTCGCTTTGGCCTCAATGGCGTCTCCCATGTGGACTCTGAGACTCCACTTAAGTTGGCAGAGTACTTTCAAGTTTCTAACAAGGTTTTCAAGTACGATCTCATTAAGGATGAGCCCCCACAAGACAACACCAAAGTGATTTTGGCCCCCAACGTGCTCAATGCCACCTTCAGGAATTTCGTGGAGATCATCTTTGAGAACCGTGAGAAGACTATCCAGACATATCACCTCGATGGTTACTCGTTCTTCGCCGTGGCCATCGAGCCAGGAAGGTGGGGCGCTGAGAAGAGGAAGAACTACAACCTCCTTGACGCAGTGAGTAGGCACAACATTCAAGTGTACCCCAACTCATGGGCAGCAGTCATGACAACACTGGACAATGCTGGAATGTGGAGCTTGAGATCGGAAATGTGGGAGAGAGTATACTTGGGACAACAACTCTACTTCAGCGTTCTCTCTCCTGCCCGTTCCCTGAGGGATGAATACAATATGCCTGACAACACACCATTGTGTGGTATAGTCCCTGGTTTGCCATTGCCTTCTCCATACACTGCTTGAACATAATGTAATAATATGCTCAATATATAGTAGTACTTTAGCACCATAAAGCGTCTCCTGAACCAGAGTGAGAATAACTCATTTGACAGAAGGAGAGTGGAGGTTGAGTCGTGTCGAGAATAACGAATGTGCTAAATTAGTGGCACGGGAAAATAAAGCATGGCTATTATATGCCCTTATTGTTTTATTATCTTCAAAATCGTTTTTCACATTAGAATTATGTGTTATATTAACTTTTTCTCGTTTAGCTAAACTTCTTAAAACATCTTCAATATACTTTCTAAATTTGAAATGCTCTTTATTTGGAAAAGTCAAATTTTAAAATTTAACTCCAATAGACTCTTTGCTTTAACATTTTAATTTAGAGATTGAGTTTGGTTCTCCAAATTTAAAGAACCAAACTCACTCTTTATTATTAAATGCATTAAAAAAGTTTTAATTTTCAAAGTTCCTACATTATCTTTATTTATTACATATTTGATATCATTGATCATTCACTTTTTAAAAAATAAATATTAACTAAAATAAAGAAATACAACAAATATTTTTATGAAAAAATAAAATAAAGAGCAAACAATAGAGAGTTTGTTAGAACTTGTAAAAAATCTTACTCTTTAAATTTAAAGATACTCTCTATTATATGAAATATACTCTTTAAATATAAAAAGTCTATTGGAGATGCTCTACTTTAATTTTAATTATTCATGTTGATCTTTCCACATGGTAAACATTACTCAGAAAACATAGAGATGTCAACTATTTTTCCTTTCCTATATATTATATATAGAATTATGTTATTCTACCACTTAAATTTTGTCATACAAGGTGCCACACCCTCATAATGAGTGGTCCCACTAGAGATGACAAAAAAATCCGATCCGCCCCGTTGATCCGTCGACCCGATCCGTGGATCGACGGATCGAAATTTATGTGATCCGCCCCGATCCGACATTTTTTTTAATATAATTTTTTTTTCATGTATAAAAATCTAATATGTAAATATTGTAGCAAACTTTAATTTCTGGGAATAACCTACAATCTTTGCATTTTAAAGAAAACACATTTTTTATATTCTTCATTTGAAGAAATAATTCCAATAAGTGATGGCAAAAAAACTCGATCCGTTGAATCGGCGAATCGTCCTCTATACGTCTCATTTCAATAAAATAAATAAAATTTAATAAAAAAATAATTTTTCTAAATTATTTTTAAAAGATTTAATTTAAAATATATTTAAAAAAATTTAAAAAAATAATAATAAAATAAAAATAATAATTTGGCGGATCGATCCAAGGATCGATGGACCGATCCGCCCCGACCCGAACCGAAATTTGACGGATCGCGGGGCGGATCCAGATCGGGGCAATAATTTTAGGGGCGGGGCGGGGCGGATCGGGGCCCGATCCGTCCCGTTGCCAACACTAGGTCCCACCTCCCATGTGAGGGGGGTGGCACCTAGTGTGGCACACTATGTGATAGAATATCATTATTCTTATATATATACACAAAAAAAAAAAAAAAAAAAACATATACACATACAACCATCAAAATTTTGTAGGGTATGAATAGCCCAGCAGAATTTCATATCAAATAATTAAAATGCGTGAGAAAACCGGAAGGCTAGGGACGAACTCCTCAAGTCGAGGCAAAATGATCTTCTCAAACTTTTAGCCCCTGTTCTGTTTGCTGTTTTGAGGTCGTTTTCTGTTTTTATTTTCGAAAACGCTAAAAACGCGTTCTCTTTACCATTTTCGAAAACGCATTTTGGAAAACAAAAAAAAAAATTGTACACAAAACGGAAAACGTCCGAAACATCGTTTTGGGCGTTTTGTGTGTATTTCGACAAAAAATGTCCAAAACGCGGAAAACGCGTTTTGGGATTTTTTTTTTTTTTATTTATTTTTTTTTTTATATAGAATTATCTTAACTTAGAACTAAGCTTAATATAAAGTTTTTATTTTTTTATTATTTTTTTAGAATTATCTTAGTTTGGAACTAAGCCTAAATAAAGGTTAATTTTTTTTTTTTTTTTTTTTATAGAATTATCTTAACTTAGAACTAAGCTTAATATAAAGTTTTTATTTTTTTTATTATTTTTTTAGAATTATCCTAGTTTGGAACTAAGCCTAAATAAAGATTAATTTTTTTTTTTTTTTTGAGAATTATTCTAACTTGGAACTAAGCTTAAATAAAGTTTTATTAAATTCAATATCAACATTACAAAAAAAAATTAAGTGAGAATTCTTATTATTATATTTCAAAAAATGCACCAAACTGCATGGAATCGAAATGTACCAAACACGCAAAACTTTACTAAACAAAGCTAAATCTACCAAAAAAGAGCAAAATTTCACCAAGATGCCTAATCTAATACCAAAAGCGCGATATGTACCAAATTGTGAGATGTTTCAAATTGTGCCCAAGAAATTTACCAAAATGCGCAAATAACTCTAAAATTTACGAAAACAATGTCAATTGTACTGTGCTAACCAAGATGTGTGAAATGTTAAAAAATGCTTCAAAATGTACTAAAATACACTATATATACCAGAATTCACCAAAATATACAAAATGCATGATATCGACCAAAATGCGCAAATCGTACCAGTGTGCGAATGTACCAAAATACAAGAAAACAAACCAAGTTAAATGAAATTTATCAAAATGCACAAAAATCTACTAAAATTCTAGAAATGTACCACATGAGAATTGTAGCAGGCAAGACCTATGATTAATCCTAGAAATGTGCCTGAATCAAATGTGGACTGATTACTCCACAAGGTCAAGATGACTTTTAAATTTATTTTGTTTAATCAAACTCTGTATGAGTAATTAGAGTTACATGTATTATGGAAGTAATTTGGACTTGAATATTATGTTATTAATTTCTTATAATATTTTTTTGGAGTTGAACATTAATGACATTATTATTTGGTCCAAAAAAAAAAGTTAAACAATATAGATTGTTTAATATAATTCAGAAGCAAATTCATTGAAAATAGTATAAGTTGTATTCTGCAAAATTTCAAACAGAACGTGTTTTCCAGCTTTTCATTTTCAAAAACAGTTTTCAGAAATGACAAACAGAACACGTTTTCAGCAACATTGAAAATAAAAATAAAAACAGGAAATACAAAACATTTTCCAAAATGAAAATACAAAATAAAATACAAATAGAACGCCACCTTAACTTTCAAACCCCCATTCTCTTTTGGTTGGGCTATTTGGGATTATTAGTGACAGTTTAACAGATTCATGCGACCTCAACAACTCATCTCAAGGCAGAGGGATGGGGTTATTTAAGTTGTGAATGGGTCTTTAATAACAACAAAAACCATGGAACATATTTTTCCGTAGTCAACTAATAATGCGCCACGAGCACTTGATTACCGTTTGAGCAATTCCTGAGATAAATTTTCACAATTGAATTCAGGGCTTTGTTTGGATAGACCTCATACGCTCCAATACAAGTCTAAAATGCTAAACTCCATTCTACCTACATATCTCCTTAGAGACTAGACTCAGAGTTTTATTATATTTTTGTGAACTTTCGTCACTACTCGACATGTCAGAGAAATTCTCCTACTAGTCCTGTGAATGACAATGTCACCTCCGGTTTCTATATCATCAGTTACCGCCTTCAAGCCTGACATGGGCTTTGCTTGTTCGCGAGTTTTCATGATATTGGCAATATTTACAGCCTGAAATAGGAAAACACTGAATTACTGAAACAGATTGTGTCAAATGTATTTGAGAAGGGATTAACACACATTTATCTTTTTATACCAAATGTCAGAATCATCACTATTTTCCATCTTGTTTGACTCTTGTTTATCTTTATGTCTTACCTCATCATATCGCTGCATCTCACTATCTTTTATACCATGCAAGTAGTCTGCGGAAAAAATAATGATGATTACGACATTTACCTTGAACCAAAAGTTGGAACAAAACCACTGGAAGCAAATGGAATTGAAGAATTATGAACCTGAATATGCCTCGTCTTTAAATATCAACAAACTGCGAGGTATCAGTACTACAGAAAAGGGCCCATATTCGTTCAACTCCTCCATAGAATTCATCGCCATATGTGTTGGTTTCGAGGTTTTATCATCAATATTGCTTCCTGATGTGTCAGTGGAGTTGTTCAAACTTGGATGGGGAGTGAAGTCCATGACAACAGATGATCCGAGAGACAGAATTGCCACCACAGGTACATAGGCAGGTCCATCCTGGTGCGGCTGTATTGAAGATATCTTTTAGAAAGCTCAAAGAGTGACTATATGATGTCAAAGTTAACAATTCGGAAAATGCACAAAAAGTTATAACAAGCAATGCTGTTTTCCAAAGGCTATATCGCAGGCTCATTCCTCAACCCTTGGAAAAACCCTTTTTTCTTTTTGGCACTTACACGCCCTCAGGCCTCAACATTCAATTTTTTAGGTGTAATTTTAGAAATTTCAAAAGAGTGACTATATGGTCAAAGTAAACAACTCGGAAAATGCACAAAAAGTTATAACAAGCAATGCTATTTTCCTAAGGCTATATCGCAAGCTCATTCCTCAAATCTTGACCAAATCCTTTTATTTTATCTATTTATTTATTATTATTATTATTTTTTTTTTTGGCACTTAGACGCCCTCCGGTCCCCATGGAAGTTTTAATATGGAAAGAATTCTTGCAGAATGCTTCAGTCTGCATTTAAAGAGGACAGTGTCTCCAAGGGAGCTACATTTCAAACATAAAATATCATTATGCAAGGATAAATTATGTAAACACTGGTCAACTTTCTTGTTGCTACCCTTAGGATTAGTTTCTCCTCGGAAGAAGTAAATCCATTTGCAATTGGACTAGGACTGACGTTTGTGAAATGACATGAGGAAATTCCCAGGATTGAACAAGACTATGCAACAAGGAAAAAGAAGAAACTATTGAACAAAAAAGGACCACGCTGAGGACAAGTTTTCCTATTACAGGCTGAATGTATGATGATTATTAAAAGTCAATAACTCTAAAATCTGTAATATAGATAGCAGAAGTGGTCATTTAGATCCTCGATCCTTGAGCCTTTTTTTCAGAGAGATGGAAGTAATGATACCAAGTTTCCACTCGCAAACATAATCTAGTATTACTATTTATTCAATTTCATTCAATACCAAAGCAAATGACTGGATAAACAAGTTCAAGGGTATTGCTATCGTTCGTGGGTTTAGGGAAAATTGTGGGCACATTTTTTTTTTTTTTTTGGGGGGGGGGGGGGGGGGGGGGGGGTTGGGGAAGAATATTGATTTTTCTTTTTTTTTTTAAATATATTTCCTGATCGAAATTGAGGGAAAAAAATGTCTTCCTGTTGTATTTAATGGTTCTTTTGAGTGGAAAATGAGCAGGGATGAAATACACTTAGATATGAAAGGTTGAGGTTTTAAATGAGAAGAAAAAGAGAGCTTGCCACAAGTGCATATTAGGGTTGAGCGCGGTACAATTTAGCCTTTTACATAACCCCCACCCCACCCCTCTCATCTCATTTACAACACTTAGTAAATGCAACGACGAACTAGAAATAAATCATACTAAAACCTTTTTCCAGTAAAAAAAATGGAAAGGAGATTGCAAAGCAAGTTCAGTACAAACCATAATTCCTTGGTCAGGAAGGTATTCATTGATAAGCACATGATTAATTGCTGATGGGAACAACCTTGATTCTTCTGAGATCCTATGTGTGATTTTTTTAAGCCAAGGTGGCACTGCAAAAGAGAGAGACAGAGCATAGTCGTTTTTACGTTCTGTCATACATAGGTATATCTGGCTTTCATTTCAACATGATGTTCTAGATAAGAATATGTCAAACTCCATTTATTAGCTTTTTTGAAGATTTAAGAGCAAAAACAATCCCTGAACATTTTTTCTGCACCAACTATAAGGTCATCAATGTAAATACCTCCATTGCCTCTCAACTCTACAATAATAATCCATTACAATGGTGTGTAAAATGGAAGTTAGCTAGCATGACTCGGGCTGCTAATTATTGGAACAACTACATTTATTAAATCTGCCTGCGTCATTTAGTCAAACTGGCTAGGAAGAATAGAGCTAAAAAAGTAATTTTTTGTCTTATATGTAATGTAATATGAGTGTATGCCTTAAGTTACAGCAATAATATACAGGAAACATCTTGATGAGCAATTTTTTTCTGAAATAAATTTAAAGGTGTTATACATATTAAGCGGACAAAGTCTAAAATAGATTTCTTGCACATTAACATGTAAAAAATATTTGAATTTTCATTATCCAGTGAGGGGAGAAATCTTTTTCCTTGTATTGAGAAGAGTTAATGATATTTAATGGACAAACAACTAGCAACCTAGACTATGTAACAGTTGTACATAAAAAGTATACAACTTAAACAATCCTAAGAAAATTACATAATATACAAGAAAATAAAACAGGCCAGTTTACGAAAGAACATTGACTGAATCCATTGAGTAAAGGGTTATCAACAAATCATTCAATGATCATATTCCCTTTGATATAGTGCAGGTTGTAAGATTCTTAGTCACAAACTCAAGAACTTCAGCACTCCGTTCAAGCTTCATCAAACATGTCAATCATACCTAGTGGTCCTAGCTTGCTTCACAGTTCTTGAAAGTGTAAGAATGTCTGCCTATGTCTTTGTGAAGGACATATGACATACAAATTTGGCTGCCTCTATTTTCTCCTTACGAAGTTCCTATCTATCTTTGCACATTTAATGTTGCTATGCTAAATAGGGTAGGATCAATGTTGATTGCAACTTGCTATCAAGATAGTCACATTAGATTGTTATCGTCCAATCTCAATTTCAATTTCTGCGTAGATGATTTAAGCAACATAGGTTTGCAAATCCTCAATGACATCAATCTATGATCAGTTTCAGCACCTGAACTTACCTCTACATGTCCTCCAAGTTACAAGGTTACCTTCAATAAAGGTGCAGTATCCAGACATAATCTTCTACTAACTAAACCTGCCCACATCAACTTTTTTACTTCTTTTCAAGTAAACCACTTCCACTGAGATAGGAGTTTTTAAGCTCCTACCCAATCTTCCCCATAAACCTCATTTTTTTCAATCTTCTTTTTCAAGCAAACCACTTCTGCAGAGAAACGAGTTTTTAGGCTCCTACTCTATCTGCCCCATCAACATATACCTATGCTATCTTGGAAGGATTATTTTTTGGAAAGAGAAGTCCTTTTCTCGGACTACCATTAAGGTTTCTCAAGACCACATTTGCATTCATTACTTCACCAATCAGTTACAACTAATGTTTTAAAACCTGATCCTGACATCAACTCGGGAAAAGAAAAGGGTCAGGGTCAGTGAGTCGGCTTGAAATCGAGCCAGTGCATTAAATAAAATTATCCAAAAAATAAAAAACAATATGACAATAGGAAGAGAAATAATATTTTATAATTTTAGATTTTTAATATTATTTTAATTATTTTTAAGACACTAAATAATTTTTTATATAAAACTATTTTTTTTTTACATAAAAATTAAATATGCACAAGATATAAATCATTATAGCAACAATATTTTTAAATTTTTGAAGTAATAATTCAAAGAAAATATAGTTTAATTGTTGTTAATTATATTTATTATACTATTATTTAAATCAAAATTTGAGATATTAAAAGTATTTAACCAATAAAGAAATGATTATAAAATTATTATTATTCTAACAATGAAATACAAATAGTTGGATAATTGATTAAATAAAAGACAATGAAAAGAAAAAACCATTTTCAAATGAAGAAATTGTTTAAAAAAAAAAAAAAAGCAAGGCCATATATGTTATTTATTTTTATTATTTATAAAATGGTGAAAAACTGTAGACAAATAATAAATTTACTATTTGAACTTGGAAGTGAATCCCACATCGGATAACTTCAAACTCTGCCTTGGCTAGATTCCACTATATATGTGTTGTTTAGGGGCAGTTATTTCTCATGGTTGGGGGCTGCATACTATTGCAGCTCTACAAGACTCAGAAAAAAAATTAATAACTTTGGCCGGCTAAACCTGCCAAACCTGGTATCAACGGTTATACACCCGGGGTTTTTTGCAATGCTTTCAGACCCGGACCGAGAATTGACCCGACTAAGAGACTGGGTCAAGAGTCAACCCGGAGTCGACTCGGGGTTGAACCGGGCATTAATTAATATCAAAAAAATAAAAAAAATAAAAAAAAATTATATAAAACCCGGTCTGGATCGGCCAGGTTTCCAGGACCGGGTTTGACCCGACTGGGTTTTTAATGTGACGCGACTCGGTTTTTGGGCCGGGTCGGGTTTGACAACATTGATTTTTTGTTATTATTGACCCGATTTTTTACCAGGTCCCGATTTTACAGGTCGGACCGGCCGGTTCACTGGTTACAACTCACAACTTTCTTTAGATGGCTACTAACTAGATATAGTTCAGTAGTGTATATGATATTATTGTGACCGATGACCCTGTGAAGGATAGCAAGAATCTAAAAGTCTTCTTGTACGTTCATTTGAAATTTCAAAATCTCTTCCTAGGAGTTGAAGTTGCTAGATGTAAACAAGGAAGCTCTTTGTAAAAATCACAAGGCTGCATTAAACTGAAACTCTTGTGGGTATGACTACAATTTTGACATGCATTAGAAATCAGAGAATTGACAAGGAAGGTACCCTAAGCTTGTGAGCAAGCTTATCTATTTATCTTACATAAGACACAAATTACACTAAGTCAATTTATGCAGTTAGAGCATATGGGGTAGTCATGAAGATTTAGCATAGGTTTAGGCATTTTAATCAATAGTCACCACAAATTACTTTTACACTAAGTCAGTTTATGCAGTTAGAGCATATGGGGTAATCATGAAGATTTAGCATAGGTTTGGGCATTTTAATCAATAGTCAGTTTTCGATTCTTGAAGCAGAAATGTGATTATCCGAATGAAACCGATTTTTTATATAGATATTTATTTTTACAATTTACAGGCTGAGCAAAAAAATAAAAAAAACTTAAAAAATCCAATTTAAGTAGTAATTTTTCTAAAACTCTATACTTTAACATTAAAGAGTAAAGCCTCCGTCTGGTAACACTGTAGCGGTTTATAAACTGATTTATTTATGAATTTGAGGTAAAATGTGTGATTTAGAATTGGAGAGAGAAAATGTGTGTGGTTAAAAAGTGATTTGGGAAATTGTGTAGTTTATAAACCGATTTAAAAACCATTTACTACACACACGCTAAGAAATCAAATCTTGGTCCTACTTTTTTACATCTCGCTAATGTTTGCAATTTGAACTTTTTATGTATCAAAAGTTTAAGTTAGGGTTGTGATTTAAGTTGATGAATGAAAGTATTCATTTTTGCAATTCAGACTTTATTTTCTTGCATTGTTTACAAACTTAAGTCTTTTTTAATTTTTTTATAACGAGTTACAATTGAACTTGATATATTCATAGTCTGGACTCTGTACCTTTTTAGTTATCTCGAGTTCATTGTTCTCTATTTGAAATATAATTAGTTTCCCCCTTTTCAGTCAAATAGAGGGATTTCTCAACTTAATTTTTTTTTCCTTGCACAAATGTTGTCGTGTAGTAATGTGTTAGATATACATATCTAAAGGGCCTATATGAAAATATTTATTAAATGTATATATATAAAAATATTATGCGTCAAACCGAACCAAAACTGGAACCAAAAGTTACAGTTTTAGGTATGGTTCCTATAATTACAAGGAACCGAATGGTTCCATTCATGAAATACCATAAGTACAATGGGTGATTCCGAGTATAGAAACACCCGGACTGACCCACCAGACCCCATACCTAATTTAGCTAGCATGTGAGGATAAGCATTTTGAGATACTAAAAAACTCTCATGTATAATCTTGCCGTTCTCTAAGAAAAATCATTTAAATGTGGAAGCGTATTGTGTTGTAAACTTAGCTGGCAAAAGAAGGAAGGTCAACTTGGATTATTGTTATTTTGCACATACTTGCGACATGAAAAAGAGGAGTGTACTACAATATGCTGGTTCAAAGGAATAATTCTTGATGATATCAATAAACAGTCCTACATTTGAAAATATCAAGCCAGTCATTTAAATGTGTAGAGGATGATTCACACAATATATCTGGCAGAAAATAACAAGTGATTATTTTCAGCTTCCTTCTCCTCCGAAAGTAGATGTTTCTATACCACTCTAGTACCTATTGACCAATACATGATTCAGTAAGCATGGAAAGTTTGAATACAACTTACAAATATCTGAGAGGGGTTAAAAATGAAAAGAGATCGTCTGAAGGTGAAGAATTGAACAAAGGAACTTTGCTGTTCTGCTTTGAATCTTATTTTTCCCATTCTTTCGAGTTAAGACAAAGTAAGATTAACTTGCTCTCCAGTCAATGGACATCTTATAGCATAACATTCCCAAGGTGCATATAACAGGTAACATTCCAAATGGCATTAAAACAACAAAAGTATAATTAAAGCAAGTGTTTTGTCCCATTATCCCCATCCACTTTTTAACCACGTGCATTTTTCGAAATTTTTTGAAACCACTTTCCATCCACACATTTTTCCCTCGAAAAAACTCAAATTCTTTATTTATAAATAAAAATTAGCCGCCAAAAGCGTTATGAAATAGCATGTGATTTCGTCAAACACAATTAAAAAGAGTTCTAATTTTGCAACTTACAATCTTGAGCTAGAAGACCCTTTTCGTGCACGGTACCTCCTGCCATCGTCAGAGTGAGTAAAGATACATAAGACTGCATCGAATGTGTTTGCATCTACGTGCAGAAACATCTAAACCCAAAATAACACATAACTGGCATACCCCAATTTTGTAGCCTCCGATTCTTCAAAGATTTCCACTTGGAAACCGGAGCTTGATAAATCTGCAAGTAAATACAAAAGGGTAGCCAGAATATTCCAATCCTGAGAGAGAAGAAAAAATTCATACGTCCTAGTCTTTTTACATTATTCAAGAGCTGGTCTTCTTCAGCAGCTGTGATGTAGTCGGGAACGTAAAAAAGGGTTGGCACCGACCCAACAATGAAGTTTTTTAGATGCTCTCTGGCTGAAGTTCCTTCCATCCTTTAACTTTGAATTCTAGCAAATTGAGATTTGAAAACGGGGGATTTTACTTTGAGCCCTTGATTGTTTTCTTTAACCCAGCAGTGGTAGGATGGCAATAATTACCACATAACCAAAATTAGTTATTACCCGAAACAAATGGACGAAATTATCATATTCAATAAATTTTTGATAGGGTATTAGTATGGTGTAAAAATTCGATATGGATATGGATGGGATATGAATATTCTAAAATAATTCATACCCAATCCATATAATCAAAAATTCAAAAAATTAATGTATTTAAATTTTAACAGTATATAATTTTGAACAAGTAACTATTTAATATTTGCTTATATTTTTGAACAATTGGAGTCTATTTATTTTTGGATAATGGCTGTTGTTATATTTTTACTTCATTATCAATGTCAAAAAAATAAAAATTAAAATAAAATATTAAAATTAAAATACGTAACGTGTTTTAAATAGATATAAAAGTATACCCGTACCTTATTCGCATCCTACCTACAACTCTTAAATGGGTATATGGATAGAATATGAGTAGTATAAATCTCTAGTGCGTAGGATATGCGTTTTTCAAATCCGTCCCATACCATATCCATTGCCATCCTACCGAGTGGATAAAATCATAAAAATATGTTGTATAGTACGGTAAATATCATTCTCGTACATATCTATTGGTAAGTATTCAAGGGAGGGATGGACGGGTGACGTGGCATTTTGCAACTGGGTGCTGTAGAATTAAAGGAGTTTTATAGGAATAAAAAAACGTTTTGTGAAGGATCAGATACTTTTGAGTATTCGTTCCTTAACAGATAACCATAACCACATAATAAAAGTAAAAACCTGTTGCAGCGTGTGGTATCAGGTATGTCAAACGCCGTAGCAAATGGGCTTGCTGGAGCCGGCGGAGGTATCGTAGCACAAATAATTACTTACCCGCTCCAAACGGTATTTGTTGGCCCTCCCACCGCATGTTTTATGTACATTTGCTCATTTGATTGATAAGTGGGCATATTATGTTCTATATTTTTTGGATCAGCCTGTAGTACACTAGTTTCCATTTTTTTGGTCATAAAGTCCCTCTGAGTACTGTAGTATCTGATGGAGGTCAGTAATGTGGTTAACACGGGGGTAATTTACTTGGCAACCATAAGCACATCAAGGAGCTCTGCACACGCTTGCAGGTTAATACTCGCCAGCAAACAGAAAGAGTTGCTAAGGTAGATTCTACTTTGACTCCTGCCAGGGGTACGCTTGTTCAAATTTTCCAGGTATTTCCATTGATCATTTGCTTCCCTTTTTATGTGCGGATCAAATTTTCTGCTGGTTGCTTGAACTAGTTTTAGCTGACAGGTTATCAAAAGCGAGGGGTTGGGAGGACTTTACAGCGGCCTCAAGCCTTCTCTACTTGGCACTGCTGCTTCGCAGGTGGGATCTTTTTCTTTCTTTCTTTTTTTTTCCTTGTTTGATTGAGTGATTCAATTTTTTGCAAGCTCTGCTGTGTCTTAGGCCTCCCAAAATCTATAGGCTATGTCATTTAGTGCTCGGGTTTTTATTTTTTTATTTTTTATGAATCTCGTGGATCTGATTTTTGTTATCACAGCCGTTCAAATGTCCAACATATGACAGTAATAAATACAGCAGTTAGGTTTTGAAAGGGGTTGTTCTAACAACCAAAAGACAACTCTCAAGTTTTTGCAATTAAACATAGTCTTATAGGTTTAAGTGAAACCTTAATTAGGGTTAAGATAGTTGGTTTGGACCATTCTTGTCCAACAAGTAACTCAAGTCCGGCCCAACCATTTGGACTTAGACGTTATTCCAACAATCTATCACATGTACAAGATTCAATTCCAGATGCTTAATTTCAAAAATTTCATAAAATTGGCTTTCTAGAGATCCCCAATAACCAATCCTCGCATGAATTGCTAAGGATCCAATAAGTTCAACATTGATTCCCTAATATGTGTCAATTGGGAAAATACCCCCATAGTGACTAGGATGGATATCTCATGTCCGAAAACTAGCAATTCGCTTTGTTAGTCCTCCAGGGCCTAGTTAACTCAATTTCTCCCACGAACGATTTGTGTCAATGGATTAGTTCAATCCAAAACTTGAGTAAACCGAAAAAAGATACATAAGTGGTCGATAATGGAGTTGAAGTTACTAAATTTCTGAGTAGTCGGTATCAATTTATGCCGAATTGTTCCAAATATGGTTCCGTGAACCACATTTTCTAAACGAACCAAATCCAATCCGAATTGATCTTGTAAAAGATCTGCTACAAAACGAATACGTTTATTTTTCAAATGATTCATATCGCTAAGTGTAGCCATTCCAAATTTCAGTTCAATCAAATGATTAATGGCTGCCAATATGTCTCGTGGTAACCAAAATTTATTATTCTAGGGTATATCAAAGCTCAGTCTTCGGATCATATTTCGTCGACCAATCCTTCCTTATTCACATCTTTGTTGAAAGAATTTCTTTTGTAATTCCTTACATATAAGGATTTAGAAAATACCGGATCCCAACCTACACAAGCAAATTGTTGATAAAACTCCAAAATGGCATTTTCTTTTGATCCAATTTTTTTCTCTCCTGATCAAAAAAAAAATAAAAAATAAAAAATAAAAAAATTCAGCATAAAAAACATTTTCTAGAATTTCTTTTAGAATCAAACCAACAGCTCATGATAGAACTAGAATAGATATTTTTTGTTTCCTCCTCACACGAGCCCATATCCTTGCTTTTTGATGTAGGCACATAAAACTTAAAAAGAAAGATAGAAAATTGCAGTTTTGACACTCCAAATGATCTCAAATGGCCAAAATAAATCGCACATCACAGCGAAGCAGTGATTCTTGTCCGGTTAGTCGAGACCCTTCCGAAAAGTGGTCATAATAGCGAATCTGATACCGTATGACAATTCTATGGCCATTTGAAGTTACCATGCCCAACGTCTCACATTTGTCGATCCCAACTGTCCAAGAAAGCTAGGGCTTGGTCCTGCACGCCATCATCTGTCGATCCCAACAGTCCAAGAAAGCTAGGGCCCGGTCCTACACGCCATCACTTTTCTATCAATCTCTAATTTTGATCTTCCTCCCCAGTCCTATATTATGGTGCTGGTAAAGACCAAAATTCTGTTATGGTCCAATTCTGATCGGTAATAAATATCGGGGCTTTGCAATATTTGATTGATCACAATTTTATGCCCCTGTTTGGTGGAAATTAAAATACGATTTTTAGTAGATTTTGATAAAAGTTGATGAGATGTATAGTTGAAAAATTGTTGGTCTCATGAAATATATGGTTGTGATTGATTGTTGACTTTGACCTAGATTAAAATTTTAATTTTAATAGGTACCAAACAGTGCCATATATTCTATTTACTATAGAAGTTCCCAGGGAATTCATTAGAGGAATGTTTTCAATAAAAACGGTTTATTCTTGCATATCCCTACTAGTTTTCCAAATTAATCCCCTAACTACATATAATTCAAAAGAATATGTGAGTGATTCATACACAACATCTCTTTCTTTCATCAACGGTTCTACCAATTAATATCTTTCCACAAATAATTGAAATTCTAGTTCTTCCTGATCAATGAACTTAAAAAATCCTTCAAATTGTATCTCATTAAATCCAGGTATTGTAGACGTTCCCTCATTTCCATCCGGGCATTTTGAATTTCCCATTTCTCAAAAAATCCCATTAAATGGTCCATTCTTCATCGAACTAGATAGATGGTCTAGCAATGATGGAATTTCTATTTTGTTTACTAAATCTCATGAAATTTTACCCAAATACATATTTGTAATGGGATATATGTACTACATATGAACAGAGGAATAAAGAGAATTTTCTACTTAAGTTGGAATTTGCAACAGATCCAAAGGAATTGATAAAACATTCCTAGAAACAGAATTCTGCTACTTAGATTTATTAAGGTATAGGGTTTTGTATAGAATAGAAAAACCAAAATGATTGCAATTCTATTATTATGATACTCTAATTTGAGAAAAATAAAAGGATTCGACATTGATCATTTCATTGAGATAAGGACACAAAAATCAGAAACAATAGATGATTTTTTTAGCACTAAACCACCTTTATGTCATGGATTTCATTGTTCAAAAAATGATCCACAGAGAAAAGAGATATTTTGACTTTACTGATTTTTTAGTAGATATAAGATTTAATCTATGTAAAAAAAGGTTGCATTTATTAAACATGTGTGCTATGCAGTTAGCTATAATATCCGACTTCTCTCTATTTTTATTTTTTTTGCCTTCTATTCGGAACAGTCGGGGTCGTGCTATCAAAATGAAATTTCTATTCAATGCAAAATTGAAGTATGATAATTTTCTAATAATTTCCTATCAAAAACATATCTAAATAATAGATATCTATATAACAATTTCTGTTATGAGGTTTACATATGCTCATCTATTTTGTTATAATAGAAATTTAGAAGGATTTTTTGATTGAAGACTGTCTTAATTTGTATTTCCTATTGTCATTAGGAATACACAATTTGGAGATTCAAATCCCAGTATCGTTCATGAATTCAAGTCAATAGTTAGTGGTTTAAATTTATCCTAAATTTTGGCTAAAAATCCACATTTAATTCCTCAATAGAAAATCAAGATATTTTTTTAATATTGTAGATTTTCAGATACTCTACAATCAATCGAAGGGATGGATCAAATCCAATAAAAAAGGTTTCTTTTACGAAAAATATTAAGAAAAATAGGACTCAAAATGTACAATAAAAATTCTGTAGTCAAGGAAAATTATCATATCCATTTTGTATCATTTTGGCAGCATGGCCGAGTGGTAAGGCAGAGGACTGCAAATCCTTTTTCCCTAGTTCAAATCCGAGTGTAGCCTGATCAACAAAAAGCTCAAAATCTCTTCTACTCTTCCGTTGATACTTGTTCGATTCTAAGCATCTGGTCTAAGGGTTTTCTAAAAGATTGTAAATCCTTGCATCTAGGATTCAAGGAAATATTCTAATCTAATGATAGAAGGGCTGTCAAGACTTCTCGATTCCCTTTTATTACTAAAGTAGTGTCGAATGACTGGATCTTGAATTAGATTGGAGAGTCTGATAGGAAATCTGATTCAATTATTTGTTTTGGAAAGGGATGGAGGTTTCTTTATATACAACGGACTCGCAAATATCTTGGAGTGCTCAAGTATTCAATCTATATTAGATTAGATGCATAATTGACTTTTATAGAAAAAGGGGCAAAAAAAATTTATTTTCAAGAACCTATAGTCAAGCCCCCTCTTTCACAACGATAATTAGGAAAGGGAATACAGATTAAGTCAAACAAAGGGGGAAATATGGGTATGTAATAGATAGTGATTTCCCCCTTTTATTACTTTGGAAGGTCAACAAAAACAAAAAAAAATATTATTCCTACATGTCTCATTCCCTTGAAATGTTACTACGGATTTTGTTTGTGTTTCATCTTTCACAATCATTTATTGGATTGGTTTCTCAATAGTGTTCAATCAAAATCCCTTTTTGACTTTGTGTCATTGATTCCACTATTATTAGTAAGGAATAATGGAATAATTCCTTCATATTTATAAAGATAGGGGACTAACTTACATGGATATAGTAAGTCTCGCTTGGACTACTTTATGGTCGTCTTTACATTTTTCCCTTTCACTTGTAATGTGGGGAAGAAGTGGACTTTAGAAGTACTACTAATTGAGTTGAGGAATCAAAATTGTATCAATTGTTTTATAGATCGTTATGCAACGTGTTTTGAACTATTTAAAATCAAAATATTTGAATTTTCAATTCCATTGGAGTACAATGGAGTAATGTATGATAGGAATCATGCTCTTTCAATCAAAGAAATATTTCAATGAGTCCCAGGTTTGTATTTAGAAAGGAAATGGATCTAGATGATTGGAAATTTTTTCCAATCTAGCTCTTCTGAATTTTTCGATTTCAATTAAGGGGATCTTACTATCCTTATATATTAGATGGATATTGAGGAATACTAACCTTTTTTTGATCCCTCTTTACTCTTTAAAGAAGAAGTCGTTTTGTTAAGCGTGTATGTACTTTCTATGAGAAATGATATAGACATAGTGGTTGTCTAACGAGAGACTTTGCAATAAGAAGATCTTGCCTCAGGAGAGTCACATATTGTGCATTTACTGTTGGGTTTCTAATTTTAGAAAGGAGATTTTTGTTTTATCTTCTTATTCATATCATAGTTCGTGCATTAAAAATCGATGAGGTGCCTTGGGCCTCCTGTCAATAGTTAAATCAATTATTTTTTCGGAATACTAAAAAAAAGATTATTGCACGATTTTAGTAACCTATATGTCCATATCGTTTTTCAATCATTGATTCTTTCCATAAATACAAATATTCATATTGAAATCATAAGAAATCTAGTAATTCGATTAATAATTAGAATCATAAGATAAAAGTTGAGACGATTATTTCATATTGATCGGAACAAGTAGTTGTACCGAATAAATAGAATTGGGTGCTATGTCAATTCCATACAATATAGGGAATTGATATACACATATATGAAGAGAATAGTGTAAATTGATTTATATAAAATGAAGCCTCTATCTTTATTCTAGAGTAGAACTTTATAGACTAAGAGATAGTATGGTAAGATTGAAAAAGATGAATCTTTCTTTCTTACCATACTATCAAATTCATAAAATACTTTCATATGTTTAAAGCATATAAAAATGAAGTAGAAAATCAAAAGGATAAAAGGATTAAAATTCTTAGAAGTGATAGAGGCGGTGAATACTTTTCTAAAGAATTTGATATCTTTTGTGAAGAATATGGTATTTTACACCAATGTAGTGCACCTAGAACACCGGAACAAAATGGCCTGGCGGAAAGGAAAAATAGAACCTTAGTTGAGATGATAAATGCTATGCTAACAAGGTCTAAATTGCCTAATTACTTATGGGGTGAGGCATTACTTACCGCGTGTCATATACATAATAGAATTCCTTCTAATAAACTTAAGTTTCACCTTATGAATTGTGGAAAGGTCGGAAGCCTAACATTGGATATTTTAAAGTGTGGGGGTGTTTGGCTTATTATAAAAACACCAATCCTAGTAAGACAAAACTAGGACCAAGAGGGATCAAGAGTGCTTTTGTTGGATATGCTATAAATAGTAAAGCATATAGACTACTTGATCTAATATCCAATGTGATTATAGAATCACGAGATGTAGAATTTTTTGAGAATTCATTAAGCGTTGATGATATTCCTCAAAATTCAATAGAAATTCAAAATGAATTTCCGGCTTCTAAATCACTAGAAACATCTACCCAAGATGTAATTGAGACTAGTGAAACTCGAAGAAGCAAGCGTTCTCGTAAAGAGAAGGTATTAGGACATGATGAGATTGATTCTCAAAGGATCTCCTTTTACTTGGTTGAAGCAAGTAAGGAAGATATAGTAAGAACAATTTCATATGTTCTTCAAATTGATAGTGATCCTAAAACCTATAAAGAAGCAATGACTTCTAGAGATAGCACATTTTGGAAGGATGCTATCAATGATGAAATGGATTCTATAACGTCCAACAATACTTGAAAGATTGTTGATTTACCGGCTGGATCAAAAGCCATTGGTTACAAGTGGGTATTTCGAAGGAAATACAATACCGATGGTTCGATCCAAACCTATAAAGCAAGATTAGTTGCTAAAGGTTTTCGACAAAAGGAAGGAATTGATTATTTTGACACTTATGCACCGGTGGCTAGGATCACTACTATTAGAATACTATTTGCACTATCGTCTATATTTGATTTACATGTACATCAAATGGATGTGAAGACTGCATTTTTAAATGGAGAACTAGATGAAGAAGTTTACATGGAACAACCGGAAGGTTTTGTTCTTCCGGGTAATGAAAATAAAGTTTGTAAACTTATTAAATCGCTATATGGTTTAAAACAAGCTCCTAAAAAATGGCATGAGAAATTTGATAATGCAATTATGTCTTTTGGTTTTTCACATAATGTGGTAGATAAATGTTTATATATTAAAAGTTGTAATAAACTTGTTACATTTGTGTGTTTGTATGTGGATGACATGTTGATTATAAGTAATCACATGAATGACATAAAAGAAACGAAGAGGTTTCTATCGTCAACATTCAATATGAAAGATCTTGGTCAAGTGGATACCATATTGGGTATAAAAGTGATCAAGAATGAGTTGGGGTATGCATTAACCCAATCACATTATATAGAGAATGTGATTGAAAAGTTCAAACATTTGAACATTAAAGAGGCAAATACTCCATTTAATTCAAGTATTAAACTTGTAAAGAATGTTGAAAGGGCTATTGGACAACTCGAATATGCGAGTGCAATTGGAAGTCTAATGTATGCAGTTCAATGCACGAGACTGGATATTGCATTTGCCGTAAGTAAACTTAGTAGGTTTACTAGCAATTCAAGTGTTGAGCATTGGAAAGCGATTGGAAGAGTTCTTGGTTATCTAAAGTTCTTGGTTATCTAAAGAGAACTAAAAACCTTGGACTTCAATATTCCAAGTTTCCAGCAATATTAGAAGGATATACCGACGCAAGTTGGATATCAAATGCTGGAGAAAATAAATCAACCTCGGGATGGTTGTTTACACTTGGAGGTGGTGCTGTTTCTTGGAGATCAAAGAAACAAACAATTATAACACATTCCACTATGGAATCCGAGTTTGTTGCATTAGCCGAAACTGGAAAGGAAGCATAATGGCTTAAGGATCTTCTTTATGAAATTCCACTAGATACGAAGAATGAATCTTCAATATCTATACTATGCGATAGTCAAGCCACTCTAGCAAGGGCTTATAATGAAGTCTATAACGGAAAGTCAAGACATACGAGTCTTAGACATGATTATATAAGAAAATTAATAAAGAATGGAGTAATATCACTTACCTATGTGAGGTCAAGTGAAAATTTGGCTGATCCATTCACAAAACCACTTACCAAAGAGTTGGTAAGACAAACATCGAGTAGGATGGGGCTAAAACTCCTATTATAAATTCACCAATGACGGCAACCCTACCTGTCATTACGAAATGAGTAATTCACGGGTTCAAAGGGTAACAACAAGTCATTCGATAAGTGAATTGTTGCAGCACTTAGAAAATTATTTTAAGGCCATATCCTAAGGATACAAGTGCTGGGGTAACTGTTTGGAGGGTTGAACAAATCTTAAAGAAATTCAGTACTTAGTACAAGTGTTTTTAAAAGTTACCAATACACTGTAAGAATTTCTCCTATATGAACTTAGAAGTGGTACCGCTTCAAGGAAAGTTTTGGAGTTACTTTCTGAAAAGTTCATGAATTCGGATGGGCGCAAGGCCATTAACGCGTCAAAGTAAATTGTGTGGAACGTATTGAGCAAGAATGTTCACGTGTGCAATATCGCCGGTAATGTCATAAGGGATAACTGGTTCAAAGCCAAGGCTACCTGGAATCTCGATATTACTTTGCAATATTAGCACTAATATAAGGTTAAAATCGAAAGATACCTTGTTTTATGCGTAACATCGTTTATGATTCTAAGTTGAGTTCATATATTTGAACAAGTGGGGGATTGTTATGAAAATGTTGTTCAAATATATAAATAAAGTTGAAAAAGTGCGAGAACCGGTCCAAAATATAAGGAACCGGTCCAAAAAGTGCAAAAACCGGACCAAATACAACTGGACGGACCAAATGGTCCGGACCGGACCTAAAGGTCCGGCCAAAATGAAGGACCACGCGAACTCGTGGTTGATGGTCCGGAAATCGCATGGTTAAGTGATAATGGTCACTGCATGTTTTTTCGAGGCATCGCGCGATTGTGTGGCCTAAAAAAATTTGACCGTTGGAGAATTCTTTCAGAATTTCTCATGCACCTTTTCAACTATTTTTGGCACTCTTTCGTGAAGAGTTGCATGAACAACGAATAGGGATGATAAAATTCTATAAATAGGTATAGAATTCATGGTTTTGAATGACCTTTTGATCAATATACTTTCAATAGTGATTATCATCCAAAAGTCTTGAATTTTATACTTAAAATCTTTAAATTTGCTCTTCTTGTTCCTATTTCTCCAAGTTTATCAATTGTGCTATTTGATACTTGGTTTGAGGCTTGAAATCCGCTAAAGCAATTTGTTTGGAGGCCCTTTAGCATTCTCATTTCGAGAGGGCGCAAATTTCGCTTTTAGGACAGCATTCTTTGCGATTCAAGTCAATTTGCAATATTTTGATTTCTTCTTGATTCTTTGTTTCAAGTTTTGTGTCAACTTCATTATAGCATATTTATTTGAGAAAGGAAATTTCTCAACAGGGAGCTCATACTTGGGTGGTTGAAGGAAAGGACCGGTCGAGAGTGGTCCCAAGCTGCACTGCTCAACCACTAGAATTCCATGCGTAAGAATCATAAGCAACTCTTTGAACTCCTCAACTGTAGCGGTGTGACCTACGACCAGGACATAAACGCTGTGGTTGCCCCCGACCATTGGTGGGAATCCAAAATTCGGGTATGCCCTCGTCTTAAATTCAAGTGCCTGCAGATTGTGGTAATTTTGGGCCTCCAATTTGGTGTTAATTAGGAGTCCTTTGTGTACGCGATTATAATTACAGGTTGTTAGATAGCCCTTTTTACAGTAGTAATTGAAATATATTGAATTACATCATAGCTGTAGAACTAAAATGCTTAAAATTGGTTGCTGAAAGTTGAAACTTCGCAAGGCTTGGAGGAGGCATGCTTCGCTGAGCTCTAATGCTATTTTTTATTTCCTTTTTTTAATAAATGGGGGCATAGGGAGGGGGATGTTTGAGAATTGTTACATATAGAATAGTCTTTTTATCGTTGATTCACTGTTGTGCCATGCATAATTATGTTTTCGTTAACCGTAGTAATCAGTTACTCACACTATAGCAAGTGTATATGGTTCACCACTTACATCCATGGCGTGGGTGTTTAGCAATGCGGTTCTTTTGTTAATGAATTTTACATTTGGAACTAGTTTCTGACTTCGTGGTTTTGTGATGGTAGCGCAAATTTTTCTATCACAGACTTTTGGATTCGTGTTTAGTTCATAATCATCATATTATACAGAAATTTGAGTCTGATTTTCCCACCTTCACTATTTTGCACTCCAAGGAAATTTTTTTGCATCACTCAACATTTTCTTTTGAGACTGTGTCAGTTTTACGAACAAGCGCGTCTTTACGTTTCTGCTTTCCATGAAAATTGTTGTCAGTATGCATAGAGGTGGCAATGGGTAGAGCCAAGCCGGCTCGGCCCATGGCTCGTAAAGCTCGGCTCGTCAAACAGACGAGCCGAGCAACGAGCTCGGGTCAAACGAGCCGAGCTTAGGCTCGGCTCGTTTGACCCTGGCCGAGCTCGGCTTGGCCCACGAGCCACGAGCTCGGCTCGTTTAGCACGTTGGTTTTTTTTTTTTTTTTTTTTAAAGTCTTACTTACCATTTTTTTTTTTTTTTTTAAAAAAAAAAAAACGAATTATTGATAAAAAATCTTAATTAGTTATAACTTATAAATATAAGTATAATATTAATAACTAATAAGTTATAAGTTATGTATTAAATAAATTATTAATAACTTCATAAGTAAAAAAATAATGTTTGTTAGTTATTAATATTATTAGAGAATTAAATTGAAAGGCGAAATGATTAATTATAATTTATAAGTTTATAAATTATAAGTTATAACGTAAATAAAAACTTCTTCAAATAATCAAATATCCAATTATAATTTGAAAAGACAAAAACGAAAATGAAGTAAATAAATTAAAATTTAAAAGGTTAAAAAATAAAATTAAACCCTCCTCCTTTTTTCCGGGCTTGGGACCGGCTACTAAATAGTCTTATTTGAATAATTGAATATTCAGTATTCTAGTAGGCGGAGTTAAAATTGTACACGAACAATTTGTTACGTGTACAATTTTTGTTTTGAAATCAAAATTATATTTTATTTTATATGTATAATAAAGAAATTGAAAATGTAAAGTTAAATATCATTTACCTGACTGCATGCAATTTCGGCATATGTTCGCTACAAACACACCGCAAGTGCACGAGTCGCATACAAGTGATAGTGGACTAATTGAGTCCGGTTTATCGATCCCACAAGGATTGTCTATTTCAGTTACACTCTAGTATAATTAATTTTAACAAGAAACACACACAATAGATATTTGTTTGGGAATGTTCTCGTACTAGAATTAAATTTGCAATGGTAAATAAATAACTAGAAAAATGGTGATGAATAGATGATAAAGGAGTGTTGGGATTCTTGATTCCACTTGACCATTACCTAATTAAATTATCAACAAGCAAAAAGAGATGCAATTCATTAATCATGTTAGACCCGATTTTCCAAGCTTAGTCAATTACCTCTCTCGAGTGAAATCAACCCTAACTAGTGGCATTAACCTACTATATCTCTATGTCGATTAAAAACACACCAATTGCATTAAACCTATGTGAAAATAACTCAATGGGTCATCTAGGGTTTTAGGTATATCTCTATCCTAAACAAGAACCTAGAGCAAATATTGTATTTATCCAGAATACACAACAATTTCTCAATAATTGCACATTCCATGAAACCTAAGCATAAATGTGGCCACAAAAATGCTAGTCAATAAATACAACAATAAATGCACAAGATAATAAAAAACTTAAATTCTTAATGCAAGCATTAAAATCAACTAGGCTAGGTCAAGCTTCATCAACATCCCAACACAAAATAGTTTAGCCCATAGTGAAATAACAATAAAATTCAAGAATTAAATACATCATTTCAACAATAGAGTAAAGTAAATAGAGAAATATGAAGATTAAGCAAAAACACTTCCCTTCACCAATGATTCTTGCTTCCAAATATCACTATTCTTCCACAATAATGTTGGTATTTCTCCCCTTAATCAATATTCATCAACTAAACTATACAAACTCAAGAGAAATTACAAGATAAAAGAGTAAAATCAAAGAGAAAAAGAGAGAGCTAGGGTTTTGAAGAGAAAAGAATGAATCCAAAATACTCAAAATCACTCAAAAATACACCCAAATTGCGTAGATCCGCGTGTTTCAGCATCTGGGCCGGATCGGGTCGCACCGGGTCGGCCCAGATTTCCGCTTCATTTTATGACCACGCGATCTCGTGGCTGACTGGCTCGCGATCGCGTGGTTGGCATTATAAGTCTCGGGTTGGATTTTTGCGTGAGTTCGCGAACGCGACTTGAGAATTACCACGCGATCGCGTGGTTGCAGTTTGGCTCTAATTTTGACTCTTTGATGGATTTAACTCTTTTCTCCTCAATTTCTTCAAGTATTCATCCATTTAGCTTCTTTCTTGTGTTTTCTCCATGAAGTTGATTGGTAAACCTATTTAACCACAAAACATGCACAATTAAGTAGGTATTTGTCCAAATTACTCAAAAAGTATTACCAAAAATATATGAAATATGCATGTAAAATGCACCCAACAGCATACTTATGGTGTACGCGTAAATCACCGTCTTGCCAATCTTTAACACACATCAACGCTTCCAAAATATCTTCTTTGAGTCGGCTCCTGACTTCTGACAAAACCCTTTTACCTGCACTAAAAGCAGACTCCGAAGCTACTGTGCTAACCGGAGGTGTTAGTAGTCATGCATCTACTGCCTCTACTCATGCACCTACGGCCTCTCATGTTGCTCGATTGTCTCCCGGGGAAGGTACCTTTGGTTTGGCATCTACTTCTGTTGTATCTAACTCTTGGGTTATTGGTTCTGGAGCAACTGACCATTTTACCTGCAATCTTTCTACTCTTGATTCTTACCTGCAATCTGTTCAGGTGGCCAATGGCACTCCTGTCCAAATCACTGCGATCGGAAATGTTTTTTTTTTTCACCTACTCTATCCCTATCATCTGTCTTACTTGCACCTACTTTCTCTACAAATCTGTTGTCCATTAGTCAAATTACAAAAACTTTAGATTGTTCTGTAACTTTCTCATCTTCTCATTGTGTCTTTCAGGACAATCGAACGAAGACAACGATTGGCACTGGTAGAGAAAGAGGAGGAATATATTTTTTGGAGGGGACAAGGAAGTTGCAAACAGTAACTGGTGCTGGTCTTCAAGCAGTTAGTAGATCTTCTCTTAGAGACAAGATCCTTTTGTGGCATTGTCGATTAGGACATCCCTCTTTTTCTTATTTAGAACATTTGTTTCCGAACTTGTTTCAGAATAATCCTTGTTCTAGTATGCAATGTGAACAATGTATTTTTGCCAAAAATCATCGTGTAACCTTTAAAATCAGTTTTAATAGAAGTCATGTTCCATTTACTTGTGTTCATACAGATGTTTGGGGCCCTTTCTCCACTCGAACTTCAGGTCAAAAATATTTTGTTTCTTTTATTGATAACTGTACTCGAGTATGTTGGATATATTTGTTAAAATTGAAAGGTGATGTTGTACATGTTATCCCCCAATTCTCCAAAATGGTTGAGACACAATTTCATACTCAGGTTAAGAGCTTTTGTTCTGACAACGGTTGGGAGTTTGTGAACCAAACCCTTGCCACCTTCTTCGCAACTCAAGGTATTCTTCACCAGACAACTTGTGCTTACACCCTACAACAAAATGGCATAGCAGAGCGAAAAAATCGACACATTCTTGAGGTAGCTCGAGTTTTATGCTTCACTATGCTGGTTCCAAAACGTTTTTGGGCTGAAGCAGTGACAACTGCTGTTTTTCTTATCAATTGTATGCCTTGTCACATAATTGATTTTCAAACACCCCTAAGGATGTTGTCAAAGTTTCACTCTATTCCTTCTGTCTTGAATATTTGTCCCAAAGTTTTTGGTTGTGTGTGTTATGTCCATGTGCACTCCCATCTTCGAGACAAGCTTGATCCTCGTGCCTTGAAATGCATTTTTCTTGATTACTCCAGCTCCCAGAAGGGCTACAAATGTTTTTACCCCCCTACTGGGAAGTACTATATCTCTATGGATGTTGAATTCTGTGAGTCTGAGTCTTTTTTCTCAGATGATGTGTCGTTGGTTCCTCTTCAGGGGGAGATTTGTAGTAAAGAAGAGGAACAAATGTGGTTAGAAAGAAAAAAAAGGTGTGGATTTCTGGTGGAAAGGGGGAGCCCAAAGTTGAAAGTGACAGATCACCAAGGTTGTTCCAAAAGTGTTATACCAGGAGAAATTTAGATACTACTTCCACCCCTGCACTAGTTACTGAAGATAGTCCTCCTATTAATACTACAGTGCCATCTGAAGATAGTCCTCCTATTGATACTACAGTGACATCGAACTCTTCTACGATTGAAAATGAGGTACATACTTCACCTCCTACTCCTTCCAACTTTATTCTTGTTTCTAATCCTAACCATGCTTCTTTGGACAATGTTGACACCCTGGCTAAGAGACGTTTCCTTTGGAATCGTAACCCACCTGATAGATTGGGATTCTCAACATGTTATTCTAATACCATGTTTCCTATATCTGATTATGTTTCATGCCACCGTTTATCTAAGACTAACCTATCATTTTCCCTTCAGATATCTTCCGTGTCTATTTCTAACAATTTTTAGGAAACTGTTGATCAACCTAAGTGGAAATCTGCTATGGTAGAAGAAATGGATGCTCTCCAAAGGAATTCTACTTGGGAGATGATCCCCTTACCACCAGGAAAGAGCACTGTAGGGTGCAAATGGGTGTACTCGTTGAAATACAAACTAGATGGGACTGTGGACAGGTATAAGGCTAGACTGGTTGCCAAAAGTTATACACAGACCTATGGAATTGATTACCAAGAGATATTTGCTCCAGTAGCCAAGATGAATACTGTTAGAGTTATAATATCTTTAGCAGTCAATCTTGATTGGCCATTGAGGCAATTTGATGTTAAAAATGCCTTCCTACATGGTGATCTAACAGAGGAAGTAAGTATATATGGACCCACCTAAGGGTTTCACCCCTCCAGGGGGTAAGGTGTGTAAGTTGAAGAAAGCTCTATATGGGCTAAAACAATCACCAAGGGCATGGTTTGGAAGGTTGAGTTGTTCAATGAAGAAGTATGGTTTTAAGCAGACTCTAGCTGACCATACTTTATTTTATAAAAGAGAGGGCCAGGATGTCACCTCACTCATTGTGTATGTGGATGATATGATTGTTACTGGGAGTAACCCCAGTGAAGTTGAAAAACTTCAGGCACATCTGATGAATGAGTTTGAAATGAAAGACTTGGGTACTCTAAAATATTGTTTAGGGATTGAAGTATCAAGATCTAAGCAAGGACTAGTCCTTTCCCAACGTAAGTATGTCCTTGACCTCCTAGCAGAAACTGGTATGTCAGCATGTGCTCCTATAGACACACCTATTGAGGTGAATCATGGCTTATCTATCTACCCAGATCAGGTTCCTACAAATAAGGAGAGATATCAGAGATTGGTAGGGAAATTGATCTATCTGACTCACACAAGACCTGATTTATCATATGCGGTAAGTGTTGTGAGCCAATTCATGCACAACCAAAGTGAACTGCACATGAGTGCAATTAATCATATCTTGGCATATTTAAAATCCTCTCCTGGCAAGGGCATCTTATACTAAAAAAGTGATCATCTTGACATTGTGAGTTACACAGATTCTGATTTTGCTGGATCGAGATTAGATAGAAAATCCACGTCGGGATATGTCTCATTTGTTGGAGGAAATCTTGTTACTTGGAGAAGTAAGAAACAAAACGTGGTTTCACTATCTAGCGCGGAGGCTTAATATCGTGCTCTACATCATGCAACTACCGAGCTTACGTGGTTGAAAAATCTTCTTACTGAACTTGGTTTTGGTCCAAGTAAGCCTATGTTGCTTTTATGTGACAACACTGCAGCTATTGAGATAGCGAACAATCCAGTACAACATGATCGAACAAAGCACGTTGAACTTGATAGGAACTACATCAAAGACAACCTTGACTCCAACTAGAATATAGAGATTCCATATATTAAGAGTGCAAGCCAACTAGCAGACATCATGACACACGGAGTGGCTAGTAATTCGTTCTATACAGCGATATCCAAGTTGGGCATGTGTGATATCTATGCACCAACTTGAAGGGAAGTGTTGAGATGTTTAGTTATGTGTATTATTCTTGCAATTAATTGTACCAATACAACATCTATTAGAGTTTAGGGACTAAAGTGATAATATGTAATATCTCTTGTATATCTACATGTTGTGTAATATGAGAAATTAAGATTCTCATTCACAAGAATCTTCAAGTTATATTCTCTCAAGGGAAATTCATGATCCTGATATACAGTTCCCGCAGCCCAGCCATGATAAGTACTATTTAATTGATTCTGGATTCGCTCATAGATGGGGTTACATGGCTCCATTTAAAGGGGCTAATGTTAGATATCATTTTCAAGAATTTCAATCTGCTTTCACGTCGCGTGGACGCAGGTTTAGGAACTATTAAGAGCGATTTAATTTTTATCATTCTTCTTGCAGAAACGTTATTGAGAGGTCATTCGGTGTATTAAAAGAAAGATGGCTCATTTTGGATAGGATGCCGCACTATCCGTTCGATGTCCAAACAGCCGTTGTTGTTGCGACGATGACCATACATAATGTGCTTCGTTGTTCAGGTCATATTGATCATGGATTTCGTTCAGCTGAGGAGGTGTCTGACGCTGCTAAAGTTGACCCTCCTGGAGAAGATGAGCAACAGTCCGCGGAGCAGGAAGCCGAGAGGTATGGTGATGCGGAATGGATCGCTTTAAGGGAACACATGGCTCGACAGGCACGTTGACACTTGGGTCACACAAATGTTATGAAATGTGTTGTTTGTCTCTCAATGCGAATGAAAAATAAGTATTTCGTGGATATGTTGACGATTTCGTATCATTCGTGTCCAAGCTTTGCACACAATGCGTGAAAGAGCATAAAAAAATAAGTAGGAATGCTCTCGACACAAGAACTAGTGAATAAACATTATCATGTGTGTTCTAACAATGGACAATCTATCGCATGTTCACAAATATATTAATACGATTCGGGAAACACCCTATAAATGTAATTCGTACAAGAAGTATGGACATCGACAACGATGTGCTACACCAAGTGCATCGGCAAGCAATATTTTTTTTTTCTTTTTCCGGTGCAAATATAGAGTCCGTCCCATTTCATTATTTTCACACGATGTTGTGGTTGGCGAAATCATTAGTAGTGAGAGAGTGGATCACTTGTTCCTTGAAAAGTTCTTTCAAATGATTCATCTATTTGATTGATGAATCATAAGACAATTCATTGATGAATCATAAGACAATTCATGGTTGATCAATCCCTAATGACCAATCCTTGCATGAATTGCTAAGGATCCAAATATTCCAACATTGATTCCCTCATATGTGTCTGATTGAGTGATTCGATTTTTTGGAAGTTCTGGTGTGTCTTAGGCCTCCCACAATCTATAGGCCATGTCATTTAGTGCTCGATAGGATTTTCTGTAGAACTTAGAAACAATTTTCACATCAGCTTATCATAAGACCTGACCCATCGGTTTTCATGTGGAAATGTTTTTGGTAGATTCTTTTCTAACAAATGTGGTGCTGGAAACAATCCATATAAAACATTGTCAAGCCCGTATAATAATTTCTTTCATGATACTGCCAGGGTATCTACTATTATTTTTACCAGGCTTTCAAAAACAAAGCGGAGGCTATTGCAGCAGCAAATAGAAAAAAAGGACGTGGGGATGGTTTTCCAGGAATGCTTTCTTGGCTTCTTGTGGCAGCTCTTGCTGGGTAGTTTCCATTGTCTCCATCTACTGTCTACTGATATTTTTACCTTTTAGTTGTTCTTTTTCTGCATAAAGCTCAAAAACCAAGCCATGCTCTCAGTTAGGCAGGATGACTGTTCTTGGTCTAACATCTGACGGCAAGTGTGTAAATTACAGGTCATTAAATGTACTGCTGACAAACCCGATATGGGTTCTTGTGACTCGTATGCAGGTAACAACAATATTAAATTTCTTTTGCACTATACGTTGTCAAAGAAAATCCCAAAGAAATTTATTTCTATACTGTATAGGTCAATAAGTTTTCATTCATTTATTAAAAAAAAAATAAAAAAATAGTTATATAAAACCAGTAAAGAAGACAGTCCATTATTATGTTCTTCACTGAGAATCGTATTGCATGTCAACTATTTATTTACTTTTCGACACTAGAAGAAATATTTTTTTCATGGGTTATATGGATGTTCTATCTATCATCCTTAGCGTAAGGCTTGTTAAGCATAGAAGATTTCTACCCCGTGCATTTATGAATTTTGAGTTGTCAGGTCTGCTAAACTACAACTTTTGAAGTTGGTCTTTTTCACAAATGGTGCTCAATTCTCACCTTGAGAGAAGTTCTCTAAATGATTTGTTATGTTTCACGACTCATTATGGCATTCAGAGCCTTCCAGTTAGAATCTAAGAGAAAAATCCAGTGAAACTTATTTAAAATCACCCAAAACCTTTAAATAGATTTCAGATCAAAATTGGTCAGCTATACTTTAGCATTGTTGCTTCACACATCAGAATTCAAAAAATTCGGGGTCAGGGTCTTTGCTAGAATTTCTAGGCTGCTAGATTTTGCAGGCTTTAAATTTCATTTATTGATAGCACTTTTATTGGGATTGCTGATGGTGTCTGTTACATAACCCACGCAATATGCGTTGGTTGCAAAATAAACAAAAATGATTCTTCAGGTGATTGACTAGTGTAGTATTTTGAACCTATAAGAATATATTTGTCTAAGGACTGACAAAATGTACTGTTTCTCTCACTGTAACTCAAGTTGTTAGTTAAGTTCTGAATATCCAACCTGTGTTGCAGTTTTTTTGTAACTATTTGATCGAGAGCAAGTAATGAATTGCTCCAGTGTGTGGTTTAACTGCTCTCCTGTTACACTAGGATTAGAAACAACGCTGGAAGATTTTTGAGAAAGGATTCAGAGTGGATCCTACAAGAACATGGTGTCAAGATTCATTCAAGTAACTAAATTAGGATTGTCAAATAGGATAGCCATCAAGGTAATAGACTCTGGGCTTCAAGTTTGCATAAAAGAAGAAAAGTAAGAAGGCATTTGTCATAATTGCTGTTGAAAAAAAAAACAACTTTCACAAGATATGTGACTTGGGACTTCTGAAATGTAGGCATATCATAAATGGTATGAACTTGAGCACTATAAACACCAAGATATCTAGTACAACAATGTTGTACTAGTTTGATCTCCTGGAAATTAAATATGTCCTCTCTTGTGACAAATTTATGATGAACATAATTGTTGGCTACCTTCATCTCAAGCTGTACTTGTGAATAATGCATCTTTGCGCACTTACTTTTGCTTTTATATTGTAATATTATTGCAAATGTATATTTACTAAAGAATTCACATTGAAGTACTCTAAAGATGTTCTTTTCAGTAATTGAAAACAGATGTCATCAGTCAATTTAACCACAAAAATAATAGCCCGACACATTCTGATCTTAATCACTTAATGAATTGTCTTCAGCCGCAATAACTGTTGATGTACTGCTTTCTATGTTTGTTCTGAAAATAATTTTAGTTTAATTTTAGTCGCTTGGAAAAGTAGAAAACCTGTACAGCTAGAGAAAGAAGAAAGTCTTAAGCATATGATGTGTGACATTTTACATTTTTCTTTTTCAGACACAAACTCAAGCGGAACGAAAAATTGTGGAGGCAAAAAGGGAAGCTGTATTAAAAGAAGCTTCAGAAAATGTTCAAACTCATTCTTCTTTGCAAGACCGTCTGGCTGCACTAGACTCAATAAAGCCTCGCCCATATGGGACATTTCAAGCGGTGAATGCTATTTGGTCTTCGTCTCTTTTCTTCACCTTCAGAGATTTCATCTTCATATTTTTTTGTACCATTATTTCATTTTTACTTGTAGGTGAACACCTGCATTTTTCTATGCTCTTTTAATCATGCTTTTGGATTATATCCTCCATCGTTTCTGCAATCAAATTGCTTATAATTTCATGAGTAAACTATTTCAAAGGTTGCCTGTTGTTTTTAACGTGTAACTGGTGGATCGGGATGGGTTGCACCATCAATTTCGATCAATTTCCCAAAAATAATTTATTTCCTTTTCTTGTATCAATAAGGAGAAAAATAGACCGCAGTAAATGAAATCTAGTGTTTGAAGAAAGATTTCACCTTTCATAAGGTTGATTTCATATACAACAACAGAGTAATATTCTAAGTGAAAAACGTAGAAGCAACCTACAAAATGCCAACCTTAAATCGCAAGGCAGGCTACCTAGATCATGTGAGTTTGTAATAGTTTATCAATATGTACTAGGTGGAACACATTTTGTCACATTCAAGAGATGAATAGATCAGGTTTAACTGCTAAGAAAACACTAAAATCAATATGAATGAAACTTCAACTACCACAAAAAATGAAATGCGAGTAGAATTTACCTTATGACACCTAAGGCTCAGCTTTATTATCATGTTTAGAGCACTCAACCAAAAACCAATTGGCAATACGTAGAGAGGCTGCATAGACTCATATGCTAGTTCTAGAGATTACAGTCAAACGGTCAATTCCTCTTTTCCTTCGCTGCTTATTAGATGTGATGAGTTCATTTTAGCATTAAAGGGAGAAATGATCTGTGGAGCAGATGTTTTACAAGTTATTGAACCATATATTGATGATCACGCTAGGTTTGCCAGAGGAATACCATTAAGTTCTTGCAGAGCGGAATGTGAACCACTGTAGAAGGATTGGTTCCTTTTGTAGCTCTCTGAATATAATAAATTCACTTCTTAACATGTTGAATGCAATAACATAAAGTGCTTAGTTTCTAAAGCTATTGGCAAAAACTTACTCATCCTGATGTGTTTTCATCAGATCAATAATGGCATTAGTCCAAGAGAATTAATTAATCCTATACCTTTGAAATTCATCAATTGATATTATCTCAATTGTGTCACTAAAAATTCCATTCACTTTTAACAAAAAAAATTTACTTATAGTTGCATATCATTATTAGGCATGCGAAGTTTATAATGAATCGGGAATAACTGGATTCTGGAAAGGCATCATTCCAACCCTAATCATGGTAAGATTTCCATTTTCAATTTGAAAATTAACTTTAAATTTCAGTTGATATTCTTTTAATTTTATGTAGTATTTGACATGCCAGGTCTGCAATCCATCAATACAGTTCATGATCTACGAGACTTCATTGAAGCATCTGAGGGCTAAGCGAGCTACTAGGAAGCAAAGTCTAAAGGATATAACCGCTTTGGAGGTATCACTATATAGACGTTACATTACATATCTTCTTAATTAGTAGGTTGGATTCATTATTTTTCTCATACGGAGTTCTCGGGGTGCTGAAGTTTTTGGAAGTTCAGGTAACCTTTCTAGAAAAGGTGTATGAAATCCAAGTTCTCCTTATTTTAGTAATTATCTCATGATTTTAGCATTTTCTGCAATACTAGCTTTGGGTATTTTTGTCTTTACCAAGAAAGTTACATTTACTTGTCTATGCAAGGGTTGTGATATCCATGTCCTTATAAGAACAAGCTATGTTAAACTCTAGAAATATTACATTTACGTGCACAGATTTTTTTACTGGGGGCCTTGGCAAAACTTGGAGCTACTGTGTCTACATACCCCTTGTTGGTTGTTAAGGTAAATTCATTTGGTTTGTCTAGCGTCATACAGAATTCTATGGTTGAATTTTCTTGAATCAATTCCATTTCTAGCATGTAACTGGTATAGCATGTGTTTTTGCCAAAATTAGCGGGTGGAATACTTGTCTATACCACAAGATTGTACTATCGAAATGTAGAACCAGCAATTCTGAGGTACAGGTCTCTTCCGTATTCCTACTGTTACACCTTAGCTTAGCAATGGTAACATTAATGATAAGCCTGTTGATCAGAAAGAGCACACCTTCAACATGGGCATTCCCAGAAGTGTTCCCAAATTCAGTTTAAATCTAGGAATTCTTCTCCAATTTGATGCTGCAATGCATGCAGCTTCTATTGCTTGTAGGAGAACCTTTTCCTTCCTTTAGATTGTTGCTGAAACCGTATGTATTTTTTCCATACAGATATAGTACACTACAGAATCACATATAATACAGTGGCGCCACTGGAATCAATCTCTCCATATACAACCCACTATAGTATTCTCGTGAAACTGATAGAATATGATACCTAATAGAGGCTGTGGTAGTTTAATTACCATCAATTATGATTTGACACACTCCTTTACAGCAAAATATCATGCAATACAAAGATGATTCAATTCAAACATTTAAATACAACTAAAATTTATAATTTCTTTAAATGCTTAAATTTGCTGCATATGGAAGTTGTAGATATTTGTTTTGCTGTTGTCGTGCAAGTCCTTTCCATTTAATGTAGCATAAAAGTAAATTTTATCACTTTTCAAAATATGTTTGATTCTTTTGAATATAATTGTGCTGATATGATATCAGTAGATTAGAATTATGAGCAGACCAGATTTCTATAGTATGTGCCATATCAAACTAAATATAAATCTAGCATCAATTGTTGTTCCAATGAAGTATAATATATCAATGTCAAGCACTACTTGCAGTCTAAACTGATAAAGTTCTACGGAACTGAAGGGTACAAGATAAAGGCATTTTAAGCATATATTCGACTGGGTGCTGAGAAATTGGGTTAGATAAATTTGGCAAGTATTGTATGACATTCCTTGATAAGTGAACTTTATTTTTTTACAACAAAATCCTTTTCTTCTTGTAAATATGTTGTGGATATTATGCAGTCAAGGCTTCAAGCAAAGCAAGAGATTGGTGGAAATATCCTGCTAAGATATTCAGGTATATAAGAGTTGACTATATTATCAGTCTTATCATGGATGTTTGCTGTTAGATAGTCCTTGGCATTTTTTCATATTAATTGTAGTTTATGCTTAAACTTTTTAACTGCTGCTTGATATGCTTCCCTTTGAAGATGAACTTTAGTTTGTTTTTCAAAATATATGTTGAGAAAAGTCATGTTTTTTTAGCAGCCAGTGAAATATAAACTTCCTAACCAATGAAGTCGTAAGTTAATTCTTATAGCAGTCACTTTGTAGAACTATGTCAAAGGTGAGATCCATTACCCTATCCAGAGAGTTATAGAGATTAGGTTTGTTTCCAATCCATTTCCAACTCCTTGTTAAAAATGGATCTAATTGAGTTTTGCCACTGCCTTGCAACATGGACTTGAGCATTTTGGTTGAGTTGACAATATATTAGCAAAACTAGTGGTGTAGCTTGAGTCCTTAAATATAATTTGATGGTTAATAACAAAAAAATTAGGGTATGCTTTTCAGCTTGTGTCATAAAACCTTTTAATTGCAAATAATTGGTTTATTTCAAGCTATCTCATCAGTTCACCTCTGCAGTATCTTAGCCATAGTTCTTCATTGTTCTCGTATTTGCAATGCTTGTTGGTCTTTTGCATATTGATGTGTCTGCATTCTTCACTTTGAAATATGGATGACCAAGTGAATAGCAAATAGAAGTTTTCATCATACTAGGAGTTTTAATGAAAAAATATAAAAATAAGAGAGTTGATGTCTGATGTACTTCATGCTTGTTCAAATATATTGACTATAATTGTTGACCAAGTTAATGAGTTGATATAGAAACTAATTATTCTCTGGCTGCTGAACCAACTTGTTGAACATTCAAGTCACCCATTTAAATGAAATTTTGCACATATTCGAATTTGATGGGAAAAATGTATCTCAGCTACATTTGAGGGATATATGTGGCACTTTCCAACAAGGCAACAACTTAAGATTTTAGATCAAGTAGCTCAACGTGAATTACTTGAAAGGAAACAATTATACTGATAAGATCCAGGCCTCAAATATAGGAATTAAAACATTCACATGTAATCCTTTTTTTGGTAACACTTGTTGATTTATAAATTGGTTTATTTATGATTTTAAGGAAAAAAATAGTGGTTAAAAATTAAAGAGAGAAAATGCGTGTGGTTAAAAAGTAGTTTGGGAAATTATGTAATTTATAAACCGGTTTATAAAAAAGTTTATTTTGGTTACCAAACGGAGGCTAAATAAATAAAAAATTTCATTTTCATTCAAGCTCTTGGAGTTCCTCTTTTTGTAGTAACACAAAAGAGCTTCTTTAGTTGAAACTGGAGAAAAATCTTATGAAGTTCAACGAATTGTGTTGACGTCAGAAGTTGAATTATTATAGACCTGTGAGCTTTCGACCTCTAAAATTGAGTTGTTTCATATATTGAATCAAGCGAAATTCACATCTTTGAGTGGATCTAATAGAAATAAAACCGACCATTTGAGAAAAAAAAAAGTGGTGAAAATCTAAAATTTGTGTTTCTTGTGTTTTTTCTGAAAAGATGCCTTTCAAATTCAAATATCAAGAGTGATAACTCACATAGGTGCTTAAAAACTATTTGAAAATTAGAAATAAAACGACCAAGTTAGATTTCATGTCCAAGAATTTTATAATTCCTTACCTAAGATCCTCCAATTCCTTTCATATCTAAAGCAATGCATTATGTAGCTGCAACTCGGTAGCATTAACGGGCTCTTTTCTACCTTAAACGTGCTCACACATATTGTTAATGCTTCTTTCCGTTCATGGAGATATTTTTCATTTTTTTCCTCATGGTGAACCCTCTTAGGTTATCCTTACTTCCCATGCCATGTGTGTATATTTGAGAGACCATTTTCTATTTCATTTCGGTTTGGCGAATTTCTTGTTGTGCATCACCTTTGACTTTATCCACAGTTATCTGGTCAGTTTTATATGTCCTATGTTTCTCCAAATCTTTATATATCGACCAAAGACTGAGAGGAAGTGGCGGAAGGTATTTTCTTGGAAGCATTAAGATCTCCTGATGGTTTGGTTATTTTCGTTCTTAACACAGGTACACTAGATGCCATTGTTAAGATGATCCACTATGAAGGGCTTGGCTGCTTCTACAAAGGGATGAGCACAAAGATAGTACAGAGTGTCTTTGCAGCTTCTGTACTTTTCATGGTAAAGGAGGAGCTTGTTAAGGCATGTGAATTAGTAACAAATAAAAGCCAGAAGAATTCATTGAGCATAGCGAAATAATCTTTTCTGAAGAATAACTTTACAAGGCAGTCTTGTATATCAACTTATCGAACTAATTGTTATCTCAGCAAGCCATGTATTCTTGTAGAAGATGAAATTTACAGATGTCATGTTCTAAATTATTTGACTCTTGAGCCATTCACATTTGTGAAGTGTCTATTCAACCAATTGATAGAAAACCAGCATGTCCTTGGGTTCCCAAACAAGGTAACTGAAGACTTGCTGCCTTCTAAGAAATTCTTGGGAATATTATTGTACAAGTTGACAATCGTGGCTATCCCATGGCACATGCACAATACATGCTTCAGCTTGCTGTGTGATGCTGATGGGACAATGTTCCTAAGACTATTACATCAGAATATTCCATTCTTTGTGAAGCAGAATATTGTTTTCTAAATCCTCTGGGACTCGAACGTTTCTCCTTGTATCCAGTCTTTGACTATTTAACGGGGTATGCTCTTATGAGATTGTCTCTACTCATAAATTAGGCTCTGTTTGGCAGCCCAAATTTGTATATAAACAAAGAACCTGCTATTTTTAGGATAAAAAAATGTGGTATTGGTAAATAATTTCGAAGAATGTGCATGTTTAGAAAGTGATTAGAGAAAATGGAAAAAAATAAACTTGTTTATATACAAGTTTACCAAACAGTTGCTTCATGAAATCGCAATTTTATGTATACGAGGTGCTTCAGCTTCCAAATAAGGTAGCCGTAGCATTTTGGAGGGAGGAAAAACTTAACGTGTTCGGTAAGATGCAGGTAAACTAACTTTTAAAAACACTTGCTTGTCTTGAAAGTATTTTTACTTTTAAAAATGAAGCAATGCTTCTTTTCTTATCGGCTATCTTCTTGGGTCAATCTGTGGGCGCAGTTTTAAGCAACCTGAACTCCAGATTGCATCCACTTTCATGGAACAAAAATTCTTAATCATCAAATGACTAGGTCAATCAACCAATGTAAATGTGTGGGTTCAAAAATATCCAACTTGCCCAAGCTAAAGTATGTCACTCAAATTTATTGACTTTTCTAACCGATTTGCCATTTTTTTGCCATTTTTTCATCAATGCTCGGTACATTGGTTTCAAGGACATACAAAGAAAGAGGGGCAAAAGAGAACCCTTCAATCATATTATCATTGTAATATCTTGTGTGAACTTTTCCAGAGGATTGATGTCTGATCCCCCCAAATATCTACAGTTAAAGCAGAGGGCAGTACCGGGTGCTCTTCAAGAATCCTTCAGAGACGGTTCGTTTCATAGATCTGTGATGTGATTAGAAAGGACAAAAGAAAAGGTATTAAATGTGGAAAAAAGTACACCTAATTTTAAGAAACTGAGTGAAAATATGCCCTGGTGTACCCAATGCTCTTAATTCATAATATCTTAGACTCATCAGGTGCTCGATATCTTACCATGAAAAATCACACAAGTTACTAGAAGCACAAGTTAACACACTTTCCTCTTAAATCAGAATCAAATTTGGACACCAAGTGCTAAGAACAAAAGCACTACACTCATTCCTCCTGACTATACTGATAATCCTTCAAGCAACCATGCACCCCTTCTCTCTCACGAACAGTCCACTGCAGTATGAATTGTATTTACTAGTCATGACTATGTGATATTCTTCCAATACTCAAACCCGGGCTCCATCTAAGTGCTAACAACAAAAGTACACTGCTCATTCCTCCTGAATATACTGATAATCCTTCAGGCAACCACGCACCCCCTCTCTCAAACAATCTACTACCAGGATATATCATAGGTTTTTTTCCAAGTTAAAAACAAATACATCATAAATTCCAGCATATAGCTAGGCAGGACTTTCTTTCCCATCTTACTAGTAGCTGGTAAATCTGCGCGTCAAGTAATGCATGCACGTATCTGATGATACATTTTACTAGATGTACATATTAACACACAAAACCATTAAATTATATACCATTGCTGAAACTTCCGAAACTCAGTGAGAACAGGGTATATGTTCTCAAAGGCAGCATATGTCTCATCTCTGATCTGAAAAATTAAAACGAAGGGAAATTACGTAATCTGAAATGGACAAACTAGCACAATAGAAAGAATAAATAAAAACTCACAAAATAAAAAGCTGTGTCCATTACCTTGGCTCCGGTGAGAACAATCTTTCCAGAGACAAAAATAAGAAGCACAATCTTTGGTTGTTTCATCCTATAGATTAATCCAGGGAACAATTCAGGTTCGTACTGTACAATGACACCATGATTTCAATAAAGGTACAATATTCTGGCCACAACTTCTCCAAAAATAACTCAAAAAAATAGATTAGGTTTTACTTTTAGAAACTTAAATTCAATTTTTCAATCTACAAAATATAAATAGTGTGAAGAAACTCATTGTCTATTGATATCTCTATCTCCATATTTAAAATTAGTATTTTTGTGTCTTGGAACTTCATTTACCAATTTAGCCCCTGTTTGGTCCACAAAAAACGTGGATTAAAATTCAAATCAAAGACGATAATTAATTTTAACTGTACATTTCATGAGAAAGTTATACTAAAAATATGATTTTTATCTAAACCGAATGGGGCTTATTGTTCCAAATTCCAAGAAAATGAATGAAACAAAAAATAGGAAAGTGAACTTATATGGTATATTCAAGTTTCAGATATTTCTAAAAATCATATAAAATGCCAATATTTTGTTTTAATACCGTTATCGTTTTGACATAGCAAAAGTGGAATTTGTGCAATCCCAGGAAAGCTTCCGAACATAAAAGTGACAGAATTGTAATGGAACAGAATATACTAAACTCCAAATTCAGACACCTCATGCTTTTTCTATATAAAAGAACAATATACGTGGCCATTACTGCAAAGCCACAATAATTTAAACTACAGTAATTTTGATCAAAATACTTTGGGATAGACATAAAGGTGATTGATCCTCACAATTTTAGTATCCCAATGTGCAACATAAGTATAACAACGAACTCAACTCACACTTGAAAAGGCACCATGAGCATATGCAAGGCCTTCAAGTCGAATGGGAAATTTAACATCACAAGAACCAACAATGTTCTGAATTTTGAAATCCTGGAACCAAAAAGAATGCTTAACTTGATATTTTTAACAATAAAAAACTGTCTTCTTTTATTAATAATAAAAAAAAGAGCAGAGCAATAAATGCCAATTTGTGTACTCAGCCTGTCACTGTGCGTATTATGGGGATAAATACCTTAAATTTTGCTGGGAAGCCGAGCTTTTGAATAATTCTAGCATACTGCAAATAACATGAAAACTAAGAGAGAATTGCCAAGGAAAAAATTCATTGAATATATTTTTCTGAGATGAAATGAAAATTTTGCCAGAATAACATGCAGCAATTTACACCTATTGAAATCATCAATTGAACGCTCCTAATGCATCATTTTGAATCCACAAACAAACTCTAAAGTGTATCCCTCTTATATATCTCACCTTCCGAGCAGCCAATTTCGACTGTTGTTCACTCTTGGCTCCAGTACAAACCTAAAGCAGTACATTTTTTGTGGGGAAATCATTAATATTAGAGAGTGAAAATGGCAACAATTAAATACTTGTCTAAGATATCAGAAGATTAAGCACTAACCATCTTTCCAGAAGCAAATATTAGGGCCGTTGTTTTTGGTTCTCTAATCCTCATAATCACTGCAGCGAAACGCTGGTAACCCATGACATGTAAGATCCACCATACAGGATATTCAAAGAGAAATTGGAGAGAAAAATCAAATGCTAATAAGTTTTGTAAACAAAGCTATGCCAGATTCCATTTAGATTCATTGATGATACTTCATAAATTATGGTGGAATATTTTTCCAGGACACGTGAATAACAATAATCATAGGGAACCACTAAGCAAAGTGATAGGAAACATGGGTATGTATAACTCAATTAGCTTCCAAAAGTATTTTTGCTTCAGCCAGAAGAACAGTAAAACATTATAAGTACTCTAGTTAATCATAAATGCATGAACACTTAATGTACTCCGTTAAAAATCAAAAGAATGTACAAATGAATCTCCAACTTGATTCTCACTCTTCATGATGATTATAATTTTGTGTATGATAAATAGATATAGACAAAAAATGGAATAAATATATTACTTGAAAATTTTCAGGCATTCACTAAGTGAGGTAGCTAACAGAAAGGATGCAAACCCAGTGGAGAATGGATGAAAGCCATTACCATAATGACAGAAGAGGTTGATATTTGGATCTTGATTGCTTTAACAATATGATACATTAGGAGAAGAACTCTTTTTTATTCCAAGTATGCCATGCACACATAATTATGACAAAGAAAATATCTCATATGACCATTAACTTTGAGCAAAATATGACCCAAAGTTTTCAAAGAAAAGAAGTTCCCCTAATGAGAAGATAACTAAAATATTCACAAAAACAATGAAAGAAGACGTATCATGGGAGTACCATACCTTAGGATTGTATTCTGCATTGCGAGCTTGCAATGCAATAGCTTTTAGATCATAACTAAAATATTCACAAAAACAATGAAAGAAGACGTATCATGGGAGTACCATACCTTAGGATTGTATTCTGCATTGCGAGCTTGCAATGCAATAGCTTTTAGATCCAATTTGCATTCCAGATTAACCGTCGACACAATATTCCTGTTTGAAATCGCATTCAATAATGAGAGGGTTGCATTCGCATAGTTCAGTGCACTCTTTTTCACAGCAATTTTTTTAAACATGGTACAGAGAGAGAGAGAGAGAGAGAGAGAGAGAGAGAGAGAGAGAGAGAGAGAGAGAGAGAGAGAGAGAGAGAGAGAGAGAGAGAGAGAGAGAGAGAGAGAGAGAGCTATCATAGTGATTATCATTCACATCCACTTGTACCAATAGATTCATGTAAAACACAAAATCGGTGAACTAAAAGTTGCCGCTACAAACTGACATGCAAAAGACAATTGAGTAATGTTGGAAAATATGGGTTGCGGTTCCGACCAACAATACATCAAAATGGTTGGAGGGAGTGGTTTGAATTTGGAATTCAAATCTACAACTCACCATAACCTCCATAACTCCTACAACATTCACATAATGGTTTTGAAACAAGAGATGGAAACATGAAGTTAGAAACAAGAGTGAAATTCATATGTGAAAATACATATAAATTAGAAAGATGATTTAACCACACAAAGATATTAGAATTCATCTTTTCAACAAAGAATTCTTGAATCGAATTTATGTTCAAACATTCTACGAAATATTACCTTGGTATCCACAGAGATATTGGAATTCATCTTTTCAACTAAGAATTCTTGAATCAAATTTATGTTCAAACATGCTAAGAAATATTACATCAGTATCAAAGTCTGTAAGGTTGAAATTCCTTGCATTGTTTCGCGCTTAGGCTCTGTTCGACTACCAATTGGCAATTCATAATGATTTTTTTAAATTTTTTTAGGGTAAAATGTGTGGTTAACAAACGTTTTCTAAAAATGTGTCGTTAAAAAATGGTTTAGAAATTGTGTTATTTATAAATGGGTAATAATTGCGTTACCAAACAGTGGAATAATTATCTCATTACATGATTCCATTGATTTATGAAGCTTGCATGTAAACTTTTGAAACCTGGAGTGATCTTTAATGGCATCTTTTGACATATGTCTAAAATCGACAAAATTTTGGAATTATGTATATAATATGATATAGAGTTCACCTGCAAAATTTCATGACTTTTCATTATTACATTTGAGAGAAACTTGAAACCCTAGTTAATTTTATAGAAAAATTAAAAATTTACTGCATTTTATTCGTTGATTTTTGTTTAGTAATATAATATTGGTATGGTCAGATAGGTATTACAATGAGGTTTCCAAACATATATAGAACTCTAAATTTAGACATAAAATGAAGGAGTCAAGGCAAAGGGGGCTTCGACTAAACAAAGCTTGTAAGCCCGAGTCCTTCACTCGTGGATTGAACGGGCCACACCTTCAAAGAGGCATTAGGAGTGCCAGGGGCAGCACAAGTGAAACCACCCATGATCGAAAGGTAGATGATACTACTTTCATCTACACTTTCATATCTAAAAATTTCATATCGATCATGAAAAATTCTGGATATTTCAGATTGGTCCCTGAAAAATGCCAGATAGGCTCTTATAAATTTTGAAAAGTGCAAATTAGTCCCTGAAGTTTCAAAAAAAATCTATTGTACCTAGAAAATTATGGATTTTCAAATTATGAGTTTGTCCTTGATAGTTCAATTTTTTATATTACATATTCCCCCCTTATTCTAGTGTATATAATTTGGTAGTATGCACATTTTAATATTTTAAGAAAAAATATTGAGAAGCTACGTGCTCATCAAAATAGTTAAATAGATCTAAAAACCTGATAGAATTGTATTTAAGTCAGAAAAATACGATTTGGCAACAAAAATCTTCTGATCTTAAATGTTCACGTGTTCCACATTCTTGAGTAGTGTTTACCTTGACTTGATTGTATGATCCATTACGACATGTTCTCGTTTTTCGTGCTTGGTCCGATGTGACATTTTTATGATCGTGTTGTGTACATGATTCGATCGCCTTGATGAAATATCAAGATAAAATTATATTAAGTACTCGTAATTAATTTGAGTATCCATTGAACTAATTTAGAAGCAAGATCTCGTATTGAGATTGCCTAGAGGAATGACTATAAAGAGATCTCAAGTTAGATATCAAAGAATATCTAAACTAGAATATGTACGTTGTTTTTTAAAGAATATGTCAGAAGCCTTGAGGTTTATATCACCTCACTTACCTTCATAACTTTTGACTGTTTCTCGAGATTTCATTTCAGTCATGCTACTTTAGCATATTTACCAAAAACTATGATTGATTCGGTTTGATAGGACACGTCTAAGAAAGCAACTGATCTAAAGTTGAAGGATTCGAGTAGGAAAGGAAACCATTTTGACCAACATTTTGTTTGTATTCACCGGTCGAATAATTATGTTAGCCTTTTGAGGTTTGGAATACAAATGTAAACACAACGATACAATATGGAGTTCAAGTATGTTCATTTAATATTCGAATGATCGAAAACACTTGTATTAATGCCAAAAAATGAGTTGGGGTATAGTGAGATGTAATGTTCCTCTAATAGAGCTCTATATATCCCTAAGGTATTTATAGTATTGTGAGCTCTAATATTACTCGCTAGTCACACGACTATTTGTCGTATGAATTTTTGTGAGATTGACCTTGAGAATGATCTAACGTGTGATATTCGTTGTCACTTGTGGTTCGGGTCATGCCCATCATGTACGAGTGGAAGATGTTGAAAAATACAGGTTGCGGGTCACCAATGTTGCGTAACCCGACCCACAATACATCAAAATGGTTAGAGGGAGTTGTTTGAATTCCAAATTCAAACCTACAACTCCCCATAACCTCCATAACTCCTACAACCTTCACATTCTGGTCTTGAAACAAGTGATGAAAACATGATGTTATAAACAAGAGTGAAGCATATTATAGAATAGAGTTACATCCAGATTCTTGCCTAAAAATGAGGAGCTCCTGCAGCTCATTTTGAGTGTTGTGTGTGTGTAACTTCAAATCTATTACATGGGTTTGGAAATGTAAATTAAGCAATTATTACTTCTCCTGGGTTTCATAAGCCAAATCATTCGTTGATGTCAAAAAGGGAAATTATAGAGCGATCAGGAATGGCAGAAATTTTACTGGAGAGTGGGCACAATTCCAGAAGGGTGCTTGGAAAGATCAACCGGTTGGCTCACTTCCAACCTCTGATTATCAGCCATCATATATATTTAATCCTGATCCCCGTCTTCCGAGCAATATATACCACCTATCAAGAATCCCTTTCAAAACAAAAAACAGGAGTCCATGACATGTCAAGAAAGAAACAGAAAATAATTATTTCTCTTCGACCCATCATTTGATTTGGTTTATCTTCCCTGCACTTTATTGTTTCATTTAGGTCAGAGAAAAAGTTTGTTGAAAACTTGAAATGGAGACAAAAAAATTGATTATTTCGGAAGAAATCGTACAGTTGATGGATCTAGGGTTTCCTTATCTTGTCCTGTTTGGAATTTAATTACAGAGATTGATAAGCAGAGTTGTGGAGGAATACCGAGAGGAAGAGAGATTCAGCGGCAATAATTTGAAAGGAAGGGTCTTTTATACAGAAGAGATGACGGAATTTATAGAGTTTGTAAACGAGAGGATGAATAGATCTGTCGGGGATGGATGTGAAGCCGTAAAGGGCTCATATCTGTCTGAACCCTTTTTATGCTATGCCCAAGCTAACCTCTCTTTCAATTTCAGCCGAAGAGGAGTCAAGGGTAAATTGGTACTACTGTATTTAGTTAGGCTTTTGTTTCAGTTTTATTTAGAGGCATTTGGACAAATTATGTTCCATTAGCTACTAAAATAAATAGAATTTGAACTAGTAGTATACCGCTTTATTACGGTGGAATCCGACGTAGAGAAAGATTACAAATTCAATTGAAAGTAGATATGAACAAGATTTGGACAGTAAAATCAAAGAATTTTGATGTATTTTAAAGGATTTGTGGTGATTTTATGGAGATTTCGAAGAGAAACCAATTTTTTGCAGGCAGACATCCACGTTCTTTTTGGTGCATAGGGAAAAAAGAACTTCCTACGGTCGGTGATAATAATGTGTAAATTGAAGAGAGAAAATGTGTGATTAAAAAGTGACATGAAAAATTGTACCCATTATAATTTTAATTTTAATTTGTAGCCGAACACAACCTTAGTTAGTAGCGCGTGCATTACAAGTGACTTTGTAATGATATTATGAAATATATTTGAATATATTGAATTGAATATTTTCTTAATACATATCAACTATTTTTAATATATATTTTCTAAAACTGTATAAATTAAAAGCACGTATTTGCATGTTGATTATTTATTAGATTAATATTCAATCAGTATTTTCGTCAAAACAACAACTAAAAAAGAGACCAAACTTACTAACAAATTAAAGTTAATGGACTTAATCTCACTAAATTGAAGATGATTATATTTAAAGTTTGGGCTTGCGTTAAGGTGAAACAAGATATATGTCAAATACATAGCTTTAACATATTTATTTTTTCAAAACTATTGTCAACTAAACGATACTTTTAATGTATTATTTCATCAAATACTTGTAGCATGCAATTTTTATAAATAATTGAAGGCGGGCCTTGAATCCAAAAAAATAACAACTCTGAGAAAGTATTGAATCACTTAAAAGCATACATGTCAACTCTCTTAACAACTAAAACAATAAGTTATATTTACTAATAAAATAATATCACAAGTCTCAATGTCTCTTAAAAATAACTAAACATGAATATGTAGATTGTGACATTTTACCTTAAAATATAGATGAGTTTGGAAGAAATTAATAATAAATAACAAAAATGATATCACATTTATACAGTCGCATATTAATAAAATATTTGGTGGTCAAGATTTATTAGTAACGTTATTTACTTTATAAAAATGATCATTACATGCGTAAATATATATGAGTTTTTTTTTAAAATTATAAAATGCTATAATTAAAATAAATTTAATTGAAGGATAAATAAGAAACTATAAATTATTTTCGAGAGTATTATGATCCAAAATATTTCTCCATTCAAGTTATTTTAAAAGTAGTATAGATATAAATATAGATCAATAAAATTTGAAAAGACGAGACCATCATTAAATTAGTAAATATTAATTAATTATAATATATAATAATTAAAATAATATTAATTGAAATGACAAATAAGAAATTCTAAATTATTGTTGAGGGTATTATCGTTAAAAAACTTGTTCGTTGACCGCAAGTGTAAGAATCGTACAACTAATAAAGTAGATATTAAGTCCGTGTATCGTTTCCACAGGGATTGTGCAAATTGTATTTTAGACTATTATTCCTTAATCGGAACTAAGAAAATTTGGATTTTGAGAATTTTGGATTAAAACTAAATTAACAATTAAACTAAAAACGAAGAGAAAATTTGATTTGAAACTATGAAAAACAGACACATGGTTAATGGTACAAGGGATTCCATGAAGTTTGTACTTAACCCCTAGGTACAAGGTTCGAATCCCTGGGGAGGCAAAAATACACTTCCTGGAAACGAGGCTGACAGCCCTTGAGGAGCATGACAACCAGGGGGAGTGGAAAGACCATGAGTAGACGGCCGGCAGCCCTTGAGGACCGAGTACGCTATAAAAAGGCACCTTTTTTATAACGACCGGCTCCCTCGCTGGGGCCTTCTCTGAGTTGTACTCATGGTCTTTCCACTCCCCCTGGCTCCTTCGCTGGGGCCTTCTCCAGCAGTGGATTTTTGCCTCCCCGAGGATTCGAACCATGTACCTAGGGGTTTAGTACAATGATTCTTAGAATCCTGCTACCATTAGACCAATGGTAGCAGGGATTTAAGAATCTTTGTACTTAACCCCTAGGTACAAGGTTCGATCCCTGCGGAAGGCAAAAATTCACTTCCTGAAAACGAGGCTGCCAGCCCTTGAGGAGCGGGACGACCAGGGAGGAGTGGAAAGATCATGAGTAGACGGCCGGCAGCCCTTGAGGACCGGATACGCTACAAAAATGTAACACCCCAAGTTCAAAATCTTAAACCTAAACATGTTAACTTTTCTTTACTTAAATGCGGAAGAGAAATCTTTTAAACCTCAACATTTTCATTTTCTATTATAAAATTTTACAAAAATTTCGACATAGTCTCCTCTATAAATTGGACACAGCCAACCTGTAGAGGGACATCAAAACCATTTAAAAACACACATTTCAACTCATTCAATCCCCAAACATTCTCAAAACCATTTCAAGAAGTCTCAAACTCTTCAACAATATAATCCCAAGTAAATAAACCTTAACAATTGAAACAAGAGGTAATGTAACCTCTTATACGATGCCAATACTTATTCAAAACTACTTCAACCAAAAAATTATCAAAAAACAAATAAATTAAGAAATAATTAATGATAAACTAAATTAAATTCTAATTTAACTTTATTTTAAAATAATTGAAGCGGTATAGCCTGAGCCTGCCACCAAATGCTCTCCTCGTCTCATCTAGCTTTCATCACCTGAAATATTGGGGAGGAATTGGGGTGAGCTAAAGCTCAGTAAGCAAACTTCATGCAAGTGATGCATGCTTATGATATGAAATGCTTTAAACTTTGAAATATGTATCCCCATTCACTTTAACCTTTCAAAACTTTCAAACTTTTCAAGCTTTCACTTAACATTTCAAAACTTTTACTTCATTCCATCGTGAGCTCACTTGATGTAACTTATAGTCAATCAGATAACAGTAGGCAATTCTTATTTGGAACCAGATCACATTTACAAGTAAAACCGCAAAGCAGTTAACATTTATTCCACCGCAAAGCGACTCATTCACTTTATTCCACCGCAAAGCGGCTCATTCACTTTATTCCACCGCAAAGCGGCTCATTAGATTCGGGTACGCCGGTCCCCCGCGCCCCATTTTACATTCGCATCTTTCATGACTTAGAAGTACACCCATTCTTTCAAAAAAACTTGTGATACATAATTTTTAACAAATTTGTACCTTGACACATTCCTTTCATTAAAAACATTTGATTTCCCAATTTCAATTTCAATGTCAATGCATGCTTGATGATGCAATGACATGATAGCATGCATGCTTGAACAATTTTTTAAATATACAACATGTATGATGTCAATAAAACTCATCACAAGCAGGTAAATTGCAGGGATATCATTTCAGCACGTTAATTCCATATTAAACATTCTAATTTGATAAAAATAGGAGAAGTTTACTTACTTGACATCTTAAGTATTTACCGTTATCTTGACTTGCAAGTGAAAGAAACTCAGATGCCCGCGACGTCAATGTGCCCAAAAATCCTAATTATTCACATTAATCAATAATGTACAACTGCTAATTCAAAATGTGACCTCACAGTATAACAATTACATTTAATCACCACTCTCGAGACAAACAATCAATTCCAATACAAGGTTTAGGAAAATTCTTTACTTCTAAAGAAAAATCTCCAACATGGTTGCCAATTAACCTAAAACTAAAGATTTACAATTTTAGGTCAACGTTAAAATTAACATTGTTACCCTTTGAGGTTTGTAAATAATTTGTACATAAATTCCTAAATCTAACTTTCACATTCATTAATAAATATGACTTTTGACTCGAAAAACATTTGAAATTCTTTTTAATGTTAACCAATCCCAAGCATACCATATTCAAAATGAACAATAGAATTTCACTGAACATTACAAAGTCACCTTATCGTTTTTAATAATAACAGAACGTCCGATCGAGATCAAAGTCTCAAATTAACCTAAGTGTGACCTTAGGATATGACCAACACATAAAACCCATATTCAAGATAGGGAATGAACCTCAATGTACATTAGAAGGTCTTCTCATCTTTTAAATTCAAACTCAAACTCAAATTTCATAACTTTACAAAATTGCTTAATAGTGATTCTAACAAGTTCACAAATCTAAAAATAACCATTTATCACAAACTTTACCAAAAAGGCGTTAACTAAACTTCAAATTTTCACAGCTTTAACGTTATACATTTACAATTAAAATTTCAATAATTCATCAAGGTTCCAACCCAAATTCTCAATTTGACAATCTATGATTTAAAAATCTAAACAAAAATCAAAATCTAAAGCTTTAACTAAAACTTTGGATCGTAATTTATATACATATATATACAATTTGAAATTTATATATGTAGATCTTTCATTATCGAAATCTGAAATCCATAAATCTGAAATTGCACGCGAGCGCACACACACATATACACATACCCACACACATATATATTGCCCCAATTTGAGTTTAACAGTTTAAAAATTCGAAATTTAACCAAAACCAAATCTGAAATTTATACATAGGATCATTCATATACACAAATATATATATATATATATATATATATATATATATATATATATATACAATTCCATATATGTACACATAATAATTTTCATGTGTGAGTTGTGTGTGTGTGTGTGTGTGCGCACGATGGGCAATGTGCGTGTGTTGTGTCATATGTGTGTGCGTGCGTGTCAGGAAAGGGGAGGATTAAGGGCTTATCGCAGGTGGTGAGGAGCTGGCTACTGGCGAGGGGGGAGAGGGGACGTCGCCGGTTAGGAGCCACGAAGATCAATTGGCGGCCGGTTGTGTGTGAGGAGCGGGATAGAGAGATGAGAGGCCGAGCGTGAGGTATCGAACGAGAGAGAGAGAGAGAGAGAGAGAGAGAGAGAGAGAGAGAGAGAGATTCAGTTGTGAGGTAATTAGATTTGGTTAGGTTTAAGTATAATCTTTTGAAATTTGCAAATTGACCCCTCATTTCTCTCTATGTATATAGTTAAGTCCATAAGTTCCATTTACTCTCCAATTGCCACCAAAACTTTCCTCAAATTTTCAATTTAACAAAATACAATAGAAAATAGCAAGCTTAAACGATAAAACAATTATTCACATAAATTGCAAGTAAATAATTTATAATTTTCTAATTGGCACATTGAGCGAGACGGCGTTCAAGTTCTTCCACTGCAAAATAATTCAAAACATTGACGTAGGATTAATTAAATTTCAAATAACATTAACATAAATATTACGTGAAATTTGAAAGGGCACGAAAATGAAAAGTGGTATTACAGTTCTTTATCCCCTTAAAGAAATTTCTTCCTCGAAATTAAAACTTACCAAAAAGGTGTGGATACTTGGCACGCATTTCATCCTCGCATTCCCAAGTAGCCTCTTCTACTGCATGATTCCTCCGAATGACTTTAACCAATGTTACCTTCTTTCTCCTAAGTTCCTTATTAGCCTTTTCTAAGGCTCTCGCATGTGACTATTCATATATCAATTTCTCACGAAGATCTAATTACTCATAGCTGAGAATATAAGATTGTCAATGGACAGCTTTGCTGTCCATAAATTTAGCTATCATTTCTTTTATACATTATATAGTTAGCATAATTGACAGAATATAATTAGGGTAGGATATCTTAGCAATTAGTTTCTTTCCATGTATAGCTTCTTGTAAATATTATATAATAGATGCATTTCCCAGAGGTAAGGTACCTCGGTCAATTTTCTCAGAATAATTTTGGACTTACTTTGTCATGGTATCAGAGCTTTTCTGAATTTTTTCTTCATCTCTTCGGTATTGGCCTTGCTTTTGGTCTCCCAGCTTCGTTCTTTTTTTTTCCGGTGAACCCAGTCCCATTTTTCTGGTTCTTTCGGTCACGGTTTTAGCCCCTGGTCTCTCGGTTAGGGCGGTCGGCGACATCTATCTCCAGCAAATTCAATTTTTGGCACCTTCCGCAGCATATCTGACTTGCTCATGTCTTCAATTTCTCCTGGGTTGGTGGTTATTGGCTTCACAGCAGTCTCGGCATCTTCAGTCTCTCTTGGGTCCGTGTTTTTCAGACTCATTTTTGGGATATTTTTCGGTTCGACTCTACTGTGAATTTATTGTCGTGAATTGTTCGGTAGTTCCATTTTTTCCCTCGGTCTCTATTTTTTGACGTGTGATTGGATTTTTTTGTGATGGAGCATGCACCAGTATGTGTTAAATTTACGGGCACCAATTACTCAACTTGGGCTTTTCAATTTGAAATTTTTCTCAAGGGAAAAGACCTTTGGGGACATATTGATGGGACAGATGTTACCTCAAATCCTAATACTGATAAGGCCAAAGATCTTGGGACTACTTCTTCATGGGAGGTACTTGATGCTCGCATTATGTCTTGGCTTCTCAGTTCGGTCGAGCCACATATTGTTACCAATTTGAGAGCACATCGCTCTGCTAAATCTATGTGGGATTATTTGAAGAAGGTTTATCATCAAACTAATGATGCCCGTCGATTTCAATTAGAACATGCGATTGGCATGTTTCAACATGGTAGCCTTTCCATCCAAGACTACTACTCGGCATTTCTGACTCTTTGGCATGAATATACTGATTTGATTACTGCTAATGTTCCTGAAGCCGCTCTTTCGGCTATTCAGACTCTCCATGAGACTAGTCAGCGTGATCAGTTCCTTATGAAACTGCGTCCCGAATATGAACCTGTTCGATCTTCTCTACTGAACCGGTCTCCGGTTCCTTCTCTCGATATTTGCTTTGGTGAATTACTTCGAGAAGAACAATGTCTTAGTACACAATCTGCTCTAGAATAATCTCATGGTAGCTCTGGGATAGAAAATGTGGCTTATGCAGCCCAAGGCCGCGGATCATCTCCTCACTCAAACAGCTTGCAGTGTTTCTGTTGCAAGGAATATGGGCATATAGCTGCCAATTGTACAAAGAAATTTTGTTCTTACTGTAAGAAGAAAGGACATATTATCAAAGATTGTCGTCAACGCCCCCAGAATCGTCAGGCCCAGGCACTTCAGACTTTAGTGCTTGTCCCACCACCACCACCTTCTGCAGCACCGGGTCAATCCTCAGCAAATTACTGTACACCAGAAATGGTACAACAAATGCTCATTTCGGCATTATCGGCAATGGGTTTTCAAGGTAAAAATTCTACTAAACTCTGGTATGTAGACTCGGGGGCATCAAACCATATGACGAATAGTCCCACTGCACTATCTCATGTTAGACCATATGCTGGCCAGTCGTCTATTCAGACTGCTAATGGCAGTTCTTTGCCCATAACTGCTATTGGAAATGTCTCCTCTCAATTTACAGATGTTTTTCTTGCCCCTTAACTTTCAACAAATCTTATCTCTGTTGGTCAATTAGTTGATAACAATTGTGCTGTTAATTTTTCTGGTGATGGTTGTGTTGTATAGGACCAGGTAACGGGGGAGCAGATCGCGAAGGGACCTAAAGTGGGGTGCTTGTTTCCACTATTTTTACCTATTCCTACTTTTTCTCTAGTTTCTTCTATTAAGTCTTTTGCTTGTAATAATATTCCTGATCTGGCTATGGTGTGGCATCGTCGTTTAGGCCATCCTAATAATCAGATCTTATCTCAAGTGTTAAACTCTGGTTTTCTTCGTAATAAAGAATGTTCTTCTTTGTCTCTTGATTGTGTTCCTTGCAAACTTGGTAAAAGCAAAACACTTCCCTTTCCCTTACGGGCTAGTAGAACTTCTCACTGCTTCGATCTTATACATAGTGATGTCTGGGGACCCTCTCTTGTTAAATCACATGACAAATTTAAATATTATGTGACTTTTATTGACGATTATAGCAGATTCACTTGGGTCTATTTTCTTCGTTCTAAATCTGAGGTGTTTCGCGCTTTGACTGAATTTTTAGCATATGTTGCAAATCAATTTTCTACTACTATTAAGATATTACGAACAGATTCTGGTGGTGAATATCTGTCTACTGAGTTTCAGTCATTCTTGGCATCTAAAGGTATCATTCATCAACGCTCATGTCCCGCTACTCCACAACAAAATGGAGTAGCCGAACGCAAAAATATTCATCTTCTTGATGTGGTACGTACTCTCTTGTTAGAATCCACTGTACCATCCACATTTTGGGTCGAGGCTCTGAAAACTGCCACTCACTTGATTAATCGTCTACCCTCTCAAGTCTTACACATGAAGTCTCCATATTTCCGCTTGTTTGCTAAGCAACCTAATTATGATAATCTTCGTACCTTTGGTTGTGTATGCTTTGTCCATTTGCCTCCTCATGAGCGACATAAATTATCTGCTCAATCTGTTCGATGTGCATTCTTGGGATATAATATGTGTCAAAAAGGATTTGTGTGTTATGATCCTACATTAAATCGCATGCACTCCTTATGTGATGCTTATGATGAGAATTTGAGAATGTCACTGCAATATTTGCATAATTTCGTGTTCAATTATTCTATAAATTAATTATTGGAGATGAGTCTACTGAGTATTTCTTTTTGAAATGCTCACCCCGTTGTTTTAACCAATTTTGCAGATTTCGGAGACGGTGGCGAATGGTGGGCAAAAAAAAATGGCAAATCATTAAATAGAAAATATTTTAAAATTGTGTTTTTATGAACTATATTATTTCATTTTGTTTGGAATATAGAATTTTATTAATTTCACCAAGTTATTTATTTTAATTGTATTTTCATCTCATTTTTAAATCAATAAATGTGATGTTTGAGATTTTATTATTTTTCCGCAATAAATTTTATTCGAAAGTTAGTTTTTAAAGAAAGAAAACATTATTATTATTTCCTATAACGTTCTTTGTCTTTTTCTCTTAGTGAATTGCAAACACCCATTCAAATCCGAATCAGAAGGTGGAAGAATGTGCAAACCTTTACCAATTCGAGCTCGTTTGCGCGCAGGAGAGTTGGCCTCAGCAGGGGCTGATCGCGTGTCAGCAGCGGGAGGAGGTCTCACAGCTTTCTTCGAGCTCCCACGGCTGGATTGAGGTGCTTTGTTTCTTCCCATGACACCCAATTCGTGTTGTGGTTACTGCAGGGTAAAGTGAAATTTGATTGTGATTGTGGTGATAGAAAGGGGAAGGGGCGGGGTGGTCGTGTTCTGCAGGGTAGGCTGCTGTGTGTGAAGGAGAGAAATAGGCGACTGGGCGTGTGGAAGAGAGACGAAGGGCGTGCTACGGTCTCGAACAAAGGTGGAGAGTGACTAGTTGGTTGTGCCAGGCGGCGGATTGGGGGAAGTAGACGGCGCAGCGAGGTCGAGAGATAAAGGGCGCGACGTCGCGCAGAAGAGGGGCGAAGGGGGGAAGTGGGCGTTGCGATGCGGCGGTAGAGAAGAAATAGAAAACGCAGCGGGGTCGAGCGCGACGGGTTGCGCCGGTTTAGGGGTTGATGATAGCTTAGGAGGTGAGGACCGTCGGTGGTGGCTGAAGAGAGAAGAAGGGGAGAGGCGGAAGAGCGGTGAATGATGAAGGAGATTGGTGGATGATTGAAGAGGGAAAGAGGGAAATGCGGTGGTTGCGTGAAGAAGGAAGGAGAGGGAGGCGGTGAAGGCTCTGAATTTGAATAGGGTTTTTTTTTTTTTTGAAGACTTGTAAATCCGAGCTGTACTATGGTTAAGGCGTGGGCATGCCTTATTCCAAGTTGATAGAATTGAGCTTGTAATCTGAGGTGTACTTTGATTAAGGCGTGGGCACGCCTTATTCCAAGTTTTTCTCCATTATTTGAACCAAGTGCTTTCTCCATAGAGCATGCCAAAAATTTGATGGGTGTCGAATTCAACAAATAATAATGTTTTCTTGCTCTCATAAAAATAAATTGCAATAGTGGTGAGCAAGGTCGAATCCACAGAGACTGGTTAGATTTAATTCTTCGGGAAAATCAAAAGCAATGACTTAAAAACAAAAAGGGGGGATTTTGAATTTTGAATGAAAAATCAATTTGTAAATAAACGAGTGCGAAATTAAATTTTTTAGAAATATCAAATTAAACAAATATCCAGCCCAAAGTATAATCTCAGTATCGATTCACGAAATTGATCGTAGATGCAAAAATAAAATCCTTAAATCATTTTCTAAATTGATTATGGTCATTGATACGATCGAACAACATATCTCTCCTTATTTTATCGATAATCAAGAGACGCTCGTTGATTATTCCCCTAATCAATAAACAACCCTAGATACGATCGTATGATTTAATTTACCAATAGCATTAATTTCTAGAGAGACGACCAATTCTAACCAACAAGTTCACAAGCGTGATTTATTTAAGCTAGGTTATATATCTTCATAACATGAGTCAAAAATCAGTGTATAATTAACTATATTATTTGCCACTTGTATTAGAAAACCTAAGCAATTACGGGTTTAGATTCCTAATTGGCTAAGTATCGTTTTGACAATTAAAACAACGTGCACTTTGTATTAATAAATCAAAAACAACAACTTTGATGCAAACAAAAGATATATAAATAGAAAACAATCAAAGGAACAATTAAATTTAATTAGATCTCACAATTCTTGGTGAATCAAGACTTCGAATAACCTTGAACTGGAATAATAAATTAGCTACTCATAAACATTGTTAATTAAAAAATAATAATAATAAAAAAAGGTAAAGAAAAGTCAAACTCCAAGAGAAAAATTCGTCAAGGTGCGTGGCCGCCTCTAGTGGTGTCTCTCCCCAAAAATCTGTCTTCCTCCTTCTCCTTTAATTCCCCTCCTCTTTTTATATCTCAGCTCCCCCTTTTTAACCTCATGTCTGCTGCCGAGAGTTCATCTAGGTTAGGTTGGGCTCAAATAACAACAAAGTAATCAAGGCCCAAAACATGTGCTGCGTTCCTTGTTAAAGAAAATTGTTGTTATTGGAATTGTCTCCAAAGTGAATTGTAAAATAAAGTCCACTTCCAATTTCCTCAATTCCTAGCCTTTTTTTTCTCATGTGCGGTCGATTTTCGAGTCCAACATTTGAGCTCATTTACCTCCAAAGTCCACAAGTCCAGCTCATTAAATATTTGAGGTTGCTGTCTTTCAGAATTAATAAGGCATGCCCACGCCTTATGCAAAGTCTTGATCTGATCGTGTACTTTTTGATTTCCAAACTTGTTCTTTTAATTTGTGATATTGAATCCATTTTGATCTAAATTCTCCACCTAATCCACAAAATATAAAATATGATTAACATCTACAATTTAAGCATTTAAAATCATTGAATTAAGAAGAAGAATCACTAATAAAACAACAATTATGCACCCTATCAAATCCTCACACACTTAGACAATGCTTGTCCTCAAGCATAAACTAGCTTCAAGTTAATGGAATGTACTCTCATCATCTTCCATTCTTCTATCTCTACAATTCAACACTATGCTAGTCACTTCAACAAAAATTTTCAAAATCCACATGTGGTGGGATTTAACACCTCACATTAGATTCACACAATACGCTCAAAGTGTTTAGGGTGTAAAGTCTATATGCACTCTCAGGTCAAAGCATAGAAAACTCTTACCATAGGCTTGATAATATATCACATTGGAGTCACAAATAGTTTTGAACACAAAGTACGGGTCTTAACACCGGTTGTAATGGGGCTTGGGTAAGGTGGGATAAAAAGGATACATTTTTGGCGATCTTCATTGAAAGAATTATATGAACTTCTTCATAAGAACTCACTTAAAATTCATGTATTTCAATCATATCACTCCATACCCCTGTGTAGTTTATATCCTTTCACCTCTCGTAAGTATCCCCTCAACAACTATCAATGAATTACAACATGGGTGTTAATTTCAATCAACTTGAAGGCACGAAATATAGACCAAGTAATTCAAACCACTCATAAACACATGTAATGGGAGTAAACACCCTCACAAGGTATTTCTCTCTTCGCACAAAGTGTATAAGGGTGAGAATTTTCACTCAACTCACTGCATGGAGAATTCATTGCCACAGACTGCTCAGATGTCAGGACCGGAGCTAATAATAACACAAGTGCAAAGTAAAGGTCTTTATTTGGTTGTAACTGGGCTTCGGGTTAGGTAGGATAAAAGGAAAATATTTAGGCTTGGTTGAGAGGAGAGTTCACAAGCTCATTCGATTCAAAATGATAATCTCTTCCTCCACCTTTCAATATGATTTTCCCATAATTTCCTAGCATCCAATCGATTCAGCCCTTGACTCTTATTATGCACGTGGGGTTTATTCTCTTCACAGGAATTTTTTTATTTTTTTTATTTTTATTTATTATCTTGATTTCTTTTTGACCCCATCATCATTGAATAGCACCAAGTGAAAGCTCCCATTTTTCTAAAGCTACTTCTATCTCATACTTCTCAATCAATACAAGCTTGTGAAATTCCTCTCTTGTGGGTTCAAGATAGAGGTTACATGAAGGAACGGGAATCCATGGCTTGTAGCGTGGCAACAAAATTCAAAAGACAGGCTAAAGTTCAAAGAGGCTTCTATTGGTACATGCATCATGGTAGGCTCTTTAAGAAGGCCAAATTGGGTTTCACCTAATGCCTTTACTATATTTTCGCACTTGAGTCAAGAAACTACAACGGCATGCACAAGAGAGCACATCCAAGAATAAACAAATCATGCAGGTCACACATCAAAGAATAAGAGCTTAATATAAAAATAAAAACAGCTCATAGGCTCAAAGCTCACGAATTACAGTTTATATGTGTTGATCCCATCCATTTATGAGATAAAGGTCATTGCTTGGTCCTGGTTTCAAACTCAGATTAATGCTAAAAAGATTGGAGTTAGGTCATTCGGAGTGGTGTTACAACACATCAACTTTGGTTTGAATCAATTAGGTATAGATTGCAACTCGACTCCTTTATCCCCCAGCCTTTCTTTCACATCATAGGTTTTTGATTTTCAATGTCTTTTATTCTCAACCAAATTAATTTGAAGCTCAAGTGAATAAGCTCATATATTCCTTCAATGCAAGGTTCAAGAGAATGGAATATTAGCAAGGAATAGGAGTGCTCGTGGCTCAAAAGTGGTTGATTTTCAATCAAAAAGGCTATGGCTCAAAAGTGGTTTTCTAGTGGCATATTTCAAGGTAGGAATTTTAAGAAAGCTAAATTTGGCTTCACTTAAGCGCCCATACTTATTCAGTGCATTCAATTACCAATAGGCATCTCAACATGCATAACAAAGCAAGTTCTAGAAGATATCCACTACACTTGACAGTCACACAATCAAAGGATAGAGCATTGTGTAATATTATATGTAAGTGCTCAAGAGGCTCAAAAACTCACAAAATATGGTTAACACGCATCAAATCCCACACACTCTTCAATCAATCCCCATCAAAAGCAATTATTCCGATGAAATGAACAAGAAATCAATTACTCATCCAATTTGTCATTTTTTTTTTGAAATAGAGCAAACATGCAAGATAATGAAAGAAAAGAAAATGGAATTAAAATTAAAACAGAAAGTGTAAATTAAGCAAAAGGAAAAAGCATCTCCCACCCCCACACTTACTCTAAACATTGTCCTCAGTGTTGCAAAAAGAACAAAAATTGGAAAAAAATTACGATAGAGGACTTCCCTGAAGATATGTAGCTATGAACTGGATGGTGGCGTAGGCGGGTTGAATCCCATGTGAGCGAAGAAGGCATTCTGATTTCTTTCCATCCTTGTGAGTCGACGCTCAATCCTATCAAACTGATCTTCACTACGTCCCGTGGCCGACCTCGTGGATGTGGATGCAGAAGCACGATAGGGGATGATGGCCCTTTCAGGGTTTCTGGCAGTAGGAATTGTGCGGGTAACCCTAGGTGCAATGGGCCCTGGTTCATGGAATTTGTACATACTGTCATCCTTCCAAACCAAACCCATGATCTCCAAGCAATGCAAGTCCAGTGGTTGCATCTCGCAAGAAACATGAAGATCATTATTAATAGGATCAATCAAATTTTCGTGAATAGCTAACTGAGTGATCAAATATCCTAAAATTAAAGGACGCTTGTTAGTCAGCACATTAGCAAATTTCGAGGCCAACCAGTAACCAAGATTCACCTTGATTTTGTTCAACATGCACCACAAGAAATAAAATTCAGATTTTGACAGGACAGCTGCCGAGTCTTTCCTACCCGAAAATGTGAATGCAAGAAACCTATGTATGTATTTTAGGGCAGGATCACAAAGGAAAGAATCTTTGGATTTGCTTGGATGATAGAAATTAGAGGTGGACAGTGTTCTATACAAAGCAACTGGTTCAAAATCATCCCTATAATCACATGCACTATTCAAGTATTCATCGGTTTCAGAATAATCCTTGTCAATAAAACCAAAAGCTAAGTTGAAATCAGTGATTGAAAGTTTGAAATCTTTCCCCATGAGTCTGAATTGAACCACCCGAGGGCTATTCAACGTGAAATCATCGGGTTTTATGAATTCAAAAGTGGTGTAAAACTCCCTAACGAGTTTAATGTAGGCAGGATGCTGAATAGAAAAATAAGAACGCCAACCTATATTTTCAATAAGCTCAAACACATACTTATCAATATGCAAAGATTCCATGGTATTCCTATCAATGTATTTGCAAGGTATGATGTCTTTATCACAAATTTTCCTATAACGTTCTTTGTCTTTTTTCTTAGTGAATTGCAAACACCCATTCAAATCCGAATCAGAAGGTGGAAGAATGTGCAAACCTTTACCAACTCGAGCCCGTTTTCGCGCATGAGAGTTGGCCTCAGCAGGGGCTGATCGCGTGTCCGCAGTGGGAGGAGGTCTCACAGCTTTCTTCGAGCTCCCACGACTGGATTGAGGTGCTTTGTTTCTTCCCATGACACCCAATTCGTGTTGTGGTTACTGCAGGGTAAAGTGAAATTTGATTGTGATTGTGGTGATAGAAAGGGGAAGGGGCGGGGTGGTCGTGTTCTGCAGGGTAGGCTGCTGTGTGTGAAGGAGAGAAATAGGCGACTGGGCGCGCGGAAGAGAGACGAAGGGCGTGCTGCGGTCTCGAACAAAGGTGGAGAGTGACTAGTTGGTTGTTCCAGGCGGCGGATTGGGGGAAGTAGACGGTGCAGCGGGGTCGAGAGAAAAAGGGCGCGACGTCGCGCAGAAGAGGGGCGAAGGGGGGAAGTGGGCATTGCGATGCGGTGGTAGAGAAGAAATAGAAAACGCAGCGGGGTCGAGCGCGACGGGTTGTGCCGGTTTAGGGGTTGATGATAGCTTAGGAGGCGAGGACCGTCGGTGGTGGCTGAAGAGAGAAGAAGGGGAGAGGCGGAAGAGCGGTGAATGATGAAGGAGATTGGTGGATGATTGAAGAGGGAAAGAGGGAAATGCGGTGGTTGCGTGAAGAAGGAAGGAGAGGGAGGCGGTGAAGGCTCTAAATCTGAATAGGCTTTAAATGTATTTTTTTTTTTTTGAAGACTTGTAAATCCGAGCTGCACTATGGTTAAGGCGTGGGCACGCCTTATTCCAAGTTGATAGAATTGACCTTGTAATCTGAGGTGTACTTTGATTAAGGCGTGGGTACACCTTATTCCAAGTTTTTCTCCATTATTTGAACCAAGTGCTTTCTCCATAGAGCGTGCCCACGTCCTAATGAAGATTCATATCTGCCCAAAAATTAAAACAAAGTCAATTTCACTTCAAAAAATTACATGGATCATAAAATAAATAATGCTGAATAAATAAATAAAAATAAACAAATAAATGAAAATGAATAAAGAGATAAAAATTGCTTATTAAAACTAAATAAAAAAAATTTTCGGGTTGCCTCCCGAAAGCGCTTTTCTTTTACGTCTTTGGCTAGACGTTCCTATCGCTCAATTAGTGTAAGTTGGACATTCTAAATTGAATTGATCAACATTACATACCGGAAATCCTTCATAAAAAGGTTTTAATCTATGTCCATTGACTTTAAAAATCTTACCCGTATCCAATCCTTGAATTTCAACTGCACCATGAGAATATACATTAGTAACAAGAAAAGGGCCTATCCATCTAGAATGCAACTTACCAGGAAACAATTTCAATTTAGAATGATAAAGTAAAACTTTCTAACCAATAGAAAATGTTTTCCTGGAAATCATCTGATCATGGAAAACTTTTGTCTTTTCCTTGTAGACCCTTGAGTTCTCATAGGCATCATTGCGGATCTCTTCCAACTCTTGCACTTGCAATTTTCTTTGCTCCCCCGACTCATCCATTCTCATATTGCACTGCTTAATGGCCCAGTATGCCCTGTGTTCTAACTCTACTGGAAGGTGACAAGGTTTACCAAATACCAAACGGTAAGGAGACATACCTATAGGAGTTTTGTAGGTCGTTCGGTAAGCCCAAAGTGCATCATCAAGCCGTAGACTCCAATCCTTTCTATCTGGGTTGACACTCTTTTCAAGTATGGATTTGATTTTTCTGTTGGATACTTTAGCCTGTCCATTAGTTTGCGGGTGGTATGCAGTAGAGACGCGGTGGGTAACATTGTATTTCTTCAATAAAGCCTCCATCACTCTATTGCAAAAGTGAGTCCCGCGATCACTAATGACGACTTTAGGCGTCCCGAACCTAACAAAAATATGAGATTTGACAAAATCTGCAACCACTTTAGCATCATCAGTTCGGGTGGCTTTAGCTTCCACCCACTTTGAAACATAATCCACAGAAAGGATTATGTAAACATTACTATAAGACGAAGGGAAAGGACCCATGAAATCAATACCCCACACATCAAATATTTCACAAACAAGAATAGGGGTGTGTGGCATTTGATCTCTACGTCCTATTGTTCCTGTTTTCTGACATTGTTCACAAGATTTGCAAAACATGTATGACTCATGAAATAAAGTAGGCCAAAACAATCCACACTCTAGTACCTTACGGGTTGTTCGCTTAGGACCAAAATGTCCTCCACAAGCATATGAATGACAAAATTTTAAAATGAAAGGATTTCTTGTTGAGAGACACACCTACGAATAATTTGGTCAGAACAATGTTTCCACAAATAAGGGTCGTCCCACACATAATATTTAGCATCACTCTTTATCCTATCTTTTTGAGCTCTAGACAAATCATGTGGTAGCGTCCTAGTAACTAGATAATTAACAATATCAGCATACCAAGGGATGACTTCTTTAATAGAAAGTAGATGCTCATCTGGAAAATTATCCTTTAACGGTGATGGCTCTTCACTTGTGGTTAATCTGCTGAGATGATCAGCAACCAAATTCTCTGTGCCCTTTTTATCCCGTATCTCTAAGTCAAACTCTTGTAGCAAGAGAATCCAACGAATCAGCCTAGGTTTCGCCTCCTTCTTTGAAAACAAGTACTTGAGAGCTACATGATCAGAATAAATAATCACTTTAGTACCAAGTAAATATTGACGAAATTTTTCTAAAGCAAAAACAATAGCTAAAAGTTCTTTTTCCGTGGTTGAATAGTTGCTTTGTGCGTTATCAAGTGTTCTGGAAGCATAGTATATGGCAGGTGAAATAGTTGCTTTTTGTCCAAGCACAGAACCTACTGCATGATTACTTGCATCACACATGATTTCAAATGGGAGGTTCCAATCAGATGGTTGGATGATTGGAGCTGAGGTGAGCATATCCTTCAATTTATCAAACACTCCTTTGCACGCCTCGTCAAATTCAAACACCATATCTTTTTGCAATAATTTACACATGGACTGAGTGATCTTGGAAAAATCCTTGATAAAGCGCCTGTAAAAACCTGCATGTCCAAGAAAGGAACGAACTTCCCGAACAGTTGTGGGGTAGGGCAAGGATTTAATAATATCTATCTTAGCCTTATCAACCTCAATACCCTCAGAGGACACAACATGTCCTAAAATAATTCCTTGATCAACCATAAAATGACATTTTTCATAGTTCAAAACTAAATTCGTTTCTATGCATCCGCCAAGAACTTTTGTAAGGTTAGTTAAACATGAATCAAAAGAATTACCATAGACTGTAAAATCATCTATGAATACCTCTATGATTTTCTCCACATAATCTGAAAATATACTAACCATACACCTCTGAAATGTAGCAGGGGCATTGCAAAGTCCAAATGGCATCCGTCTATACGCAAAGGTGCCGAACAAGCACGTGAATGTGGTTTTCTCCTGATCTTCCGATGCAACTGGGATCTGGTGAAAACCTGAATAACCATCAAGACAACAATAATGAGTACGACCTGCTACACGCTCAAGCATTTGATCAATAAATGGGAGGGGGAAGTGATCTTTTCTAGTTGCAGCATTTAACTTCCTATAATCAATACACACCCGCCACCCATTTTCAACACGAGTAGGGATCATCTCACCTTCAGAATTCCTAATAACTGTTATACCTGTTTTCTTTGGGACTACCTGAACTGGACTCACCCATTTACTATCAGAAATTAGATAGATCATACCTGCATCAAGAAGTTTTAAAATTTCTTTCTTTACGACTTCCATCATTGGTGGGTTAAGTCTTCGTTGGGCTTCTCTAGAAGGTTTACAATCTTCTTCCAGTAGTATCTTATGCATACAAGTAGAGGGGCTCAATCCCTTAATGTCAGCTATAGTCCACCCGATTGCTTGTTTATACTCCCTAAGCACCCGAGTCAATTTCTCTTCCTCCAAGGGAGAGAGTTTCTTGGAAATAATTACCGGGAGCATTTCTCCTTCTCCTAAGAACACATATTTCAAATGGTCTGGTAGGGGTTTCAATTCCAATTTTGGTGCCTGCTCAATAGAAGAAAGAAGTTTTATGTGAGAATTAGCCAATTCAATATGAGATACATTATACCTTATCGGTCCAAGCGACTCAAGCTCATGAATTGCTTCCTGCAAATCAAAATCCAACACAAAATTCATAGCCTTCTCTAGTCCATCACGAGTGAGGTTCTTGCTAAGAGCAACATTCAATTTATTATCATTGTTAAGATCAAAAATATTTTGTACTAGAGGGTCAATGACATCCATAACATAAACAGGGGACACGTCACTAGGATATCTCATGGCTTCATAAATATTAAATTTAATGATTTCACCATCAAACTCCATTGTGAGTGTTCCAGCATGCACATCAATTTTTGTCCTAGATGTTTTAAGAAATGGTCTTCCTAGTAAAATCGGTGTAGGATTAGAAGAATCGTCTTCCTCCATATTAAGTACATAAAAATCAGTAGGAAAAACCAATTCATTTACTTGAACCAAAACATCTTCTAAGACTCCCTCAGGGTACACATTGGACTTATCAGCTAGTTGAATAATCACGCCTGTTTCTTTCAATGGACCAGTATTTAAAGATGAGTAAACAGACAAAGGAATGACATTTATTGAAGCTCCTAGATCTAGCATGGCCTTCTCGACTCTAACCTTACCTACTTTACAAGGGATGGTAAACATACCTGGGTCCTTGCATTTAGGAGGTAGTTTTTTCTGGAGAACAGCTGAAACATTTTCTCCAACACTTATCTTTTCATTCCCTTTTAATTTTCTCTTATTGGTGCACAATTCCTTAAGAAATTTAGCATATCGAGGCACCTGTTTAATTGCGTCGAGTAAGGGAATATTTACCTCAATTTTTCGAAATATTTCCATGATTTCCTTTTCTTCTTCCTCCTTCTTAGATTTGTTCAATTTGGTAGGAAATGGAGGAGGTGTCACGAAAATCCTGGGTTGTTCTTTGTCAAGTACTTCAGGTTGGTCAACATGACGTTGTGGGATGACTTCCTTTTCAGTTTCCTCTCCCTTACTACCTGGCTTTGACTTACTAGGTTCTTTCAGTTCCTTCCTGCTTCTGAGAGTGATTGCACTGGCATTTTGTTTTGGGTTGAATATGGTTTGGGAAGGTAGTTTGCCTTGAGATTCCAATCGGCTCACAGTTGACGCCAATTGACTCATTTGAGTCTCCAAATTCTTCATGCCTGTTCTCGTTTCCTGTTGAAATTGTTGTGTATTAGTTACAAGTGATTTCACAATTTCTTCTAGAGACATACCTGAGCTCGAAGAAGGTTGTTGCGGTTGAGGTGTAGGCTGTCTAGGTTGGAATTGTTGGAATTGCGGCTTGGTATGATAACTAAAGTTGGGATGATCCCTCCATCCTGGGTTATAAGTATTTGAATAAGGATCATACTTCGGTTGAGGTGGGCCTGGAAATCTCCCAACTGCATTAGCTTGCTCAAATGAATCTTCTTGGAGAGTTGGGCATGTGTCCGTTAGATGACCAGTGGCAGCACAAATTCCACATGCCTTAACCTGTTGCATATTTCCTGCAGCCATTTGTTGAACAAGAGAGGTTAGATTTGCTATTTGATTTTCAAGGGAAGATACATTTACCTAGTTCACTCTTTTCACAAGAGTGTCTTGTCTGAATCCAAACTGCTGTGTGTTAGCGGCCATGATGGAGATCAGATCCCTAGCGGCAGTCGGGGTTTTATTCACTATAGCTCCTCCACTAGCTGCATCCATCATTTTCCTCTCCATTGGTAACAATCCCTCATAGAAGTATTGAATGAGTAATTTTTCAGAAATTCCATGTTGGGGCAGCTTGCGCACAACTGTTAAACCTTTCCCAATATTCATGTAAGGTTTCAATATCTCTCTGTTTGATTCCACATACCTATCTTCTGATGTTTGCAGCTCTTGAGGCTGGGAAAAATTTGTCAAGAAATAATCTGACCATTCCTGTCCATGTAGCTACAGAACCTGGTGGTAGATAAAACAGCCAATCTTTTGCTTTGTCAGCTAGTGAGAATGGAAAAGCCCACAGCTTGATTTGTTCTTCAGTCACTCCTTGTGGTTTCATACTTGAACACACCATGTGGAATTCCTTCAGATGTTTGTGGGGATCTTCATTCTCGAGCCCATAGAATTTGGGTAGCAAATGGATCAGTCCAGATTTCAATTCAAATCCCACATCTAAGACTGGATACTGAATGCAAAGTGGTTGTTGATTTTCATTTGGTGCAGCCAATTCCCTTAATGTTCGTTCCTCATTGGCCATTGCTTTCTCTTGCTCAGTTTCCGAATCACTAGAAGAATCAGTTGTTGAATCTGTCGGGTCAGCTACTAAATTCAATCTGGTTTGTTTGCGCAACCTTGCTTCCTTCCTCAATTTCCTAGCTGTCTTCTCAATTTCAGGGTCGTATTGCAACTCACCTGTACGAGAACAACGGGGCATAAAAGAAATAAAGAAATTAGTAAAATATATAAAAATAAATAAACAAATAAATAGATAACAATAAATGAAAAATTAAATCTGATTAACACCAGTCCCAGGCAACGGCGCCAAAAATTTGATGGGTGTCGAATCCAACAAATAATAATATTTTCTTGCTCTTATAAAAATAAATTGCAATAGTGGTGAGCAAGGTCGAATCCACAGAGACTGGTTAGATTTAATTCTTCGAGAAAATTAAAAGCAATGACTTAAAATCAAAAAGGGGGGATTTTGAATTTTGAATGAAAATTCAATTTGTAAATAAACGAGTGCGAAATTAAATTTTTTAGAAATATCAAATTAAATAAATATCCAGCCCAAGGTATAATCTCAGTATCGATTCACGGAATTGATCATAGATACAAAAATAAAATCCTTAAATCATTTTCTAAATTGGTTATGGTCATTGATACGATCGAACAACCTATCTCTCCTTACTTTATCGATAATCAAGAGACGCTCGTTGATTATTCTCCTAAGCAATAAACAACCCTAGATACGATCGTATGATTTAATTTACCAATAGCATTAATTTCTAGAGAGACGACCAATTCTAACCAACAAGTTCACACGCGTGATTTATTTAAGTTAGGTTATATATCTTCATAACATGAGTCAAAAATCAGTGTATAATTAACTATATTATTTGTCACTTGTATTAGAAAACCTAAGCAATTACGGGTTTAGATTCCTAATTGGCTAAGTATCGTTTTGACAATTAAAACAATGTGCACTTTGTATTAATAAATCAAAACAACAACTTTGATGCAAACAAAAGATATATAAATAGAAAACAATCAAATGAACAATTAAATTTAATTAGATCTCACAATTCTTGGTGAATCAAGACTTCGAATAACCTTCGAATAACCTTCAACTAGAATCGCCCCCAAAATTTTCCTCATCTTCCCTCAGACACCACACTGACTTCCTCCCGTTGCCATCACTGGGCAGCGGCTCTATCCTCGGCATCACCGCCAGTGACCGTCGGATTGGGGATGGCCGACCGCCATCTCTTCACTCCCTCTGTAGATCGACATATAAGAGAGAGAAAGGGAATGAAATATATTTACTTTTGATTTTAGAAAAATTGCCTCCAAGTCCCCCATCTTTTAAATAGTTTAGTTCAGCCCCTTTGTTTTAAAAGAGCTATATTAATCAGTCCTCAAGTTTTCAAAAGCTTTTAATTCGATCCCTGTTGGTTTAAAATATTTTTAAAACAGCTCCTTCATTTTTAAATTCATTTATTTTAGCCCCTGATTTCCTAGATTTACATTTTAAGACCCTCAAGTCTCAAACTCATTTATTTCAGTCCTTTCAGTTTTAAAGCTTCTTATTTCAGCCCTATTTTAAAGTTTATTTATTTCTGTACTCTTTGTTTTATATATTTAAATTCAAAATCCAAAAGTTTCAGGATTTCACCAAATCGGTCCCTAAATTTCTTAGCTCCTACCTTCAGCTTATTATTTTCGAAGAGTCCATTTTAGCCCCTAAACTTTTAAATTCCAACATTCTTTAAAATCTAAATTTATTCCCTAAACTTTACTTTGTCACTTCAATATTTCAATTTTCGAAGTACTATATTAAATTAAATTTCTCGTGGCTGGACGAATCATTTGGAGAACTAAAAGATTGACGTGCTTTTCCCGCTCCACTTTTGTGAACTCGTTAAATTTGAGGCAGACTCGCCCCTACTAATTAGTTTATATTATAATTGCATGTTTTTATTTGGATTTGCATGATTATATGCTTAATTGCATGAGAATAGAAGAGAATATCTCTTATGAGATAAATTGAGAATTTGTCATGACTTATATGATTTATTGCATACGAGAATATATTCATTTGCACTCCTTATGTGATGCTTATGATGAGTATTTGATAAATATCACTGTAATATTTGTATGATTACGTGTTCAATTATTCTGTAGATTAATTATTGGAGATGAGTCTACTGAGTATTTCTTTATGAAATGCTGTAGCGACTCAGAATTTTACGCAATTTTATAATTATTTTAATATTTAGAAAATTGTGTCGCTACTATTTCACTCATTGTTTTGAAATTAACACCGCGACGGATTCGTCTAGCCAAGTCAAGAAATATCGAATTTGTTCGATTTTAAATTAAAATTCGAATTTCTAAAATTATATCATTTTAAAGTATTATTTTCAAAATCATTTTTAAATTCCAAATTTATTTAAAATATCTCAATTTTCCTTATTCAAAATATTTCAAGTCCAAATACGTATCTTGATCGAAGTTAATCAGATTTTTAATTAGTTATCCTAAATTAATCATATTTAACTAAACCCAATTGCACCCCTCCCACGTTTTTCATCTTTATTACATTATTAAGCACCTACTCTACTCATATTCCCCATGTCCCCATTAATCATTTTATTTTCTTTCTTTTTCCTTTTGAGCACGCCACTCACCATCATCATCACCAGTTCACAGCCCAAATAACCTTCCATGTGCAAAACACCTTTACAGCTCCATTAGCACCATCAACGGACCGTTGCAACCACTGTACATATCCACCACTTCATCATCATTATATCATCACCTCCTGCAGCACCTCAATCACAAAAAAAAAAACCAACTCATGGCCAATTTAACAACAAAGTTCACAATCTGCTTCAATCACCAATTTGCTCCCAAAACCAAGCCCTCAATTCATCACCAAAATTTACCAACAACTGAATCAGTCATCAACTCCAAGATTTGAAACCAGTCCACCATTTTCAACATCACAAGAAAGTCACTACACTATCACTGCCTCGTTTCAGATTTCAACCAAGAACCACCACGATACCACCACACTATCGAAATCGAACCACTGCAGCCGTCACCTGCAGACTCTCAACCACGACCACCTCCCTCAGCCCAGCTCAAATCCTCACCCACAAATCCAAATCAAAACCCAAAACCAAAAATTAAGTTGACCCTAGATACCTACTTACCTCAACCACCGGACCTTCGCCGGTGAAACTCCAAATCGACGGAAAACAAAGATCCAAGCCTTGTTTCCAGCCTCGATCTCGCACCAAATCTCGTAACTAAGCCCTAAAATCTGAACCCTGCCTTGGTCGCCGCTAACCGCAACCTTCGACCTCAGTTTAACTATTTGATTTCGCACACCTCTCGCAATAAACTCCCTCAAACCAGAAACCTTACCTTGGCCGCCTCTTGCCGCTACCCTGCGACGGCGATCCGCCGGCCAATCGCCGGTTGTAGCGCCGGCAGTGGATGGAAGGAGGAGACGTCGCCCTTATTCGTTTCTTCCGCCTCCGATCTCTCTCTACTTTCTGATTTTTCAAATGATAATGAGATGATTATAATATAAGCATATATGTTATATCATTTAGTTTCAAGAATTATTATTTAGCCCCAAAGTTTTAAAAATCAGCTTTTAAACTTATCAATTTCAGCCCTTAAGTTTTAAATGAGTTTTAATCAGTCCCTATGTTTTTAAAAGGTTTTACTTCAGCCCTTTAACTTTAAACTCTTTTATTTCAGTACCTGCTGATTTATTTTTAAGCCCAAGTTTTAAAAGTATTCATTTTAATCCCTCAACTTTCAAAGTATCTATTTTAGTCCCTGAACTTTCAAAAGTATTCATTTTAGTTCCTCAACTTTCAAAACATCAATTTTAGTCCTCAAATTATAATTTATCATTTTGAACTATATATTCGATAGACTAAAGTGACTTATTGGCTAAGACGAAGCGTACGGAGAATTTAAAGAAATTGAAGTCATTCCCGCTCAACTTTGCACTCGTCGGATTTGAGGTAGACTCGCACTTATTAATTGATTTAAATTATGATTTCATATGAATGTCATGTGACTTGTGAAAGTCAATTTTTAAGAAAAGCAAGTATGTTTTTATGAAAGGTAAATATACCTTATGTTTTTATGAAAAGTAAGTATGTTTTTATGAAAAGAAAATATACTTTATGTTTTTACGAAAAGTAAGTATACCCTATGCTTCACGAAAATGTTTTTTTGGATCATTGCTATGAAATCAATCTACCAAGATTGTTATGGGTCCCATATGATAAGTTATGATATGTTAAGGGGACCGGAGTTTTAGTAGCGCTACACATAAGAATTCTTGCCACGAAGTTCGGTAACATTCTTGTGTCTCCTATGTTTATGAGGATTTGCCACGAAGTTCGGTAAAATTCCTATGTTTCCATATGTTTATGAGGATTTGCCACCTAAGTTCGGTAAAATTCCTGTCGCATATGTTTATGAGGATTTCGATCCTATCTTATGTTATGATGCAATTGATCCCTATGAATTTCAAAAATTATGCTTGGTATACTTACTACATAAGAATTCTTGCCACCGAAGTTCGGTAAAATTCTTATGTTTATGAGGATTTCGATCCTATCTTATGTTATGATGGAAATGATCCCTATGAATTTCAAGAATTATGTTTTGGTATACTTACTGTTATTATGATTTTACTGCATAAGAATTCTTGCCACCTAAGTTCGGTAAAGTTCTTGTGTCTCCCTATGTTTATGAGAATTTCAATCCTATCTTATGTTATGCTTTCAAAAGAAATTATGCTTGGCATAATTAAAATGTTTTTATAAGTATATGGTTTTCAAAGAGCTGTTTTCAAAGAGCTATTTTCAAAGAGCCTATGATTTGCAAAATATGTCCCGTGCTGTAATGCACAATATGAGTTTTATCAAGAGCCGTTTTATAAAGAAGCTCTATCAATGCCCGTTTTATAAAGAGCCGGGATTTATGTGTTTAATCATCTTATAAATTAAATTAATTTGCGATGTGTCTACTGAGTATTTCCCCCATGAAATACTCACCCTACTTTTTAACAGTTTTGCAGATTTCGGAGACGGTGGCGAGCGATGAATGATGGTGGCAATAATCGTTAAACGGTTGAAAGTTTGACGTTAATGATTTCCGTATTTTTTTCCAAACAATCGAATAATTTAGAGAAGTTCATTTATTTGAGAAATTATGACATTGTCAATTTCTTTACAAAATTAATGGTTCGATTTACTATTTCAAATGGTTTCATAAATGTTTCAATTTTATCGGCCATTACAATTTATTTAATGTTGCCAAAAATGAATTTCAATTATTTCTTCCGCAAAAAAATATTATTCGAAAAATTTAGACAGAAAATGACGTAGTGAATCGGGTATACGGAACTCGGGGCGCTACAAGTTGGTATCAGAGCTAGTCTGCGTTTCTGTAGACTGGAAAAATTTTCAAAAAAAGAATTTTCAAGAAATATTTTCCATTATAAGATTTTTATTGATGAAGATTGCCACTGCCATCATTTCGCTCCACCAACTCCGAGGTAAAGAAGTTTATGATGTTTAAAGTTATTTCAGTATTTCGAATACTCATTTTACTGATTTATGAGAAAGAATGAAGAGTATTTCGGATACTTATGATTTATGAGAAATAAGAATGTATTTCTTCGAAAATAATGATGTTGTTATGCTTTGTCATAACTTATATGCTTTAATGTATGATTATGAGAAATTTTTTTAAGAAAGAAAACGACTGTTGAGCATAATGGGAATAATATGATTTAAGAATGATTTTTAAATAATTTTTGTCCTCGAGTTAGAAATGATGAACCCTAGATGGACTTTGCATAATTGATTTTAGACATGGCACTAAGTATGAGAAGTCAACGGAAAGGATTTGATTATATGTTCAGATTATCTATCGTTTAGATTAAACGAGAAATAGCAAGCCAGTTATGAAGTTGTGATAAGAGTTTAAGATTATAAGTGATATGATTTTATTGAGAATTAAGTAATGGATATTATGTTGAGTAAATGAATTATGTCTCTATGTTGAAGAGAAATTTATTATGAAGTTTGGCTTTGTGAATACATTTTGGGAATATGATTTGTGATATATATTTATAAGTATGAGTGATCTTTTGAGCCAATTAAGGTATTGAAGGAAGTGATATTGTGATATTGAAAAATATGATTTGAAATTTTTATGTTGAGGAATTATGAATTGAATTATGGGATATTTTTGATGATATTGAAGTGTTGGAATCGTTTTCAATATTTTAAATCGTTGTGAATTAATGTGGAGTTAGTTATTATTGTGAGTTATGAAGTATGCTTATGGTTTGGATAAGTCCAAATTTCAAAGGAAACTCTGCCTAGAATTTTATCGTTTGGAAATAAGAGCATAGTATGGTATGCAATCACTAAGAGAATTGAGTTTAGAATTGCAAGTTCATAAGCAAGACTGAGTAAATGATAAGTTATATTTTGAAAGACGAGTGAAGACAAGTATAATGGCATTATTGGGAAGAATCTTAATTATTCTTGGGAATGGATTTATCACTTGTAAGGAATGATCACTTGTATTGGAGAGTATTATAAGGATATGAATTTTGAGGAAAATAGGAATAAGATTTATAAGTGATGACTTATTTTGGAATGGTGTTCAGAAGAGGGACCACGGTAGAATTCAAGATTTTTTTTTTTAGTCTGAGAAATTGATATATAATATTAGTGATCAGATTGACGTATAAGGTACGTGATAGATATGACGACTAGACGGTTAAGGGATGTTATGGTTATCCAGGGAAGAATCGTGTGAATATTGAGTTCGATGATCTTATTTTGATGGTTTATTGCATTATGGTGAAATATTATCTATGATTGAGAATTTTCATTTTTAGTCATAATATATGGATTTATTTAAAGATTTAGTGATGCAGTGTCGATTAATTATTATTGGTTGTACTTTTGAAGTGAGTAAATATTTTGGCTACAATAATGGAAAATCTGAGATGATCAGTTGTGTGATTTTTAATTATGGGATTGTATCTTTGGGTTAAGCAAATTTGATGAGGAATCCTATATGATTTACAGAAGTCTTATTTAATGGTGATAAAATTAATCAGAGTATTGTTCATAAAGTGTGATATGAATTGAAGTTTGGGAGAATAGAAAATTTTAATTTTGAATTTCAGATTTGGGAAATTAGTGAAGTTTCTTAAGTTTGAGAATAACATATCTGATCCTTGTGATGCTGTTTTAAGTTAGTATCTTAGCTCTCAGCTAGAATGAGTATTTGATACCGAGTACTTGATGTATGATTTAAAGTATGGAATAGAAAAATGAAAAGTGGGAACAAGAGTTAATGCGCTGTTATTTTTCTCGACAAAAGAAAATTTGATGATAAGATTGGAGATATGGAATATTTTATTAGATTTTGGTACTGATATTTTTGATATAATAATCAAGGTATAGTGAGATGATACGGGAATACGTGAAAGAGAAATAAGGACCGTATTGAATCAGAATTCATAAGTTTGTATAAATGAAAGAAATACTTTGCAGGAAATGTGATGACATTTAAGTAAAGAATCTTAGTTATTTGGAAGATATTTGTTTACTGAATTTTGGGTTACAAATATTGGAAAGATAAGTTGATGATATTATGTTGATATGTTTGGGTATATTACGTAGAGAGAATATTCAGGTAATTCTTTGATTATTTTTGGAATATTCGATGATAAGAAGAAAGGAAAAATTATTATGATATGATAAGTCAGTAAAGATTTATGGAAACTTGAAGAGATTTTTTTTATGGAATTACAGAAATTAGTAAAGAGGCATGATGTTTTCAGGAAGTGAATTTTTGCTCCTCAAGGGTTGGCAGCCTTGTTTTCAGGAAGTGAATTTTTGCCTCCCCAGGGATTCGAACCTTGTACCTAGGGGTTAAGTATAAACTTCATGGAATCCCTGGTACCATTAGAAAGTCTAATGGCACTAGGGATTCCATGAAGTTTGTACTTAACCCCTAGGTACAAGGTTCGAATCCCTGGGGAGGCAAAAATTCACTTCTATGAATCAATTTTGACTCTATCATCAGTATTTTTATCAAATTATTTAAATACAATGAATGGGTTTTGAAAATCCATGTTCCTAAAGTTATTTAAGTCCTCTTTCGAGCGATGCATAAATTTTTTTTCCTACATGTAAATTGACTATATTTCTATGACAATTAAAACATATAGAAAAGCATTAAAAGATTTATGAACACATTCAAGGATAACACAAAGTATAGGGTATATTTCTATCCCATATCGATTATTGTGGCAATTAAATCACATCTAATGAATTCCTACTCTTTCGAACATAAGAAAACATCATACAATCACACAAAAGCCAAACAATTACATAGTAATAAAAACACTATTTACTTGCATCGAACCCATAAATCACGTACATTAAACGATAAGTCAAAATATGGAATCAAATATTTAAAACTTCATCACAATCCTAACACTAAAAACCTAGCCTAGACACATGATTTAATATAAATCACAAGAAATGAAAAGAAGTCACCCCGTTCATCTTCTTGATCATTGTTCTTCAATTTTGTTCTTGTCGTTGCATAGATTCCTCAACAATTCGTCAACGTTTTGGCATGAGTTTCACAAGTTGGGAACCCCTAATATGTTTTTGTTGTTCCTTATTTGTAGAAGTCGAAAAGTGGCTTAAAATCACGTCCAAATTGATTCCAAAAGAGTCCCAACTGAACAAGGAAAGTTACCTTAGAGGGAGATTTTTTGTCACTGCACATCATTCAGTATTTTGATCATATCTTTATATTCTCTAATTGAGGTGATTCAAAGTGTGTTAAAAAGATAACTTAAATGGCTACAATTCTGCCTGAAATATGATGTTTCCAATTCGGACGTTTACTATCCCGAAATTAGGTCTCAAATTCTGACTAAAAATCTATCAGAAAATCTTATGTGACTGAAATCAATTTATGGTAATATTTTTATCACATTTCACTCATTTTTAAATTCTAATTACATCCAATTGACTCCTAGCAATCTTCAAGTATCGTATCATGGTCCGAATCAATCATTGAGTATTTGCAATTTGGTCCCTCTTCATTTGATTTGTTTACTTTAGTCCTTATACTTCTAATTTTGGTTTTTCTTCCAATTAAGCCCTTGATTTACTTCATCAACTCTTCCTTTGCACAATTGAGCTTTTTAATCATCCAATGGACTTGATTTTGCTTCAATTCCTCTATTTTTTTTTTTACTTTGGGATGTTTCTGAAATATAAACAAATAATAACAAAATCAATAGCAAATATTCTCAAAAGAATATATAAAATCCTACTTTTAGGTTATAAATAAGTGTATAATGCACTTATTAGTATCTCCATTTAAGGGACTCTTAGAAGTAGTATAAATAACCAACTTTTAATATCGTACTTGAAACTTACGTTATTTAAAAGTATCACTGGTTAATACTTAAAAAAATTACTGGCATTTACGTTTTTCAAAACAAGTGTCATATTATTATACATATGGTTATATTTTTATAGTATCATAATACGATATTGACAATACTTTTCAAAAATTGGTATCACTACCTGAAACTTTTTCAAATTTTTATGATACTTAAGACGGGATTTTAGTATCATACCATACTTTAAACTTTTTATGATACTTCAGTTGGTCATTTCATGAAACATGTGAAAACTCAATGTTGACGTCTTCCAACAACACAACCACTCTGAGTAGGTCACTGGAGCCTTGTCAAGGAAAAGTGAGGTGACCAGAAGATGGTGACGCGGTGTTGGTGAGAATGTTTTAAGGTTTGAAGAGAAAAAATAAAAGTAACTAAAAATCAATTAAAATATCAATGTAAGTAAAATTCTAATAAGAGATAATGTGGAAATTACATGCACAAGTTTTTTCAACTTTCCATTTCAAAAATAAAATTTACAATTAATTCATTCAAAACTCGGGTTATATTTTAATTTTTTTTTATAATAATAATATGATTAAACCTTAAATTCATTTTCTCCCTAGCCCTCAGTCAAATCCAATTCACTCATCAATTAGGCGTAACTCATTTCCAATTCATCAGAAAGGGAAAAAGGTGACGATAACTCAGGCAACTTTGCAACGACGGTGACTTCGCGACTCAATTTTATATCCACCACCGATCGCATAGAAGCCTAAAAATAAGATGAAGATTTGAAACAAGATTTGAAATAAATGTGGCGGTGGTTTGGTTCTGGTCCTTTGATTGTTATGGTGTTGGTGGTGTGGTTCTAGTGGGGGTGTGGTGATGTGATCTAGAACCATGATAATACGAATCATAGCAGGCTTGATGGGAAAATTTAAATATTTAAGCCAAAACAAGAATTCAGCAAGTTCAACGAGCTTTGAAGATCAAATTGTGTCGAAAAGAACCAGAAAATTAAGCAAAAGGCCTTTTACAGTCGTAATTGTTGGAATTACGGTCGTAGTGCAGCTATCACAATTTTTGGGCAGAACATTACTTACGATCGTAACTGCGGTATCAACTTTGGACCCGAGAGGGGCTTAAGGACGTAATATCGGTATTTACGGCCGCAACTAGGCGACGGATCAGATTTTTCCAGAATTTCGCATATTTTATTTTCTTTTCCTATTTTAGTATTTTAGGTCAATTAGGAGTCTATTTTGAGCCCATTCACGTCTAGGGTTTTTGTTTTCTTATTTATACGTTTTTTCCATTCATTGTATTTCAGACTTTGAATTTGAATAAAAGAGATTGAATGTTTTCCAATTGTTTAATGTGTGGATTCACATTACAAACCCGAACTTATCAAGATTGATTATCTTGTGGCGTTCATCCAGAACTTATCAAATATTCGCGAGAGTATTTGTGACGTTCAAAATCAGGAACTTATCAAGGAAATTGGACAGATCCTTGTGACGTTTCGCAAATCTTGGTTCTTCAATCCACATCATCGATTTCACGTCGTGATTGTCTGGTCAAGATTCCACCATCCATCCACAACCTGGGTTCGGAACTTTCCGGCATTTAATTCTGCGCATCTCGAATCGCATCATCTGGTATCAGAGCTGGACTCTGAATTCAGGTTTTTATTCTATCCAGTTTAATTCTTATGTTTATCATCGAGTCTGTCATAAGAATTATCCATATCTTGTTGTTGAGTCTTTCTCTTCTTGAGTGTTCTTAGTGTCAGTAAATTTTTCCCGTTTTGATCTATATAAGAATCCAACAAAATTTCAAAAGTGTTTATTTTGTTCGATTCTTATTCAAATCCTGTTCCATTTGTTTTGTTGTGTTCGTGTCTAATTTTTGGATTTATTAAAAAACTATTTTTTTTATTATTTAATTTCGAAAATTCATTATTAAAAAAAAAGGTCCATTGAAGAACTACTTTCTTGAATTTCTTGATCCTTTGTTTTCATTATTCTTTTCCGTTTCCTTCCACATAAATTTCACAATGTCCAATTTTCACGAAAAAGTTAAAGACCGTGTGTTGAGGTTTTTACATGATGTTGAAAAGAGGTTGGATAAACGAGAAAAGGAGATAGCTAAATTGCAAAAGGAGTGATCCCAATCAGATTCTAGAGCTAGGAGGGAATATAGGCGTGATCATAAACCTAGTGATGGAATTGGGGTTAAGAGGGGAGAAGAGATTGATCCAAAAGCAATTTTGAAAATTCAACAATAAATTTATGAAGAAAGATTGAGGTGTGAACATGAGGCAGAAAGAATATATTTGGCTAAGTTGCAAAGGAAGAAAGAGAAAAGAGAGGTTGTGGTTGAATGGCTAGAGGAGAGTGAAATACATGTTATAGTTGAGCTCCGAGATATGGATGTTGAAAAGAAGGAGGGAGACTTGAAACATAAATTAGAAGTAGTTGAAGAGACCCCGAATTTTGTGGTAGGAGATGAAAAGGTGGAGTTAGGGGATTAAACTCCAAAATTTGATGAGGAAAAGTTTGAAGTTGGGTAGAAGTTCAAAATTTGAGCTTTGAATGGGAAGATCCACATTTTGGTAGTGATGAGGTAGTACATGAACATGGTGATACAAATGTGGAGGTAGGAGATGTGGTTGAGTTTGAAGATAAAAAAATTGAACAAGAAATTGCAAAGGAGGAAAGAGGCCAAGAGAAGAGCCCCGTGGTCCAAAAAGTGGAGTTGGTGATGGTTGATTATAAATACAAGGATCCATACCTTGTACTTCATGAAACTAACATTTTCCACCCCGTTTTATTTAATTCTTTCTTACATGCTAATTATGTTTGGAAGCTTCAACCACACTGCAAATGGCAAAGGAAGTTCAAGCTCCATCTCTTCTGTGTTTTCCAATCAAAGGAGCACAATTTATTGAATTCATGGCATGGAAGCAGAAATTCTCCATTTGATCCGAAGGAGCAATGGTAACTCATGAACAAAGCTATGATTCGGGACGAATCATCCTAAAGAAGGAGGGTATGATGTGATCTAGAATCGTGATAATACGAATCATAGTAGACTTGATGGGAAAATTTAAATATTCAAGCCAAAACAAGAATTCAGCAGGTTCGACGAGCTTTGAAGATCAAACTGTGTCGAAAAGAACCAGAAAATTAAGCAGAAGGCCTTTTACGGTCGTAACCGTTGGAATTACGACCGTAACGCAGCTATCACAATTTTTGGGTAGAACATGACTTACGGCCGTAATCATATTCATCACGTCCGAAACTGCGGTATCAACTTTGGACCCGAGAGGGGCTTAAGGTCGTAATCCCGGTATTTACGGCCGCAACTAGGTGGCAGATCAGATTTTTCCAGAATTTCGCATATTTTATTTTCTTTTCCTATTTTAGTATTTTAGGTCAATTAGGAGTCTACTTTGAGCCCATTCGCGTCTAGGGTTTTTGTTTTCTTATTTATACGCTTTTGTATTTCAGACTTTGAATTTGAATAAAAGAGATTGAATGTTTTTCAATTGTTTAGTGTGTGGATTCACATTACAAACCCGAACTTATCAAATATTCACGAGAGTATTTGTGGCGTTCAAAATCAGGAACTTATTAAGGAAATTGGACAGATCCTTGTGGCGTTTCGTAAATCTTGGTTCTTCAATCCTTATTGTCGATTTCGCGTCGTGATTGTCGGGTCAAGATTCCACCGTCCATCCACAACCTGGGTTCGAAACTTTTCGGCGTTTAATTCCGCGCATCTTGAATCGTATCATGTGGTTTTGTGTGGTGGCATTGGATCTGCATCAGCTTGTGGTGGAGTTTGGTACTGTGGTAGTATGGTTTTGGTGGCAATTCACGGGAACCAGAACTGCTTCGATCTGTGAGATCAGTGCTGCCTCTTTTGTGTTAGAAGTCTAGTGTGTTGACTCGTAGTGGTGATAGAGGTGAGAAAGCAATGGTGATGTGATGCAGGCGATTAAGGGTGAAGTGGTGGTTCATTAGAGGTGGTTTTGATGGAGGTGGTCCGAGATATAAGGTGACTGTGGTGGTGGAGAGGTGATTGTTGCTTGTGGCGGTTGTTTGCAACGACAATGGTGTTAGCGGTGTGGTCGGTGTCAGTGGTGGTGGTAGTAGTGATTGTAGTGGTTAATGGTTGTGGCAGCGAGGGTGGTGCGGTAAGGTAGGGGTGTAGTGTTACAATGATGGGGAGGTGACTGGTGGTGATGGTTGGGGTTTGGGGAAGTGGTGGTGGTGGTGGTGGTGGTGGTTGCTGTAGTTAGTAATGGTGGCCGCGGTGGTGGTGTTGGTGGTGGTGCTACTACTGCTGATGATGATGATGATGATGATGATGATGATGAAAATAGTATGTGATTTTAAATTTTTGATAATTTGTGACATTTAATTGAATTATTGTGACCAAATAATTTGATAATTGTGGCCTAACAATAATTTGTGACTAATTAATTAGTGTGGCCATAATTTGTGACCTATAAAATTTGATGTTTGTGATCAAGAAATAGATTGTGATCAATTTAATAGATAATTTGTGACCAAAAAATGAGTTGTGACCAAATAATTTGATAAATTGTGACCTATAAAATTTGTGATATGTGATCAAGAAAACTTATGATTTGTGAAAAATGTGACCTTAAGATTCGTGATTTGTTCTCGAGAAAAAATTGTGACCTATGAGACCATTGAATAAATTGCGAATCATAATTTGTTAAGTTGTAATCAATTAGCTTGAGATTTGCGACCAAGAAAAAAATTGCGACCTACAAAATTCGAGATTTGTGACCCAAAAATAAGTCTTAACCAAATATTTGTGATCGAAAAATAAGTTCGACCTTTAATTTTTTTTGATTTGTGACCGATTAATTTGATAATTTGTGACCGAAAATAAGTTGTAACCTATAAATTTATTATTTATGACCAGGAATTAAGTCGTTATCAAACAATTTAATAATTTGTGACACCACAATACTTGCCCTAATTAGTTTCTCTACATCTGTATGTTCCACAATTCACTCTCCCAATTTCAAAACCACCACCACCACCCATCACCTCTGCTCCTTGCACTCACATTCGTACATCATCCCTCCGGACCCACCATCATCGTCGATATTAAGAATCCTGGTGGCTATGTCTATTTCAAACAGCTTCCACCAACGACCACACAACTGACTGCATAACCTACCGCTGCTTCGAATGTCACCGTCCAACCACCGAACCACCACCTTCGCCTCTTCGACCCACGGTCACACATCATCCCTCCAAACTCACCCTCGAACATCGACCTCAATATTCCTATTGGCAGTGTCTATTTCAAACCCCTTCCACCCACGGCCACACATCAGACCCGCCACTTCTTCGAATGTCACCCTCAAGATCGTCAACCTTCGTTTGGTTGCATTTGGTAATCTTTTTTGGTATTCATGTTTCATGTGCATCTGTGTGAATAAGGTGATGGTGTGGGGATTTTCTTGAGGCGTGGCTGGTGGTTGTGGTTTGATAAAGCAAATGTAGCCCTAGTATTGTGTTCTAGACTTGAGGTATAAGTGTGGTGTGGTGCGATGAAGGTTTCAACGTTTTTTGATGGTTATCTTGGGTGGTAATTTTTTTTGTTTGGAGTTGTGGTGCATCAATGAGGCTTTCCGATGGTTGTGCGGTGGACGGCGGAAATGGTGCAGGTAGCATTTGGCAGCCGAGGTGGTTGAAGGTGGAGGTGGTTGTTTGGTTGAATTTGTCTCCAACACTTTTCATGAAGTAGAGGTTCAATTCTAAAAAATTTTAGTTTGTGTTTTTGTGTTTAATCGGTTGAGTTTGTTGATTTCTGGGTGATGTAGTGGGTGCCGAGGTAGTAATGTAGTTAGAGGGCATCGTGGCGGCGGCATGGTGTTGAGACGGTAGTGTTTGATGGTGTGATTTTGGAGATTGTCTCAGGTTATATTTGTCTCATGTCACATGTTCAATTTCTATGGTCACATTTTAGATTTCTCAAGGCACATGTTCGTGTTTTCAAATCACATATCCATTTTCTCAAGTCATATGTTCATTTTCTCAAGAACATGTTTGAATTCTCAGGTCACATGTTTAGGCTCTGTTTTCTTTACTGTTTTGAGGTCGTTTTCTGTTTTTATTTTCGAAAACATTAAAAACACATTCTCTTTACCATTTTCGAAAATGCATTTTGGAAAAAAATAAAAAAATTGTACACAAAACGCAAAATGCCCAAAACCTTGTTTTGGGCGTTTTGTGTGTATTTCAACAAAAAAATGTTCAAAATGCGGAAAACGCGTTTTGAGATTTTTATTTTTTATTTTAATAAGAATTATCCTAACTTGGATCTAAACTTAATATAAAGTTTTTATTTTTATTTTTATTTTTTAGAATTATCCTAAGCTTGGAACTAAGCCTTAATGAAGATTTTTTTGGGAGAATTATTCTAACTTGGAACTAAGCTTAAATAAAGTTTTATTGAATTCAATATCAACATTACAAAAAAAATTAAGTGAGAATTCTTGTTATATTTCAAAAAATGCCTTGGTAAATGGACTCTGGTGGTTTTGAAAGAACTTGCATTTTCTAGATTTTAATAGAACTAGAGCTTCTTCAAATCCCGAACCTGATCAAGCTGTGTTAATAAAGACTCTTAATGCTCACATTAGTTTGTTGCATGTAATCATATTTTCAGTGTATTGTAAAAGGAAATTTGAGTTTGAGCCAGTAGTATTCTGCAAGCAAATTAATTAAAAAACTTTAAGTAGTATTCTGTAAAATTCCAAACAGAACGTATTTTTCAGCTTTTCATTTTCAAAAACAGTTTTCAGAAATAACAAACCAAATGCGTTTTCAGTAATTTGAAAACAAAAATAAAAACAGGAAACACAAAACATTTTCTAAAATGAAAATACAAAATAAAATACAAACAGAACGCCACCTTAGATTCTAAATTTGGAGCAATTGTCTGGTCTATTCTATATATGTGTGGGGTTAACTGACAATTATTATTGTAATGGTGGTTGTTGTGGGTGTTCATCAAAGATGATAGTGGTTGTACATCGGAGGTAATGGTGGTGGTGCATCGTAAAGCATGGTGATGGTGCGTCAGAGATTGTAATCATGATGGTGATGGTGCGTCAGAGATTGTAATCATGATGGTGGTGGTTCGTCGGAGATGTGGTGGTGCATTGAAGTTTAGAGAGATGGTGGTGGTGGTGGTGGGTGGGAATCTTTAACCAACCAAATTTTTTGATTTAAAAAAAAAATGAACCAATGAAATGTCGTCACACCACCGTTTAAAACAAAATTCATTGGCTAAATTATTTGGAATAATGTATTTTGAAATAGTGATTTTTTGAAAAATGTGTGGTTGGGAATTAAGAGAGAGAAAAATATATTATAGAATATGTGGTTAAAAGTAAGGGTCCGTTTGGTCTCATATGTTTTTCAAACTCTTTTTACATTCATTTTCAACCATATAATTCTACGAGACATGTTGGCTACAAAATTTGGTGGGACCTTGAATCAACACGTCTCAGCTCCTCTCTATTGAACACTTGGACTTCCTGTGTACTTGGACAAACAATCAGTGTGCAACAAGGGCCGGGGCGGCTCCCGTATGCACTCTGACATTCAAGTCAGAACTCATTTCAAGTTAATATAATTTAAGTACGGGAAATATTAGTGTGTAAATGAGAGGAGTGAGATTTGTATATTAAGTTTAAGTATTGAGTTTCTAACATTTTACTTGGAGGTAAATGTGATCTATTTATAGTGGTAGTTGCTATCCTAGATCATGATGCGTGTTATACTTTACAGGTGGCGAGTTGTTAACCCTTTATGAGGTAAACAATTTCTTTGGTTATAATCATTACTACCTATCTAGGGTAATGGTAGTCATCACATCCCTTTAAAGACGTTGTTGCATCAAGCCGCAACTTGTAGAAGGGTCACATCTCTCAACATTCTGACCAATCTTGTCACTAGCTTGGAGAATAGACTTCTGATAACACCAGTTCGGCATAAGTAGTCCAACTATATGAAGCTCAAACAATATTGCACCTCGACAAATAATAATCATAGAGTCTGGAATGTTGTTGCCAGCTAGTGGGCCCTAGGTGGGTCCCCATGGATGATGTATCAAGCATATTTAGGCGTGGTCGTAACAAGACCCACCATTTTGTCACATTTTTCAATCACTTTTCAACTACACATTCTCCTTAAAACTCAAAAATCCTCAAAATTTTGAAAAAAGGCATAGGACCAAAAGGGCTCTAATAGAGAAAAAAATGTATTAAATTATAATGGGACTAAAGCCTGTCCAGCCATTCTTTGACTCGTAAGTTGTAACCTTTTGAAAGATAAAGGTGGACTGTTCTAAGAAACTGATTATTATTCGGGTGAAATATCATTGGCCACTATACTTTATACTTAGTTTTATTATGGCCACTCAATCTAATTTTGTTTCACCGTGGCCACCCATATTGATTTTTTACATGAAGTTTGGTGGCCATGGTGAAAAAATCAATTTGAGTGATCAAAGCAGTGTTCTAAAAAGCGATGACGAATCATGGAGCCCGAGCTTCAAGGTTTACAAGCTTAAGCACGCCTAGACAAAGCTAAAGCGTTTTTAATTTTTTTTTAAATCAATCTAAATCATTAAATAATTGAATTAATGCATACCAAACACTTCAAAATTATCAATATTGCATTTACTCAATAATAATTCATACTACTAGTCTACTATACAATTAAGTTTTCAAAAGGCAAAAACTAGACAATTCTTACATATTAGATTTAAACTTTACACATTCTTTTGAAATTGTCAACAAAAAGTTAGTCTCAAAATCATATCATAATCACAAAACTAAGATTTAAGATAGCACAATGGCTAAGTCATTTCTAGCTCTTTATTGGACTCCAATTCAATATCGTCTTCCTCATCTAATTCATCTTTCGTGTCATCCGATAAAAATCATTTTCCTCCGACTCCCTTATTTCAAATTGAGCATTTCTAGCACCTCTTTTAGGTTGTAGGATATCATTATCCACCCCATCATTCCCCTCTTCCTCCCCTTCCTCATCACAACCCTCTACAATCCAAGATTATGCATTACTTGTATCACTTGATAATAAAGTCTCTATTTTGCCCTTTCTCTTTTTCTTGTTTCTCAACCTTGCATTGAATTGGACATAAACAAGATTGTTCATTCTTGTAGTATCAAGTCTATTCTTTTTCTTGGCGTGTATTTACATATAAATAAATAATAGAAAAGAGAAGATAAATTAGATAACATTAGTATGTTTTATAAGTTATTAAACTACTACCAAAGTAATAAATCATATGTAGCTATGTAATTACTAATTAGTACTTTCCCTTTCAAATGTACTCCAATTTCTTTCACAACCCGATGAACTAGTTGTCAAACCAAGAATCCTCTTTGCCATTATGTTTAAATTTGGTGTTTCATTTCATAGAAGTCCCACCAACTCATTAATAATAAGTAATAAATATAAATAAAAGTTTCAACATTTAAGTAATCACTCATTTAAGCAATGACATGAAAGAAAAAAGACAGAATAATTTTAATTTGTGACATACCCGGATTATAATTTTCATCGTTGTTCTCACATCCATTTACTGTTAGCTTTCTTCTAAATGAACCTTCTCTTTGAACATACTTTGGCAACTCGGTATTTATCACAAGATGTTGAGAGTCGCTGTGCAAAATAAGCCAGTCTATCATCATCGCTTGAGCCATTTCCAAACCTACAATTAAGCATATTTTGCTTTATTGTTCGTAGCCTTGAAATTAAAATGGAAGCATTGGCTGTGATGATGATTGTTTGGACCGATTAGTACAATCCCGCTCCAACTCTCTGTCCTATTGAAGAATTGTCCATAAATAAATGTCATGGGGCGTCATTAACGAGCTCATTGACAAGGTGATATGGGGCGAATTCCGCCACTAAATCTACTACAGCTTGTCCTTTTATTATAGTTCATGGCTTGAAAACGATGTCGAACTGACCTAGTGATAAGTACTTTTTTGTACTAACCTTAGCCTTAAATCTTGACAATTATAAGTGTTTTAGGGTGTGATATTGCTAAATTATGTGTTGATTTTTTTTTTTTAGGAAAAATTCAATTTTGGATGCAATTGGAGGCTAAACGAAGAAAATGGATCAAAACTGTACAAATATGGCAAAGTACAAAGTTTGAGGACCAAATTGCAAATATCAAATGGTTTATTTAGACCACAAGAAAATACTTTAAAGATTGCTAGGATTCAATTGGTTGCAATTAGAAGTCAAAAAGAAATGGAATGGATGAGAATATTATCATAAATTGATTTCAATCATACAAGATTTTGGCCAGATCTTTAGTCAAACTTTGAGATCTATTTTTGAGATGGTAAAAGCTCGAATTACAAAAATTGTATTTAGGTAAGAATTTTAGCATCTAAGTTAAATTTTCAACCCACTTTGAATCACCTCGATCGAATATCTGGATAGAAAGTTATGATGAAATATCGAATGTTGTGCAGATACAAAATCATGAGCACGAAGATAACTTTCCTTATTTGATAGGAACTCTTTTGGGAATCAACTTGGACATGATTTTCAACCAATTTTCGATTCCTACAAATATTAAAACAACAGAATAAATTATGGGTATGGATTATAACAACAAATGGAGGCACAATTTAGAGAGAGATTTTGGCCAAGAAATTCAAGAACACATCAAGAATTGAAGATTCAAAATCCGGGTCGAAGATTCAAGAAGAAGAAATTGATCCAATAAATTCCTTCCATTGTTCCAAATTCCGAGTGATGTTTTTCCAATTATTTTCTTGTAATTTACATATCACGATGTTAGGCTACATTTTTTTATGTATTGGATGAGATGAACTCTATGTTTTATTTATTTTAATTCAAGATTCTATAATTTAGTATGTTCTTTCAGTTCTTGATTTATCTTGAATTCTCATTGTATTATTTGATTGTTTGATAATTAGTTGCTTGTGTAGCCTTGGAAAAGTTTCAATAGGTCTAGAACACAGTAAGATAAACACGTGAAGACTATATGTTAGGAATAACAATATGACATGTGCAATCTATTTTATAATCATATGATTTAATGCATCGTTAACATTCACATTCGGACTAAGAAAAGATTCGGGTCATGTTTGTGATAGATTTAATTTGTCTTGAAAATGAGGATTATATATATTAGTTTTATCGATTGTCATTAGTACATGAATGACCTAAATTACGTAATTGAGAATTGAAATAGATATGACTAGGTGGATTCAAATTCCAAAGCATTCCCTCGTATATTTACAAATCATTTTTCATAATTGCAATATTAGTTTTAGACAAACAAAACACAATCACTTCTTTTAAATTTCTTATTTTTAATTGTTAATTTTGATGTAGATTCTCAACACAACTTGAATTTTCTCGTTTTGATTAAGGTTAGTAATCTAGAATATAATTAATCTCAATCCTCGTGAGAACGATACACGGACTCATTTCCCACTTTACCACTTATGAAATCCGTACACTTGCGGTAAGAAAAAGTGCAATGCCTAGCTCCACTGCCCTCTTCAACATTCGTCCCAACATTTCATGTTTTTGTAATACTTGCATTAAAGGGTAGTTGGAGAGTACTTCAATTTGGTGCTCTAGAAATAAGGCATCAATTTACGAGTTGACATCACCAAAGAATAAGGTAACTTTTCCATCTCTGAATATCTCAGCTCCGCATCTTGAAGAACTCGACTTAATAATATGCTGGATGTTGAATCTCATGTTCAGTTTGTATCAAACACAAAGCTAAGGGCCACCTTAGAAACCATTGAGTATAACGACAATATTTCACCCAAGTATTGGCTTTGAAAGGATAGGTGGTGATGCAAGATGTTTCTTCGGTTCATCAAATGCATTTCGATAATTATTGGCCTACTCAAAATCCTTACTCTTTTTAATTGCCTTAAAGAAGGATCTACATGTGGTGCCCCAATTTCATTTCCAATATTTATGCATTTTTTTTTTGCCATAATTTAATTTTGAAAACGAATAAAATAGTACTATATCATCCCGCTCTAAAAATAATTTGGACTCTTATATTTAAAACATAATTTGACATTATTAAAAATAAGAATTTATCTCTAAAATTTTATTTGTACTTTAGTTTAGAAGAAAAAAAAATAACTATAATATAAAAACATTATAGTTAGAAGTTGGTATAAAAAAATCTGTTTAAAACAAGGAATAAAAGAGCGGAGAGTGGAAGCTAGCTGGGAATAGCTATTTAAAAATATTTAACTATTTCGAAAATGAATTAAAATTATTCAAAAGCACTTGAACCTTTTTGGGTTTTCTTGGTGACAAGCCCATGAACCACAATCAGGTACCTAGTACACAATTGTCCCATCAATTGAAAGCTAGGACCAACCTCTAATTCATGCATTGTCGTACCTACAAAGCAAAACTAATGAGCTAACTCTCAACAAGTAACAACATGAATGATCATGCGCATGAATTTCAATTCACTTCCTTACAATGATCTCATTCCCAGACTTCACTCCTTTCTCGTTATCTCAATTTATCCACATTTCCGATTTTGGGTCCGAATCTCACCACGTTGTATCGTATGAGCTCAAATATCAATTTGGATGATAACATGCGCCTTCCAGTGTCTGTGGCCCATCATCACCCACCGAGACTTGAGACTCCACAGTTTGTATCCATTGTCTCCACCGAGACTCAAGATACTGCACCAGGAATTATATTATATGAATCAGGCATGGCCTATTATATACGGTGCTCAAGGTGTCGATCAGCAGTCCCAAGGCCACCAAGAGACCTTCCGAAACCGTCCGTATACCGGCATTGGACCGCCAACACCCCATCCTCAACTACCCTTAATGACTGTCGGGATCCTCAAACTGATCTATATATCCGGACGTTAAGTAAAGTACGGTACACTAGTAGGGCGATTCTACTATCATCCATGTCATTCTCTCTCTAGATATCTACATATACTCTTTATCTCTTTCTTTACCATTTATGAAAGACTTCTTCGAAGTCCACACAATGCACATGTCAATACCCATGAATGCCAACATATATTTTGTGCACCGATTTTATGTCATATAATCACATAATATGGCATTCCAATGATATCCATGTGCATTAATAACATATCATATCATCAAATCATGTCTCGCACGCTTTCACCATATATAGATAAGGGACATTTGCATAAATGACAAGAAAAATGCATAATACCAAAAAAAATGACAACTTTTCAAAAAGTACTAAAAAATGACTAATTTTTCCCATGAAATGTCCACTATGCCCCTAACACCACTACAAGACAAAATTTGAATTAAGCATGTGGAATCAAGAAGTGATTGATGTAATGTATATCAAATCTCACAAGAACCCAATAGACAAAGGTCTTAGCCAATGGATAAAAGCTTTAAACAAACATTAATTTTTACAAATAAATAGAAAAATGCAATATTTTTTTCCCATTTCATTAGAATAATAACTCTCTTGCACCCAAGACTTTTTACTCTATGTCCATTAACACTTGAAGAAGATACAATTTGAAACTTAAAATTTCATTTGTAAAGATAAGCATTTTTATAACATACGAATTTGGGCATTAAATATGTTGATTTTTTGTTAATGATTCATGTTTTAAAATTATTGAGATGTTGAGACCATAGATTTGGATTAGGATGACAACATACATGTCCTCATAAATACGTAAAGATCTTACATTGTTGTGATTTTTTTCATATCTTAAAGTATTGTGGTAGTTGATCATTGATAGAAGACATTAATTTATGTTGAAAATTTTTAGCAAAAACCATAGTTTTTGAATTCCCGTCGCATAGTACTGACTGTCGTTTTCGACAAGTCATCTGTCGTTTTCGACGGTTTTAAAATGTCGAACCCAACATTTGAACTGTCGAATATGCCAGTGCAAGAACAATAACATAAACAAACGAATGAGTCATTGTATACTTTTGTTATGAATTTTAAGATGTGAAATGTGTGAATTTTTGATGTACATATATTGTTGTTTCAAGAATGAGTGATAATTTGAAATTCATCGTCTCGTATGGCGTAGACTTCGTGAACGTGGATGACGAATGGATGTGACGATGGAACAAAACTACGTCTATTGTAGTGCTTAACGATATCACGATGCAAGGACTAATTCAACAGTTGAACGTGAAACTCCCAACTAGTAGTCCACATAGTGATATCTTATTACAAACCACCGGTCGAAATTCGAGAAGAGGAAGATTTGAGGAAATGTTCAAGATGTGGACGTGTTGGGTACAATCATGTGACTTGTACAAATCCGATTAGGGGGACTCGTGGTAAATTCGTTTGATTGATGTTTAGCTATGTATTTCGTTAAGCCCTTTTTGGTGTAAACTTTTGTAGGTCTGTCTGTAGAAACTACCTTATGTAAGTAAAAAAATAGCAATGCATTCATCAAGTCTGGGAATAATAAATTTCAATTTTTTTCTCGTAATCAACTGTCAATTTCGACAGATAAGATCTGTAATTCCCAACAGTCTTTAATAGCTGTGTATGTTAAGTTGCCAACCTTCAAGATTTCGGAATGGCTGTATCTACACAAAAATTTAAATGGATACAACTACAGTACATCAATATAACAAGATAAAGGATTTTTGGATTACAGAAAAAACTTGAAAACTCATTCAATTGTCATCAAAAACAGAATCATCACTTGCATTCTCTTGATTAACTTCATGATCTGAACTAATAACGATAACTTCTTGCGGTGGGTATGCAGTATGCTGGTGCATCTTCCAAAATTCATTTCTTAGAACTCTTGCGTCCAGACCTTGTAAATGGGGCATGTGTGTGTATGTGTGTTTACCCATGGTAGTCTAGTGAGGGTGGAACGTCGTTTCCTTGTTGTACCAACATCCACTACCTCTTCGTGCATAGGGAGATATGGGCGTGAAGTTCAATATACTTTAATTGGCTTCATTGGGAGATATGAGCTTGAAGTCGATCTTCCTCACTTAATATGAATGAGAAACTCATCTACAGAACAAAACAATGAAGATGTCAATTTAAAAAAAAAAAAAAAGGAACTTATATGCACATCATAAGGATGAGAGTACATAATTCATCCGTCGAGAATGACAGAAACGTGAACAACTGTCGGGAAATAGGAAATGCCTATTGAATGAAGGAAACATGACCATGTGTCGAGAATTTCAGAACTCATTTGTCGAGAACAATAGATTATTTTTGACAGATGTAAAAACATTTTGGGACATTCATCTCAAGAAGACCTATTCGTGCTCAAGTATATACATAACAATAACAAAACACGTAGTTCATCATTTCCAAACAACCACATGATCTCCAATGTGAATATATATCAAATGTCGAGAATGATAGTTTTTTCTCTATAAATTGACAAAACTAATGGTGAATGTAATTTAGTAGGTCATTACATGCTTGTGAAACACCCTCATTAATATCATCAACCAAATTCCACTAAAATAAATCAAAGTATGATTACATTTTTCTAAAAACTAGACTAAAAGGAGTCCAAATAGATGAAAACACGAAGACAGCAATAATTCGACAAAAAAAAAATTAACCTCATTATCATCAGACAACACCTACTTAACCCCATTTTCCAACCCTTAAGCATCTTAAAAATTAATCAAAGAAAATGATGATTCAAAAAAAAAAAAAAAAAAACGAATCAATCCAACAAAAACAAATTCCGGCACCCTGTAAATCATGACTAAAAAAAAATAAAGAAAAATATCTCACGAAATCATTTTTTCTCAAAAAAGGGAAAAATAAATTTGTAACGTAGAACACAATGAAAACCCAAGAAAAATAAATAATCAACTGATAAAAAATTCCAATAATCTAACACATGATTCTTTCTACCACAGTGCCAAATTTTCATTATTCATGTCATTTGGAACAATTGAATATTCACTTACCATGGATATTGTCACTGCAACTCTGATTGTGGCGGTGTTGGCAGATACACTTCCGATCGAGAGGAGGTGTGGAATCAAAAACTTTTTTTATTAGGTGGTAGATGAGAGTCCAAATGAATTAAAAAATTCATTTTTCAATATGCCTTCACGATTACAGGGAGCGAAATAGGAGGACAACGAAATTTTTTGTTGCATAAGGCTCTCTATTCAGATTTTGGAGGGAGAAATTTTTGGAGAGGGAGGATTTTGACTGGTTTTAGGCTTGGTGGATGATTTGTGAGAAGGAAAAAGTACGTATTCCACTTTTTGTGTTATTCTTCCCCCCCCCCCCTTTTTTGGTCCAAGTCTCTATGTGAATTTAGCAGATTTTATCTACTTTATGGTACACTTTTTGAAGATATGTCAAATCAATTTAAGTAGGATACAAAAGGAATTAAGTTTTCTTTAAAGGGCAAAGATGTCTTAAATTGTCACATTTGTCAAAATTATGAAAATGTGTCATTTTTGTTGATGTAAAGTTAAAATGTGTTATGGGGTGCAATTTCCTCTATAGATAATTGCACATCATATTCCACCTATATTACACCAACAATATATCTCACATAATCACTAAGGAGCACATAATAATATTAATAATATTGTTTTGCATCATAGTTGAATTGTTACTTACCTTGCTCCTTAGCTATCCTAAAATTCACGACTTTATTCCTCAATATTTGCATCACTAATTGATAAGTGTATTTTATACACTTATTTATGTCAAAATTAGGATATTATATGCTCGTTTAATAATAAACTCTCCTTAATTAGTTGTTATGATATTATATGCTCGTTTGAGAATAGACTCTCCTTAATTAGTTGTTATTTGCTTTTATTTCAAAAAAATCCCGAACGATGAAAAATGAAGCAATTGAAGTGAATTGAAAACCAAAAAAAAAAAAGATAATTGGAGCATAATTGTGCACATGAGGAGTCGACGAAGTCAATCGAGGCCAAAAAGGAATTAATCAAAAGAAATCAGAAGTATGGGGACCAAAATTCCCTAATTGGAAGTTGTGGACTTGAGGTGCAAATAAAGAAGGACCTACTTAAACTGAATTGAAAAGATGAAAATTGCATTGAACCTTGCAACCACACGATCCCGAGTTATCACACTGCGAGGTCGCACGATGCATTCTAAAATCAACCCCAGCCATCACACTGCGCAATCGCGCAGGCTTTCGGCTTGGCTGTATTTTGGGCTTTTATGCATGATTTCAATAGGTTTCTTCGTGGATCAGCTAGGTTTTTCGATAACCTATGTATACAACTCATGAGGCACGAATTCTAGACCTTTTCCTCACCTAAGAACAACCATAAACTCATATTTCAGCGTCAAATTCTTGGAAGAATGAAGCAAAGCAAAGAGCGAGACTTGAATATTACATGAAGAATCGAATCTTGGTACAAGCTTTCCTTTTTTTATGTTATTTTCAATGAATGCCTATTTTTATTATTTTTTATTTAATTATGATGTGTAACTAAATTTTTATGTTGGGATGTACGATGTATCCTAGTTAATTATTTTAACTCCAAACTCCGTTGTTTTAATTATTCATTTCATGTATCGATTTTATTTTGAGTTTAATGCATGAGGCCACTAATTCATGATTTTGTGGTTTTTTTTCATAATCCGAGAGGTGAGCTAACAAACTAGACTTAGGAATAAAATCTGGTAATTGGACAAGAGATATACTTTTGTTATTATTGTGGTCATTTGTGAATTCTTGTATTCATGCATCTAGATAAGGAATAATTCGGACCCTCGGTAGAGATACACGATTGACTTATTTATGTAGAATTTATTTAAACTTGAGTGAGAAATTTTAATATAAATGAATTCGATTGAATGCATTATTAGGAAATGAAACAAGAGTTGGATTTAATTTAATTGATTAGGTGAAATCATGAATTTCAACTATTTACAATCATTTTAAAAACAAAACAATCCCGTGATTTATTTCTTTAGTTTATTTTCTTAGTTTAGTTATAAATACCAAACACTTTCCATTGTTCAAATAAGGTTAGGAACTAATAATTTCGATACTTAATAGTAGTTTTCATAGGAACAATAAACCGGACTCTTAGATCCACTTTATTACTTTACACGATCCGTACACTTGCGGGTATATTTTGTCATGCAAAATAAGGTGAACAAGTTTTTGGCACCATTTTCGAAGGCTGTTTTATATTAATATCGATACTACTTAGTTCTTACTTTAGTATGATTTTTTTTTAGTTTTATTTTTATTTTATTCAGTTTATGTTGAGAAGGTCTAAATTTTGCTATTTGCTTGCTTTTGATTCAGAAATTGAACACACCATTACTTCTTGTACTATTCTAAGTTAGAAGTTCGTAGACAAGTTTTTCCTCCCAAAATGCACGTCAAAACTTAGGCGTGAAATCCTATCTTTGAGTTAACAACCAGGTGAATCAATTTTTGAGGCTTGGGAAATTTTCAATGAGCTTATTCGACGGTGTCTTGGACATGGGATAGCCAACTGGATTTTGGTACAGACATTCTACAATAGGTTGACTTGTCATAACATGAAGCACGCAAATTCAGCAGCGGGTGGATCAGTAATGGACTTGACTTATGAAGAAGCTTTGGGAATCTTTGAGTAAATGGCTGCAAACAATTACCAATGGTACTCAGATCGTTCTATGCCAAAAACCTAGAAGAATTGTGGCAGTTAAAGAAATTACAACATTAAATGCAAAGCTGGATGCACTAATAAAGAAACTTGACGGTCTGAGTCATCAGCCAGTACATGCAGTTCAGACATCCTTAGTCTGTGACTCTTGTTTCGAAAACCATGCTTTTAATGATTATCTTGTAGCTCATCAAAGTCAATTAAATCCAGAACAAGCAAACTTTAAGGAAAATAGGCAACAAGGTGGTCCTCATTTACAAACGTACAATCCAGAGTGGAAGAACCACCATAACTTCTCATGGTCCAACAATTAGAATGTTCAACGCCCCCTCGATTTCCAAAAGCAGCAACAAATCCATACTACTATGAAGGAAAACATGGATATGATAATTCAGCTCGTTTAAATTCAACAAGAGATGTTACAGAATCAAGAAGATGAAATCAAAAAATTGAAAAATCAGATGTGGGGGTTGGCAGCAAGCAGATTAGAAAGACAGTCAGGTCAACTACCAAGCAATACTGAAACCAACCCTCGTGAGCATGTAAATGCAATTACAACTAGGAGCGGAGTTCAGTTACTTAAAATGAATGTGGAAGGGTATGAAAAGAATAGAAAACAGGCTGAGGTCAAAGAGCAGAAATGTGAGAAAGAACATGGGTCAACTCTAAAAGTTCAAGAAAATGATGAAGAAACAGTTCGAGTTCGACATCCAGTCAAAGCTTGTGTTACATCAATTCCATACCCTCAAAGAGTGAGTAAGAATAAGTTGGAGCTATAGTTTAGCAAGTTTCTGGAAAATTTCAAGAAATTTTACATCAACATCCCATTTTCCAAGGCTCTAGCTCAAATGCTTCTCTACATGGCAGAGATGTTGTCCATGAAGAGAAAGCTAGAGGAATTTCAAATAATAGCTTTGACTGAGGAGTGTAGTGTCATTTTACAAAACAAGTTAACACAAAAACTGAAAGATCCAAGGAGTTTCTCTATCCCTTATACTATTGGTAATTTGAGTTTTGATAATGTTTTAGGTTATTTAGGGGCTATTTTTAATTTGATGCCTCTTTCTGTGTACAGAAAACTTGTTTTAGTGGAACCTAAACCAACAAACATCACATTGAAGTTGGCAAACAGGTCAATACAGTATCCACATGGGATAGCTAAGAACATTATAGTAAAAGTGGACAAGTTCTTCTTCCCAGTAGACTTTGTGATCTTGGATATGAAGGAAGACAGTCAAGTGCCACTAATTATTGGAAGACCATTCCTTGCAACTGGACACGCCCTAATAGACATTGAAAAAGCAAAAATCATATTCAAGGTGAAAAATGAGCAAGTCACTGTCAGCATAACTCCACGACATGATCTTAAAGTTCAAGCTGAAAGTTGCTGCAAAGTGGAAGTTGTTGTGCAAGAAATTGGACATAACTACAAAAAGGAATAAAATCCAAACTATCCACAAAATAACGTTGAAAAAGACACCAATGAATTCAAGAAGGTACGAAAAAGAGTTGAAAAGTGCAAGGCGGGAAATTGCAAGCATTGTAAAGAGCGCTCATTGGGAGGCAGCCCAATTCTCTACCATTTTATCTTTTATGCTTTCAGTATGTGTTTCACATTTATATTTTAGGTGCATATATGAGTAGTTACATGTTTAAGTTATTTTGTATGTTAGGATAACTTTGCATGTTTCACTATTTTTGCATGTTTAGGTATGTTTTCAATTTTGCATGTTTTAATTTAGGTAGACTAGGCTAAAGGTTCATCCCAACAACACACGTGTACACACTAGTTTAGATCATGGAGCTAATGTTTGGTAGAATACAGAACATATCATGAAGTGATTCAAGGTTAAAAACGGGTTTGAAATTCAAAATAGGAAAATTTTAAAGACCTTCTGCTGGACAACTGTGCCACCGTGTGGTAGTAATACCACGTGATTGTGCAAGTGCATTAATTAAAAGTGTTGGATACAAAATTAGCCTGAACAATCGCGAGTAATCCTACTACGTGATCGCGCGGCTATTTTGGGGCAGTTTTGCAGAATTTAAAACTCAGCCATTATTCTTTCAATTCGTTACATCATGAGACCATTTTCTCTTCCCAAATCCCCCCAATTTTGATAATTCATATTTAGTGCATATAATCAACACCACATTGCATCAATTTCATTACCTATATCACTTACAAATCAAATCAAAGGTATGGTTTTTATCACTTTAGGGATTTTGAGTATTTTTGAAGAAATTTTTGTACTCTTGTTTATGCAAATTGTGAATTGATAGGGAATGGATTAGGTTAGAATGTCGTGTGATGAGTTGTGATTTCTAGGTATGAAATTTTTGGATTAATTCATATACCTAAAGTTGTGATTCCCCTTTAGAATTCACAATGCATCCCTAGTGTTCGATGAAATGCCACAAATACATTTTTGTTCAATTTTGAAAAATTCTTCTAGTCATATTTATTCATCATATATTTATCTTTGAGTTTGTGTCATTAGCACATGAGTTGGTGAATTACATCACATAAAACACGTGAAAGCCATGATTGCACCATTGCTGCCCCACTACTGGCAATTGCACCTGAAAACAACTTCTCATCACCTACTTTTCTATAGTGTTTCACGACCCTGTTGAACTCCAAATGTTCTGTATTTTTAATATGTTGTAGAGCATGTTATGAACTTTAACATACTAGAAGATGGCCAAAAAAATTTTGTTTTTCGAGGTGATGTAAGAGCTGAATATGTGTGGTCGACATGTTTGAAAATTTAGGATTAAGCTTCATCCTTAGTTTGGGGTGCTTGTACTGAACTTTCTTAGTTTTTTTTATGGTGTTTATGTCTTCTAAAGTTATTTATCTTTTATTTTCAAGGAACATACCACTCAAAACACCTCGAACCAAGTTGGGAAATGCAAGGGGTCAAAATCATCCAAATAGCATGAAAGAAAAGCTTTAAGGCAACGAAACACCTCCACTATATCTGGGAAGTACTAGTACCTTCTCTGCTTTGTCTTATTTTGCATATTTACATCTGTTTGACAAACAATGAGGGAAATGTTTCTTTCTATTTTGGGGTGAAAAATCTCGTTCATCTCATTTATTTCATATTCATTCTATGCATTAATTCTATTTTTAATGGGCTATAAAAAAAATGAATAAACTCGAAAAACTCAAAAACTCTAGTTGATTTGCTTATTGCCTATGATATAGTTTGTATTAAATTTATATTTTAGTTGAAATTTTGGACAACATATGTGCTTAAATATTTTTCTTATCGCTTATCCATGTTAGACTTTTCTAAAACTGGGCACATTGCCATGGTTGAATATTGAATAATTACTTGTAGATATATTTATTCAGTATATGTGGGGTAATTTTCAAAATTTTCAACCTAGGTTTAACTCTATGATTCCTAACCTTAGATCTAAATACATCCCAACCTTTAACTTAGAATCTAAACTTGATCGAGAGCAGTTTAGGGTGGAAAGTTTTGTGAAGGAAGGCTTAAACTTTTGAGGGTCTAAAGTTCCTGAAATATATCTTTGGTAAAAGAGGTTGTGGTCAACGAGTATAATCCAGCACTAGCACTCAATAAATAAGTTTTATTATTCTCCTCGTAACCTTTTTGACTTGAGCAACTAAGCTTTTAAGGGTGTTAAAACTCGGTACCCTAAATTCATCTGAATTGGGAGCTATCATCCTAAAGCTCGTTACATGGGTTTACTAGAAAGCTTAAGGGAGAGAAGACTTACACATAAGACATAAAAACATATTTAACTTTCCTTTGTTTCCTTCGTGACTCGGATGATTAAGTATTTAAGGATTCTCTGAACTTGGTAACCTAAAATAGTTTTACTTGGGAGTTACCGACCCAAAACTCGCTATATGGGTCACATAGAAAGCAAAATAAGAAAAGTATTGCACAAAGATGTGTAAGAGACAAGGACATAAAGAAAAAATAAAGAAAAGTGTGACGCCCCAAAATTCTCAAACTTTTTCAAGAATAATGCTCTAATATCACGCTTGCGACGACCCCAAAACCCTCCATTTAAAATAATATCACTTAATCGAATAAATGGATAAAATTTAAAAATCTTGGCGCGCATAAGCTTCAGGTGTCGACATAAAACTGACTGAGGCTGCACAGTTGAGTTGGTGTCGACACCAACACTATTTCTGAGATAAAATAGTTTGGTGTTGAAATCTAGGGCTTTGGTGCCGACGTAATGATCCAACCAACCTCTTTCCTTGAAATAACGCTTTAAAGGTATACTTGACAAAAACATAAACCGACACACATGTATAGATTCTTAAAAATCTCTTACAACCAAGTTTTCGAAAGAGGTTACAAAATTACCCTAAACTTCTTCTTCCCTATTTTAAAACAAAAACTAACCTTTGACTTCAAACTTCTTTGCCGGGGAAATCATCGGACTATTCCATAGAACTTCACAAAGAAGTGGGAACACAAAAACTGAGAGAGAGCAGCGAAGTTGCGATACGTCTGTCACGTATAGGTCCTCGTCACATACATATAATACTATTCATCGATTGACAAAATCCACTCCCGAGAGATGACTTCCAAGTGATCAAAGTGCAGCATCTACAAATTTGAAAACATGAAAAACATGAATTGATAATTCAATGAGTAATTCGATACACATGCAAGTATTTTCAAAGATTTATGATTTCAGGGCCCGATTATAGATTATCTCCTCTACACCAAAGCGCTTAATATATACACAACCAGGATATCGATAAATGGCCATAATCATAAACATGTTACTCGGGATTCCATATCCTTTAAGGCTTCTACATCATTGTCATCTTTCACCCCGTTCGACTCCAATAGGGATATTAGATCACCATGTCGTTCGTCACAACCCTCAGAGTCTCGAGGTGCTCCCGACATCATCAACATCGATATCCAAACAATAAACATTTGATTACCAAGGGGGCTAGAGTTCAAATCTATAATCATTACTTGAAAATGCTCCTTTTGTGAATCATATCACATGAAATATCATCATTCATATGCATCAAAAGCATTTTATCACATATTAGACTTGCACATAATGAAACATGTAAAGGGTGTATCGAATACTCACTATTTTTTATGATTATATAATATCTATCAACCTGAAATTCATCAAATAACTTCATATCATGAACAAAACTGAAAATAAAGGGGGTGTCTATGTGGGTGTCGACATAGGTGTCGACACCATGTTCATCGTTCTTCGTTTGGTGTCAACACCAAATCTCCAGGTGTCGACACCAAGCATAGTTTCAGAAACTGGAACTTGATTTCTTTGATTCTTTTGATCTCTAATCAACATATTTTGATAACTACCTTTAAGAAAACAAGTTGGGAGATCAAAAGAATGATTTAAACGGATTTGAATCATAACTTTGGAAAGAATTCAATACCTAGGTTTTTGGAAGATAACTCAGTAACATTTCAATCTGATTTCTTTTCAGTCATGAGTTTCTGATTTCAAAATTTCTTGTATTTATAGGGTGGAAAAGGTGTTGAATTGAAGAGAACTCACGGTTGTATTGAATTGGGACCTTCCTTCACCATTGAGTAATGATTTCCAAGCATGAGGTGTCCTTCATTTACCATAGAAGATGGAGGTGTAAGCTGCAGATAAAAGATGACGCTTGTGGTAAAAATGTGAGGTGGAAGCTTAAGACCAATTCCTTGGTGTAAATTCCCAATTTCTTCCAGTTTCAATGGCTGTTTTTAAACTTGGTTTTGAGGTAGCAATTTAAGTCCAATTTGGTTATTCTTGGTACTATTGCAAATTACTCATATAGTACTTTCATATAAAATTTTCCTCCCAAGATTTGGATAACAGAAGAAGAAGTTATAGCGTTCTAAAGATAGCCCATCGAAACTGCCTTTTCGATTCGCACGTTTGAGAGCCAACTTTGAAAAATTGTTGAAGACGGTACACTAATAAAAATGATGAACGGATTTCAGATTCTCAAAGTTCACTTTGAGTACTTATCCGTACATATAAGATATACAATTATCCGAGATCGGGAGAGGTCAAATGAATTTCCTAAAGATAGACGTTAAATCACCATTTTTAATTCTAACATAGGTTTCATTTCCTTTTCTAATTTCCTATATATTTAAATAAAAATCCTAAAATATATTTATTGAGTAAATAAGGACATTATAATTTTTCTGGTCGTTACAAAAAGTCATCCATAAAGAGTAAAATAAAGTGCATGGTATAAGCTTTGAGACTGAGACTTTGGAAACTGAAGGCATGGATTAGGGAATCACTTACCATTATTGGTTTTAGGATGACTTAGCTAATTCTAACCATTTTCATTCCATTTTTCTTTTATTTGGATGACTTTTTCTTTTCATGTCCTTGTCTTTTACCATCTTTGTGCAATACTTTTTATACTTGCTTTTTATATGATCCCTGTGGCGAGCTTTAGGTCTGTAGCTCCCAAATCCGTTGAGCTTAGGGTACCAGGTTCAGAGAACCCCTCAAACTTAATCACCCGAGTCATGAAGACTTAAACAGAAAAGTTAAAGACGTTTTAGTATCTTATGCGTAAGTTCACTCTCTGTACTTGCTTTCTAGTTGACCCCTGTAGCGAGCTTTAGGTCGGCAGCTCCCAACTTAGTTGACCTTAGGGTACCAGCTTCAGAGAACCCCCTCAGACTTAATTACTCGATTCAAGAAGGCATTTGAAGAGCAGAATAAGACCTTCAACATTTTTCTGTTTTTATGCTAGTTATTATGGTTTATACATGTTGGTCAAAACACCTTACGCCAAAGATGCAAAATTAAAAACTTCAAACCCTCAATCCATCAATGCATCCTCATACTACATTTTGGTTAGGATCTAAATTCTTAAGGTTTGAAATTTTTCAGTCAATTCTATGTTCAAGGTGCACGAGTTTACCCCACAAGTATCAAGCATCTTCCTACACAAGTTATTATTCAAAAGTGGCTATGTGCTCAAGTTTGATTAAAGTCTTACATGGATGAATGTTAAGAAAAATTTTGGTTTGCAAGTTGCCCAATTTTCTAACTAAAGCACAAAAGTTAATTCAAATAATGTCATAAGCAATAAATAAATCAAAAAAAAAAAATCAAAATTTTCACTTTTTATGATTTTTCAAATTTTTATGAATTTTCTACCCAAAAACGAATAAATGTTTAAATAAAAACACATGAATTAGATTCCCACCCCCAAACTAGAACTATGCATTGTCCTCAATGTATTTCAAAGCAAATAAATAAAATAAACTCAAAATAACAAAAAGGTTTCATGTACTTCCCGGGTTTGGAGAGATGGTGTTCCCATTTGAAATTTTGATTTGAATGTTTGATTGGATGAAATGACCATTTTTTAGCTTCTCCATAGTTGGTTTGAAGTGTCCCATGATGCTATGTTCCTTCCAAATAAGAATTAATGATCATTAGAAGCATAATTATCACATAGGAACTAAAGCAAGATCAACACAATACACCCAAACAAGGACTTAGGAAATTTTTGAAAAATGATCGACCACTGATGTTCAGCCCTTGAAATCGCCTTGAAAAAGTGAGAATTTCTCAAGACATGTCTCGGACATGTGCAAGTCCATAACGTGTTCTATAGCATATCAAAAATTCATCACATTTAGAGTTCATATGGGTCATGAAAAGATGCGACAAAGTAGGTGCAGTGAAGCTGAAAATGTTGACTGTGGTGCATTAGTGCCTGCAATGGCCTTGCAATGAGGTGCTATGTAGTGCAATGATGTTCGATTTTCATGCCTTAAATCAATGTAAATAATGATTGAATGATGCACAAATGATGTATAACATGTAGTGAAGGTGATCATCCAAAAATAATTGCAAAATTCAACAAAAACCTCATTGAAACATTTTATCAAACACCTCGCATGTAAGGAATTAAATCACAAAAAGAATGTAGAACATAAAGTATATGCTTGATTTTGTGAAATTGTGTAGAAATTTCATACCTTTTAATGTTTTGAATGCAATGTAAGGAATTAAATTGAGTTGAGATGTTGCACAAACAATGGGAAATAGTTGGGGACTAAATTTTGGATGATTTGGTGGGAAGAAAATAGAGTTAGAAGTGGTTAAAATGTAAGTTGTATCATATTTATCACAAACTGCAGAATCTGTCCAAAATCTAACCATGCGACAGCACAGTTATCACACCGTGCGACCGCACAGTGTTAAATGCACTATTGTTTTTCATTTTCTGAGTTTTGGACCCTGTTTTCGACCCCTAAATGCTTTCAAATGCATGCAACCAACTTCTAAACTATATGTTCATGTCCTAAGTTAGATGATCAAGTTGAAGATTTTGATGAAAAGCAACAAAACAAATAGATATGCAAGTAAATCCTAAAATGCTAAAACATGCAAAATGGAATACTAAAATGACTTAAAACACATAACAAATTAATGTATGCATTTTAAACATGCGAGCGCTCCTAAAATGCAATTCCAAGCACTAAAACAAATGTACCCTGGGCTCTTGTTGTGATCAGCTATGCTATCTGCCCCACTTGATACTCCAGGTTTTTGATTGATGCCTGCTGATTTTGGAATATGGTTTTAGTTTTTCTCATAAATTGATCTGTTTTAGACATGAACTATTTTGTTCTTTCCACAAATTTCCAAATCATCTCTTCTAATGCAGGCTTCCTTTCCTCGGTGTTGAATTAGGGTGCAATATGTCCATTTGAGTGATCTTTCCAAGAAAAGTTTTGGATGATTGCGCCATCCTGGGTTATAGGTATTTGAATATTGGTTATTCTGGTGTTGACCCCCTTGTACATAGTCAACTTGCTCCAATGGACAAGCCAGAATAGGGCAATCTGTAGTGGCGTGGTTTGTACCACACTCTTCATAAGTTATTTTAGCACTTGATGATTGACTCACCAGTACTATGCCCTCTACTTTCGCAGCCAAAGAGTCTATTTTTACTGATATGGCATTGTAAGCATCCACTTTATGGACTCCTGATGTCTTCTTTGGTACCACCCTGTCTGATCCCCACATGGTATTTGTATTTGCTATCCTTTCAAAAAGCTCCAATGCCTGTTCGATGGTCTTTGTTCCCAAAGCACCATTTGATGAAGTGTCAACCATGTTTTTAAAATGCGGAAGTAATCCTTCATAGAAAAACTTCACTTGGTCACCTCTGACAATCCCATGGTTTGGACATTTTCTCAGCATGCCCTTAAATTTGTTCCATGCATCATCAAAAGATTCAACATCATGCTGCTGGAACATAGTGACGTCATGTCTCAGTTTGGCAACCTTCGCTGGAGGCATGAATTTAGTGCAAAACTTCTGAACCAAGTCGTTACAGGTGGTGATACTCGCAGTGGGGCGAGAATCTAACCAGTCAACAGCTCTATCTTTTAGAGTGTAAGGGAATAACCTGAGTCTGATGGCATCATCAAACACACCCTGATATTGAAATTGTTGGCACATGTCTAAAAATTTAGAAACATGTGTGTGTAGGTTTTCATCAGGTCTCCCATGGAATTGTTGTCGATTTTGGAACATACTGATGAAATTGGTTTTAAGTTGGAAGTTTGCCTGCCCATATGGTGGATAGACTATGCTGGATTGACTTTGAACCAGCTGAGGTGTCATGAAGTCACCAACTAGCATGTCATCTTCATTTATTGGATCAGCAAGGGGTAGAAGATTGTTGTTGTTTACCATTTGATTTTTTTAATTTTTTGATTTATCTAGTTCTCTAACCTCTATTAACCTGCGGTGTAAAGTACGTTCTATTTTTGGGTCAACTCCGAAAAGATTCCCATTTTTCGAACCTAACATACACAACTAAAAGAAAAACAACAAAACTAGTGACTAAATTAAAATTAGAATTTAAAATCCTAGAATAAAAAACAAAAAAAAAAGAAAAAAAATGGTAAAAAGTCCGAATTAGTGAAAGTAATCTAAAAATAAATTTAAACTACAATCTCCGACAACGGTGCCAAAAACGTGTTCGCTAACCGTAAGTGCATTGGTCGCGCAAGTAATAAAGTGGACGTGAGTCCAAGTATCGATCCTATAGAGATTGTTGCGAACCTTAATCGGAACAAGAAAAACTTTGAATTTGGGAATTTTGAATTGAAAGTTAGACTAAAGATTTCAAATAAAAGAAAACAAGAAAATTTGATATGTTAAAACGATGAGATGAATATGTTAGAATTATGAATCCACATTATCATATCAACAATGTATTTGACTTAAACATTTAATAACAAGGCATGAGTATTGAAATCCATGTTCCTATAATTATTTATGTCCCCTTTCGAGCGATGCATAAACACCTCTACCTATAAGGGACGAGCCTATATTTATATACCCAATCCAAACATGGGAAAAGCGTTAACAATTATGAACACTTTTTAGGATAACACGAAGTATAGGGGTATATTTCTATCCCCTATCGGACTTCGTGGCAATTAATCAAGGTCTAATAGATCCCTACTCTTTCGAACATAGAAATCTATCACAAACATCAATAATTATGCATCCACAATCATAGATGAGAATAAAAACAAAATTAATTGCATCAATCTCATAAATTACATAATATAAATGTAAAGTCAAAACATGGAATCAATAAATTACTGCTTCATCACATTTCTAACAAAAGAAATCTAGCCTAGAAACATGATAAAAGATAAATTGCAACAATGATAATTGGAGTTCATCACCCTTTTCACCATGTTGTAGAAGAATCTTCAATCATGCGCCAATTGTTTCCTTGAGAATTCGACAGCCCTTCGGGATCACCTTTGACAAGTTTGGAACCTCTAATTTCATGCCCCGAGTCTGGTATATATAGATATTCATGAAAATTAGGTCACTTGGGGAGAAAGATTGCTGAATTCCGCACAAAAAGCCCAGCTGCGGCCCAGAATGTCTACCATGCGATTGCACAGTTATAAATGTTGAGATCGAACGCCTCTACAGGTTAGCTTCAGTCGCTGATTTTTAAGGTCATGTGACCGCGCGGTATAATCAGGCACGACCTCGCTATTTTACTCTGAACTGCAATTTCCATCTTTTAAGTGCTACAAGTTGGTCCATGTCTTTTAATTGCACAGTAAGTGTAGCGACCAAGAATTTTTACGCAATTAATAATTACTTTAATATTTAGAAAATCGTGTCGCTGCTATCTCACCCATATTTTTATTTTTTAAGTTAACGCCGCGACGTATACGTCTAACCAAGTCAAGGAATATCGAATTCATTTGATTTTAAATTAAATTCTGAATTTCTAGAATTATATTATTTTAATTATTTATTCAAAGTATTATTTTCAAAATCATTTTTAAATTCCAGATTATAAATGAAATTAAATTAATTTCCATCGTAATTGAATTTCCGAATTTTTATTTAAAATATTCCAATGTCACCATTTTAAATCTTAATTCAAATTTTAATGATTTTAAAGTCCAAATTAATTTATTTCGACATTTTGATCTTTGTCCAATTTAAATTCCTTTAATTCCCAAATTTAGTTTTTTTTTTAGCGCAATCCCAATTGGTAAAAAATCCATTTCCCCCACGTTTCCAATAATTCCACCTCTCCACACGTTAATTCCATTTCACACCCCTGATTCTCTCCCTCATACTTCCTAAAATGACATTTACAATCCTGCAATTCCAGCAATCCATCCTCAAATCTGCATCTATCCTAATCTTCCTCTTGTAGCCCCCTCAATCCTGCATTTCAACTGATCATCATTCCTACAATTCTCCTCAATCAGCAGATTCTCTCAACCTACCAAATTAAGCAAAGCAGCTAAGATAACATACCCCATTTTCTCTCCTATAAATTTCTAATCAATACCACCATCATCAAATGGAGTTCACAAATTAAACCAAAGTTTGACCAAGCTGAACAACCTCGACTGCCTACTGCATAACTCCATTTCAACACCCTCTTCACCAATCAACCTCTCCCTTTCAATGGCCACCATCAACTACAGCCACGCAGTCACCACCCCAAACCATTTTCATCTCCACCTCAATCACCACTGTCCAGCCACAACACTGCCTACTTCACAACAACATATCGATCATCATCACCAATTTTCCAAAACTCCATCACCAACATCAATCCACCACCATCAACCACAAACTGCAACACCGGATTTACGACCACCACCTGCACAACCAATACACTGCCACCTCCAGCACTCCCAACCGGCCCTCCATCAAGCTTGCATCCAACCAAAACCAGCACCCCTGCCCCTCTACCATAGTCACCACCGCCACCTCGAAACACCCAACCACCACGAGTTTTACCACCCAACTCACTCCGATTCCACCATCATCATCAATGAATCCCCAGCAAAACCTCCACCAAGAACCCCTCATTATCATCACCACGCCCAAACCACAACCACAACGCCATAGTCCAACCACCACCTCCAAGAAACCATCACTGCCAATCTACTAATCAATACCAAGAATCAATTTTCACAATACCACAAACCAATTCACCAAGTATATCATCATCACCACCCATTTCGAACCCACCGCCTGCACCCAACCTCCATCGAACACCACCGGAACCACCTCCACTGCCTCCTCAAAATCCCCATCAATCAGCCCCGTAAAACAAACCAAAAACCCAGCATAAGCCAAGCCCAAGACTTACCTCGACTTCCGCACTGTTCACCGCTAATATCGTCGGAAGTCACAACTCCAATCTTGATTTCCAGCCTCGGTTTAACCATCGATCTCGCACCCAATCAGCCCCAGAACCTAGCCTATTTGCACCCTCACCGCTCGTCGCACCCGGCTTCGGTGTTTCGCCGGCGAAATTACTGGTCGGACACCAGTTTGCGCGAGAGGCAGCTCCGGCGTAACTCCTTGTTCAGCCTCTGGGTCGTGATAGAGAGAGAATAGTGAGAGAGAGAGAGAGAGAGAGAGAGAGAGAGAGATAAGATCTGATAATATGTTTTGATTTTTGAAAATTACACCTAAGTCCCCAAGCTTTTAAAGTTATTTAAATCAGTCCCTATCTTTTAAAACTTATTATTTCAGTCCTTTCAGCTTTAAACCTTTTCATTTCAGTTCCTTTAGTTTATAAAATAGTTTTAATCAGTCCTTTCATTTTAAAAAATCAATTATTTAAACCCCTACAGTTTAATTTCCGTTTTGAGTAGTCCCTCAACTTTCAAAAGTATTCATTTTAATCCCTCAACTTTCAAAGTATTCATTTTAGTCCCTCAACTTTCAAAGTATTCATTTTAGTCCCTCAACTTTCAAATCATCAATTTCAGTCTTCAAATTGTAATTCATCATTTTTAAACTATAAATTTCTAAAGACTAATTTACTTATTGGCTAGACGATGCGTACGGAGATTTGAAAGATTGAAGTCATTCCCGCTCAACCACACTCGTTAAGTTTAAGGTAGACTCGCCCCCACTAATTGAATTATATTATAATTGCATGTGTTATGTGGATTTGTGTGATTTTATGCTTAATTGCATGAGAAAAGAATATCTCTTTTGAGATAAAGAATTATGTTATGCTGGGCATAACTTATCTGCTAGCCAAGAAAAGAAAAGAATGTGTTCATTTGCGTTCACTATGTGATGTCTATGAATAAGAAAAGAATGTCACTACATTATTTGCATAATTTCTTGTTCAATTATCTTGTAGATTAATTATTGGCGATGAGTCTACTGAGTATTTCATTTTTGAAATGCTCAACCCGTTATTTTAACAACTTTTGCAGATTTCAGAGACGATGGCGAGTGATGGGCAATGACGGAAAATTACAAATTGATATTTAAAAAAAGTCGTGAATTTTGAAATGATTATTTCATTTTATCAAGAATTTTCATTTTTACAAATTTGTACGAAAATACTTATTCCATTTGAATTATCGCTAAACTTTTATTCGATAAATGCGATATTTAATATTTAATCATTTTTCCGCAACAAAGTTTATTCAAGAATTTAGAAAAGTGACGTTCCCGTGCTCCTCGGAACTCGGGGCGTTACAGTAAGTCCTCCTACTTTCGATTAATACAATTGAGTCCCTGAACTTTTGATTTCTTCCAAATTTGATTTCTTCTTCCATTTTTCTTCTAATTGGTCCTTTGATTAACTGCATCAACTCTTGATTTGCACACTTTGACACTTTTATCATCCAATTGACTTATTTTGGCTTCAATTCTATTGTTTTCTCGACTTTGGGTTATTCCTGAAATATAAACAAATACAACCAAAATAAATAGCAAATATTATTGAACAAACAATAAAAATCCTAATTTTAGGATAGAAATAAGTGTATAAAATATACTTATCACGTGGCTACAATTTCTATATTGTTTGCATCACCCATGCTTCTGGTTGGACTGTATTTTAGGCTTTTGAGCACGATTTCAACAGGTTTCTTCGTGGATCAACTTGGTTTTTCCATAACCTATATATATAACTCGTGAGGCATGAATTTCAGATCTTGCTTCACCTAAGAACAACCATAAACTCAAATTTCAACATCAAATTCTTTGAAAATTTAAGCAAAACAAAGGGAGAGACTTGAAGATTACCTGAAGAATTAAATCTTATTACAAGCTTTCCTTTCTTTTATGTTATTTTTAATGAACGCCTATTTTTTTTATTTATTTAATTATGATGTGTAACTAAATTTTCATGTTGGGATGAACGATGTAACCTAGTTAATTATTTTAATTATAAACTCCGTTGTTTTAATTATTGGTTGCATGTATTGATTTTATTTTGAGTTTAATGCATGAGTTAATTGGCCACTAATTCATGATTTCGTAGTTTGTTTTCATAATTCGAGATGTGAGCTAACAAACTAGACTTAGGAATCGAATCCCCTAATTGGACATGAGATAGAGATAATCTTTTGTTATTATTGCGGTTGTGTGTCAATTATTGTGTTGAATGCATCTGGATAAGGAATAATTCAAACCCTCTGTAGAGATACACGGTTGACTTGTTTAGGTAGAATTGATTTTAACTTGAGAGAGAAATTTCAACAAACATGAGTGAATTCGACTGAATGCATTATTAGGAAATAGAACTGGAGTTGGATTTAATTTAATTGGTTAGGAGAAATCGTGAATCCCAACTACTTTACAATTATTTTTAAAACAAAACAATCAGTTGATATATTTCTTTAGTTTAGTTAAAAATACCAAACACTTTCCATTGTTCAAATAAAATTTGGAACTAATAACTTCGATACTTAATTGTAGTCTTCGTGGGAACGATAAATCGGACTCTTAGATCTACTTTATTACTTTTCACGATCCGTACACTTGCGGGTATATTTTGCATTGCAAAATAAGGTGAACACTAATTCACTTGGAGTCAAACTAGATTGATCATCACTCCTTGTCTATCATATTTATGAATTATAATTTAATCGCATGATATTATATTATATTTCAACAAATAAGTATAAATTAAAATCCAATAAAAGTGGACCATTTTACTATAAAATATTTAACTAAAATAATTTTAGGGACCAACTTTAATTTAAAGGGTTTGACTTGCTTTATTATACCACGTAAAGGATTTAGTCTAATTTTTATAATCATAATATTAATAATATAAACCCAGTTATTTTATATTATACATAATATAATATAATATAATATATGTAATTAAATTATATAATATTTAACTAAGGAGGGTAGGGTGTCAAACGGGTTGAGTCAGACCAGCTCGATCCATGACATACTTGTTTGCACCAGCCCACGAGTTGGACTGGCTCCGGCTCGTGTGGGAGACGAGCCGAGCCGAGCCAGGCCGATTTGTCTCCCACACGACCGGCCTTGTTCGACTTGTGGGCTCATGAGCCCACTAGCCGAACAGGCTGGGTCGTGGGCCGGCTCGTGCTCGTCCTTTTTTTCGTCTCCCTAACTTTATAATACTAAAACAATTTAAAATATTGAAACTTAAACCTTCTCCTTTAATTCGGGCTTGGGATCAGCTACATTTACTGTAACGACCAGAAAACTTTGAAGTCATTTATTATCCAATATGATGTAATAAAAAGTATTTTATAATTTATGTAATGATTTTGGAATGAAAAGAAAGAACGACGTGTTTAAACAAAAAAGAAATGAAAATTTTAAATAAAGAAAGCTACGTCAAAACGTATTTAAGTGTCATTTTGTTCGAGACTTTTTCTAGCACTCCCGATTTTATTTGATTACATGTCATTTATGTACAGGCAAGTTCTCTGAGTGAAATTCAAGAATATGAAAACGGTTTGTCATTTTGACCGACGGATAGTTCTTAGTGAGTTTTTAAATTTAGCACGGTAAAAATGGTTAACCCGAAAACTGTTTTGAGTGACCTACTTTGGAAGGCCATAACTTTCTCCTCGGTTATCCGTTTCTTGTACCGTAAATTTCACATTAAAGTAGTTCATGAGTACTTCGAAATGATAATAAGAAACCAGGATTTCGACTCCATTTGGTACCTCGAATCTGTGCTCAAACATGACCAACAAAACTGAATTTTTCCAAGATCTTAAGCATGAGGTGGCTGAATTACCGACTTTGTGACCTTTATTCTCATCCAATCAAGAAACTCCAGCTCCAGCTATGCATGTTTGACCTCCAACTCCTCTTTATAGATGTCATTAGTCACGCAGTTAAGAATTGAAAGCTCCTCCTTGCCATGCATTTAGATCGTCCACCTCCTACTTCATATGGTAACATTCTTACGTTGGCAAGACTTCCATTGGATACGGTGTGGCTTCAATTCAGTATAAATAGTTCTTCATTATGAAGGCATTCACACAACCAAACTTAAGTAATAAACCATGAATGGTTTTCTTTCTCTTTCCTCCAAAAATGCTAGAATTATTATGTTTGAATCTTTTGGTAGGATTAAGACATGTTAATCTAATAACATGTTCTTAATATCCTAAATGATATTTTGTTCCATTAAATATATTAAAGCCTTGAAGAAAGTCCAGAAAATAAGTCCATAAACATTGAAATTCCTGCAAGTATTGATACCTGAGGAACATGTATCGATACCTCAAGACATACAACATGTATCAATACATGGACAACATATATCAATACATCTGCAAAGTAAAGAACTTCTTTCCAACATTCTTGGATCGAGGTGAGTGTAATATGTTTATTTGTCTACTTGATACCAGTTATGAATTATGTTATAAGTTCCCCATATATAAAGTAATTATAGATTGCTCTTGACTTAACTTGATCTTAACTTGACCTAACTTAAATATAGAGATCCGTCAGGAATAGTTATCTTGAATGATATGAAATAAGATTTGGGTAGAAAAGTCGTATGCTCTGCAGTTGCACCTTCATGGTTAACCTCTGCATCAGAAAACTATCTACTGATCTAATTTAACTTGTCTATATGCAACTCTCGAATATGTGAACTTGTCTCACTTGAATATTATCTTGATCTTGAATATGTAAGATTTATTTGTCTATGAGTAACTCCTGAACTTGTCTTGTATTAACTTGGTTTGGCTAGACGTGTACTTGATTACGTGATGCCACTTCGTGATATGTGTCTATTATGCATTATATTAAAAGCATTTTCATGTCTTTAATATGTATTGCATAGAAAGGAATTTCTTGGCATTACGGTCACTCTATCCCACTTATCTTGATATACGAGCCACCGAGTCTAGTAATTGGATCACGATGTGGTTATGCTTGTTAATGAATTTCAAAGATCTCGACTCCTTGCTTGAAACCCGTGGTATAGAAATCACGCTTGTAAAAGAACTCGTAGAATAAATTCCACGCTTGAACTCGGGGTTACATTCCCTACTTATGTGCGCTTGGGATAGTAGTTGATTTGTAATATGAGCCCTATTAAAAGTCATGCTATCATGAAAAGACATGCATTTGCACCAGTCATGATTATATGATTTTGACTAGATTTGATTAATATGCAAATGCATATGAACTTTTAATAAATTATCTTGACCCGACTTGAATATATGTCTTGCCTCGACTTATCTTGTCTTGTCTTGTCTTGATTATATGACTTGATAATAGAAATTAACTAGTTTAATTATGTAAGACATGTATTAATGTTGATCTTAATTATATGAAGTTTGACTTGACTAGAATATATGAATTTGGATTGATTTGAATACAAGAACTGACTTGACTGGACTGGATATAATTAGGAATACTTATAATCTAAATTGACTGACTTGAACTTGATTTGGAACTGGACTTGTGATTTGACTATATGAGGTTGACTTGTCTACACGCAATAGCACATGTGCACCATACTTCACTCACTGTGTAAGGACCTGGGTCCCACTTAACGGGCTATTCCGATCGTTAGATGAAGACGTACTATCCCCACTGTACCAACATAAGTATTTTCAGTATGCTTTGTCCTCACTCGCATGCTCCCCGAGAAAACCTCCCATGAGATCACCCATAATAGAATTGCTCCAAGTCAAGCATGCTTAACTTTAGAGTTTCTACAGATGGAGTTCCGGAAAAGAAGGTGCACCTTGTTGGTATGAATAGTACCTATAAAATCTTTTAAGCTTTCCTCGACAGGGGTATCACAATCACCCCCTGTTAGAATCGCGCACTTAAACCATCTATGGATCAGTTTCCAGGCATTGAGATTCTAGAGGTAGCTCCTATAGGTTCAAGAGGTGGCTCCCGTCCTATGACGTAGCACTTTGTCCCGCATAGCACTTAGTTCTCGATTTTCGACTGGTGATCGGCTCTGATACCATTCATAACGACCCGGGTCCCAATTAACGGACTGTCCCGGTGATGTGTTCCGGACCCTCGACAATCGGAGTCATAGCAGGCTTGACAGAAAAAGTTAAATATTCAAGCCAAATAAAAGTGCAATCCAGTCAATCATGTCCGAATTAGATGTATAATATGTGTTTTTCGAGTAGAATTGGGCCACGAAGCAACACTCATGGGCTAAAGCCCTTGAGCCGACTGATTTTATGGCCAAACTCCATCATTTGGGGCTTCAAAACAGCAAGTCAATTATGCAGACGAAATTAGGGTTTTTGCGTATTTTTAGGTTAAATTTTTGTTTTTAATTATTTGTTTGCCTATTTTAGAATTTTAGTCTAATTAGAATTCTATTTTGAGTCAATTAGCGACTAGGTTATTTTACTTATTTATATTCCTTTCCATTCATTGTAATTCAGATTTGAGACTTTGATTTTGATATAAAACAATTTTATTGAGGATTCAAATACCAAACTTATCAAATATTTCTTGTGAATATTTGTGGCGTTCAAAACCAGAAACTTATCAGGGAGATTGGACAAATCCTTGTGGCGTTTCGAAAGTCGTGGTTCTTTATTCCGCATAGTCGAGCCATCGCGTCGTGAATATCGGGTCATGATTCATCCGTCCAACCACAACCTGAGTTCAGAACTTTCCGACGTTTCTTCCGCGCTTCGAACCTCATCATCTGGTATCAGAGCTTGGATCTATTTCAGATTCTTGCGTTTCTTGTTATTTTTTGTGTTCTTCGCGTTCGCACTCCTCATTTACGGCCGTGAGGAACTCTCTTACGGTCGTAATGGCCTTTCTGATGAAAATCTGATTTGTTAGTTGCGGCCGTGACACAATGATTACAGTCGTGAATTTCCTCCGTTTTGAATGTTACGGCCGTAAGACTGGACTTTACGGCCGTAAGACCTGTTCTGCCTGAATTCATCCTGTCTCTTATATAATTGGTTACGACCGTGATAACATGGTTTACGGCCGTGAATATATGTATTACGGTCGTGAAGATCCTCTTTTACGGTCGTAAGATATTTTCTGCCCAAATTACTTGTTTTACTCGACTCGGCTTGATCCGTCCCTCCTCTCGGCTCGACCCCAACATGGAACTTACTCCGTCTTGTACGTAGATCATTGTGCAGATGATGAGATTCAAAGCGCAGAAGAAACGCCGAAAAGTTCCGAACCCAGGTTGTTGTTGGACGGATGAATCATGACCCGATATTCACGACGCGATGGCTCGACGATGCGGAATAAAGAACCATGACTTTCGAAACACCACAAGGAATTGCCCAATCTCCTTGATAAGTCTCTGATTTGAACGCCACAAATATTCTCAAGAAATATTTGATAAGTTCGATATTTGAACGCCACAAGAAATATTCTTGATAAGTTCGAAAAAACATAGAAATCCACCTATAAATTTTATTGAATCCTCAATAAAACTGTTTTATATCAAAATCAAAGTCTCAAGTCTGAATTACAATGAATGGAAAGGAATATAAATAAGTAAAATAACCTAGCCGCTAATTGACTCAAAATAGAATTCTAATTAGACTAAAATTCTAAAATAGGCAAACAAATAATTAAAAACAAAAATTTAACCTAAAAATACGCAAAAACCCTAATTTCCGTCTGCATAATTGACTTGTTGTTTTGAAGCCCCAAATAATGGAATTTGGCCATAAAATCAGTCGGCTCAAGGGCTTTAGCCCATGAGTGTTGCTTCGTGGCCCAATTCTACTCGAAAAACACATATTATACATCTAGTTCCGACATGATTGACTGGATTGCACTTTTATTTGGCTTGAATATTTAACTTTTTCTGTCAAGCCTGCTATGACTCCGATTGTCGAGGGTCTGGAATACATCATACCCTCCTTTAGGATGATTCGTCCCGAATCATAGCTTTGTTCCTGTTGTTTCACTTCACCTCCTGGATCAAACAGAAAATTATTGCTTCCATGCCAGAGGGATGACCAATATTATCCTGTAACTTGGGTTACATGAATGGATTGAAGTAGAAACTCCTGTGGGCATTGGTGGTGTTGTCCAAATTTCCAAGTACATTTAACCTGCAAGACAAAATTAAATAAAGCGGGGAGGGAAATGTTAGGTTCATGAGGAACAAGGTATGGATCCTTGTATTCATGAATTATCACCGTCAATTCCACCCTTTGAACCATGAGGCCCTTCTCTTCACCTCGTTCTCCTTTTGCAACTTCTTGCTCACCCCCTCTATCTCTTTTCTCTCAAGCTCGGTTACTTCCTCTAACTCAAGATTTTCTAGCTCATCCACCTCTTCAAATTTTTTTCTTTCAAATTCAACCACATCTTCTACCTCCACATTCGTATCACCATGTTCGCACACTACCTCATCACTATCCAAATGTGGATCTTCCAATTCAACGCTCAAATCTTGAACTTCAACCTCAACTCCCAATTCCACCTTCTCCTCATCAATTGGAGTTTGTTTATTTGTTTTTAATTTCAACTCTCCCTCCTTCTTTTCAATATCCTTATCCCCACGATGCCTCATATTATACAACTTTTCACTTTCCTTCCTTACCCTCCGTGAATCTTCTAGTGCTTCCTCTAATGTCAACCCATATAGTACGCATGTTTTCCCTTTCTTAAGGAATTGGTATATGTGCATACTCTTATCATAAACAGCCTCCCTCCTATTTCTCCAAGGTTTTCCCAATAAAATATGATAATACTTCAATGGCACTACATCACACCATACATCCTCACTATACCTTCCCTGAGTGATAGGCACTAGAACTTGTTTGGTTACTTTGAAATTCCCAAACTCCCTCATCCACGTCATCCTATAAGGTTTATAGTGTTGTTCTAGGGGCAATCCTAATTTTTCAACCACGGTGCTACTAACGAAATTAGTAAAGCACTTTCCATCAATCGCCAAACTGCACCCTTTATGATCCACATAACATCTAGTTTGGAATAAAAAGTTCGGATCATAATTCATTCCTTATGTGGCGTTTAAAAAAAATTCAAGAATGAAGAGGATTTAGACATCAAATAGCAAGAACGACTTTTATTGACTTGGAGGGAAATGAATATCAAGAATTTTAAAGAAACTCAAGAAAGTGGTTCTTGAATTTGGAATAACTTTTTTTTTTTTTTTTGGAATAATGAATTTTCGGAATTAAATAAAAAATAAAAAAATAATTTTTCGACACGAACGCAACAAAACAAACGGAACAGGATTTGGATAAGAATCGAATAAAACAAACACTTTTGAATTTTTGTTGGATTTTTATATGGATCAAAAATGGAAAATTTTTACTGACACGAAGAACAAGAAAACTCAAAAAATTGAAAACAAAACACTCAACAAGATATGAATGATTTTTATGGGACTTGATGATAAACATAAAAATCAAACTGGATGGAAAAACCTGAATTTAGAGTCCAGCTCTGATACCGGATGATGAGATTCGAAGCGCGGAAGAAACGCCGGAAAGTTCCGAACCCAGGTTGTTGTTGGACGAATGAATCATGACCCGATATTCATGACGCGATTGCTCGACGATGCGGAATAAAGAACCACGACTTTCGAAACACCATAAGGAATTGCCCAATCTCCTTGATAAGTCTCTGATTTGAACGCCACAAATATTCTCAAGAAATATTTGATAAGTTCGATATTTGAACGCCACAAGAAATATTCTTGATAAGTTCGAAAAAACATAGGAATCCACCTATAACTTTTATTGAATCCTCAATAAAACTGTTTTATATCAAAATCAAAGTTTCAAATCTGAATTACAATGAATGGAAATGAATATAAATAAGTAAAATAACCTAGCCGCTAATTGACTCAAAATAGAATTCTAATTAGACTAAAATTCTAAAATAGGCAAAAAAATCATTAAAAACAAAATTTTAACCTAAAAATACGCAAAAACCCTAATTTCCGTCTGCATAATTGACTTACTGTTTTGAAGCCCCAAATGATGAAATTTGGCCATAAAATCAGTCGGCTCAAGGGCTTTAGCCCATGAGTGTTTCTTCGTGGCCCAATTCTACTCGAAAAACACATATTATACATCTAATTCCGATATGATTGACTGGATTGCACTTTTATTTGACTTGAATATTTAACTTTTTCTGTCAAGCCTGCTATGACTCCAATTGTCGAGGGTCCGGAACACATCACCCGGTCGTTAGATGACGACATACTGTCCCCACTGTACCAACATGAGTCTTTTCAACATACTTTGTCCACACTCGCACGCTCGACGAGAAAACTTCCTAGGAGGTCACCAATCATAGAATTTCTCCAAGCCAACACTCTTAACTTTGGAGTTTCTAAACATGGACTTCCGGAAAAGAAGGTGCACCTTATTGGTATGAGTAGTACCTATCAAATCTTTTAAACTTTCCTGGTCAGGGGTATTACACACTGGGAATGTGTATGCTCATTCCACGATATATCTAATAATTCAGGTAATAATAGCAATGAAAAAGGGATTGACGCGGATATTGGGACGACAAGAGACCGATAGTGCTGCGGTAAGTGATGACCTGTGAGCTGTGGACTCACTGAATAAGGTCTTGTGATTAAAAATGCCAAACTCGGTATTTTATTATTGGTTCTATTTATCTAAAAGATTTTAAAGTCAATACCTTATGTTTTATCTTTACTTTTTAAATGAATGGATTTTATTTTGAAGTAAAGTGATTTTGAAATCTCAATCAAGTGACGTCATTTACGTCATCGACTTATGAAAAAAAGTTAAAAGTATTTCCACAAAATATCTTGCACAATGTGTTGGCAATCGGAATTCAAAAATAAAATAAAAATTCGGCTGTGCGTCACATTTACTTTCTTGTAGGCGGAGTTAAAATTGTACACGAACAGAATGTTACGTCTATAGTTTTTTTATTTGAAAGAAAGAATAAAGATAAAGAAAAATGCATATATTATAGAGTAACCGTAAGGATAATATTAAATAACTACTAACCAATATGATTGTTCTCCGAATTTGTTCACTGATATCTCGCGATGCGAAATATCCCCGCAAGTGCACGGGTCGTGAGAAGTAATAAAATGGACCTTAGAGTCCGGATTATCGTCCCACGGAGACTGCTATTAATTATCGAAATATGTTAGTTCTATATCTTATTTGAACTGACGAAATAATGTGAGATTTTAAACTAAAACTAAGACAATACTTAAAGAATTAAAATTGCGAAATTTGTTTTATTTTTAAAAACGATTGTAACGTAGTTGGGATTCACGATTTCACCTAGCCAATTAAATCAATTCCAATTTCAATTTTATTTTCTAAATATGCATTCAGTCGAATTCACTAATTTAAATTGAAATTCTTCTCTCTAGTTTAAATCAATTCTACCTAAATAAGTCAACCATATATCTCTACAGCGGGTCTGAATATTCCTTATCTAGATGCAATAAACACAAGAATTCACACACGACTGCAATAATAACAAAAGTATATCTCTATCTCTTGCTCAATTACTAGATTTATTACCACGTTCTAAGATATTAACTCACCTCTCGGATTATGAAAATAACTCAATATATCATGAATTGATGATCAAGCAATTCAAGCATTAAGAACAATAATAAATCAATACATGCAACAAAATCGTTAAAACAACGGAATTTGGAATTAAAATTGTTGACCACAAAATCCGGCTGGACCTTGGACCAACACGTCTCAGCTCCTCCCTCTTGAACACGTGGATCTCCTGCGCACTAAGACAAACAATCAGCTTGCAAAGGGGGCCGAGGTGGCTCCCGTTTGCACTCCGATGCCTAAGTCAGTGCTCATTTTAGGCAAATATATATTGGGTGCGGGAAATAAAAGTGTGTAAAAGAGAGAAAAGGGAGTGAGAGAAATATATAGTTAAGAGTGAGAAAATTGCTAACCCCCTACTTGGAGGCAATTGTGCTTCATTTATAGTGGAACTTCTTGTCTCGAATTGCGACACGTGGCATACTTTACACTTGTCATCACCCTAGCTTATGGATGTGACATTCTTGCTTTTCAATCGTAATCATTGCTACACTTCGCAGGGGATGGGCGCCTGTCACGTCCGGGTAAAGGCAGTGTCTCATCACTGACTCCATCTCTCTCTTCTGGTCAATGCCAAAAAGCGCCCCGGCTGAGTATAAAGTACATCGGCTGGGCGTTAACCAGGTCGGTTAAAGAGGCTAGCTTGGAATACCACCTCGGCATTCATCTTAAGGTGATATTCCAGGCCTCAGCTGTGGGTTAAGGTCCATTGGGCCATTATTGGGCCTTCGCTGGCGGATCACTGTACCTTTCTTTGGGCCCGGAGTCAACACTAGTCCCTCAAATCCGAAGGGATCATTCATGGTCGTGTAGGATTTGCCATGATTTCACAGCATTAACTTTCTAGGGAATCAATAATGAAATTTCTTAGGTAAGGCTCGGATCCATATCATAGCCGACCTTCTGCCTCGGATTTTCTTTCCCTAATGGCTAGGATCATATCAGCGCATTCCCTAGGCGGCGCGGTCAACTCACAGAAATTATCGATATTTATTTTCGAGAGGAATATATATATACATATAAAATGAAAGGGGGGGCATTATTTCGCAGCGCGTGGCGTTCACTATGGTAGCTGAACGGTTTTGTCCCTCCATTTGACGGCTGGCGCTTTGATTAACTCACTTTCCAAGGAGTATGGGTTACCCATATTAACCACGTGGTTCACGAAAATCAAGGAATGTAGATTGTTGGGATTCCTATAAATCCTTCTTCATTTTACCACTTCACTTTTTACCATTTTCTCATAACCTTTGTAGCAGTGCTTTCGCGAGAGCTTGCGCCGTTTCTCTCTTCCTTGTGATTCTCGTGTCTTTTCTTCAAGGGTTCACTACACAGCATCCACTCTTAGCGTTTCACAGTTTTTCTTGGCGAGCTCTTCGTTCCAAGTGCACAGTGTCAAGCATTCGCCTTTTGAAGGTAAATCTCTTGACCCCTGTACATGCAAGACTTTCTTATTTTTAGTTTCTTATTGTGGGTTTGAAAACTTTGTTTTTGCATTTTGTTTTTCTTTTGTTGAGTCTGACTTTCTTTTTAAAACAAAAAAGAAAAATGGAAAGAGTTGGGGGAACGGGTTCACAGGAAATGTTAGCGATGGCGGTTCCCATCAGAGGTTTCTGTCCCATCTCTTTATCGGTTTTTAGCTCCCGTTTCTTTAGGGAGCAGGTTAAGAGGAGAAATAGGAAAAACAGTGGCATAATTTATTTGAGTGATTCTGACAGCGAAGAAGAAAAACACCAGAACTATATGGCTCATCTATCATCCGAGGAGGAATCCGCGCTAAGAGAGCTCCGAAGCAAGCGAGAAAAGGATTTGGGAAAAGAAAAGGTGGCGAGCTCCTCTTCGGGTCACAGGACCTCGGCTTGATTGTTAGGGCACCGTTTAGGGCGCACAGGGAAGAGATGGGTTTGACTGCGGAGGAAATTGCTCAGGTAGAGGATTGGGTTGACCAGGTCAACAAAGTTTCGGGCTACCATGTTGATCCCGATCCAAACCCAGAGTCATGGGAAAGCAGTGAGGTTGCTACTGAAATCCGAAGGATCGATTTGGCTGCGGCTTCGGGAAAATTTAGATTTCCAGAAGGGGTCCATTTGGTGCATCCTACCCCTTCCTGCCGACCTTGCAGCCCTTCCCCAAGCCAGGCTGCTATATGCTACGACGCCCTTTCTTGTGGGATGAGGCTTCCCCTGCATCCCTTCTTTAGGGCATTGCTTAGGAGCTATAACTTGTGCCCCTACCAGCTGGCCCCCAATTTCTGGACTCAGGCTGTGGGGACTTGGTTGGTGTGGCAAGAGGTCAACCCTCGATAAAGAACTGGAGGAACCAGTGGTTCTGGGTTGCTGGGGAGTGGCAGAATTCCCCTGTGGACCCTAGTCCAGAAATTACAGTTCCCCGGTGTGACGACCCGAATTCTCTTCCATTCGAGTGCCACTAAAAGTGACTCATATCATATTATCGAGACTTAAATAGTAATGTAAAATTATTCAAAAGAATAATTAGAATCCCATAATTTTATTTGTGAATAAAAATAGAACATAATTTTCTTACATAAAGTTCAACATAATTATCTAATCAATCTTAACCACTTTTGCCACTTCCATGTTGACCGCCTCGAACCTTCAATTATCTGAAAATGGTAAATATCGTGGAGTGAGATTTATAAAATCTCAGTAAGTATACCAAGCATAAATTTTCTTTTGAAAGCATATGGATCATTTTCATCATAACATAGGATAGGATCGAAATACTCATAAACATAGGGAGACACAAGAATTTTACCGAACTTAAATGGCAAGAATTCTTATGTGTAGCGCTACTAAACTCCGGTCCCCTTAGCATAATCATAAACATATCATATGGAACCCATAACAATCTTGTGAGATTGATTTCATAGCAATGATCCAAACATTTTCATAAAAACATAAGATATACTTACTTGTCATAAAAACATACTTACTTTTCATAAAAACATAAGGTGTATTTACCTTTCATAAAAACATACTTACTTTTCATAAAAACATAAGATATACTTACTTGTCATAAAAACATACTTACTTTTCATAAAAACATAAGGTGTATTTACCTTTCATAAAAACATACTTACTTTTCATAAAAACATAAGATATACTTACTTGTCATAAAAACATAAGGTGTATTTACCTTTCATAAAAACATACTTACTTTTCATAAAAACATAAGATATACTTACTTGTCATAAAAACATACTTACTTTTCATAAAAACATAAGGTGTATTTACCTTTCATAAAAACATACTTACTTTTCATAAAAACATAAGATATACTTACCTTTTAAAAGATTAAAATGAAGTGTAGTAGTAAATGGACCAAAACTTTCTTGACCACCTTGAATTTCTCTTACTTGTGGATTTTGTCAAGAGATTGGAAATAAGTGTATATGTGTAGAGTTGTGTGTAAAAGAGATGGGTTTAAATAGATGTATAAAGTTGGCATATTGTAAACATAATCATTCAATTCTATTAATTTTAACACATCCTTTTCTTAAAGTAAAGCACCATTCATATACTTTTCCATATTTATACAAATAATATGCTCTTCATGATTATATATAATGGAGTCTTATCAATCATTCATATACTTTTCCATATTTATACAAATATTATGCTCTTCATGATTATATATAATGGAGTCTTATCAATCATTCATATACTTTTCCATATTTATACAAATATTATGCTCTTCATGATTATATATAATGGAGTATATAAATCATTCATATACTTTTCCATATTTATACAAATATTATGCTCTTCATGATTATATATAATGGAGTATATAAATCATTCATATACTTTTCCATATTTATACAAATATTATGCTCTTCATGATTACATATAATGGAGTCTTATCAATCATTCATATACTTTTCCATATTTATACAAATATTATGCTCTTCATGATTATATATAATGGAGTATATAAATCATTCATATACTTTTCCATATTTATACAAATATTATGCTCTTCATGATTACATATAATGGAACCTCTCATGCTTGCATATATTTTCTTAATTTAAATAATAAAAGTAATTTTTGTACAAATAAATATTGGGATAACATTGAATTAAGTACTTAGACTTAATATACTTTAAATCAAGAGAATGGAGATATTTTTAGAAATTCGGAATTTAATTTAAAATCGAACGATCTCGATTATTTCTTGACTTGGCTATACGAATACGTCGTGGCGTTAACTTAATAAAAATGGGTGAAATAGTAGCGACACGATTTTCTATTAAAATAATTATTAATCGCGTAAAAATTCTTGGTCGCTACAAACTTACCCCCTTAAAATAATTTCGTCCTCGAAATTAATCTTACTTGATCTTATGATTTCTGAACACTTAATCAGAATCTCTTCTTCTTCTTCTTATGTAGCATCATCGCTACCATATTTAACCCAACCATATTTAACCCACTGGACTTTGACTAAATGCATCAATTTGTTTTCTTAAGACATGGACTTTTCTATCAATAATAGACATATGTCTACTCATAAATTCTTCTGAATCAAAATGAAAATTCCCAATCGTATGTGATATTTCATCATATCTTGTAGTATTCATGTAACTTGTCATTTATCATCGTATCATGTGACCTCAAATATTCGTATTAATATCTCTAAAATTTCAATAAATCTTTACTAACATATCATACCATAATAATTTGTCATTTCTTCTTATCACCAAATATCCCAAAATAATTAAAACGATTACCTGAATATTCTCTATGTAATATACCCAAACATGTTATTCACATATCAACATAATCATCAGTTTATCTTTCCAATATTTGTAACCCAAAATTTCTGCAAAATTCAATAAACAAATATCTCCCAAATAATTAAAATTCTTAACTCAAATATCATAACATTTCCCGTAAGGTATTCCTTTCACTTGCACAAACTTATTAATCCTGATTCAATACAGTCCTTATTTCACTTTCACGTATCCCCGTATTATTTCTATACCTTGATTATTATATCAAAATATCAGTACCCAAAATCCAAGAAAATATTCCATATCTCAAATCCCGTCATCATCAAATCTTCCTTTTATCAAGAAAGTAAACGGCGCATAAACTCTTGTTCCCTCTTTTCCATTATTCTATTCCGCGCTTTCTTGCTGGAATCAATATCACGCGGATTCCCTCCGATCCTTAATGCTTTTAAATAGTTCATGCTGGGAAGAGGTTAGATCCATCAAAAACATGGATATCATTCTTACAAACATTCGCAAGTATTATTCCAGTCTTCCAATGAATGATCTGAGGAAAATTTATCGAATAAGACTCGAAAGATTGAGGTTGCTGATGGCTCATGGTGTTTCAGAAGATGTTCGCTGGTTGATCGAAGCAAAGGTTCGACTATCTGGTGAATTACCTATGACATTTCCAAAGCACATGCCTGGTTTAGGCAAAAGCACCTTCGCAAAGAAACGAAGAGCAAAAAGGCTGAATGGTTGCTACAAATGTGCTCGTTGGAACTGTGATACTCGTTGCAAAACAGTAGGATATTCTTCTACTAATCGGGATGATAAAATCAAATTCATAAAGGGTGGACTGAGTAAGGAGTCTTTGGATGATATTCGACTGACTCTTGAGATGCACCCAAGTGGTTATGTGCAACGTGAACTTCTCTCCTTATACGCTCAGTTTAACGAGGACAAAAATCGTTATAGTCTCCAAAATATAATAGCAAAAGATCCTGTTTGCCAGTCTGTTTTACAAAATGAGGCTTCTGGCAGTTCAACAATGATATAAGGTAAATCTCTTGATACACATTTAAAATATTTTGCTGTTTTCTTTCACGCGTTTTGGAAATGAAATATATTTTCCTTTCTCGAGTTTTGATAAAGCTGGAAATAAATCACCGAAAGGTGATATCTTTGGTAAAACAGTCAAAAGTTGGCTGATTTTGTCAAAAGTAAATCTTTACTTTTTCATAATCAATCAAAAACAGTAAATTTTTTCGGCTTTAAATAGCCAAACATATTTCATAGTTCAGGCATCCCAAAATCACATCTTCTTCGTAAGTTTCCTCTTCTATACTATCAAAGATGGAAGCACCAAAACTTCGACAGATCAAAACTATTTGTGTATTTTGTGGATCAAAAGTGGGGAAAGGCTTCAGTTATCTAGAAGCGGCCGTAGATCTTGGAAAGAAACTGGGGGAAAAAGGTATCACTCTTGTGTATGGGGGTGGTAGCAGTGGTCTAATGGGTTGTGTTTCCCAATCTGCTCTTGCAGAGAAATCAAAAGTAATCGGTGTCATACCTGTCCCTTTGGTAGATGTTGCAGGCAAAACACGAGGGCATGAAGTTCAAACCTTATCCATCCATGAACGCATAACTTGTATGCTATATGGTTCTGATGCCTTTATAGCCCTGCCCGGAGGTTTTGGTACCTTAGAAGAAATCTTTAACATTACCTCGTGGGCTCAACTAGATCTCCATACTAAGCCTATTGGGCTTCTGAATGTTAACAATTTCTTTGATGGTTTGTTAACCTTTCTTGATTATGCTGTGGAACAGGGATTCATCTCTCCATTTTCCAGAAGGCTTCTTATTTCTGCTCCTACTATTGATGAACTACTGGATAAGCTGCAGTCATATATCTCAATACAAGATCCAGCAGGGGTTAAGATAGATTGGTCGCAAGGAAGGGGAATCAAGCGAAAATGGAGTCCGGTTAATGTAAACTTAACTTTATGAATCTTAGAATAGGTGGGGGTAGAGTACGGAGTATTCTTACTCTCGAGACACCCCTCTAATTTCCTAGGATTTTCCTTAATGTTTAAATCTTGTGTGTACCTCAAAGGTTCCAGGTGGTAGATTACGGAGTATTCTTACTCTCGAAACACACCTCTTTGAAGGTTTCTTTATTTCCTCAAAAGGTCAGAGGTGGTAGGATACGGCTACTCCGGAAACACATCTCTCAATTTGAGGAATTTCCCATGTTGCTTTCTTTTGATTTTGCGTGTTTCATGTATTTCTTTCCAATGTGACTCTTGTGTGTTCTCCTTACGAGAAAATAATAAATATCTCTGTTATCATCTACTAAATCTCGTTTGTGATGTAAATGAATTTGCATGTCTAACCTCAATTCTCTTAGTGATTGCATACCATACTATGCTCTTAATTCCAAACGATAAAATTCTAAGCAGAGTTTCCTTTGAAATTTGGACTTATTCAAACCGTAAGCATACTTCATAACTCACAATAATAAATAATTCCACATTTGATCACAACGATCTAAAAATTGACCACAATTTCATCAAACTTCAATATCATAAAAAAATATTCCAGAAAATCAATTCATAATTCCTCAACATAGAAATTTCAAATCATAGTCGTCAATATCACAATATCACTTCCTTCAATACCTTAATTGGCTCAAAAGATTACTCATACTTATATTTATAAGTCATAAATCATATTCCCAAAATTTAATCACAAGGCCAAAGTTCATAATAAATTTCTCTTCAATATAGAGGCATAATTCACTTACTCAACATAATATCCATTACTTAATTCCCAATAACCAAATCTTTAAATCTCTAACTTCATAATGCTTCTCATAAAAGTCTCATTAAAATCATATCACTTATAATCTTAACATCTCATAAAAATTCATAAAATTGGCTCGCTATTTCTCATTAAATCTAAATGATAGATAATCTGAACATATTTCTAATCATTTCTGTTGACTTCTCATACTTAATGCCATGTCTAAAATCAATTATGCAAAGTCCATTTAAGGTTTATCATTTCTAAACTCGAGGACAACAATTATTTTGAAAATCATTCTTAAGTCATATTATTCCCATTATGCTCAACACCCGTTCTCTTTCTTTCTTTTCTTTCTGAATTTTTTTTTTTTTTTTTTTTCAGAATTGAAACTTGAAGAGTGGTACCAATAATCATCCACAGTTTTTCCTTGCTTTTAAGCAAAGGTAGTGATAAAGGGATAAATTATTGAACCGAAAATTGAAACTTGAAGAGGAAGTACTAATAACCATCCACAGTTTTTCCCTTGTTTTTACACAAAGGTAGTGATAAAGGGATAAATTATTGTACGAATTCATTATCAATTTTGTTTGTTTAATATATTATTCCATATATTTTGGGCAAAAGTTACAACCCAACTTAATTTCTAATTGAGTCAATCTTACTAAGCTTAATATGCACCAAAATTCATATAAATATCCTCTCTGTCTCATGATTCTACATTGAAAAGAATAAAAAAATTGAGTCTTCTATCAATTTATATCATACTTGACATGTATATTATGTGTAACACATAAAGATTCATAACATATGAAGATTTCATACTTAACATGTCTTAATAAAATCGTAAATGACTTGCAAAGCATATAACATACCTGGTTCGAGGAGTCAATACGTGGAGAGTGACATAGTAGAGTGATGAGTTAAAATATTTCATATAATCTTATTTTCCTTTAATCAACAATAATTTAATGTGGTTGTATCCAAATCAACATTTTCTTGAATCATAATTCCTAATTAATCACAGTCTTCAAAACAAATCCAATATCGATATAGTAATTATCTCCCCATCAATAATTAATAACTTAACCCAAATAAAACTTATCGTCAAATCTTATTTTTCCTTTAGTCCCCGAACTTCTAGAAATTTATCAAAGACATCAATATAAACATCATATCACTAACTAATTATATTCCATAAAATTTTCAGGACATTACAAACTCCCTTGCTTAAAATGAATTTTGTCCTTGAAATTCGCACATCAAATTTCATCATGCTTTTCAAAATCATAACCATACTTGACATGTGAAAATTCAACTTTTTTTTTTATAATGAATAGTGATTTCGTTCACTGTTCATCATGAATAGCACGTCGTTTTACTGTTCACGTGAATAGTGAATTTTTTTTTTTTTTTTAAAGAAATAAAATTTCAAAAATCTACAGAATCGTTTTTAAAACTCTTTGCTCTGATACCAACTGTGACGACCCGAATTCTCTTCCATTCGAGTGCCACTAAAAGTGACTCATATCATATTATCGAGACTTAAATAGTAATGTAAAATTATTCAAAAGAATAATTAGAATCCCATAATTTTATTTGTGAATAAAAATAGAACATAATTTTCTTACATAAAGTTCAACATAATTATCTAATCAATCTTAACCACTTTTGCCACTTCCATGTTGACCGCCTCGAACCTTCAATTATCTGAAAATGGTAAATATCGTGGAGTGAGATTTATAAAATCCCAGTAAGTATACCAAGCATAAATTTTCTTTTGAAAGCATATGGATCATTTTCATCATAACATAGGATAGGATCGAAATACTCATAAACATAGGGAGACACAAGAATTTTACCGAACTTAAATGGCAAGAATTCTTATGTGTAGCGCTACTAAACTCCGGTCCCCTTAGCATAATCATAAACATATCATATGGAACCCATAACAATCTTGTGAGATTGATTTCATAGCAATGATCCAAACATTTTCATAAAAACATAAGATATACTTACTTGTCATAAAAACATACTTACTTTTCATAAAAACATAAGGTGTATTTACCTTTCATAAAAACATACTTACTTTTCATAAAAACATAAGATATACTTACTTGTCATAAAAACATACTTACTTTTCATAAAAACATAAGGTGTATTTACCTTTCATAAAAACATACTTACTTTTCATAAAAACATAAGATATACTTACTTGTCATAAAAACATACTTACTTTTCATAAAAACATAAGGTGTATTTACCTTTCATAAAAACATACTTACTTTTCATAAAAACATAAGATATACTTACTTGTCATAAAAACATACTTACTTTTCATAAAAACATAAGGTGTATTTACCTTTCATAAAAACATACTTACTTTTCATAAAAACATAAGATATACTTACTTGTCATAAAAACATACTTACTTTTCATAAAAACATAAGGTGTATTTACCTTTCATAAAAACATACTTACTTTTCATAAAAACATAAGATATACTTACTTGTCATAAAAACATACTTACTTTTCATAAAAACATAAGGTGTATTTACCTTTCATAAAAACATACTTACTTTTCATAAAAACATAAGATATACTTATTTCTTGACTTGGCTATACGAATACGTCGTGGCGTTAACTTAATAAAAATGGGTGAAATAGTAGCGACACGATTTTCTATTAAAATAATTATTAATCGCGTAAAAATTCTTGGTCGCTACACCCGGACTCTTTCCATACCTAGTGAGTCTTGTATTTACTTTAGGGTCTTTAAGTGTCATGCGTCTTTTGCTCTTTCATCCATACTTATTTTTCTTGACTGCTTCTTAACATATTATTTCTTATGGCAGGGGACACTTTTGCCCATCTCCTTCCTGACGCAGATCTAGCGGCAGTAAGGCGTATATTTGCCTACATGGGCACCTTCCAAGGGGTCATCCAACAGAACAAGTTATTTGTGAAACACGGCCTTATGCGAGCCATGAGTAAGTTCTCCTCCTTATTGCTGTTACATCTTGTATTCTTTTCTGTTCATAACCCCATTGTCCTCTTTTCCTTTTTAGGTTCCAAAGAATTCCCAAAGATTTCTTTGAAGGGCCTCATGGCCACGAAAATCCCTCCAGCTCTGCGCCACGGGAGCGAGGTTGAAAGGAAGCAGAAAGCGGTTTTGGCCGACCTGCAAATTGGGGTGGCAAAGGAAGTGTCTGAGAAGTCTACTGCCCAACTTCAGGGCCCTTTTCCAGCTCTACTGCCACTGCCCACTCTGCTGCCAGTGGGTCCCCAACAGCCCAACATTGCTGGGGAGGCAGATCCTGAAAAAGGCGTTGCCAAAGGAAAAGGGAAGAGGTCGGATAGAGGCGGATCCAAGAGGGGCAGGGAGACTAAGGATGTCTCAATACCACCTTTCTTGTCCGAGGACATTTCGGAGCAAGCACCTGAGGAGGAGCCCGCCCCCTTAAAAAGACTCAAAAGAGGCAAAGGCAAGGAGTCCACTTCTGCACCTCCGCCACCAATGATCGAGGAACTGGAGGACGAGCCATTTGTGCCCATCCCAGGCTTGGCTTATGAAGTGACACCAGAGGGGGCGGAAGAGCTCAAGCATATTAAAACCAGCATCCTCCCCAGAGACGTCACTTTCAGCCCTTCATTGTTTGATTCCCCCAGTTCTCCTCCAGCCCGGACTGCATTTATCACTGAACAATTTTGGACGGAGGGTTGGTCCGCCTTCTCCTCTAGTACTAGCCCATCTCGGAAGTTGCTCGCCGCCAAGGCAATGAATGCCAGGGCGTTGGCCCTTATTGACGAGGTGGAATCGTCTGTGGAGGAGGCGCAGAGGGACAAGAAAAATGCTGAGACTGCGCTTCGGCATGCGGATAATATGCTTAAGGAAATCAATGACCTCAAGGCCCAGCTGTCTATAGCCCGTAAATCTTCCTCAGAAGAGAGGGCTAATGCGAAGCGCCTACAGGAGGACAATGATAAACTGAAGCATGACCTCCGGTCCTCTGAATCAGACTTGGCGATTCTGTGCAAAAAATTAGATGATTCCAACCGTGCACAGTCCATCGCATCTGAGGCTCTGACTGTCGCTAATGCAGCCAAGTCCTGTCTGGAAGCTGAAGTGGCAGCAGTTAATGAAAATTTGGGGAGGGAGCTAGAGGCTAAGGCAAAGGCGGAGGAGGACCTTGCCTCTTTGGAGAAGCATATGCAAACGAGGATCACTGAGGTTCTGGAGCAGACCGTCCTGACACGGGTGGAGAATGCTTTAAGTACCAGAGTATCTGAGGCTGTCCAGGACTTCAAAGATACTTTTGAACAGACCCCAGAGTACGAGGCTATGTAGAGGGTCTTTGGGAACTTGGGGGCCAGAATGGCCTTGGGGGACGTGAAGGAAGCTTTTTCGACATTGGACCTGTCCTCCATTGAAGCTTTTTACCCCGAGCCTCAAGGTGCTCCTGCGGATCCTCTGGACGCATATGAGAAGGGCTACTTGGAAGATGCCCCTCCTCCACAATAATCCTTTTCTGCATTTGTTAGTTTAGTTTTTGTTTTCTTCTTCTCTCTCTTTTTTGTAAGTGCCTCGGCACCTAATATTGTAAGTATAACCTTCATTTGTTTTATCAATGCCTCGTTTTTATGAATGGAGCAGTTTATTCATATTTTGGTGCAGCAACGTACATGAGTATTTCCAAGTGCGAGTTTCATAATTGTAAGATGATATGTGGGATATTGTAAATGTCTGACTGTGTCTATTTCCAAGTGCGAGTTTCATAATTGTAAGATGATATGTGGGATATTGTAAATGTCTGACTGTGTCTGTCTGTAAATGTCTAGTCCCTCAGGTTTAACGAGCTTAATGCGTTCACGCTTGCGGGTTAAATCTGATGTCGACCTACTTTAGAGCAACTTTTACCTTACATTTAGTAACACCTCTTACAAATTTGCATTAACTTCTGTTTGTGGCGTGCCATCGTGCGCTTATGTTTTTATAACAGAAATAATATAGGGACTTTTACGTTTGAATCCACAGTATTTAGTACGCATATGTCTTGTGAGCATTTCGCTTAAGTGTATGCATGAAAGTATCAACCACTTTGCGTAAACATTTGATATTTCGTGCGAAAGAGCACCCCGTAGGTGCGAACTAATTTACCGTTTTTAGAACTTTGGTTCATGTGACAATGTCCGAGGCACTTAAGCCTGAGTTTGCAAGGATTTCAGAAATAATACAGTGATCGAAATGTGGACTTTTATAAGAGTCCCTTGTTTTTAACAATTTCATGTATGACCAATTAGTACTTGGTGCAATCCTCATCATAGTTAACTGCGATCTCATGCAATCATGCGATAACGCTGTGCCTCGTTGAAGTGGAATTTGACTTATTGAAAATAGCGACGAATGTGATCTGTGTTCCAAGGATTATACAAAGGTACCCCGGACAAATCTTCAATTATGTAAGTACCAGGCACCACCTCGGCTGTGATCCTGTAAGGGCCTTCCCAATTGGGACCCAGAGTCCCTACTCCTGGTTCTTGAGTTGAAAGAAGGAACTTTTTTAGGACTAAGTCTCCAATATTAAAGCGTCGCCCTTTCACCTTTTTATTGTAGTATCGAGCCATCTTTTCTTGGTATCTGGCCATCACTACTTGAGAATCGTTCCGTTTCTCCATGAGGAAATCCAAACCGGCCCTTTGTGCTTCTTCATTTCTCACTTCGTCGTAATTAATCTGTCGAAGTGAGGGTACCCCAATTTCGACGGGACATACCGCCTCGGCTCCATATGCCAATGAAAATGACGTTTCACCAGTTGCGGTGTGAGAAGTGGTGCGAAGCGCCCATAGCACTTGCGGGAGCTCATCTACCCATGCGCCCTTCTTGGACTCTAGCTTCCTTTTCAGGGTGTTTTTTATGGTTTTGTTCACTGCTTCCACTTGCCCATTGGCCTGTGGGTGATGTGGAGATGAAAACAGCTTTCTAATTCCCAAATCACCACACAACTCGTCCACGCTTCTGTTTTTAAACTGTTTAGCATTGTCGCTAACCAGCGAATGGGGTACCCCAAACCGGCATATGATATTCTTCCAAATGAACTTGGTGGTGTTGGCCTCGGTGATTCTCATAAGTGGTTCAGCCTCGACCCACTTGGTGAAGTAGTCAATTGCCACTATAGCAAAGCAATTATTTTCGGCTCCCCTAGGCATAGGACCTATAATGTCAACTCCCCATTTTGAAAAAGGCCAGGGGCTGGTCACCACGGTTAGCCTGTGATGTGGCTGATGCGGTATGGTTGCGTGTCTTTGGCATTTATCACACTTGCGCACAAAGTCATGAGAATCCTTTCGCATGGTGGGCCAAAAATATCCCTGTTTGAGGGCTTTCCGAGCTAGCGATAGTGCCCCGGCATGGTTGCCACATATACCTTCATGGATTTCTCTCATTACATATCGCCCTTCCTCAGGCCCAACACATCTTAGCAACGGGGAGGTGAAACTCCGTTTATAGAGTAGATCATCCAAAAGTACGAAATTTACAGCATACCTTTGCAATTTCCGAGCTGCTTCCGGCTCGTTTGGCACTGTCTGGTGCTTCAAATATGCAATTAGAGGGTTCATCCAGGATCTCTCTTCTTCTACTGTCAAAATCTCTGGTCCTGGCTCAATAGAGGAGGTCAACATGCGCTCAACCGGGATCAGATTATATAGCTCCGCATCACTGCTGCTTGCTAGTTTGGACAGGGTATCAGCATTGGAATTTTTTGTCCTGGGGATGTGCTGCAATTCCATTTCTTCAAAGTGTACCGCCAAATCTCTTACTTTCTTTAAGTAAGCAATCATAGAGGGTTCTTTGACAGAAAACTGCCCACTGAATTGATTTACAACGAGCTGCGAATCGCTATTCGCCACTATGGACTTGATCTTCAAAGCTTTGGCAAGTCTTAACCCAGCTAACAACGCCTCGTACTCAGCAACGTTGTTCGAAGCTTTGAACTCAAAGCGGATTACGCTATGTAGTTTAAACCCTTCTGGGCTTATTAGTAATATGCCCGCACCGGATCGCTCCTTAGCCGAGGACCCATCAACAAATAATTTCCACTCCTGGCTATCATCTGTGTTGTCAACCATTTCGACCTCCGGCGGGTGTGTGAATTCGACTACGAAGTCAGCCAAAGCTTGGCCTTTTATCGCAGTCCGAGGCACATAGTGTATGTCAAACTGGCTGACTTCTATTGCCCATTTCAGTAATCTCCCAGATACATCTGGTTTTTGCAACACTTGTCTCATGGGAAAGTTGGTGAGCACGTGTATGGAGTGTGCTTGAAAGTAGGGACGAAGTTTGCGAGAAGCGGTGAGTAGTGAGAGGGTAAGTTTCTCCATATCTGGGTAGCGTGTCTCCGCATCTAGCATGGCTTTGCTCACGTAATATACTGGAAATTGACTTCCCTCCTCTTCTCTGATCAATACGGAGCTAACAACCTCCTTGGACACAGCCAAATACAAGTAGAGAGGCTCGCCAGCCTTTGGCTTTGATAGCAATGGGGGTCGTCCCAAGGATGTTTTCAGGTCGGCGAATGCCTGCTCACACTCTGGTGTCCACTGGAATCGCTTCCCCCCCTTTAGGATTTTGAAAAATGGCAAGCATTTTTCTGTGGATTTGGAGACGAACCGATTCAAGGCTGCAATTCTTCCCGTTAAGCTTTGCACCTCCTTTGGATTTCGAGGCAATTGCATGTTTAGCAAAGCATTGATTTTGTCGGGATTGGCTTCGATTCCTCTTTTATTCACCATGAACCCAAGAAATTTTCCAGATGCTACTCCAAATGCACACTTCGCAGGGTTGAGCTTCATTCGATATTTCCTCAAAACATCGAAGGCCTCTGACAAATGGCGGATATGATCCGCGGCGATCATGCTTTTGACCAACATGTCATCAACATACACCTCCATGGTGTTTCCCAATTGTTTTGCAAACATGCGATTTACTAGCCTCTGATAGGTAGCTCCCGCGTTTTTCAAACCGAACGGCATAGCTTTGTAGCAATAGAGTCCTCTATCCGTTATAAACGAGGTATGCTCCTCGTCCGATTCGTACATGGGGATCTGATTGTATCCGGAGTAAGCATCCATGAAACTTAGCAGCTCATGACCTGCTGTGGAGTCGACCAATTGATCGATCCGGGGCAGTGGGAAGCTGTCTTTTGGACATGCCTGGTTCAAGTTCGAAAAATCAATACATACTCTAAGCTTCCCATTGTGTTTTGGTACCAAAACAGGGTTTGATACCCACTTCGGATAGCGCGATTCTCTGATGAATCCATTTTTCAATAGCTTCGTGACCTCGTCTTTTAAGGCCTCATACTTATCCGAACTCATAGGTCTTCTCTTCTGCCTATGCCCAGGGCTTCGTGGGTCAATCTGGAGTCTGTGACAGGCCTCCTTAGGATCGACCCCAACCATGTCGCCATGCTTCCATGCGAATACATCGAGATTTTGAAGTAGGAAGTCCTTCAATTGACTCTTGTATTCGGTTGGTGAGTCCAGTCCGACTTGTAATTCCTTGATTGGGTCCAATGGGTCTACGCCGAAGCACTCCAACCTTTCGGCCGGGGTGGGGCAATTGTCGCCTGCCATCCTTGGGTCCAGATCCGCTAAATCCTCTTCTAGGATCATCGTGACATCCTTATCTCCAGATGGTCCTTCACCCAATCTTTCAGGGTCTGGAGCGGCCTCGGCCATGGCTACATCACTGATCATGTTTAAGCTTCGATCTTGAAACTTCCGGATTGCATTTGTGTAACAAGCCCGGGATTCTGTTTGGCTTCCCCTCACAGTTGCAACACCATGCTCCGTAGGGAACTTCATGCAAATGTATTTGGTATGCGTTACAGCCCCCAAGTCAATGAGACCAGGCCTCCCAATTGAGCCATGATATGAGGAGATTTTGTCAACTACCAGGAATTCCATAGGGATTCTGGAGTGGGTCGGTGCTTGTCCTACTTCAGTCATAAGGGTTATGGACACTCTGGGGGTTATGCTGTCCCCCGTGAATCCGTATATCGGATCAGGGACTGGAATGAGAGGAGTGCTGATCCCCATCTTATCAAAAGTTACCCCGTAGATCACATTTACCGAGGCACCATCGTCCACCATCATCCGTGATAGCCCATTTCGAGCCACCACCACCCTGATAACCAATGCGTCGTTGTGTGGGAAGTGCACCCCAACGGCATCGTTTTGTGTGAAGGTGATAGGTTCCGTCCGAGGCATTCCCACAGGATGGGAGTGGATATGATAATTCACGTTGGCGGGCTGCTTGGCCTCTCTTATATACCTCTTTTGGGAGTTGTTTGTGCTCCCACCTGGGTGGGGGCCTCCCAGTATTGTGTCGATTTCACGGATGGGGTGGTCGGTCACAGGCATAGGCGGTTCCCGTGTGTCTTTGGCATGTGCCGAGGCGGTATCTTGGCCCTTATTCCTGTCTCTTTGACGATTATCAATTCTTTCCTTAGTTGAGTTCTTCCACAGAGCTCTCCTATCAGCTCGATTGAACTTCTGGCCACCATATTTTTGTGTCCGCCCTATGTCAGGGGGGAAGTCACCTCCCCTTCTCCCCTGTGCTTTTTGGTCGGCTAGCATGTGGATTTCTCTGCAATCCTCTGTTGCGTGACCGTAATATCTGTGGTAGGCACAGTAAGCCCCAATCATGGGTTGTTTTCCACTTCAGCCGCTTTCCACTCTCCCTTGAGCCGTGTGAGGATTTTGAGAAGGGGTGTTAGAGTGTAGGTGAGGGATAGCTTCCGTGATTTCTGCTGCAAAGCTAGATCCTGTCCCCGGAAATGGACGTGGCGCGCCACCTCGGCTACCGCCGATCCTATCCTTGTTTCCGCCCTTTTTGAGGTTCACTTCATTGGAATATCCAAGGTTGTACCTCCCTTGGGGGTGATTATCTCTGGCCCTAGCCATTTCCTCTGATACAATCTCTTCCTTCATCAGGTCTACCAGGGTATTGTAATCCCTTGGTTTCCTGCTCCGGACATCCCTCCAAAACATGCTGGTCATATCTAGCCCTCCTTTTAGGGCGGAAAACATCTCCGCTTCTGTGATATTTTCGCAGATATGCATTTCTTCAGTGAATCTAGCTAGGTAGCTTTTCAGAGATTCGTCCCTTCCTTGCCTCAGATCCTGAAGGCGTTGGAGTGGGAGTTGACCAGGCCTGGAAGAAACAAAACCATTCTTAAAAGCAGTTTTCATATCCCTCCAGCTGTGGATGCTGCCAGGTGGGAGTTTTTTATACCATCGTATGGCACTTCCCTCAAGGGTTAAAGCAAAAGCTTTACATTTCAGTGCCGGGGTGGCCCCGGCTATTTCCATGCTGGCGCGGTAATTTAACAGGTGATCATCAGGATCACCTCGGCCAGAATATTTTGCTATTTCCGGCATCTCAAAGTCATGGGGGACGGGGCATCTACGGAGGCCCTCCGTGAAGGGACTTACTTCCTCTTCGTCATCCAACTCGTATGACGGCAGCTCGTTATTCTCGTCGTGACCGGAATACTCCGGATCACGGTATTGGCCATGGAGCAGCGGAGCGTACTCCTGCCTTTGTGGTGGTGGAACGTGGCCGTAGTTTGGCCTTTCATGGCTCTGCAACTCGTCGCGAGGATTAGTCCGAACTGCTCCGGCTCTTCTTTCCTGCCTATTCCTAGGCTCATGTGCTGATGCCATCCTTTCTCCCCCCATACCTTGTTGGTCCCTGTACATTTGACCCTGCGATAGGGCTTCTTCAGCGCGTCGCTCGCGCCTATTTCTAGGCTCTGCGGCATTGTTCCGACCTGGGTCCGTTTGTCCCCGTCGTTGTCCCCTGAATAACCCTCCTATTCGACTAAAAACACTGCCGAAATTTGCGGGAGAAGCCTCCCTGCGTCTAGCTGGTGGTGGGTTTTGTTCCCCATGTGTTACATGTTCTGGGTCTCGCTCGTGGAAGGGCTCGGATTCCACTTCGTCGTATGCCTGCGGGTCCTGATAATAAGATACAGTGGCCGCCTCGGATGGTGAATAATGTGGCTGTGAGTATTGCTGAGGCATCACGAGTTCGTTCACAGCATACCCTCTGGCCATAAAGGCATTCATTGCAGCAGTCTGTTCTATTTGCTGCCTCTGCATCTCCAGCATTTGGGCCGCCATGAGTGTCATGTCTCGCATCATGCGGCGATTTCGATGCCAACGAGGTGGATTAGGTTGTACCACTTCCTCGTTGGCATTTTCATGGAGTTCTTGAGGAGCTTCGTCCTCGCTGTTTCGGCCACTTCTTCCCCTACGGGGGTTAACATCACCATCACTTTCATTCATGTTTCAGAAAATAAGTGTTGCTGCTTCAAACCTTTTTCAAGGTTGTTAAATTTATGTTTCAAAGTTCTTTACCTTTTTCAAGGGTGTTTAAACTTATGTTTCAAAGTTCTTTACCTTTTTCAAGGTTAACCAGCTTATCTTTCAAAGCTTCTACCTTTTTCAAGGCCAACCAGCTTATCTCTCAAAGCTCCTACCTTTTTCAAGGCCAACCAGCTTATCTTTCAAAGCTCCTACCTTTTTCAAGGCCAACCAGCTTATCTTTCAAAGCTCCTACCTTTTTCAAGGCCAACCAGCTTATCTTTCAAAGCTCCTGCCTTTTTCAAGGCCAACCAGCTTATCTTTCAAAGCTCCTACCTTTTTCAAGGCCAACCAGCTTATCTTTCAAAGCTCATACCTTTTTCAAGGTCAACCAGCTTATCTTTCAAAGCTCTTTGCAGTTATCCGCTCTATTGTAAGAGGTTATTCGTCCTTTTTTCACGACTACCTTTCTATGTGTGGCTTTTTATCATGTGTTTTCGTGGTTAGCAGTATGGCTTCCCACAGACGGCGCCAAAATGTTGACCACAAAATCCGGCTGGACCTTGGACCAACACGTCTCAGCTCCTCCCTCTTGAACACGTGGATCTCCTGCGCACTAAGACAAACAATCAGCTTGCAAAGGGGGCCGAGGTGGCTCCCGTTTGCACTCTGATGCCTAAGTCAGTGCTCATTTTAGGCAAATATATATTGGGTGCGAGAAATAAAAGTGTGTAAAAGAGAGAAAAGGGAGTGAGAGAAATATATAGTTAAGAGTGAGAAAATTGCTAACCCCCTACTTGGAGGCAATTGTGCTTCATTTATAGTGGAACTTCTTGTCTCGGATTGCGACACGTGGCATACTTTACACTTGTCATCACCCTAGCTTATGGATGTGACATTCTTGCTTTTCAATCGTAATCATTGCTACACTTCGCAGGGGATGGGCGCCTGTCACGTCGGGGTAAAGGCAGTGTCCCATCACTGACTCCATCTCTCTCTTCTGGTCAATGCCAAAAAGCACCCCGGCTGAGTATAAAGCACATCGGCTGGGCGTTAACCAGGTCGGTTAAAGAGGCTAGCTTGGCATACCACCTCGGCATTCATCTTAAGGTGATATTCCAGGCCTCAGCTGTGGGTTAAGGTCCATTGGGCCATTATTGGGCCTTCGCTGGCGGATCACTGTACCTTTCTTTGGGCCCGGAGTCAACAAAAATAATCTGATTAAGCTACATCATCATCCCAACATAGAATTTAGTTACACATCATTGATAAAGAACAAAAACAGTAAATATAAGTATTCATTGAAAGTAGTGTAAAGAATGGAAATCTTGCACCAAGTATCTATTCTTCAATTATCTTCAATTCATGCTCCTTTGCAACGCTTGATTCCCCAAGAATTTGATGTTGAATTCTCTATTGTGACTAGTTCTATGGAGAGGCAAAGGTTTTATTTTTCGTTCATATAAGTTGTATTTATAGTTGGTGAAGAGACCAAGTTGAAGAAGGAAAGAAATTCATCAAATCCGCGCGCGAGTCTTTTTTGGTATCTGCACAGTGTTCAGTATTTCGACCGTATCTTTCTCTTTCCTTATCCGATTAAGATGATTAAAATTGAGTTAGAAAGATAAAATAAAGGGACACAATTATTCTTGAAATAGGATTTTCCTAATTCGAACATTTACTGCCCCATATTTTGGTCTCAAAGTTCGACTAGAATTCTGTCCAGAATCTTCTAGGATTGGAATCAATTTTATGGTAATATTCTTATCATATTCCATTCCTTTTTGACTTCTACTTGCATCCAATTGACTCCTAAAAATCCTCAAAGTATCTTCTTATTATCCAAATCAATCATTGGGTATTTGCAAGTTGGTCCCTCATGTTTAATTTGCTTTTCAGTCCTTCAACTTCCAGTTGCAACAATATAGTTCCCATACTTTGGAATCTTCTCAATTCGCTCGTTTCAACTCTCAATTCCTTCAACTGGATCCTCCAACTTCTTATTCCTTTACTTCGGCACATTGCATCTTACCTGTTGACGTCACAAACTTATCAATTGCTCATTTTAGCTCTAATTAGCCTTCAGTTATGCATTTTTCTTATCAATTGCTTCATTCTTCATCTTTTGGAATATTTTCTGCAAAGTAAACAAATAAACATAAATTAAATAGCATATATTCTAAAACAAAAAAAATTTATTCTAATTTAGACGTACAAATAAGTGTATAAAATACACTTATCAGAATTCCTCGGCCAGAATTTCACTTATCCGATCTTGTAATCTTTTCTCCGCAAATTGTCAATCCTTCAAACACATTAAGCTCTTCAATATGTATTCTTTAAGCCTTGACCTATATTCAGATAAAACTCTACCACCTGAACTAAAAGCAGCCTTCAATGCTACAGTTGATACTGGAGGTGCTAGTAGATCTCGTGCAATCATAGAAACAACTGGGTATTGATGCTCGTTTAGTCTCCATGTAACGCCCCGGGTTATAAAGCACCTGGGACGCCACATCATCGTCTCAAATTGGTTTTCAAGAATAATGAATTTGCGAAAAATAAATAAAATTTCATTTCATTTAAGAATTCAATGATAAATAATTCAAATGATCAAAATAACTTAACTAATGGTAAAGAAATTCATAACGTGTAATTAAATGTGTGTAATAAATTATCTCAAAATCATATTTTATAATTCTTCAATAGACACCATTGCGTGCTCCATCGCCAACTCCGACATCTGAAAATTTGTAATTTAAAGAAAGGGTGAGCATTTCATAGAAATACTTAGTAGACTCGACGCATAATAATCATTAGTATTACAAATAAGCACATAATCATGATATTCAAGTCATCTCATAAACAAATAATAAATACAAATTCAAGTCTCATGCACTTAGGCAAGTAAATTATTGTACCATCATGCTTAAAGAAGCAAGTAATTCTCGTAACATCATGCTTAAAGAAGCAAGTAATTCTCGTAACATCATGCTTAAGAAGCAAGTAATTCTCATGAACACAATCATATATGCAATATCTATAATACAAATAATTATTCATGCGCGTTTTAGAAAATAATTTTGTAGTTAGGTGTCTACCTTATTTCTCGAGTTTTGAGCGAAGTGGAAATAAAACTTTCTATTATGCTCGCGTCTCGTCAAGCCCTAAAACTAAATAAATTTAAATTAGTATTTTGGGATTTAAAATTTTAAAAGAAGAATAAAAGTTTTAGAGATTAAATTGAAAATCAAATATAGTTGGGGTTGAAACAGAATTTTCAAAAAGCTTGGGTTGAAACTTAAAATAGATTTTTTTTTTAAAAAAAAAAACTCTAGGGCTGATATTAAATGATTTTAAAATTAGGGGGATTGAATTAAATAACAAAGGAACTGATATTTAAAACATTTTAAGACTTGGGGACTGAATTAAAACATTCTTTAGAACTAAAAAAGAAGCTTACAAAATATTTTAAAACTAAGAGGACTAACTAGAAGCACTTTAAAAATGTATGGGACCGAATTGCATATATTTTGATAGCTTGGGGTTTAAAGGAGAAATTTGAAAAATCAAAACAAATAAAACAAATCACTCCTTCTCTCTCTGTATTCGGACAACAGAGAGGAGAGCGCGACCGGGGGCGTTTCTCGAAGCCGGCACCACTGGCGGGGATTTTGGCGGCGAGTGGCAGTGTGCAGCGTGGGAGCACATGGGGTTTGATTTTAACGATTTTGGTACAAGATGGGTGCTAAACCGAGGCAAACAGAGGCTAGTTTTTTGTGGGTTTTTCCGCCAGAATATATCGGTGGTCGAGGTAAGTGTTTGGGATACGTTTATTCTTTGATTTTGGGTTTTTGATTTGGGGCTTTTGGGATTTGATTGGATGTCCACCGGAAGTGGGCAGTGTGCGAGGTCGCGGTTCGTGTGTAGTGGTTACGATGGTGGATTGGTCGTGATGGTGATGGTGTTTCTGGTTGTGAGTTTTTGAACAAAGGGTAGTAGCGATTGGCGTGGTGTGGTGGCAGTCTGAGTAGTTTGCACGGTGGCGTGGTGGTGGTTTGGTAATTACAGTCGCCTATGGGTTCAGTTTGTGACTCTACGTTTGGGTATGGTTAGGGAGTTTGAAGGCAGTGAGTTTGATAGCGTGATGGATGTATTCTGGTGGTGATTATTCTGGTTCGGTGATGGCTGCAAGGTTGACTGTGGTGATCCTGAATTTGGAGACAACCCGAAAGGCAAAAATTTACCTGTTTTTGTGATACTGAAACCGTGAGTAAGGTGTGGAACGTGAATGTGTTTAAATGGTGGTTTAGTTTGTTTGGTGTTGGTGTTGGATTGAAATTGTGTAACCTTAGCAGATAAACATGGGTTAAGAAATTGATGAGGTTGAATTTGGGTAAATCACGAAATTTTCAGGATCTTAGATTGATAAATCTGGATAATTTCGAATTTGAAAAGAAATTAAGCTGGGATTAAATTTTGGATAAAATGTGGATTTTTAAGAATTTTAAATTTTTAAAATCTTTGGGATAAAATAAAATAATGATTTTGGGAATATTTAAAATAAAATTTGGAATTGACTACGATTTAAAATAAATTCAAAATTTTAAATTAATAATTGGCTGGATGAATACGCTTCATTTTTAAAATAAGTGAGATTGCAGCGACACGTTTTAAATAGTTTTAAATAATTATTAAAAAAATTGAAAATTTTCTCGGTCGCCACACTCCACCACTTAAGAATGTCAAAATTATTTCTCTCATCATCTTCTAATATGCTAAGAATGTCATGTGAGAAATACATATTTAACTAGCTCGGATTTCACTAGAAGCACTAGGAAATGTACCAGGAGTTCCCTTCATGGTCATAAGGTAGGAAAGTAAATCAATGTCTTCATTTTTGTATCACATTAGGGGTGGGAGGGGTTCTTCTAACATTTTTACCTAACCTTTCGGCATTGATCTCATACATTTGACATAAACATTTTTCTAAATCTAAGCATGTTAATTTATTTGATATTGCATTTATGGTGTGTTTAGCTCCCTCTAAATTTATTCTAGGGCCAGTTACCGTTACTAATAGAAACAAAGTGGGTAAATCTTCTCAATATTTTCTAAACTTATTGCTAAATGATTTGAGAGAAAATTGGAAATTATTTGTACTTATTAAAATTATTAGCAATGCAATAAAAATGCTTCAATAGTAAAGGACTAGTGGGATAATAAATACTAGATAATTTGTTTGTAACATCGTAAAAGGGCTTCAAAAAGTTTAACATGAAATACAAGTTTCGAATCAGTAGGTAGCAAATCAAAATTTAGATTGTGTGAGTGCCGACCATTGTAATATTCACATATTAAATCCTCATAACCTTGACAATGTTCAATCATTAAATAAGTTGAATCCCGTCTATGTCCTACATCTATAATAAATGATTGTCCAGGCTTATCATGTTCTGTACAATGTGTATCAAAAGCTTGTTTTCTAGAAAGTGTTATCATAATGAAATTGCAAGCATACCTAATTTTTTTTCTCAAATTCATCTTCTATAAGCTTAAGGTCATCTTGAACTATCAAATTAAAAATGTGACACACACAAAGAACATGGAACAAGACTCCACAAAATTCAGGATATATGTGGTTAGCTAATCTATTTATCACTACTTTATTAACGAAAGCATTATCTAGTGTAAAATTACGAACTCTACTATCACAGTTAAATTCTCTAAGAATTGCAAGTAGTACATTGAAAATATTTGTTACATTATGTGGGTAATCAATAACTTTAAATGCCATAATTCTTTTGTGCATTATCCAAGTATCATTTATGTAATGACGGGTAACAACTACGTAACCTCTATTATTATTGTCAATCCACAAGTCCAAAGTAAATGATAAGTTACCATTATATTTATTTAAAGTATCTATAATTTTTTGTTTTCTTTTGAAATATTTAGCAATGCAATCAGCTCGTAAAGTATTTCTAGAAACAGGTTTGTACCTGAGTTGGAGATACTTCAGAATGAAATCCGTGAAATGTAGACATTCTACAATTGAGAGCGGGAACTCACCACTCGATACGAACATAATCATCCCTTCCTGGAGCACTAGATCTTGGTTGAAGACTCAATTAGTTAGAATCGATTGACCAAATTGTAGCTGTATTGGTTTGCTTCAACCGAGCCAGGTTTTCGACATTGTTTGTAATGTCTATTGATGTGTGTTGTGCCTCCACCCTTCTTCAAAGAGGAAACTCCTCCACAATTTTTACATTGTGCTTTATGTATCGTGTTTCCATCAGCATCTTTAGCTGTTGTTTTAATCAAATTGAAAAAATTCTAGCAAATCGCTTTTTTCGGCCTTTTCGAATTTTTGTTCGAGCCCGCCGTCGTGCTAGCGGAGCCGGATCCATATGCAACAACGAAATCTACATCACTAATGTCATCCAAATTAATACGAGTTCTAGTATCTTCGACCTCATTTTTCAAGTCCACCAATTGTCGGGAATTGGAATATCGTTGAGAGTTGCAAATTCATCAATAAATTGGCTAGAAGAATAATCACGAGATTGTGAGTGTGTTAGTAGAAATAATAAAAATAGAATTGGAAATTTGGAGATGAAAATGAAATATGAAATTTGAGACAATATTGTATGAAATATTTATAGAAATTGAGGTTGAAGATTGCAAATTGCAATTAACACTTGACTTGGGAGTTGAGAAGAGACTAGAGAGTAGTGTAATTTCTTGATATAATGATAGAATTGAGAGAGTAGATGTACAGTCAAATGGTCAAATGAATTAAAAAAAAAATTAAGCCAAACGATCACAAATGTGACAGTTTTGGTCACGAGTGAGACACGTTTTTACGAGCCTAACCAGCCGTCTCGTGAGCTAGCCCATTTTGACTAGTGAAAACGGATCAGATGAGCCTAAAATGGGTCAGCTCATGAGCCGACCAATTTTACAATCTGGTTGGCCTGTCCACGAGCCGATCCACAAACTTCATGAGCCAAACCCGAACTGTCCAACACTCAAATTTTCTGTCCGATCCAAGCCCAAGTCCCTGTTTTCAGGAGCAGAGCCGAACTCTGAACTATCCAGCTCGTTTGTAAGCCCTAGAAGGGGGTGGTTCGACCCCCTCCCACCATATTTGTGGGTGGTTCGAACCACCCTTCAAATACTGAGGTGGTTTGAACCAACCATGATTCTCTCTCTCTTTTTTCTTCATTTTCTACTGACGACTGTCAAATTTATAGTTTTTATTGAGAACTAAACTACAATTAAATAAATTATTTTACTTGCTCTTTAGTCCCATAAAGTATAAAATTTATATTTTAGTCCTAAAAATTGTTAAAAACTCCTAAAATGACTCTAAAAATTATAGAGTTATACGAGGTTGTAATAGAGAGTTCTTGGGGCCAATATGAAGTTCTCAATAAGTACTTTATAATGATATTTTCGGATCCTAAAATCAATAACCGAGGTAAAATTTCTCGTCAAAGTTTACCACTTAAAACCAATTTACTTTTATCTTTTTCGATTTATTTTCAAGTGGCTAGTTTTGTCTTAATTTTTGGTACACTTATAGTAATCAAAATTGAACTTCCAATATATCATTCTGAAATACTCACGGTATAGTTTCCCGTATCCTTGCCGAAACGCAATATGATGAACTATAGCAAAAGTTATGGATTGTCAAGATAAGCCTTTAAAACAAACATTTCGAATTGTCAACCTTCTTTACTAAAGTTTTTGAGACAGGTACGTCAATAAAATAAGTGACTACAATATGTCATTTCGAAGGTCATTCAAAGCTCTATACGATGGTATTCTCGAATAGTCAAAACAGATAAATAAACTAAGAATTTACGCATTCCAAAACTATACGAATAATTCATCATTAATATATATATATATATATATATATATATATATACACACACACACACACACACACACACTTTAATTATTAATATTTTAACCAATAGTTTACGGATTAACTTTGGTCTATTATTTTTCATTTTTGGGACGAATTCTTAGTTCCGCTTAGAAGTACTGATGTGTTCCGGACCCTCGACAATTGGAGTCATAGCAGGCTTAACGGGAAAATTTAAATATTCAAGCCAAATTGGAGCAAAAACGAGGCAAAAGGGATCAGTTTGGTTCTTACGGCCGTAATGTCAAGATTATCATGGCCGTAATCAAGTCACTGATCAAAATGAAGAATTCCAGGTTTTCAAAGTTACAGCCGTAAGTATTATGGTCACGGCCGTAATCCTTAAGTAGAAGAATAGTTACGGCCGTAACTGATGCTGTCACGGCCGTAAGTTAGGATGTTCACAAATAATGCGGATTTTTAATCCCTTTTTCGTATTTTTATTCCTTTTCCAGTTTTTAGCTACTTTAGGTTTGTTAGAACTCTATTTTGAGTCCATTAGCGATTAGGGTTTTATTTTGTTTATTTATACGCTTTTTTCATTCATTGTAATTGAGACTTCGATTTTGATATAAATAGTTTTTATTGAGGATTCAATAAAAGTTATAGGTGGATTCTTATGTTTTTCGAACTTATCAAAAATATTTCTTGTGGCGTTCAAATATCGAACTTATCAAATATTCGCTAGAATATTTGTGGCATTCAAATCGGAGACTTATCAAGGAGATTGGGCAAATCCTTTTGGCGTTTCGAAAGTCGTGGTTCTTTATTCCGCATCGTTGAGCCATCGCGTCATGAATATTGGGTCATGATTCATCTGTCCAACCACAACTTGAGTTCGGAACTTTCCGACGTTTCTTTCGCTCTTCGAATCTTATCATCTGGTATCAGAGCTGGACTCTGAATTCAGGTTTTTCTATCCAGTTTGATTTTTATGTTTATCATCGAGTCCCATAAAAATCATTCATATCTTGTTGAGTGTTTTGTTTTCAGTTTTTTTTTTATTTTAGTTTTCTTATTCTTCATGTCAGTAAAAATTTTCAGTTTTTGATCCATATAAATATCCAACAAAAATTCAAAAGTGTTTGTTTTATTCGATTCTTATCCAAATCCTGTTATGTTTGTTTTGTTGCATTCGTGTCGAATTTATTAAAAAAAATTATTTTTTTTATTTTTTATTTAATTCCGAAAATTTATTATTCAAAAAAAAAAAGGAGTTATTCCAAATTCAAGAACCACTTTCTTGAGTTTCTTTAAAATTCTTGATATTCATTTCCTTCTAAGTCAATAAAAGTCGTTCTTGCTATTTGATGTCTAAATCCTCTTCGTTCTTGAATTTTTGAAGCACCATATAAGGAATGGATTATGATCCGAGCTCTTTATTCCAAACTAGATGTTATGTGGATCATAAGGGGTGCAGTTTGGCGATTGATGGAAAGTGTTTTACTAATTTCGTTAGTAACATCGTGATTGAAAAATTAGGATTGCCCCTAGAACCACACTATAAACCTTATAGGATGACGTGGATGAGGGAGTTTGGGAATTTCAAGGTAACCAAACAAGTTCTAGTGCCTATCACCCAGGGAATGTATAGTGAGGATGTATGGTGTAATGTAGTGCCACTGAAATCTTATCATATTTTATTGGGAAAACCTTGGAGGCATAGGAGGGAGGCTGTTTATGATAAGAGTATGCACATATACAAATTCCTTAAGAAAGGGAAAACATGCGCACTATATGGGTTGACATTAGAAGAAGCACTAGAAGATTCACGGAGGATAAGGAAGGAGAGTGAAAAGTGGCATAATAGGAGGCATCATGGGGATAAGGATATTGATAAGAAGGAGAGAGAGTTGAAATTAAAAACAAATAAACGAACTCCAAAATTTGATGAGGAGAAGGTGGAATTGGGAGTTGAGGTTGAAGTTCAAGATTTGAGCGTTGAATTGGAATATCCACATTTGGGTAGTAATGAGATAGTACACGAGCGTGGTGATAAAAATCTAGAGATAGGAGGTGTGGTTGAATTTGAAAGTAAAAATATTAAAGAGGTGCTTGAGAGAAAAGAAGTAGAGAGGAATAAACGAGAACTTGCAAAGGAAGAAGGAGGTGAAGAGAAGGGCCTCGTTGTTCCAAAGGAGGAATTGACGGTGATAATTCATGAATACAAGGATCCATACCTTGTACCTCATGAACCTAACATTTTCCTCCCCGCTTTATTTAATTTTGTCTTGCAGGTTAATGGTACGTGAAAATTTGGGCAACACCACCAATGTCCAAAGGTGTTTCAACTTCAAGTCATTTACGTAACCTCCGTTGCTGAATATTTTTGGTTGATCATGTGCAATGGTAGGAGAAGTTTTCCGTTAGATATAGGTGGTGAAGTGAAACAACAGGAACAAAGCTATGATTCGGGACGAATCATCCTAAAGAAGGAGGGTAAGATGTGTTCTGGACCCTCGACAATCGGAGTCATAGCAGGCTTGACGGGAAAATTTAAATATTCAAGCCAAATTGGAGCAAAAACGAGACAAAAGGGATCGGTTTGGTTCTTACAGCCGTAATGTCAAGATTATCACGGCCGTAATCAAGTCACTGATCAAAATGAAGAATTCCAGGTTTTCAAAGTTACGGTCGTAAGTATTATGGGTACGGCCGTAATCCTTAAGCAGAAGAATAGTTACGGCCGTAAGTGATGCTATCAAGGCCGTAAGTTAGGATTTTCGCAAATAATGCGGATTTTTAATTCCTTTTTCGTATTTTTATTCCTTTTCCAGTTTTTAGTTATTTTAGGTTAGTTAGAACTCTATTTTGAGTCCATTAGCGACTAGGGTTTTATTTTGGTTATTTATACGTTTTTTCCATTCATTGTAATTGAGACTTCGATTTTGATATAAATAGTTTTTATTGATGATTCAATAATAGTTATAGGTGGATTCCTATATTTTTCGAACTTATCAAGAATGTTTCTTGTGGCGTTCAAATATCGAGCTTATCAAATATTTGCTAGAATATTTGTAGCATTCAAATCAGAGACTTATCAAGGAGATTGGGCAAATCCTTGTGGCATTTCGAAAGTCGTGGTTCTTTATTCCGCATCGTCGAGCCATCGCGTCGTAAATATCGGGTCATGATTCATCTGTCCAACCACAACCTGAGTTCGGAACTTTCCGACGTTTCTTTCGCGCTTCGAATCTTATCAAGTACACTCCATATACTTCAATACATATCTTCCCAATTATGGAATCGATAATTAATTTATTTAATCGATAAAATTACTTAAAGTAATATTTAATATTCTTATTTACTTTTCGTTGATAATGTCAACTAAGTTAGAAGTCTTATTTAATGTCGTATAGGTCCCCAAGTCAAATAAATAAAAAAAATTATTTAACTTCCAAGTGGGTCCCGTTAAATGTGAATAACATAATATAATAATTGGACGAATTTTAGGGGCATTACTCTCTTCCCCCATTAAAGAAATTTCATCCTCGAAATTTCATCATTTAGCTATATCAATCTTTATCTTTTGTCTGCATTCTTCTACCTTCAAACTTTAAACTCGTGTCTTCACGAGGGTCAATCATATTAGTACTTAAATCTCATTCTATAAATTATTCACATTGTGTCTAATTAGATTATTATAATTAGTAGGACTTCTATCTGCATTCTTATCTATCATCTTAATTGAACTGTCCATATGATGAATCGATGTTCTTCACTCCCGTATTTAGACGTAATAATGTTTGGTAACCACAACTTCAGAAAAAGTTTTCAAATACTTCATCATGATTAACTTACAACAATATGCTTTAGCAGTAACATAAACTCGCCATAGGTGATAACTTAATCGTAATCAAGTTCTAGTCATCCAAGTAGTTTTTTTTGTAGTGATCTTTCCCAGGTACACCCATACTCCAACCTATTGTTGCTTGTGTTACCTCATACTGTATATTTTCAAAGTAAATATGGTGGCCATGAAGTTTACCTTGTGATTCAAATATCCTTCTTATCTTGATAAACAATTAGCTTCATCATCGCACTATAGCGACCCAGAATTTTTACACAATTTTATAATTATTTTAATATTTAGAAAATTGTCGCTACTATTTCACCCATTATTTTGAAGTTAACGCCGCGACGGATTCGTCTAGCCAAGTCAAGAAATATCGAATTTGTTCGATTTTAAATTAAAATACGAATTTCTAAAATTATGTTATTTTAATTATTTATTCAAAGTATTATTTTCAAAATCATTTTGAATTCCAAATTTATTAAAATATCTCAATTTTCCTTATTCAAATTATTTCAAGTCCAAATACGTAATTCGATTTTATCTCAAAATTTATTTATTCTCAAATTTATTTCCAGTCCAAAATATATCAGTTTTAGTACAATTCTTTACATAAAAACATCATCATTATATATATAAAATTTTATATCTATTTTCTATTTTCATATTCCATATCATTATACAAACACCAAAGCATTTCCAACTAATCTCTACACAATTTCATCATCCTTCCATGTGCAAACTCCATCTTTACACTCCATTTTTAGCCCCCACGTTTTCTCCTCCTTCCTTTTCTTTGTCCACCAAAAACAACCATCATTATGGTTCAAGAACATAATGATGATATATACATGTTCTATTATTTTTCACTCTTTCCACTTCACTACACCATCACCAAAGTATCTTCAACATGGGCACACAAGACACCATCATTATCATCATAATCATCACTCGGCCAAGAGCAAATACCCAGCATCATCTCACCAACTACACCTACCACCATTCCAATTCATCATTATAACATCCCTTTCATCACAAATCACATTCAAGTAATAATTCAGTCTCCATTCCCACCTTTCACTACCATCTCACGCAGCCATTATCATCAATCCACACAATTTCAAGAAAACAAACTCAATTTCCAATCTGCAAATCAAACCAACACCGTCCATCATCACCAACCCCATTTGCAGCAACAGTCTCCACCACCCCAGTCACCAGTGCTCAATCAAACAAACCAATCCTCAATCAGTCACCACCGGTCAGCCACAATACCACCACTGCCGGAACCACTGTTATCATCACCAAAGCAGCCACTCAACCAAACCAACAATCAAACCAAGTTCACTGCCAACCCAAGAATCCAATCGATCACTGCAACACTATAACTCATACGCAGCCAGCCAAAAATTATCAAACCATCATCAAGCCATCTTCTAACTTCAAACCAATCATCGAACACAAACCAAATTCATCATCAATATCAGCACCATAGCCAATCACCAATTGAATCAGCGTCATCATCATCATCAACACCCTCTGCACTCACTGCCAAGAACCATCTCCAACTCACCTCCGATCTGTTAAACAGCCACCACCACTGCAATGTTAATCACAACCGTCCTCAATTCCAATTCGCCATCCTCAAATCCGCCATAGCCGAATCTCCAAACCTAGTCCCAAATCAATCATCCAAATCCTCACCCAAAACCAAAATCAAAACCCAAGAATCAAAGGAGCCAGTTACTTACCTCAAGCGCCGCTCCCTTCGCCGGAATTCCAAACCCAAATCACAAACCCAACTTCAATCTTTAGCCTCGGTTTCGCGCATCAAACCTAACCTACTTCAATCCCATCCCTCGCCGCACCTTACTCCTACGTTCCGCCGGTGTTGCGCCGGTGAGTCGACGGTTAGAAACCAGATTTCCCCAGCTCTCGCCCTTCCCAGTCGCCGATCGCCTCCCTCTCGCTTTTCGCTCTCTGTCTGTGATTGTATCGAAGAGAGAGAGAGAGAGAGAGAGATAAAATGTTTAATTATTTTGATTTTCAGAAATTTGCACTTTGGTCCCTACGTTTTCTGAATGATTTAAATCAGTCCCTACAGCTTTGAATAGTTTATTTCAGCCCTTTTAAAGTTTTAAAGTTATTTCAAATCAGCCCCTCAAGTTTTAAAAAGGTTTTATTTCAGTCCTGTCAGCTTTTAAACTTATCAATTTCAGCCCTTAAGTTTTAAATGAGTTTAATCAGTCCTTCATTTTTTAAAATCTATTATTCAGTCCCTGCTGATTTACTTTATTTGATTTTAAGCTCAAGTTTCAAAAGTATTCATTTTAATCCCTCAACTTTCAAAATATTCATTTTAGTCCCTGAACTTTCAAAATATTCATTTTAGTCTCTCAACTACCAAAAGTATTCATTTTAATCCCTCAACTTTCAAAATATCTATTTTAGTCCCTGAACTTTCAAAGGTATTCATTTTAGTCCCTCAACTTTCAAAACATCAATTTTAGTCTTCAAATTATAATTTATCATTTTGAACTATATATTCGATATACTAAAGTGACTTATTGGCTAAGACGAAGCGTACGGAGAATTTAAAGAAATTGAAGTCATTCCCGCTCAACTTTGCACTCGTCGGATTTGAGGTAGACTCGCACTTATTAATTGATTTAAATTATGATTTCATATGAATGTCATGTGACTTGTGAAAGTCAATTTTTAAGAAAAGCAAGTATGTTTTTATGAAAGGTAAATATACCTTATGTTTTTATGAAGAGTAAGTATGTTTTTATGAAAAGAAAATATACTTTATGTTTTTACGAAAAGTAAGTATACCCTATGCTTCACGAAAATGTTTTTTTGGATCATTGCTATGAAATCAATCTACCAAGATTGTTATGGGTCCCATATGATAAGTTATGATATGTTAAGGGGACCGGAGTTTTAGTAGCGCTACACATAAGAATTCTTGCCACGAAGTTCGGTAACATTCTTGTGTCCCCTATGTTTATGAGGATTTGCCACGAAGTTCGGTAAAATTCCTATGTTTCCATATGTTTATGAGGATTTGCCACCTAAGTTCGGTAAAATTCCTGTCGCATATGTTTATGAGGATTTCGATCCTATCTTATGTTATGATGCAATTGATCCCTATGAATTTCAAAAATTATGCTTGGTATACTTACTACATAAGAATTCTTGCCACCGAAGTTCGGTAAAATTCTTATGTTTATGAGGATTTCGATCTTATCTTATGTTATGATGGAAATGATCCCTATGAATTTCAAGAATTATGTTTTGGTATACTTACTGTTACTGTGATTTTACTGCATAAGAATTCTTACCACCTAAGTTCGGTAAAATTCTTGTGTCTCCCTATGTTTATGAGGATTTCGATCTTATCCTATGTTATGCTTTCAAAAGAAATTATGCTTGGCATAATTAAAATGTTTTTTTATAAGTATATGATTTTCAAAGAGCTGTTTTCAAAGAGCTATTTTCAAAGAGCCTATGATTTGCAAAATATGTCCCGTGCTGTAATGTACAATATGAGTTTTATCAAGAGCCGTTTTATAAAGAAGCTCTATCAATGCCCGTTTTATAAAGAGCCGGGATTTATGTGTTTAATCATCTTATCAATTAAATTAATTTGCGATGAGTCTACTGAGTATTTCCCCCATGAAATACTCACCCTACTTTTTTAACAGTTTTGCAGATTTCGGAGACGGTGGCGAGCGATGAATGATGGTGGCAATAATCGTTAAACGGTTGAAAGTTTGACGTTAATGATTTCCGTATTTTTCCAAACAATCGAATAATTTAGAGAAGTTCATTTATTTGAGAAATTATGACATTGTTAATTTCTTTACAAAATTAATGGTTCGATTTACTATTTCAAATGGTTTCATAAATGTTTCAATTTTATCGGCCATTACAGTTTATTTAATGTTGCCAAAAATGAATTTCAATTATTTCTTCCGTAAAAAATATTATTCGAAAAATTTAGACAGAAAATGACGTAGTGAATCGGGTATACGGAACTCGGGGCGCTACACGCACCGCGCTAATTCACGCCATGATTTACTCATAGAAGTATCTTTATGAATCATATAACATCCTCTTTTAGCTCAAATCTTTAGAATTGACGTAAGAACATGTCAGTTTTGTAAAAACATTCACCCTTAAAATATCATTGTGTTATATTAGAATATTTTTCTATTTGAACATCATAGTCTATTTTATACAACATGACGACAATATCCCTCTAACCTAAGAAACTTTTCATTTCAATGGAGTCCATAAAATCAATGGGCTCCTATTGGGGTCAAACTAAAATAATCCAATTACTCTTCATAAAATAGTTGCAGTGAACAAGAGAAGAATGAAGAAAGTTTACTTAATATCTCCAATGAGTACATGAAAATTAATTCGTTCTCTAGTTCTAAACAATACAACTCATTATCTCCAAATGTTTCAGTTGCATAGATTTGCTATCCATCTCTTTTGATTCAATCTATATAGTGTTTCCAAAACACAATACACAAGTTCAACTTAAGGAGTTCACCATAGATATGATATCATAATCTTATATATGGCACTTGAGCAAAATAAGAATCAAATAGTCACAATAGAGTGCTATACGAATCATACTCTTTCACTTGTTAAGGATTTTCAATAAGAAGAGATTGATTCAAGAGTTGTTGATTATGGCATAATAACTCAACAAATTGATAACTTTGCTGAGATTCAAGCTAGATTTATTATAGACATTCAATCATACATGTTTATATGAATATGAATGCTAAAGAAAGTTCAATAGAAAAACTAGGCAAAAATATTTTAGATCCATTGGGTGAAGAAAGTATCTATTTTGTAGATACAGATTTCAAGATCTTTGTATTTCAAAGGAGAAATAAATATGATCGAGTTTCAATAAAATCATGATTGGTTGAGTCATTTTAATAATAAGATAACGAATAAGCTACTAAAAGTTGCAATCATAGTAGATCAAAATATGGATTTGCTGTAATAGATGAACACAAAAAATTTAGGCCCTGTGTAAACAAACGTTGATTCTTTCAAATGAATACATATGTATGTAGAAATAAATTGGTAGAGAAAACTGAGGCTCACATGAAATTACTGATAAGGGCAAGATTTCAATTTTCCCTTATCACAAAGGAACAAAGAGCTTTGGACATAGCAGCCAAGAAAATGTTCTTTCAGAAAATGTAAGGGAAAAAGAAAAAAACACAATAAAGACATCAATTCAGTATACTTCTATTTTAACGACATACTTTGAAACATAGGAGGTACAACGACATCAATGGAGTATGAAGAAAATAAGATGGAAAAGAAAATTCTTTAGCTCCACGGGAAAATGGTATCCAAATCGTACAAGTTCCAATTAGGGAAAGTGAATTGAAATGGATATATTTCACTAGAGTCGAAATATGTCGAAATTAGATCAAGATATAACAAAATTAGGGAGTTTTGCTCTTCTGAAGATTAGGAATTATGCATAAGAAAATCTTGATCCACATGCTACCAAGTTTATCATGCCATGGATAGATAAATATTAATGAGTCATACTAGAGTTAAAAACAAATTAACGTGTCATGGTTCAAGATTAGAATTTCCACATTTTTTCATGAAGCAAAATAACAAAGAAGAAGATGTGACTTATAAATGAAGAAATACCACATCAGGAATTACTAGAAACAATCAATTGTTGAAGAAACAAAATTGTTTGAGTAACATCCGAACAATATAATATCAAAACCTAGTGTTATAATTCTCATATCATTTCCTGAATTAAAATAAAAAATAGGAAGATATGATTCATAAATCAATGGTTTTGGTAATTATCCAACGTGTTGGGTAATTTACAAGATTTAGATAGAAACGTTTGGTTAAACAATTTATATGGGCTTAGGAAAGACAAGTGAAAGACTTGCAAATACCAAAGCCGAGGTTTACTAAGAAAGTGACCTCAATCATTTGGTTTTCTTTCAAATGCAATTGAGAGGAAAAATCTTTATAAATGAAGACTCGGTTTTAAGATCATTTAACTTTCACAAAAGGGCAATAAATACGATTAGAGTCCAATAAATTGAGGTGTGTTATGTCATCTCGAATAATGCGATGACTAAGCTTAAGGATATGATTGAGTTGGATCACGAATGATACTAATTGATTATATTGCAAGACCCTGTAGTAATCGAATAATTTACATTCATGAAAGATGATATATGGATCTCAAATTTAATCGGTGTATTGAACGTGAAGGGAAATTAAGAATTTAAACTTTCAATAAACTAATTTAGAATTCCAAAATTGACAATGATTGGACCATCAATAGACACAATTGAGATGGAAATAATCATATGATCCAGAGACATAATTGAGATGAATAGAGATACGAAACAAATAGATTAAAATTAATGTAATGTCTTATCTCAGTCACATATTTATTAATAAAGAAATGTTCAATAATGAAACCAATAAATGCCGAGTCAAAAGAAGGTCCGCATAGGAGTCAAATATTTATTAATGAACCAGTTTCATGAAAAACGATAGATGTCAAGTCAAAAGAACGTTTAGATAGGAGTCAATATTCAAAACTTAAGACATCTAAAAAAATAGATGTTCAATAAGGTGAATCGAGAATGGGCCCTTGGACTTAATAAGTAAATGAAAACGAGGTTTTCAAAAACACTGTTATATTAGAATGATTTTCGAGACCTTTGTAATAAATAATTACAACATAAGATTTGGGCTCTTTGGAATAGATTTCAATTCAATGAAGTGAAAGATCACAACCAAAGAAAATCATATTATTACAATTTTCTCAGCAAAACAAATTCTGAATTTTCCTTGTACTAAGAAAAACAATTAGGGTACTTTTAGATAAGATCGTGGCGAGAAGAAGATAAACTAATGCTACCAAAACATGCTAAAAACACTATGTTTAATGAAATGGGGAAAAATAAAGTTCAATAAGGGTGCTGTAGTGACTATTTTACGAAGGGAAAAGATTTGACTTTTCTGATATCTTTGAAGAGGACCAATGAGAATGACCTAATAATCTTGCAAAAGTACAATCCATGATATATTTCGAAATACATTTAAATTAGGGTGTCGGCGAATATCAAGGAACAACACGGTCATCAGCACAATATCAATGAGAACATACATATGGTTGGAAATATCATTACCATTGCCATTACTAGCCATTATCAATCTTAGTTACTCCACAGAATAACTCAACCGGTGTACATCTTACATTGTGCATCTTATGATTGGCTGCAATGCATTATCAGGATTCACGCTTCAAAAGATATATATGTTTCCATAATATGGGGATAATCTTGTAAAGAATTCTAAAATCATTCCCAAGGATGGACATGAAATTACATATGTCTCGACTCCTGCATCTCTTATTCTTGAGCCAATAATTTTCTGTCCTTCAAGTGTCGACGCCTTACCATAATCTACCCTCTCAAAAGTTTTAAACTCAATCTAACTTTTTGGTACAACTCATCACAATAAAAGAAAATGATTTATCAAATGATGGAGTGTCCTAGACATCATCTGATGTGATCCAGGACCCTCGACAATCGGAGTCATAGCAGGCTTGACGGGAAAATATAAATATTCAAGCCAAAACAAGAATTCAGCAGGTTCGACGAGCTTTGAAGATCAAAACCGTGTCAAAAAGAACCGAAAATTATGCAGAAGGGCTGTCACGGCCGTAACCAACATTATTCACGGCCGTAACCTCCCCTCGGGTTAAATGCAGAATTTCAAGATTTTCAATTTACGGCCGTAAGTATAAGTGTCACGGCCGTAACCTTAACCAGAAACACACTTACGGCCGTAATGGATTAACGGATCAGATTTTTTTCCAGATTTCGCATTATTTTATTTCCTTATCAGTTTTAGCTATTTTAGGTTAGTTAGAATTCTATTTTGAGTAAATTAGCGATTAAGGTTTTATTTTGCTTATTTATACGCCTTTTTGATTCATTGTAAATTAAGACTTTGATGATTAAATAAAAATAGATTGAATGTTTTTCAATTGTTTAATGTGTGGATTCACATTACAAACCCAAACTTATCAAGATTGATTATCTTGTGGCGTTCATCCAGAACTTATCAAATATTCGCGAGAGTATTTGTGGCGTTGAAAATCAGAGACTTATCAAGGAGATTGGGAAAATCCTTGTGGCGTTTCGAAAGTCGTGGTTCTTTATTCCGCATCTTCGAGCCATCGCGTCGTGAATATCGGGTCATGATTCATCCGTCCAACCACAACCTGAGTTCGGAACTTTCCGGTGTTTCTTCCGCGCTTCGAACCTCATTATCATCACTCTTAATACATTTCACTAGATCATCTTCGTTCCAAGTATTTTATAAATCACTCACATTCTTTAGTTGTTAAGTTTGTTCTATCAATGAACTTTGCTCCAAGATGTCACACGTATCGCAAGTATCCATACCATATTTTAATTTGTAGGCTGTAGATTTCCAAAGTTGAACTCAAGTTTAACTTAGGATATTAAATAAACACCAATATACACAAATTATTCTAAGGCAAATATCCACTTGGAATTTCACATATCTGACAACTAATTTACATACAACAAGTAATAACTTACTTGGTTGGTGTAACTCCAAATGACCGTGGGACATGTGTACCCTGGGTAGTCTTCAGAATCATTTTATTAAAATAGTAGTGCCCCAATTTCATTTCCAATATTTATGCATTTATTTATTTATTTTTCCATAATTTAATTTTGATAACGAATAAAATAGTACTATATCATCACACTCTAAAAATAATTTGGACTTTTATATTTAAAGAATTATTTGACATTATTAAAAATAAGTATTTATCTCTGTTTTTTTTCTTTTTTTTTTGTACTTTAGTTTAGAAGAAAACAAATAAACCAACTATAATATAAAAACATTATAGTTAGGAGCTGATATAAAAATATTTAGTTAAAATAGGGAATAAAAGAGCGGAGAGCGGAAGATAGCCGAGAATAGCTATTTAAAATTATTTAACTATTTTGAAAATGAATTAAAATTATTCAAAAGCACTTGAATCTTTCTCGGGTTTCCCTAGTGACAAGCCCATGAATCAAGGTACCTCCAATTCATGCATTGTCATACCTACAATGCAAAACTAATGAGCTAATGCTCAACAAGTAACAATATGCATGATCATCCAGATGAATTTCAATTCACTTCCTCACAATGATCTCATTCCCAGACTTCAATCCTTTCTCATTATCTCAATTTATCCACATTTTCGATTTTGGGCCAGAATCCCACCACATTATACCGTATGAGCTCAAATATCAATTTGGCCAATAACATGTGCCTTCTAGTGCTTGTTGTCTATCAATGCCCACCGAGACTTGAGATTCCGCAGTTTGTATTCATCGTCATTCATCGAAACTCAAGATACTGCATTGAAAATTATATTATATCAATTAGGCATGACCTATTATATACGGTGCTCGATATGCCGATCCGCAGTCCCAAGGCCACCAAGAGACCTCCCTATGCCGCCAGTATAATGGCACCGGACTGCCAACACGTCATCCTCAACACCCTTAATGACCATCGAGAGCCTCAAGCGGGTTTATATATCCGAACGCGAAGTAAAGTACGCTACACTCGTAGGAAAATTCTATTATCATCCATGTCATTCTCTCTCTATATATCTCCATATACTCTTTATCTCTTTCTTTACCATTTATGATAGACTTCTTCTAAATCCACACAATGCACGCGTCAACGCTCATGAATGCTAACATATATTTGGTGCACCAATTTTACGTCATATAATCACATAATATGGCATTCCAATGACATTCATGTGCATTAATAACATATCATATCATAAAATCATGTCTTGCATACTTTCACCATATTTAGATAATTGTCACATCATATTCCACGTATATTACACCAACAATATATCTCGCATAATTACACAGGAGAACATAATAATATTAATAATATTATTTTGCATTGTAGTTGAATTGTTACTTACCTTTCTCCTTAGCTATCCTAGAATTCACGACTTTATTCCTCAATATTTGCATCTCTAATTCACTTGGAGTCAAACTAGATTGATTATCACTCCTTGCTTATTATATATATGTATATAAATTATAATTTATAATTTAGTCGCACGATATTACATTATATTTCAACTAATAAGTATAAATTAAAATCCAATAAAATTAAAGTGAACCATAAAGCTTATGAGCTGATGTCCAGGTGTGACATCAACCTTTTGATCAGTTTTGAGAAGTGGAAAACTGTCTTTTCGATCAAGCTTTGTTTAGTTCTGAAAAATCAATGCACAATCTCCATGTCCCGCTACTCTTTCTTACCAGGATGGGATTTGCCACCCCAAAAGGATTGAATGATTCCTATATGAATACGTTACTTAGCAATTTCACAACTTCCCTCGTCAAGCCTTCATATCTTTTTAGGTTAAGAGCTCGCCACTTCTACCTTTTTGGTTTCACTCTATGATAAATATGGAGGTGATGGAAAGCACGTTTAGAATCTATCCCTTTCATGTCAGAATGGGCCCATGCAAACATATCAGTATTGTCCTTCAGAAACTCGATAAGACCTAACTTTACATGCTATTTTAATTCGTGTCCAATACTGAACTACAATTCAGGTCTGTTTTCATCGACTCTAGCAACGTCTAGTTCTTCAACTGGTCCAGATCACATACTCTCTCGATTTTCTATAGGTTCCAGTGTCTGTAATTCTTCAATCACCTCATTTTCCTTCTCTATTGTTTGAACATTCCTTGGAGCAAAATCTAGGTCGCATTTATTTGCTGCTCTCTGGTTACGTCTCAAGGTTGCCACCATATGCACTGTGGGAAACTTCATATAATAGTGATAAATGGATGCCGCTACCTTCTGTTTGTGAAGAATTAGCCTCCCCAGGATGACATTGTAGTTAGATGGGATGTTAGCAACCACAAAATCTATAATTACTCACCTTTGACACGGAAACACTCCTAGCTCAATAGTAAAGAAATATCTCCCTTGGACCGAATATAATCCCCCGTGAATCCTTGTAACTTCGCTTCTGATTAAGGCCTTGTCTTTTAATTATTGTGTTGATGTTTGCTAATTTGGGTAATTGGATTCGTATTTGTCTTATTATCTAAATCATAGTAGCAATTGGTAATTTTATATTTCCATATGAAAATCCAATCTAGATTAATCAATTCGAGCATATGTAATTGATAATTTAGTTCACCTAATTCTTCTTGTTTTCACATAGTTAATGAATTAAATCTAGGGAGCTTATTCTAGGTTGTTCATTCACTCTAAATTAATTGGAGAACTAGTTCTAATTGATTATTATTAAGGAAGAATTGGATTAATCAGAGCTTTTTGATTATTCCGGGTGATAAATAAAACAAAGGAAATAGTACATGCGTTGCTTGGGGAATGACAATATCATGATAGGGCACAACCGAACCTGAGAACTAGGATTCTTTATTATTTGATTTTTATTCCAGCTATTTTACATCTTTATTTGATTATTTAGATTAATTGCAATTTTCAACTCAAAACCCCCCTTTACGATTCTAATTGACATGGCATTAAATTAGTTCCCGTTCCTCGTGGGATCGACCCTTGCTTCCACTGCTATATTCTTAGTAATAGTGAACAAGGAATTTAATTATTATTTTGGTGCGTGTCGTAATGCACCAAATTTTTGGCGCCGTTGCCGGGGAATGGTTAACCAATTTTCTGTTTAATCAATTAGAATTTTATTTTCTGCATTTTTATTTATTTATTTTTGTTTTCGGTTTAATAAAAAAAAAAAAAAATTTTGAAATTCCGAAAATTTTATTTAATTATTCATTTATTTATATGCATAAAACTCGATCCACTAATCCTAAATATTTTCTATTTGATCCAGAAATCGAGCGAACTTTTCAACAGCGAAGAAGGGAAGCACTAGAACAAATGGCAGCAAATAACCTCAACAACAGGACACTTAAACAATTGGCCACCCCAGATGTCGCTCAACAGCCACTCTGTATCACTTTTCCGACAGTGGAGGAGGGAAAAACTTTTGAACTCAAATCTGGACTCATTCACTTGTTGCCAACTTTTCGAGGACATGCTGGTGAAGACCCTTACAGGCATCTCAAGGAATTCCACGTGGTTTGTGACAGTATGAGACCCACTGGTATTACCGAGGAACAAATTAAAATGAGGGCCTTTCCATTCTCGTTAAAGGATGCCGCTACTGATTGGCTATACTGTTTACCATCCGGATCAGTCACCACCTGGAATGACATGAAGAGGCTATTTTTGGAAAAATATTTTCCTGCTTCTCGGGCTGGAACAATCCGGAAGGAAATTTGCGGGGTTCGTCAAAACAATGGTGAATCGCTGTATGAATATTGGGAGCACTTCAAGAAGCTCATCTCGAGCTGCCCCCATCATCAAATCAGCGAACAACTACTGGTGCAATATTTCTACGAAGGACTACTACCAATGGACAGAAGTATGATAGATGCCGCAAGTGGAGGTGCCTTAATGGACAAAACACCGGAACAGGCTCAGGCTTTGATTTCCAACATGGCTGAAAACACTCAGCAATTTAACCCAACCCGAGACATGCAAGTTCGCCGCGTGAACGAGGTAAGTAGTTCCAATATAGAAAGTCAACTGTTTGAACTAACAAATCTCGTTAAACAACTTGCTGTAGGAAGTGCACAACAAGTCAAGGCATGCGGGATATGTGCGAACTTCGGACATCAAACTGATGCTTGCCCGGTATTGCAAGAGGAGAATGGCGAACAGGTAAAGGCTGCAGAATTCCATTTCAAAAACAGCAATACAACCCGTACTCCAATACCTACAATCCTGGCTGGAGGGACCACCCGAACTTGAGTTATGGGAATAACAAACCTCCAGGTTTCATCTCCAACAAGCCTCAAGGGAATTTTCAACAACAAGGAAATTTCCATCCACAGGGACAATATCAGCAAAAGCCACAATCATCAGGTATGTCTCTCGAAGAAATGATGAAAACTTTGGCCACTAACACTCTACAATTTCAACAGGATGCCAAATCCAGCATTCAAAACCTGGAAAATCAAATGAGTCAAATGGCCATAGCTATCAACAGACTGGAAGCACAAACAGGAGGAAAATTGCCATCTCAACCCGAGGTGAATCCGAAGAATGTAAGTGCAATTACTCTTCGAAGTGGAAAAGAAATTGAGGCGCCACAATCAAAGCCAACCGCGAGTGAAGATGAGGAGGTTGAAGAAAAAGAAGTCGAAAAGAAAAACAGCATTCCACAAAACTCTCAGGTAAAAACCGAACCTATTGCGAATGCGAAACTAACTCCACCGCCTTTTCCGAGCAGGTTAGCGAAGGCGACTAAGGAAAGCAAGGAGAAAGAAATTCTGGAAATGTTCAGGAAAGTGGAAATCAACATTCCACTGTTGGATGCAATCAAGCAAGTGCCCCGATACGCGAAGTTCTTAAAGGAGCTGTGCACCAACAAACGGAAGTTGATGGGAAATGAAATGGTAAGAATGGGGGAAAATGTGTCAGCACTCTTCCAAAGGAAACTGCCCCCAAAATGCAAGGATCCAGGCATGTTCACTATACCATGCCAAATAGGTAACACTAAGCTGGATCGTGCATTAATAGATTTGGGTGCATCTATAAATGTAATGCCTAGGTCTACATACAATGCATTAAAACTTGCTAATATGATTGAAACTAATGTTATAATTCAACTAGCCGATCGTTCTAATGCTTATCCTGACGGGGTAGTTGAAGACATTCTAGTGCAAGTAGGCGGGTTAGTATTTCCTGCAGATTTTTATGTATTGGACATGAATGATGACCACTCCCCCAACTCCACTCCTATTTTGTTAGGGAGACCATTCCTAAAGACATCTAAGACTAAGATAGATGTTAGTAGTGGCACACTTTCCATGGAATTTGATAATGAAATTGTTCAATTCAATATTTATGATTCCGTGAAGAATTTTGGTGATGATCCTGTTTATTCTGTTAATGTTAATGACTCTTTAGTACAGGAAGTTCTCGATATTGGTGGAAAGGACTGTCCAAAGTCTCCGAAATCAGGTAAAATCTCATCCATCTCATTACCAATTTCTGATGAAAAACCTCTACCCCCTATTTTGCAGATCTTAATGAAGAGCATGAAGAAAAAATTGAGTTTTGGGAATCCACCTAATCCCGGTTGAAGGAGGAAACAACAAGTCGAGCCAACGACAGTAAACAAAGGTGCTGCTCGGGAGGCAACCCGAGAGGGGAGTTTCTTTATCTCCTCAACTTTTTATTTTCGTATTTTCCTTTTTGGTTAATTTTAGTTTATTTAGTCATTTCATTTGAAAAAAAAAAAAAAAAAATTCAGTAGCCTTGTTACGGCCGTAAGTTAACATTTTTACGGCCGTAACTCAAGTCCAGTTTTTATACAGAGGCCTTATTACGGCCGTAATTACATTTTTACGGCCGTAATTGTTTCTTGGCAATTTTTTTCAGACTGTGACTTAAGGCCGTAAGTCATACCTTCACGGTCATAAGTATACCCTTTTTCAAAATTTTAAAACGGTCCCCTCGCGCATAACTTCCCTTTTCTTGTTTTGCTTTTCAATGAGGACATTGTTTTGTCTAAGTGTGGGGGGGATTGAATTGATTGTGAGCTTAATGTCTTTATCTACTTTCTGTAGTCGAAACGTTAAAATTCAGTTTGAGTCAGCATCCATTTTAATCTTTGATAGGAAGCGACCCCACTTTTGGTTCATTTTTTTGAAAAATAATTGCATAATTGGACATGAATTAAGCACGTAGAGATGAATTTTCCAATACTTTCCGAATAGGTTTGAAAATGGGGACAAAATGCCATATCTCTGCAACCTAGTAGATTCAAACCCAAATTTGATATGACTGATAACTACCTCGAGTAAAGAGATTCACCCCTTTGGCCACTAGATTTTTTGCATTTTTCAATTCGACCCTAAGACCGAGCAATGACCAAAACTCATAATTGGATGGGAGACACACATATGAACCATAATTTGTGAGCTTTTGAGCCTATGAGCTACTTTTACTCTTTATATAAAGCTCTTATTTTTTTTTTATGTGTGTCCTGCATGGTAGATTTGTTCTTGGATATGCTTTTGTGTACATGCCGTAGTAGCTTCTTGGCTCGAGTGCAAAATATAGTAAAGGCACTAGGATGAACCAAATTTGGCCTTCTCAATAAGCCTACCATTGTACATTTACCAATAGAAGACCCTTTGAGCCTTAGCCTTTCTTTGGAATATTAATACCACACTACAAGCCACGAATACCCATTCTTTCATGTTATCCTTTTTCTTGAACCTATAGAGAACGGATTCACAAGCTTGTGTTGGTTGAGAAGTATGAGATGGATTAAGTTTCAAAGTGGAAATTCAATCTTGTGTCATTGGGGATTGTGGGGTGATTTGACCAAAAGAGAAAAAAAAAATTGCAGTATATGTTTGAAAAAAAAAAAAAAAAAAAAAGAGAAAAAGAGAAGTTCAGGCCAGTTCTCAAATTACGAGGTCATGAACATTTGCTAGTATTGAAAATAAACACTCAAGCTGCACAAATGGAAGTCTAGTGTTAAATCAGTTGGATAGCAGGGAGATTATTAATTCATGTTGAAGAAGAAAGAAGGGAAGTTATAATTGAACCGATTCGGCTTGTGAAACTCCTTCTCGATTCAGCCTAAATGTTTCCCTTTTATCCCACCTGACCCGAAGCCCCGCTACAACCTAACAAAGACCTTTGCTTTGCACTTGTGTTATTGTTGGCTCCGGTTTTGACACTTGAGCAATCTGTGGTAACAAGTTTTTCATGCAGTGAGTTGAGCGTAAATTCTCACCTTTATATACACTTTGTGCGAAGAGAGATATCTGGTGAGAGTGTTGGCTCCCATTACATGTACTTATGAGTGGTTTGAATTGCTTGGTCTATATTTTGTGCCCTTTTGATCTGAAACTGTGTATTGACTAAAATTTTTACCATGAGATAAACCGCACTAATCTGTTGGCATTTACTTGAATTAGTCAAAACTTACATTTTATGGGGAATTGATAAATTCAGAGAGAACTCACGAGAGGTGAAAGGATATAATCCACATTGGGGTATCAATTTTCATTTTTGTTCGGAGAATATTGGGTGATGCATCTCTTACACACACTAACACACTCCGATTATGCAATTTGATTTTCGTGCTAAAAAGAAGTGGGTTGTGACCTTGACTTTCCAGATTTAAAAGTCTAACATGTTCATTTGATTTCCGTGCTTTAGTTCTTTTCTATCATTATTCGAGGACGAACAATGGTTCAAGTGTGGGGGGATTTGATAAGTGCTTTACTAGCACTTTATTTCTTTACTTGTTGCCTCGAATTACTGTTAGTTTGATCCTAATTAAGTATTGCTTAATACATTTTATGTTTTATATTGTGTAGGATCGCAAATGACAAGAAAAGAAGGAAAAAGGACTAAAAAGCACGTAAAAAGGAAGTTCGAGGACCTGGCATGTAAATAATTTACGGCCGCAACCATGAAAGTCACGGCCGTAAGAAGCTGATTAAACAAAAGTACGAAAATTTGCAGAAACCAAGTCACGGCCGTAACAAGGATGTTACGGCCGTATTGAATGCAAAGTCACGGCCGTAAGAAGTGAATCAATTGCGTAGAAATTAAACAGAAAGTGAGTTACGGCCGTAACTCCTTATATTACGGCCGTAACTTAAGCCCGAAAAAAAAAGGGAATTGTTTCCTTTTTCAACTTAAACTCTATCTTTGGTATTTCTTTTTGGCTAAGCTAGGGCACGAATTTGGGCTCTATAAAAGGAGCAATTCAGTACCAAAGAGAAAAAGAAGAATTTATTTTTGAGAGCCACCAATATCAAAGTTTGAAGAGAAGAAATTTCGGGCAAAATCAAGGTTAATCAAGACAATATTTTTGGGGAATTCTTCATGGCAATGCGTGGCTAGTCTTCTCAACCTAGTTCAAGGGGGAAGTTGTGTTCATATTATTTTATTATTCATTCCTCAAACTCGTAACGTAGTTCTTGTTTTTATATTTTATTTACTGGATTTCTCATGAACATTAATTTCGTCAAGACAATTTATTAATTGATTAAGGCCTTGTCTTTTAATTATTGTGTTGATGTTTGCTAATTTGGGTAATTGGATTCGTATTTGTCTTATTATCTAAATCATAGTAGCAATTGGTAATTTTATATTTCCATATGAAAATCCAATCTAGATTAATCAATTCGAGCATATGTAATTGATAATTTAGTTCACCTAATTCTTCTTGTTTTCACATAGTTAATGAATTAAATCTAGGGAGCTTATTATAGGTTGTTCATTCACTCTAAATTAATTGGAGAACTAGTTCTAATTGATTATTATTAAGGAAGAATTGGATTAATCAGAGCTTTTTGATTATTCCGGGTGATAAATAAAACAAAGGAAATAGTACATGCGTTGCTTGGGGAATGACAATATCATGATAGGGCACAACCGAACCTGAGAATTAGGATTCTTTATTATTTGATTTTTATTCCAGCTATTTTACATCTTTATTTGATTATTTAGATTAATTGCAATTTTCAACTCAAAACCCCCCTTTACGATTCTAATTGACATGGCATTAAATTAGTTCCCGTTCCTCGTGGGATCGACCGTGTCGTAATGCACCAAAATAATAATTAAATTCCTTGTTCACTATTACTAAGAATATAGCAGTGGAAGCAAGGGTCGATCCCACGAGGAACGGGAACTAATTTAATGCCATGTCAATTAGAATCGTAAAGGGGGGTTTTGAGTTGAAAATTGCAATTAATCTAAATAATCAAATAAAGATGTAAAATAGCTGGAATAAAAATCAAATAATAAAGAATCCTAGTTCTCAGGTTCGGTTGTGCCCTATCATGATATTGTCATTCCCCAAGCAACGCATGTACTATTTCCTTTGTTTTATTTATCACCCGGAATAATCAAAAAGCTATGATTAATCCAATTCTTCCTTAATAATAATCAATTAGAACTAGTTCTCCAATTAATTTAGAGTGAATGAACAACCTAGAATAAGCTCCCTAGATTTAATTCATTAACTATGTGAAAACAAGAAGAATTAGGTGAACTAAATTATCAATTACATATGCTCGAATTGATTAATCTAGATTGGATTTTCATATGGAAATATAAAATTACCAATTGCTACTATGATTTAGATAATAAGACAAATACGAATCCAATTACCCAAATTAGCAAACATCAACACAATAATTAAAAGACAAGGCCTTAATCAATTAATAAATTGTCTTGACGAAATTAATGTTCATGAGAAATCCAGTAAATAAAATATAAAAACAAGAACTACGTTACGAGTTTGAGGAATGAATAATAAAATAATATGAACACAACTTCCCCCTTGAACTAGGTTGAGAAGACTAGCCACGCATTGCCATGAAGAATTCCCCAAAAATATTGTCTTGATTAACCTTGATTTTGCCCGGAATTTCTTCTCTTCAAACTTTGATATTGGTGGCTCTCAAAAATAAATTCTTCTTTTTCTCTTTGGTACTGAATTGCTCCTTTTATAGAGCCCAAATTCGTGCCCTAGCTTAGCCAAAAAGAAATACCAAAGATAGAGTTTAAGTTGAAAAAGGAAACAATTCCCTTTTTTTTTCGGGCTTAAGTTACGGCCGTAATATAAGGAGTTACGGCCGTAACTCACTTTCTGTTTAATTTCTATGCAATTGATTCACTTCTTACGGCCGTGACTTTGCATTCAATACGGCCGTAACATCCTTGTTACGGCCGTGACTTGGTTTCTGCAAATTTTCGTACTTTTGTTTAATCAGCTTCTTACGGCCGTGACTTTCATGGTTGCGGCCGTAAATTATTTACATGCCAGGTCCTCGAACTTCCTTTTTACGTGCTTTTTAGTCCTTTTTCCTTCTTTTCTTGTCATTTGCGATCCTACACAATATAAAACATAAAATGTATTAAGCAATACTTAATTAGGATCAAACTAACAGTAATTCGAGGCAACAAGTAAAGAAATAAAGTGCTAGTAAAGCACTTATCAGCTTCCTTGGGCATAAGATGACATGCGTCTGTTTCCATTTTACAGAAAGTATTCCCGTACAAGACATTTACAGCATTCCCATCATCCACCAAAGTTCGGTAAATTTTAATTCCACTTACTGGCATTGTGATAACCAGGGCATCCGAATACGGCTGCGATACACCTCTGGTATCTTCCTCACAAAAGTCAAATGACTCTAAATAATCTGGTAAAAATGATTAAGTTTAGCGCCAATTTGTTAACATCATTTCCAGCGTGGAGATTATCAACAAAGTTTGATTGGGAATTTGATTACTTTAATTTTTTGTGAAGTTTTTCTGAGTATTCAGGTCTCAAAATAATGAAGTCAAAAGAACTGAGAATTTTGTACGAAATGGAACTTAAATCACCAACGAAGAGTCATGTTTTTTCAGTTCGATTATTTGTTGTGTCACGTGTCATCCTTCGGGTAAGCTCGTTCAACAATAAACTGCCACATAGACTATTGGCTCTTCAACTTATTCCACCTCGGTTCGTTGAGCAACATATTATATTCTAAAATTACCTAATGAATTCAAAGATATAAATAAGTTGCATTAGTGTCACTTAAGTTCTTTAGTTAACGAATACTCGAGAACAACAAAAAAGGTGAAAAATAAAAAATAAAATAATATAGTGATGTTTGGTACAAATAAAAATCAAAGTTTAACTTATATCAACAATCAATCTCAATTTTATGTTCCATCGGACCCATAACTTTTTTTTTTAGGAAGACCCAAAGTCTGATTTTAATCTTCAATAAATATGGGCGTAACGTTATTCTATATTTTATGTTTTCGTGGAATTATTGCTGCAAAATCATTGATAATTTTAGGGATGGCAACGGGACGGAGATGCCATTCCCCACCCCATCCCTATTTAAATGGGGAAGGGATGGAGCGGGGAGGGGGCAGGGCGGGAATGTTAAAATCCTTATTTATATCCCATTTATTATTATATATTTTTTATGCTTAAATTATTTTGATCTAGATACTATATTTAGATAATAGTATAACAATTCAAGAACGTTGCCATACTAAATGTATAATAAAACTTAATTGAGTTAATCAATACTTGTAAGAGACATTAAAACATTTATCGATGTAGCTCTAACTATGTTTAACAAGTAATAACCCAAAATCTAATTAGTCAAAGTTAATTCTTGTTCAATAGATGAAGTAATAGAAATCTGTATTCAACTCCAGATAGTTATTTCTTACCTTTTCTAATGCGTTGATGTAACTCTTTCCTGCACAAACTCGTCAAAATGAACTCTATTTCATTCTTGTGCTGAACAAATATAAATCAATTGGAGTTGACAAAATCATATAATGCAGCAACGTAGATGTATTACATATCCTCTGTTCGACTTTCAAACATGAGCATTTTATGACTACAATAAACATAACTCCAATTTGAGAATTCATTTGTAGGACAATCTTCTCATGATTAATGTGAATTCATTTCTTGTAGCAAAAGGATGTTTGATTTGTTTGTTTCACTGATTCAGGCTGTAAGGACAAAATTGAATAGAAAAGTTTGCTTGTTTCATATAGTTAATAGAAAACTATTTGGCCTTTGGAATGAGTAATCGATCATACTTTTTTTTTTTTTTAAATTATCTTTGGGCATCTGATGTTTTTAATTTGTTTAAGCTTTTTTAATTCATCTTGTTAATCAAGGATGGGACTGGAGCAGGTTTGGGTCTGGGACCGTCATCCCCGTCCTCGTTTCAGGGATACTTTTTCATCCCATCGGATTCGAGGATTCCCCGCACAGATTTCATCCCTAGATAATTTGACCTCTGTTAGCTTCTGTTTGATAATTTTGTATTTATAAATAAAGAATTTAATATTTTCGAGATAAAATGTGTTCGAAAAATTGTTTTGAAAAATATGTAGTTAAAAATTAACTTGTAAAAATGTATTATTTATAAACTTGTTATAAGTAAGGGCATGTTTGGCTTTGAAAGAAAATTTTCAATTTCCCTTAAATTCATTTTAAATCAAACATATTTAAGGAACTACAAATATTCACATTTCCAATCACACATTCCTAAAATTCATTTTTCTTTTGGCTCTATGTTCCCAACACAACTTTAGAATAGTCTTGCCCCCGGGCACAACTCAACTGACAAAGACTGATGGGATATAATGTCAATTCTGTTTGCAATTCACAGGATGGAGAATTCGAGTTCTGACAGCAACGCTTTGAATTTGACTTTCTTGTAGATTTTATCGGTGGTCAAACTCTAAATCTCTAATTATTTGAGGTATATCCTGAAATTTACATCCTCCATCAAAATTCAGGTGGGGTTGTTGAGGGCATCAAAATTCAGGTGTGGTTGCTGAGGGCCCATAAGGAGAGTGCTTCACAATAAAAAATAAAAATAAAAATAAAAATAAAAATTATAAAATACAGAGCCATTACATTGGAGTTTGAAAGTCCCACGCACTCCTATGTGAGTGGCGTACACCCGTGACCCGAGAAGAAGAAGATACAGAGAATTGACTATTGAGATGGGAGAAGAGGCCCCTCCGCCGCCGCTGTCGCCAGTAGATCAGACCGTGGAGAAACCATGGCATTCTTACATATCGGAGGATCTGTCCCGTACTGTCCAGCAGTCCACCGACTCCGCCATTCGGTCTGCGCGCTCACTCCAGCTATCCTCTTCTACACATCTCCGGACGATCCAGGTATCTACCACCCTTCCATTGTTCCTATTTACATATCGTCTATCATGATTTATTTTCAACAAGAATATTTATACTATTATACATTTCGTCTTCGTTTTATTGTTTGCAGGATTTTATCCCACAAATAAGATCTCGTTACAAAACTCACGAAGATGCTTTCTTTCACAAAGCTAAAGGTGTCTGTCTGTGCTCCCTCTCATTCTATGATGCTCTTTATATGTTAACTTTCTTATCTTCTTCAACTCCAATTTCATATCAGATGAATTGGTCAGAGCAAGTGAACATCCAGCAGTAGCCGGTGGATTCGCTGTTACTGCTGCCCTCCTCCTCATGCGTGGTACGTGTGCTCTCCACCCCTTGCTTTCACCTTGGACGGAGAGAGACTGTGACGTGGTATTGTTACACACACACAAACACACACACATTCACCTACTCTAAACCACTGATAAGAGGTAGTGTTTTGGAAGTGCTTAAATCTAGTTAGGCATACAAATCCCTCTATAATTAGATGTAATGATACTATCCATTATGTATTGATTGTTGAACGTGTTATATTTTGAAGATCTGTTGTGAAATTTTTTGAGAATCACTGGATATTCTTTTTAGTGAAAATTAAAGGACTAATTTATACCAAAACCACTGTTAAGTAGCTGCAAATTCTTAGTAAGATAGTTTTAGACAATTTGTTCATTTGACCCTGACCTGAAACTGTCACTTAGAGAATGTTTGGTTGAGATCAAAAGTAACTCAAACTTCTTCCGTTCTTTGCATAGACAATTTGGGAGTGCTTATACACAACCTCTGTTTTCTGACATTAAGGAAAATAGTTTTTATTTTTTAGTAAGGTGTGTTCTATCAAAATAGATAACTTTTTTCCAACTTTAATCAAGGAAAAGAGTTATATTCCCCCATTACTCCAACAAAATCACTTTCATTACCGTCACTTTCTTCCCTTTTCTTGAATTCTAAACTATGAACAAAATTACGAAAGAGATGCAGCCGAAACTGTGAGAATGAAGCATTCTCGTGAAGCTATCCCATTGTCTGAAGTAATGCAGAAAAAAAAAACCTTATGAAACCACCAACTACACCGTCTGAATCTTCGTCTCTCCGAGAATTGGAAAATTCAGCGTCTTCCAATGTTGCCTATTGGGCATCCCATGGTTCGAGTTTAAGAGTGAGAGACAACTTCATAACTCATGTATTTTTGGGTGACAGAGTTGATGCTTCTGCCATATTTAGTGACAGATAGGGAGATTTGCAAGTGTGACACCCCAAATTTTAAATTGTTTGAGAAGCACACAAATTTAATATACAAAGATAGCATCTCTTCTATGTGTTGATTACTATAAAACATGGTTTGAAAAGGCAAAAATGTACTGAGTCGTTTTTCCTTCATGAGGTGAGGCGTAAGTCTCAAGGCGCTTTGAGGCATAAATCTCGCCGTAAACCAAAAAAATTAGTAAACATAGAAAAATATATAAAAATAAATACGTAATAACATAAATAAAATGTAAGACCCCGTTCTCTTTGCTGTTTTGAGCCCGTTTTGAGTTTTCGATTTTTGGAAATATCAATAACGTATTCACTTTGCCCATTTTCAGAAACGCGTTTTCCAAAACAACAAAAAAAAAATATAAAGAAAACTCAAAACAAGTTTATTTCGTTTTGGATATTTTGTATTAAAAAGTTAAAAACGACCAAAATGCGCGTTTTTGATTTTTTTTTTTTTTTAAATGTGAGACACTTCCTTCACTTGAAGTTCTTATATTATTTTAGCATTATATATAGATCCACGTTAAGATTTATTTTTTTATTTATTATTATTATTATTATTATTTTTTTTTTTTAAATGTGAGACACTTTCTTTACTTGAAATTCTTATATTATTTTGTCATTATATATAGATCCATGTTAAGATTTTTTTTTTTTTTTTTGTAAATTATTTTTATTATTTTTACCTTTTTTTTGGTAAAAGTGAGACACTTCCTTCACTTGAAGTTCTTATGTTATTTTGTCATTATATATAGATCCATGTTAAGAATTTTTTTTTTTTTGGTAAAAGTGAGACACTTCATTCACTTGAAATTCTTATGTTATTTTGCCATTATATATAGATCCATTTTAAGATTTATTTTATTTTATTTTTTGTGTAAATTTATTATTATTATTATTTTTTTTTTTGTAAAAGTGAGACACTTTCTTCACTTGAAGTTCTTATACTATTTTGCCATTATATAGATTCATGTTAAGATTTTTTTTTTTGTAATTTATTATTATTATTATTATTATTATTATTATTATTATTATTATTATTGTAAATGTGAGACACTTCCTTCGCTTGAAGTTCTTATGTTATTTTTTCATTATATATAGATCCATGTTAAGATTTTGTTGGTATGTGGTTAAATTTTTATTTAGCTGAAACAATATTAATGATGAATTTATTGACGTAGAGAACTAACTAATTTATTAACATTAAAATTAATGTAATTCAACAAATCAATAATTTTTTACATATAAAATATCTCAAAATAACTATATCAAAAAATTACAAAGTAAACGCATTTTTCAGTTTTCTAATTTTGAAAACAGTTTTCCAATATCACAAAAAGAGAACATGTTTTCAGCAATCCCAAAACAAACAACCAAAATCCAAAATTCAAAATTCAAAATCCAAAATCGAAACACAAAGAGAACGACCCCTAAAAGTTTCCAAGAACGACAAAATACTTAAAGTATCAATGCAAATAAATACAAAATAAATCAATAAAGACAAGTAGCAACTCAAATCAGTAGAAGTATATATAATTTTTCCCCCCTTTTGTTTTAGGATTAGTTTGAATTATACACTTTTATTAATGTAAAAGTTTTCCAAAAATAACAAATTACTTAAAAGTATCAATGCAAATAAATACAAAATAAATCAATAAATACAAGTAGCAACTCAAATCAGTAAAAGTATATATAATTTTTTTTCCCTTTTGTTTTAGGATTAGTTTGAATTGTTCACTTTTATTATAGCAAACCAAATAATTAATTTAGATTTTTAGTATCTTAAAGTTTTGATTAAATTATTGGGTCAGACATTTATGAGGCGCACGACTCGAAATTAATGAGTGTGCATTGGGGCGTATGCCTCATCCGGCCCTTTAAAAATATAAGTATCGAAGCGTTTCTTCAATGCCTCATCCCCTTAAAAAATACAAGTATCGAAGCGTTTGTCTAATGCCTCACCCTGAGGCGGGCTTCAAGGTGCTATGGTGGAACTTTTTTTTTTAAACCATGCTATAAAATGTATACATTGAAGGTTATTGGAATATTTAATATATTACATATAACAATAAAAAATTTAATATATAAACAGTTTTTCCATTTTGGTATATGATACTTTTACCCTCCTTATAAGTAACTTATAAAAAATAAAATTACTTATAACTATATTGTTTATCCAAACACATGTACTAAAAAGATGATTTTACTTAGCCAAGCAGGGGCGGACACATGGATTTTGTTCAGTGTAGGCGGAGGTGGACCTTTCAGGGGTTCGGGGGCGGAAGCCCCGAATTTTTTTTAACGAATAGGGCCAAAGCCTTAAGCGTGGAATAGCAGGGTGTAGCGCCCCGAGTTCCGTATACCCGATTCACTACGTCATTTTCTGTCTAAATTTTTCGAATAATATTTTTGCGGAAGAAATAATTGAAATTCATTTTTGGCAACATTAAATAAACTGTAATGGCCGCTAAAATTGAAAACATTTATGAAACCATTTGAAATAGTAAATCGAACCATTAATATTGTAAAGAAATTGCCAATATCATAATTTCTCAAATAAATGAACTTCTCTAAATTATTCGATTGTTTGGAAAATACGGAAATCATTAACGTCAAACTTTCAACCGTTCAACGATTATTGCCACCATCATTCATCGCTCGCCACCGTCTCCGAAATCTGCAAAACTGTTAAAAAGTAGGGTGAGTATTTCATGGGGGAAATACTCAGTAGACTCATCGCAAATTAATTTAATTTATAAGATGATTAAACACACAAATCCCGGCTCTTTATAAAACGGGCATTGATAGAGCTTCTTTATAAAACTGCTCTTGATAAAACTCATATTGTGTATTACAGCACGAGACATATTGTGAAAATAATAGGCTCTTTGAAAACATCTCTTTGAAAATAGTTCTTTGAAAACAGCTCTTTGAAAACAGCTCTTTGAAAATAGCTCTTTGAAAACAGCTCTTTGAAAACAACTCTTTGAAAACATCTCTTTGAAAACCATATACTTATAAAAACATTTTAATTATGCCAAGCATAATTTCTTTTGAAAGCATAACATAAGATAGGATTTAAATCCTCATAAACATACAAGAACTTTACCGAACTTAGGTGGCAAGAATTCTTATGCAGTAAAATCATAATAACAGTAAAATCACAGTAAGTATACCAAGCATAATTTTTGAAATTCATAGGGATCAATTGCATCATAACATAAGATAGGATCGAAATCCTCATAAACATATGCGACAGGAATTTTACCGAACTTAGGTGGTAAATCCTCATAAACATATGGAAACACAGGAATTTTACCGAACTTCGTGGCAAATCCTCATAAACATAGGAGACACAAGAATGTTACCGAACTTCGTGGCAAGAATTCTTATGTGTAGCGCTACTAAAACTCCGGTCCCCTTAACATATCATAACTTATCATATGGGACCCAAAACAATCTTGGTAGATTGATTTCATAGCAATGATCCAAAAAAAACATTTTCGTGAAGCATAGGGTATACTTACTTTTCGTAAAAACATAAAGTATATTTTCTTTTCATAAAAACATACTTACTTTTCATAACAACATAAGGTATATTTACCTTTCATAAAAACATACTTGCTTTTCTTAAAAATTGACTTTCACAAGTCACATGACATTCATATGAAATCATAATTTAAATCAATTAATAAGTGCGAGTCTACGCATTCCATGAAAATACATTTTCATTTCCTTTCATAAAAATAACTCTTCACAAGTCACATGACATTTATATGAAATCATAATTTAAATCAATTAATAAGTGAGAGTCTACCTCAAATCCGACGAGTGCAAAGTTGAGCGGGAATGACTTCAATTTCTTTAAATTCTCCGTACGCTTCGTCTTAGCCAATAAGTCACTTTAGTTTATCGAATATATATAGTTCAAAATGATAAATTATAATTTGATGACTAAAATTGATGTTTTGAAAGTTGATGGACTAAAATGAATACTTTTGAAAGTTGAGTCGGAAACTCAAAACAATAGGGTTGAAATAGTAGATTTTGAAAATGAAGGCTGAATAAAATCATTTAAAACTTTGGGACTGAAATGGATAACTTTAAAAGCTGAAAGGACTGAAATAAAACCTTTTAAAAACTTGAGGGCTGATTTGAAATAACTTTAAAACTTTAAAAGGGCTGAAATAAACTATTCAAAGCTGTAGGGACTGATTTAAATCATTTAGAAAACGTAGGGACCAAAGTGCAAATTTCTGAAATTAAATAAATAAATCAGATCTTAACCCTTTCTCTCTCAACACTCTCTCACTCTCACTGAAATCGGACCAAGGTGAACTGGTGAAGCAACGAAGGCTGGGAAAAATATTCACCGATCTTCAGTCGGCGATGCGCCGGCACAACATCGCCGGAAGGTTGCGGTGGACGGCGGCAAGAAAGTGGTTCCGGTTTGAGGGATTTGTTGCTAATTTTGAGTGCGAAGTTAGGGCTGGAATCCGAGGTGAAAATCGCGGCTTTAGGTAGCGATTTTCTGGCGGTCGAGGTAAGTAACTGGTTTACGTTAAATCCTGGGTTTTTGGTTTGGATTTTGAGTGTTTGATTCGAGGTGAATCCAAGGCTCAAGATCTGATCTTGATTGCGATTTGTGCGGTGATGGTTTGTTGTCCGATCGTGGAAGTGGGGAGTTGGAGGTGGCAGTAGTGTCAGATTGTAGGTGATTGCAGTGAGTGTGTTGAGATCGATTTTGGAATTGGGGTGATGATGATGGAAGTTCATGGCTATGGTTGAGGTTGAACTGTGGTTGCAGACGGTTGGCGATGGCTGGATTGAGGAGTGCTGGTTGACCGTGGCTTTATGAATTGGCTGTGAATTGATTTCTTGGAGGTGTGACTGAGTTGTGTGATGGTGATTGAGGGTAGTGAACTGTGATGGTGGCTATTGTGTGATCGATATTGGAGGTTGGTAATGGAGCTGCTGGTGGTTCGCTGGTGCTGGTGATGGGATGATGAAGATGGGTTGTGAAATGGATGTTGAATTGGAGAGGCAGGGGAGAAGTGTGGGCTGGACTATAAAAGGGGAGGAGGAAGATGACTTTCGGCGATAAAGGAAAAAGGTGCAGGGTTGTGGGGTTGGTCAGTGATGATGATAAAGATTCACAACCATTCAGGGTTGTGGGGTGATGTATAAAGAGAGGAGGCATATGACTTGAAAAGAAAAAGAAAGAAAAGAAAATGGTTAATAGGGAACATGGGAATCATTAGAATAGAGGAAAAATCGTGGGTGGAAATGTAGGTTGGATAAATTTTTGATTATGATAAATATTGGACTAACTTTGATTATGAAACGTATTTAAAACAGATACAATTTGGAATTCAAAATGATTTTGAAAATAATACTTTGAATAAATAATTAAAATAACATAATTTTAGAAATTCGAATTTTAATTTAAAATCGAACAAATTCGATATTTCTTGACTTGGCTAGACGAATCCGTCGCGACGTTAATTTCAAAACAATGAGTGAAATAGTAGCGACACAATTTTCTAAATATTAAAATAATTATAAAATTTATTGCATAAAAATTCTGGGTTGCTACACAGGGGCGGTGTAATCACGATTTTGAATCTCAACTTTCACATTTCACGTTTGGAACTTTGGATAAGAATTGAGTGTAAATTACAAATTTATTTAAATTAAAATTGGGCCAATTATTTGGTCAATTTCAATTGTTCTTTTAGATTAAATGGACTTCAAATTTTATAGGATTGATAGAAAAAATGCAAAATTAATCCATTTAAAAAAAAAAAAAAATTAAAATGGGCTCATCCAGTGCAGGCACTGGATAGTATGCACCCAACATGCTCCATTAACTTCCTGGTAGGATTTTGCTTTTGAATCTCTGCACAAGGTTCCTTGCATATGTTCTTGTGGTAGTGGATTTGAGGGCTTTTTCAGTGCCTTGAAGACATCTTGAAACTCTTGACAGGTTGAAGTTACTACACCTTATCAATGATCATTGTAATCTATTGAGTTATCTTCAATAAAATTATGTTTCTTATCAAAAAAAAAAAAGTTACTACACCTTATCAATGATAAGTGGAGGATCACCATTTGGTCGAAAAGGTCGTAGGTGAAGCCAGAAATCTTAAAAAGCAGTAACCAATGGAATAGTTGGGGAGAATAGGGAAATTATGGCTATAGTTTAAAGAAGGCTTCATTGGGTACCAATGCTTTTTTTTTTTTCGTGAGGTGATAAGCCTCAAGAAAAACTAATAAAATATTTAAAATGATATAAAAAATGCAAAAAAAAAAAAATGTTCATAATAAATCATGTTCCATCTTAGAAAATTCATAATATAACAAGAAATTTTGCCTTTGTTTGAGCCCCATTATTATTTCATCCATTCTCTCTATTACTTTCAACCACACATTCTCCAATACATTTTTCTCTCTCTTTCTTAATTTTTATCTCTTAATTTTTAACCACGCATTCTTCAAAAAATCACTATTCAAAAATACACTATCTCAAATAATCTAATAATAATGGATATTAAAGAAGCACTTAGAAGCTAACTAGCAAACATATACGAAATAGATTAATAAAGTATCAAATAATAAGTTCTCAAGTTAGTAACCAACAAAATTATAATAGGATCTTTAAGGGAATCATCAACATATCCTCTCATCACTGTTAGTCTCTCCCCATTCTTTATTGTCTTTCTCCACTATCCATCTTGCATTCTCTTTTCCTGTCCCGTTTTGTATTAAAAAATAAAAAAATTGTAAGTTTTAACATCCTATATTATGAAGAAATAGTCCAAAAAGCAAAGGTTAATTCTGAAATATCCGGAAAACACAAGATAGAAGAACATTATGGTCCCCTTGAAGCTTAGCCTTAAGGAGGCATTTAATAAAAGTCTCATGTGAGGTGGGATTCAAGGTGTTAGCCTCAAATAGCTTTTTAGAACAATGAGTATGACTAGTGTTTGAAAAGGCGAAAATGGGTACTGAGGCGGTTTACGGTTACGAGACAAGGCGTAGCCTCAAGGCGTTTTGAGGTGTAAGCCTCGAAAAAAAATTAAAATATTGCCAAAAAATGCAATATAACATACGTAATTCAATAGAAGTCTACTTAAAAAAATAGTCCATAAAAATTAAAATCACGAAACAAACAAGTCATCAGTTTTAAAAATTATGATAGGATCATCATGAGTCATCACTCATCACTACTAGTGGCATCATCCATGAAACTATCATCATATCTAATTCCAAAATCATGTTCTTCATCTTCACCATCGATGTCTATCCATTCATCATCATCATCATCCATCAACTGCAAAAATCATTTTCCCTTCCCCATATCTTCCCCCTTCCCTTATCTTCTACCTTATCCTTCACCATATCGATAAAAGGGATATAGAAAATATAAAGATACCATTAATAATTTTGTTACATAATTAGAAATTATGTCTAATTGCAAAAATACTTGTAGTTGTACCTATTGCCGATAGTTTTCCTTTTCGTTGACTTTGAGTATTTGTAGAGCTTCCAATAACTTCCTCATTTTCATTTGAAGAAACTTAATCTCCACTTTCACCATCATAATCAACAATCCATTCATCATCAGATGAAACCTCATCACGAACCAAATGATCTACTACATCTTTTGGAGATGTCAATTGCCGACGTCGATCGTTGAGAAATTTATATGAACTAATTTTTCCAACATCTTTGTTTTTTCTTAATTATTTGGAGGATTTTCATTGCAAAAGTCAATTGGGCATTTTGAAAAACATTTCATCTTCTCCAATTCTTTTAATTTTTAGATTAATTACCAAAAAAAAAAAATCAAAAATCTAGAAGTTTAATTCGAGGCGCACGCCTCATACGTCTTGAGGCGGGCGATTTGAGGTGTGCCTGTAGCGCCCCGAGTTCCGTATATCCGGTTCACTACGTCATTTTCTGTCTAAATTTTTCGAATAATATTTTTGCAAATCATAGGCTCTTTGAAAATAGCTCTTTGAAAACAGCTCTTCGAAAACCATATACTTATAAAAACATTTTAATTATGCCAAGCATAATTTCTTTTGAAAGCATAACATAAGATAGGATTGAAATCCTCATAAACATAAGGAGACACAAGAACTTTACCGAACTTAGGTGGCAAGAATTCTTATGTAAAATCATAATAACAGTAAGTATACCAAAACATAATTCTTGAAATTCATAGGGATCATTTCCATCATAACATAAGATAAGATCGAAATCCTCATAAACATAAGAATTTTACCGAACTTCGGTGGCAAGAATTCTTATGTAGTAAGTATACCAAGCATAATTTTTGAAATTCATAGGGATCAATTGCATCATAACATAAGATAGGATCGAAATCCTCATAAACATATGCGACAGGAATTTTACCGAACTTAGGTGGTAAATCCTCATAAACATATGGAAACACAGGAATTTTACCGAACTTCGTGGCAAATCCTCATAAACATAGGAGACACAAGAATGTTACCGAACTTCGTGGCAAGAATTCTTATGTGTAGCGCTACTAAAACTCCGGTCCCCTTAACATATCATAACTTATCATATGGGACCCAAAACAATCTTGGTAGATTGATTTCATAGCAATGATCCAAAAAAACATTTTCGTGAAGCATAGGGTATACTTACTTTTCGTAAAAACATAAAGTATATTTTCTTTTCATAAAAACATACTTACTTTTCATAACAACATAAGGTATATTTACCTTTCATAAAAACATACTTGCTTTTCTTAAAAATTGACTTTCACAAGTCACATGACATTCATATGAAATCATAATTTAAATCAATTAATAAGTGCGAGTCTACCTCAAATCCGACGAGTGCAAAGTTGAGCTGGAATGATTTCAATTTCTTTAAATTCTCCGTACGCTTCGTCTTAGCCAATAAGTCACTTTAGTATATCGAATATATAGTTCAAAATGATAAATTATAATTTGAGGACTAAAATTGATGTTTTGAAAGTTGAGGGACTAAAATGAATACTTTTGAAAGTACAGGGACTAAAATAGATACTTTGAAAGTTGAGGGATTAAAATAGATACTTTTGAAACTTGGGCTTAAAAGTAAATCAACAGTGACTGAAATAATAGATTTTGAAAATGAAAGGGCTGATTAAAACTCATTTAAAACTTAAGGGACTGAATTAAAAAGATTTAAAGCTGAAAGGACCGACATAAAACATTTTGTAAACTTAGGGACTGAATCTTTAAAACATAATTAGGCTAGGGACTAAAGTGAAATTTCTGAAAGTTTAAATATTAAAATCAAATATCCTAATCAGATCTCTCAACGTTCTCTCTCTCTCTCTCTCTCTCTCATTCGTTCACTGTCTCAGAAAGCTCAGACGAAAATTAGGGTTGAATCGAGATTTTGAAAATCGATCTTAGCTGCGACATCCGGTGATAATTCCGGCGGAACAACGATCTGCAGCTAAGGTAAGTACTTGGGTTTAGGATTGAGTCTCTGTGGTGTTTTGAGTGTTTTGATGTGCGAAACCGAGGCTTCAACGTCGCGGTTTAGATCGCGATCTTCCGGCGAATAGGTGGTCTGAGGTGAGGTAAGTAACTGAGTTTACTTATTTCTTGTTTTGGGTTTTGATTTGTGAGGGGCAGTTGTTGGGTCGTTTGGTGAAGTGATGGAAATCAGTGACGGTTTGGGGATGATGATTTGAAATGGTGGTGATGTTTGTAGAGGCGGTGATGGTGTTTAATTCGGTGAAGGTATTGAACTGTTGCAGTAATTGGGTTTGATTTCTGAATTGGTGGTGATTCTGATGGTGAAAGGGGCGGATTGGTATTGACAATAGCAGCGTTGGTGGATGATGGTTGCTGTTTGATTCGGTGGTGGTGAATTGTCCGTGTTGGTTGCAAATTGAAATGGGGTGAGGGTGATTCAGCAGTGATGGTGGCTGCTTGATATCAGAATTATGATAATGGCTGGGATTGTTGATCTTGCAAATGGAACTTGCTGAAAAATGGAAATTGAATTGGATGGAGTTGAAATGGAAGAAACTGGCCGGATTGATGAATTGGTTAACTAGTGGTTTTCTCCGATTTGTGGTATGGGGTGATGGTGATATAGTGATGGAGGCTTTTGGAAAGAATAGTTGGGAGGTGAAGATGGAGCTGTAAAGTGTAATAGCACATGGAAGGTTTTGATGAATGCAGACACGAGGCTGGAAATGGAGTGGAAAGGAAAGGAAAAAGAAAATGGTTTAATGATTGAGACAAAATGATAAAATATGTGGAAAAGAAAAGAAAGATGAACCTCACATGATATAAAAATTTATTTGAAGTTGATGATGATGAAACCGTGTTCATGATACCATTTGGTGGAGATATAGGTTGGATTGATGGAGGAAAGGGAAAAGGAAATTGATAACTGGAAGACACGAGTAATCTTTGATTAAGAATTGTATTTAAAATTAATATATTTTGAATTGAAAATAAATTTAAGAATAAATAAATATTGAGATAAAAATTGAATTACGCATTTGGACTTGAAATAATTTGAATAAGGAAAATTGAGATATTTTAATAAATTTGGAATTCAAAATGATTTTTGAAAATAATACTTTGAATAAATAATTAAAATAACATAATTTTAGAAATTCGGATTTTAATTTAAAATCGAACAAATTCGATATTTCTTGACTTGGCTAGACGAACACGTCGCGGCGTTAACTTCAAAATAATGGGTGAAATAGTAGCGACACAATTTTCTAAATATTAAAATAATTATTTATTGCATAAAAATTCTTGGTCGCTACAATCTTACCTCCTTAAAATAATTTCGTCCTCGAAATTAAACTTACTTGATCTTATGATTTCTGAATACTTTATCAGAATCTCTTCTTTCTCTTATGTAGCATCATCGCTACCATATTTAACCCACTGGACTTTGACTAAATGCATCACTTTGTTTCTTAAGAACATGGACTTTTCTATAGACATATGTGTCTACTGATAAATTCTTCTGAATAAAAATGAAAATTCCCAATCGTATGCAAAAATTTCATCATATCTTGTAGTATTCATGTAACTTGTCACTTATCATCGTATCATGTGACCTCAAATATTCGTATATATCTCTAAAATTTCAACAAATCTTTACTGTCATATCATATCATAATAATTTTTCCTTTCTTATCATCGAAAATTCCCAAAATAATCAAAGAATTACCTGAATATTCTCTCTACGTAATATACCCAATAACATATCAACATAATATCATCAACTTATCTTTCCAATATTTGTAACCCAAAAATTCAGTAAACAAATATCTCCCAAATAATTAAAATTCTTAACTCATATATCACAACATTTCCCCGCAAGGTATTTCTTTCACTTGTACATACTAATTAATTCTGATTTAATACGGTCCTTATTTCTATTTCACGTATTCCCGTATCATCTCTATACCTTGATTATTATATCAAAATATCAGTACCAAAATCCAAGAAAATATTCCATATCTCAAATCCCATCATCAAATCTTTCTTTTATCAAGAAAGTAAGCGGCGCATAAACTCTGTCTCCTCTTTTCATTAAAATAATCCTGCTCTTTCTTGCTGGACACAACATCACGCGGATTCACTCAGATCCTTAATGCTTTTAAATAGTTCATGCTGGGAAGAGGTTGAATCATCAAACAATGGATATCATCCTTACAAACATTCGCAAGTATTATTCCAATCTTCCTATGAATGATCTGAAAAAGATCTATAGAATAAGGCTCGAAAGATTGAGGTTGCTGATGGCTCATGATATTCCAGAAGATGTTCGTTGGTTGATAGAAGCAAAGGTTCGACTATCTGGTGAATTACCATCAACATTTCCAAAACATATGCCTGGTTTAGGCAAAAGCACGTTTGCAAAGAAACGAAGAGCAAAAAGACTGGGTGGTTGCTACAAATGTGCTCGTTGGAACTGTAATACTCGTTGCAAATCAGTAGGATATTCTTCTACTAATCGGGATGATAAAATCGAATTCATAAAGGGTGGACTGAGTAAGGAGTCTTTGGATGATATTCGACTGACTCTTGAGACGCACCCAAGTGGTTATGTGCAACGTGAACTTCTCTCCTTATACGCTCAGTTTAACGAGGACAAAAATCGCTATAGTCTCCAAAATATAATAGCAAAAGATCCTGTTTGCCAGTCTGTTTTACAAAATGAGGCTTCTGGCAGTTCAGCAATGATATAAGGTAAATCTTCTTTATACATATTTAAAATATTTCGTTGTTTTTCTTTCACGCGTTTTGAAAAAATTTGGAAATAAAATATTAAATCGCCGAAAGGTGACAGCCTCGATACGATAAAAATATTCAAAAGTGGGCTGATTTTGTCAAAAGCAGATTGATTTTGTCAAAAGTAAATCTTTACTTTTTTAGAATCAATCAAAAACAGTAAATTTTTCCGGCTTTAAATAGCCAAACATATTTCATAGTTCGGCATCCCAAAATCACATCTTCTTCGTAAGTTTTCCCTTCTTTACTATCAAAGATGGAAGCACCAAAACTTCGACAGATCAAAACTATTTGTGTATTTTGTGGATCAAAAGTGGGGAAAGGCTTCGGTTATCTAGAAGCGGCCGTAGATCTTGGAAAGAAACTGGGGGAAAAAGGTATCACTCTTGTGTATGGGGGTGGTAGCAGTGGTCTAATGGGTTGTGTTTCCCAATCTGCTCTTGCAGAGAAATCAAAAGTAATCGGTGTCATACCTGTCCCTTTGGTAGATGTTGCAGGCAAAACACGAGGGCATGAAGTTCAAACCTTATCCATCCATGAACGCATAACTTGTATGCTATATGGTTCTGATGCCTTTATAGCCCTGCCCGGAGGTTTTGGTACCTTAGAAGAAATCTTTAACATTACCTCGTGGGCTCAACTAGATCTCCATACTAAGCCTATTGGGCTTCTGAATGTTAACAATTTCTTTGATGGTTTGTTAACCTTTCTTGATTATGCTGTGGAATAGGGATTCATCTCTCCATTTTCCAGAAGGCTTCTTATTTCCGCTCCTACTATTGATGAACTACTGGATAAGCTGCAGTCATATATCTCAATACAAGATCCAGCAGGAGTTAAGATAGATTGGTCACAAGGAAGGAGAATCAAGCGAAAATGGAGTCCGGTTAATGTAAATTTAACTCTGTGAATCTTAGAATAGGTGGGGGTAGAGTACGGAGTATTCTCACTCTCGAGACACCCCTCCATTTACTAGGATTTCCTTAATGTTTAAATCTTGTGTGTACCTCAAAGGTTCCAGGTGGTAGATTACGGAGTATTCTTACTCTCGAAACACACCTCTTTGAAGGTTTCTTTATTTCCTCAAAAGATCAGAGGTGGTAGGATACGGCTACTCCGGAAACACATCTCTCATTTTGAGGATTATCCCATGTTTCTCTCGTTTGCTTTTGTGTGTTTCATGTATTTCCTTTCCAGTGTGACTCTTGTGTGTTCTCCTTATGAGAAAATAATAAAATTTCTGTTATCATCTACTAAATCTCGTTTGTGATGTAAATGAACTTGCATGTCTAACCTTAATTCCTTTAGTAGATGCTTATCATATCATGCTCTTAATTCCAATTGATAAAATTCTGAACAGAGTCTCCTTGTAATTTGGACTTATCCAAACAATAAGCATACTTCATAACTCACAGTAATAAATAACTCCACATTTGATCACAACGATCTAAAAAATATTGAAAACTATTCCAATACTTCAATATCATCAAAATATCTCATAATTCAATTCATAATTCCTCAACATAACAATTTCAAATCATGACTTCTAATATCACAATATCACTTCCTTCCATACCTTAATTGGCTCAAAAGATTACTCATACTTATAAATATATGCCATGTCTAAAATCAATTATGCAAAGTCCATCTAGGGTTCATCATTTCTAACTCGAGGACAAAAATTATTAAAAATCATTCTTAAATCATATTATTCCCATTATGCTCAACACTCGTTTTCTTTCTGAAAATTTTCTCATAATCATGCATTAAAGCATATAAGTTATGACAAGCATAACAACATCATAAATCATAAGTATCCGAAATACTCTTCATTCTTTCTCATAAATCAATATAATGAGTATTCGAAATACTGAAATAACTTTAAACATCATAAACTTCTTTACCTCGGAGTTGGTGGAACGAAATGATGGCAGTGGCAATCTTCATCAATAAAACTCTTATAATGGAAAATATTTCTTGAAAATTCTTTTTGAAAATTTTACCAGTCTACAGAAACGCAGACTAGCTCTGATACCAACTTGTAGCGCCCCGAGTTCCGTACACCCGGTTCACTACGTCATTTTCTGTCTAAATTTTTCGAATAATATTTTTGCAAATCATAGGCTCTTTGAAAATAGCTCTTTGAAAACAGCTCTTCGAAAATCATATACTTATAAAAACATTTTAATTATGCCAAGCATAATTTCTTTTGAAAGCATAACATAAGATAGGATTGAAATCCTCATAAACATAAGGAGACACAAGAACTTTACCGAACTTAGGTGGCAAGAATTCTTATGTAAAATCATAATAACAGTAAGTATACCAAAACATAATTCTTGAAATTCATAGGGATCATTTCCATCATAACATAAGATAAGATCGAAATCCTCATAAACATAAGAATTTTACCGAACTTCGGTGGCAAGAATTCTTATGTAGTAAGTATACCAAGCATAATTTTTGAAATTCATAGGGATCAATTGCATCATAACATAAGATAGGATCGAAATCCTCATAAACATATGCGACAGGAATTTTACCGAACTTAGGTGACAAATCCTCATAAACATATGGAAACATAGGAATTTTACCGAACTTCGTGGCAAATCCTCATAAACATAGGAGACACAAGAATGTTACCGAACTTCGTGGCAAGAATTCTTATGTGTAGCGCTACTAAAACTCCGGTCCCCTTAACATATCATAACTTATCATATGGGACCCATAACAATCTTGGTAGATTGATTTCATAGCAATGATCCAAAAAAACATTTTCGTGAAGCATAGGGTATACTTACTTTTCGTAAAAACATAAAGTATATTTTCTTTTCATAAAAACATACTTACTTTTCATAAAAACATAAGGTATATTTACCTTTCATAAAAACATACTTGCTTTTCTTAAAAATTGACTTTCACAAGTCACATGACATTCATATGAAATCATAATTTAAATCAATTAATAAGTGCGAGTCTACCTCAAATCCGACGAGTGCAAAGTTGAGCGGGAATGACTTCAATTTCTTTAAATTCTCCGTACGCTTCGTCTTAGCCAATAAGTCACTTTAGTATATCGAATATATAGTTCAAAATGATAAATTATAATTTGAGGACTAAAATTGATGTTTTGAAAGTTGAGGGACTAAAATGAATACTTTTGAAAGTTCAAGGACTAAAATAGATACTTTGAAAGTTGAGGGATTAAAATAGATACTTTTGAAACTTGGGCTTAAAAGTAAATCAAAAGTGACTGAAATAATAGATTTTGAAAATGAAAGGGCTGATTAAAACTCATTTAAAACTTAAGGGACTGAATTAAAAAGATTTAAAGCTGAAAGGACCGACATAAAACATTTTGTAAACTTAGGGACTGAATCTTTAAAACATAATTAGGCTAGGGACTAAAGTGAAATTTCTGAAAGTTTAAATATTAAAATCAAATATCCTAATCAGATCTCTCAACGTTCTCTCTCTCTCTCTCTCTCTCTCATTCGTTCACTGTCTCAGAAAGCTCAGACGAAAATTAGGGTTGAATCGAGATTTTGAAAATCGATCTTAGCTGCGACATCCGGTGATAATTCCGGCGGAACAACGATCTGCAGCTAAGGTAAGTACTTGGGTTTAGGATTGAGTCTCTGTGGTGTTTTGAGTGTTTTGATGTGCGAAACCGAGGCTTCAACGTCGCGGTTTAGATCGCGATCTTCCGGCGAATAGGTGGTCTGAGGTGAGGTAAGTAACTGAGTTTACTTATTTCTTGTTTTGGGTTTTGATTTGTGAGGGGCAGTTGTTGGGTCGTTTGGTGAAGTGATGGAAATCAGTGACGGTTTGGGGATGATGATTTGAAATGGTGGTGATGTTTGTAGAGGCGGTGATGGTGTTTAATTCGGTGAAGGTATTGAACTGTTGCAGTAATTGGGTTTGATTTCTGAATTGGTGGTGATTCTGATGGTGAAAGGGGCGGATTGGTATTGACAATAGCAGCGTTGGTGGATGATGGTTGCTGTTTGATTCGGTGGTGGTGAATTGTCCGTGTTGGTTGCAAATTGAAATGGGGTGAGGGTGATTCAGCAGTGATGGTGGCTGCTTGATATCAGAATTATGATAATGGCTGGGATTGTTGATCTTGCAAATGGAACTTGCTGAAAAATGGAAATTGAATTGGATGGAGTTGAAATGGAAGAAACTGGCCGGATTGATGAATTGGTTAACTAGTGGTTTTCTCCGATTTGTGGTATGGGGTGATGGTGATATAGTGATGGAGGCTTTTGGAAAGAATAGTTGGGAGGTGAAGATGGAGCTGTAAAGTGTAATAGCACATGGAAGGTTTTGATGAATGCAGACACGAGGCTGGAAATGGAGTGGAAAGGAAAGGAAAAAGAAAATGGTTTAATGATTGAGACAAAATGATAAAATATGTGGAAAAGAAAAGAAAGATGAACCTCACATGATATAAAAATTTATTTGAAGTTGATGATGATGAAACCGTGTTCATGATACCATTTGGTGGAGATATAGGTTGGATTGATGGAGGAAAGGGAAAAGGAAATTGATAACTGGAAGACACGAGTAATCTTTGATTAAGAATTGTATTTAAAATTAATATATTTTGAATTGAAAATAAATTTAAGAATAAATAAATATTGAGATAAAAATTGAATTACGCATTTGGACTTGAAATAATTTGAATAAGGAAAATTGAGATATTTTAATAAATTTGGAATTCAAAATGATTTTTGAAAATAATACTTTGAATAAATAATTAAAATAACATAATTTTAGAAATTCGGATTTTAATTTAAAATCGAACAAATTCGATATTTCTTGACTTGGCTAGACGAACACATCGCGGCGTTAACTTCAAAATAATGGGTGAAATAGTAGCGACACAATTTTCTAAATATTAAAATAATTATTTATTGCATAAAAATTCTTGGTCGCTACAGTGCCCCTCAACACAAAAAATGCAAGCCTCGCAAAAAAAACCTCAGTTGAGAAGCTTCAAGGCGATTTTTTTGCGCCTCAACCTCGAAGCGCGCCTCAATTAGCCTTTTAATACACTGAGTATGACCAATCTAGAGTTATAGAATTCGGTGGCAATGCTGAAACCTTCAAAATCCATTAGAACAATTGACGGTATGAAATGCAATTTCGAAAGCCAGGGCTTCTCTAATTCTCTTCACCCCTTGATTTTCAAATTGCTTTTATAATACATAAGAAACTCATACTAGCTAGTTATTCCTTTTGTTTGCAGGCCCTAGAAGGTTTTTGTTCCGACATACACTGGGCCGACTACGAAGTGAGGAGGTATAATAGTATTTCAATCATCACTAAATTTTCGCTTCATATATGCAGAAAAGATGAAACTAGCATCTCATTTTTGTGTTAGCTTTCATAACCCCAAGTGTTTTTCCTACTTGTATGATTTTTTTCCAATCATGGATATTCATATGGTTACGACTGTGGGCAGGCACAGTTCATTAGAGCAGAAAAGAATGTCAAAGAGTTGAGGCTTTCTGTTGACTTAATGAAGAAGGAGAGCAGAAAACTACTTGAAAGAGCATCTCTTGCTGAAAAGGATATGAAACGTGGCAATTCTGACCTAATGTAAAAGTGATTTTAGGCAGTTTGATAGATTTTAGCCTTCATTCTAAAATGCGCTCTTAGGCAGCACGATGTGTGCCTTTCACGAATCACCGCACTTGCTGTGCTTTGACACGCATTAGCACACTTAGGTGTGATGCGCCATCTCGCCACACATTACGCGTTTTAGAACCTTGATTTTAGCCAAGATTGTCATTTTCTATTCTGATGTTGAAAAAATTCTAGGAATGCTGGAACTCAATTTCGAAGCCTTGCAAAATCAGTTTACAAAGCAGAAGCTGGAGCTACTGGTAACAATTACCATCCCCCAATCATTTTCATACTTTTTTCTTGTTATCGAGGCTGATCTCAAACTGTGTCTGGTTCTAGAATTCTTCTCTGCTTTGCATTTTTTTTTTTGGGTCATTGTGTTGAGCTCCATGATATACAGTCGAGTTTTTCCTTGGTTGAAACTGAAGAATAATACCTGAAACTGATTTCTCCAGTTATACTAATTATATATGGTAAGCTGAAAGGTGAAAACGAACTAACTTGTGCAGTTTCTTTCCTTGTTCTTTGCATTTTGTCTGCCCTGAACTGAGGGAAGGATGGTTACTGATTGCTTTTAGAGCCTATTTGGTCCTAGAGGATTTGGAGTTTTCAAATGTGTTGTTGAAAATTGTGAAAACTGATAGGTCTCTCATAGAAATGTGTTGTTGAAAATGAATTTGAGAATACAAGTGGAAAAGAAAGTTGACCAAACAAGCTCTTAATGCAGCAGTTTAGCAATATGTATGGAGTTATTGATAGATTTCAATGACTTGACTTTGAGTTTATTTACTTGTACATGCTTTGCTCAGATTTGATGGATCTGCTGCGAGAAACTCCTGGAAGGGAGGCTCTAAAACTACGAGCAGACGTGAGGCGCCCAGAATCCTTTTCTTGTTCTTATTCTGTGCTTCGCACGATTGCATTAAGAGAAATGATGTAACTTTCTTAATGGAATATTTAATCCAGGTTGCTTCTATGGCATCATATCTCCGCCAACAGAGGACGTTGATAGATAAAAGGATGGTGAAGTTTTCAGAATTAGGAGTTCCTGTGTGAGGATGTTTAATTTGATCCGGGGTTACAGTAGGGCAGGGAAGGACTAGTACCTCTGTACCTGATGACAGTTACCATGTTCTTTTTTGCGTTTTTGTTGAAAATAAAAACTCTTGTACCATTGTTGGGAGGTAATATTGTGTCGAATTTATTACAATTTTTCTCAAAATAGTTGCAAAAATGGACAACAAAGTAAATCTTTTTGTTATATAGCCCTTATTCCCATTAAATTTATCTCTTTTTTCTACAGTGCTCAATCTCAACCATTTATTAAAAGTCAAACCCATAATATTTGACTTTTCAATCAAATCTCATTCATCTATTTTCCTAAAAATTACTATTTATTTTAAAAAAAAATTCTTTTTAAGTAATATCAAACACACACATATACTTCCATTTGTATAGACCCATTTACCAAAAAGTAAATATTTTTTAATTTATCAAATAAGTAGGAAGAGTAAAATAAAAACACAAGCAATCATGTCCAGCTATTAAACATCCACTAACAAAAATGTTGTTTATAAATTTTGATTATAAATAACGATTATAAATAACGATGTATTAACATTTTATTGGTCCATGTTTTTTAAAAGTAAAAAATGGTAGGTAAAAAAATTTTATTAGTTGAAATTGTTCTAATAAAGTATTGTCATGTGACCGTTTATGAATAATATTTTGCCAAACAGAGACTATTAATAACAAATTACATATACCAATACACTTAATAAAAAAAAAAATCTCTCTTTAATAATGACACCGTTGTTTAGATTAACATCTTGAACTCGTTTAGCAAATGCTACTTTTCTTTGTTGAACACTCCAAAATTGCAAATTTTCTTGAGAACTTGGTGGCTTCTTTATTCTTGAACTCGTTTAGCAGACACTACTTTTCTTTGTTGAACACTCTCCAAAACTGCAAATTTTCTTAAGAACTTGGTGGCTTCTTTCAAAGATCACACGAGTCTTCAAAAACTTAGATTTAAGGACCTTGCTCAAACTAAGTAGGATATTTCAAAACTATTAGATTTTTTTGCTCACAACGATGGATGAATAGCTTAAAAATTCATAAATGTTTTGCAAATAAACTCGATGATTTTTCCTTCATAAAGCGACATTTTACGATGAAAAAGCTTTTTTTTTTTTTTTTTATTTACAAATTTCATGCAAAAACCAATCGAGAAACAAAAGTCTCTGTTCAGTAAAAGTTTTTTGTTTATAAATAAAAAAAATTTCGAGATAAAATATGTAGTTGAAAAGTAATTTGAAAAAATGTATGGTCAAAAAGTGGTTTTAGAAAAATGTGTTACCAAACACTAGAAAAAAAATCAGCTTAGAAAGAACAAATTTTAATTTGAAGACACGGCATGTTGCAATGCAAGACAACCAACGGAAAATAGAAAAGAAAAAATGCCTTAAAAATCTAATGGTTGTTATAAAATCATCGAAATCATAAGAACAACATAGAGAGAGAAATGGAGAGAGTTTAGAGGAGAGAATTTCTCTTCAAGAATTGGTGTAATAAATTGGTAAGTATAGGCTCCTATTTATAGGAGTGGACAATGGCACAATCGTAATATTGTAAAGTTTACAGGGATATAATGGTTATGTCATTCACATATATATATTATTTATAACACTCCCACTTGAATGATATATTACGCAATTGTCTGCCTCGTTAAAACCTTGCTAAGAAAACCCAATGGGATAAAACTTGAGCGAAGGAAAAAGAGTACAGTTGCTCCCCCTGATATTGGCCATCGTCAATCGTTGAGTCTTAATGTTCAAGTAGAACAAATCATGTATTGAATCTTTAAAGTTCTTCAGTACTTCAGTGCTGCCTCGTTAAAACCTTGTCAGTAAAACCCAATGGGACAAAATCTGAACGAAGGAAAAAGAGTACAGCCGCTGCCTCGTTAAAACCTTGTCAGGAAAACCCTGTGGGACAAAACCTGGACGAAGGAAAAAGAGTACAGCATGACAGCATGATTCTCCCCCTGAAGTGTGCAATCAAGTATTCATGAACCTTTTGAATAATGATATCATCTTTCTTCTGGAATATATATGAAAATCTTCTTGTGTGTAGTCGATATCATAACATTCTTCATAAGATGTGTATGATTTTCTTCATTTGTTGATATCATTCCAGTATACCAATGTGTTGCTGAATTATAGCTTGTTGATAGCTATGATGATGCCTCAAAAACCTTGCTAGGAAAACCCTGTGGGACAAAACCTCAGCGAAGGGAAAAAGAGTGCATTATTCTCATTAATTTTCATCAATACGCCTCAACTGTTGCCTCATTAAAAAAACTTGCTATGAAAACCCTGTGGGACAAAACCTCAGCTAAGGGAAAAAGAGTGCAACGCGTATTTATTCCTTTCATGGAATATTACATGTATATTGGTGCAATCACGAATCTTTTCATTGTATTTTTCACTTCTGGTGAATAATCAAATTTAGAATTCACTTCTGGTGAATAATCAAATCTATAATTCACTTTCATAGATTGCATCTTTCACTTCTAGTGAATAATTAAATATTCATTTTCAAATTCACTTCTAGTGAATAATCAATTTCAAATTCACTTCTGGTGAATATTCATTTTCGTATTCACTTCTAGTGAATAATCAATTTCCCAGATGTCATAAATAGTACACTCCAATTTCACTTTCAACATATTATATCATGGAGTCATTTGTATCATTCTATAGTGATACTAATCTGGGCATATTGAATCTTTCAATGATTTATACATGTATGTTCTTACACTTTATAAACTGCAATTTCTAATTTTGCAGGAGCATAATCAATCATTGAAATAGATATCAATTTCGACATATAATCTACAATCATTTTACTTGAAATCCCAACGTACCGCGATCAACTGGTACATCAAAGAATACTCCCAAAGTACCGAGATGAGAATCATACATTTTGATCTCACTCATTGGTATATCAAGGAGCTCAAGCTAGTGATTTAGACTATAGTCTATCCACCATATGTCATGCCAGTTCTATGAAAAATTTCGCGCGCAACTAGTCGTCTTTTACGACTGTGAAATATTTTTCATTTGTACATATAATTACTGGCTTTACACATTTAAGCATTTGGACTTCAGGTCCTTGAACAATAATCCCTACATTAGGGTTTCATACTTGGCCAAAGAATTATGATTTCATCAATCTTATTTCATAAGAGGGTATGCAGTCGACTTATTTATCGATTCCATCTCAATATAACGTGGAGAGATCTCTTTATATGTTCTATCATCAGGTACCTGAATATCTCATCATTTGACTATGTCCCTTTTACTTACTTTGAGTATTTAGCCTCAAAGGAATCATTTCAATCATTCAAGAGATATTTATTTTTGGAATCGATAGTCATTATGCTTCAGGCATAATTACGCTTCAGGCGTGTTTTCACCATAATGTTCTCAAATATTATCAATCGGCTAAAATGCCATAACACATGTCATTCTTTTAAGGATGTAATTTCAATCATATATCTCAGTGCGCTTTGGTGGAGTGTATGCATATCGCACTTTTACAAATAATAAAGCTTCTTGAGCTATTCCCTGTTTGACATAGAATATTGTTGTATGATAAACAATTTCTGAATAAGTTATTCTCATAGAAAATAATTTGGAACTTTTGATAATCTAACCGTTTATTATAGAACTTCTGGTTCTATACGGTTTTATTTCATTTCTATGTATGAATATTTGATTCAATACAATATCGCTAAACTTCTGGTTCAATACAATGTATATTTCATTTATGAGCTTCTGGTTCATACTATATACATATTTCACTTGTACGTATGAACTTCTGGTTCAATAAGATATTTCACTTGTACATATGTATGAACTTCTGGTTCAATACAACATTTATTTCATCAGTATTCTATATAGTTCAAATCAGTATACCTTTATTACTTTTAGTATACCGAAAAATCAGGTACAATATCCAAGGAAATATCTCATAATCTCAATCTTGTCGCCAAATCTTCCCTTATATCGAAAAAGGTAATGGCATATTATATCACATTTTCAATAATTTATTCCATTATTTCTTGATGGAATCCATATCACTGACACGCGGATCCGCCGCTCTTTTACGCGTTGAATAATGCATTTAAATAGATGATTTGGGAAGAAGGCTAGATCCATCAAAAAATGGATATCATACTTTCAAATATTCGCAAATATTATTCCAATCTTCCAGTAAATGATTTGAGAAAAATTTATCGAATTAGGCTCGAAAGATTGAGGTTGCTGATGGATCATGGCATGCCAGAAGATGTTCGCTGGTTGATCGAAGCAAAAGTTCGATTAGCTGGTGAATTACCAGATTCATTTTCTAAGCACAAGCCTGGCTTAGGTAAGAGTACTTTTGCAAAGAAGCGAAGAGCAAAAAGATTAAATAGTTGCTACAAATGTGCTCGATGGACATGTGATACCCGTTGTAAATCAATAGGATATTCATCCATAAATCGAGATGATAAGATAGACTTCATTAAGGGTGGACTGAGTAAGGAGTCATTGGATGATATCCGATTGACTCTTGAGACGCACCCTAGTGGATATGTGCAGCGTGAGCTACTATCTTTATGGGCTAAATTCATCAGCGATAAAGAGAGATATAGTCTCAAAAATATAATAGCAAAAGATCCTGTTTGCCATGCTGTTATAAACAATGATGCTTTGGCTATGCAGCATTAATACAAGGTAAATCATTTGATATATATGCACATATAAAATATTTTTTCTGTTTCCTTTCACGAGTTTTGATAAAGGCTGGTTAAAAATATTAAATCGCCGAAAGGTGAGTAGGATGATTTTGTCAAAAGTAAATCTTCACTTTTTCGAAAAACGACCAGTAAATAGTGAAGTTTTTCGGTTTTAAATAGCCAAACATTTTTCATAGTTCATGCATCCCAAAATAACATTTTCCTTCTTTACTTTCAAAAATGGAAGGACCAAAATTTCGACAGATCAAAACTATCTGTGTATTTTGTGGATCAAAAGTGGGAAAAGGTTTTGGGTATCTAGAAGCAGCCGTGGATTTAGGAAAGAAATTGGGAGAGAAAGGTATCACTCTCGTGTATGGAGGAGGTAGCAGTGGATTGATGGGTTGTGTTTCACAATCCGCTCTAGTAGAGAAAGCAAGAGTGATAGGTGTTATACCTACTCCTTTAGCTGATATTGCAGGCAAAACACGAGGGCATGAAGTACAAACCTTATCTATCCATGAACGCATAACTTGCATGTTATATGGTTCTGATGCCTTCATAGCCCTGCCTGGAGGTTTTGGTACTTTAGAAGAAATCTTTAATATTACTTCATGGGCTCAACTAGATCTCCATACTAAGCCTATAGGGCTTTTAAATGTAAACAATTTCTTTGATGGTTTGCTAACATTTCTTGATTATGCTGTGGAACAGGGATTCATATCTCCATTTTCTAGGAGAATCCTTATTTCTGCTCCTACTATCGAGGAACTGCTGGATAAGTTGCAATCATATATTCCAATACAAGATCCAGCAGGAGTAAAGATAGATTGGTCGCAAGGAAGGGGAATCAAGCGAAAATGGAGTCCGGTTAATGTAAATTTATCTTTGTGAACTCTAGAATAGGTGGTGGTAGAGTACGGAGTATTCTCACTCTTGAGACACACCATAAATTTCTAGGATTTTATCAATGTATTAATCTTGTGTACCTCAAAGATTTAAAGTGGTAGAGTATGGAGTATTTCTTACTCTTGAAACACACTTTTTTCTTTATTTCCTCAAAAGGTCAGAGGTGGTAGGATACGGCTACTCCCGAAACACATCTCTAATTTTGAGGATCATAAATGTTTTCCCCTTTTGCATTTTGCATGTATGTCTCGTTTATGCTTCTTCAGGAGCAATAATAATATCATTTCAGTATGTTTAGATGATAATTTTTACTTCTTCTGGAGTAAATATGTACTTCTTCTGGAATATATAAGTGCTCGTGCAAGAACTTTTCCAGGCACTTATCATCTAACATTCATCTCATAATACTGATGAGATTATTTTCACATTAGCTATATCCGTGCTATCATGTGATATTATCTTATCATACATCAACATTCTCTTGTTGAATAATTTTCATCCACCCATTCAAATTCAGATATTGGTAACTTCTGGTACCATTGGATAAAACATTTTATTAATATTTATCAACCTTTTGGTAATGATAACTTCTGGTATCATTTGATAAAATATTTTCTAACTTTAGTATTGATAACTTCTGGTATCATTTAATGAAGTATCAAATAACAATAATATTGTATATATATATTAACAATAACGATACTGGGGTTATACCACCAAGTATATATGTTGACAACAACCCTCTAATATGTTAGAATTAACCAACAACTGAGGTGTTTATATGTATTCAATTGATATACCGACCATATAGGCGGTGTCAACGTGATGAAATAATTAAACCAGCCATATAGACGGTATCAACGAGATGAAACAATTAAACCGGCCATATAGGCGGAATCGACATAATGAAATAATTAAACCGGGTAAAGCCAACCATGTAGGTGGTAAAACCAACCATGTAGGTGGCAGCATAATATAATTCAATTGATCACATATTAATCGTTAATTTACGATTATTATACTTGTATGTATTATTAAGGGCAAAATCGTCCATATTTTAATATATTGCTCATATGAATAAATTGAAACCTTCAATAGGTTTAAAATTTAATTTAGAACAAACTTACTTTTGGTCCGAAGTTCAAAATCTCGTCAGGATTGCTCTAAAAACAGTTTTTAAGAAAACCGCCATGTTCGACCGCCGGAATATTTTAAAAACTGCACAAAACAGAAAAATAAGATCATAGAAAAATCCAATTCATCAAAACGGACAAACTGCCTTTCGTCATCGCCGGATCCGCCACGCGCCGCCGCCGCCGGCCGTCACGCGCCGGTGATCGGAAAAATTAACCCATCACCATAATATGTGCCTCGGCGTCCTGAACATGCCGGTGGTCTCCGATTTTCCAAAAGATCAACCGTTTGGCCGGAATCATCATTTTTCAGTCCGCCAGCATCTTCTTCTCCGGACAATAACTTCCGTTTTAACCGTTGGATTTGCGCCAAATTTCAGTCGAGTCTTCTCCTAGAAAAACCCGTTGATATGCCGCTGGCCGATCGTCGATCGGAGTTAGAATCGTCCGGAATAAGGATTTCAATTTTCGGTCAGATATCTGTTTTTGCACAGTTTTTCAGATTTTCTTCTTCGGTCGATATCTTTTGTTTCAGCCGTTGGTTCTGCGCCAAATTTTAGGCGAGTCTTCTCCTTGACAAGCCCGTTCTGATGGCGGTGGCCGATCGTCGATCGGATATCTGGATCGGCCAGAATCATTCTTTTTCAGTTTGAGAGAAAAGGAAACATTGGTTAGTAATAATCAGGTTTCTGATACAGAGGCTCATCATTTAGATGCAACTGTAGAGCATACTCCCGTTATTACTCAATTGGTTAGAGACTCGTGCTGATAACGTGTTATAAAATCATCGAAATCATAAGAACAACATAGAGAGAGAAATGGAGAGAGTTTAGAGGAGAGAATTTCTCTTCAAGAATTGGTGTAATAAATTGGTAAGTATAGGCTCCTATTTATAGGAGTGGACAATGGCACAATCGTAATATTGTAAAGTTTACAGGGATATAATGGTTATGTCATTCACATATATACATTATTTATAACAATGGTCTCCATTCTCTATAAGTCATCTTTTAGTATTCGAAAAAGAGTACTTGAAAAATCATAAATTATATTATCTAAAGAGACCTTTATCTTACTCAGTATTTCACCACATCTTCTGAATATTACATTTCTTTTATGGTCTCCATTCTCCATAATAGAATTCTTCACGTAATTTCATCTTTAGGGATTTCGTACATTCCTTAATTAGAACAGTTAATTGTTGGAATTATATATGCCCATAGAGTATAATTCACGACATTTAAAAGTAAAATATTAATTGATTGTATTAATATGATGTTGTGTTTGTCCACGGGTCGATTTGATATTACAAATTGAGTGTTTAAGTTGTTAAACACAGAAATATTCAATTTGTGATTCGATCTAAAATTAACGTTCACGATCAGTAAATAAATATGGACGATTTATTTTGATAAGATCGTCTCGATTTTATTAAAGTCTGTCTTTGACTTTGGTAATAAAATTGAGAGTACGTTTGGAACGTATTGGACGGGACCACGTGAAATTAATTTGTGACATTGACCATACAAATTTAATTTCACTTGATTATTGTACGTGGGACCTTAATCCTAATAGGATAATGGACTTCGATTACTAACTTGAAGTTCTTTGAGGTATCAATGGGTGAGATCAAATTGCTGATCAATATCTCGGTACTTTGGGAATTAAAGTGAACTAACGAGGAACATATATTCGTATTATGGAATCCGTCACCTTTTATGTATGATCATAATCTCACTGGTTCTTCTAGTGGACAGTTGAATCTGAGCTCAGTAATTCGACAGTGACTGTTGAATTCTATGATGTGATGGGATCACATCGAACTGTCAGACAGAAGATGAGAGTTGAGAATTTATGAATATTCGAAGAAGGGTATTTTGGTCATTTTAACTTGCTCCGAATATTCGAGTTGATCGACGGGGGTAACATGTAAGAACGATAAGTCAGAGGATATAATTATTGATTAATTGTTTCAGTAATTTCAATTTTACTAAGAGTGCAATCTCGTTCTTTTAGTGGAATAGAACGTGATTAATAAATTAATTTTGGCTGATCAAGAGTTGATCGGGTCATAATTAATTTATTGGAGCTTAGTTTAATTGGGTCCGATCAGGTTCCCTTGGTGGCTTCACTATAATGGGTTTATACAGGCTTATTACCTGTATTGGGTTGTGCAGAAATGGGCCTGGGTTATGGTACTAGGCCTGGTAGGGTTTTGGAGTGTAAAGATATTACAAATAGTCTCCCAAGACTATTTTTCTTAACCTAATTGGCAAAGTGGCGAAACACACACTAAAGTGTGTAGTGTGTGTTTCCTCTTTACAAAGAAACCCTAATCCTAGTTTAACCTAGGTCTTGAAAAAGGTGACCACACACCTGCACAACTGTCATTGGAGAATACTGAGGAAAGCTTGAGGGTTTGAAGCTTTGGTGGAATCAAGAAGCAGTTGATGAAGATTTTTGTAAAGCACGCTACAAAGGTAATCTTCTCAAAATCCTTTTTGTGTGCGAAATTATTTATTCCAAGTTAAATACATAGAACAGAAAATCCTGTAACGGGATAATCTATCACAAGAAATCAATTTTTGTGAGTAGAACAACCCGGGTTCCCAACAATTGGTATCAGAGCGTCAGTTTTTTGATACTGTTTTGTGTATTTAGGAATAAATTATTTTGTATATGCATGTGTTAGTTGAGCGGTGTTAGGGATTATGTGATTTAATTGTTATTGAATGAATGATATTTTTTATTGAACAAATTTATGGCCTTAGATTCTTGTCGTGAAATCTTGTATTTGTATTATCGAGTCTTGTAACAAAAGGGGTGGATTACGATTCCATGTTTTCCCTTTTGAATTTTTGATTTTTGCAATAGAATTAGGGTTTGTATTATTTCTATTGTAATTATAAAATTCGAGGACTAGATCTGCAGTTTCAGATTGAAGGGACCAATTCTGCAATTTCGGATTCAAAGATTGCTGTTGGAAATTCTGTGGACTGGCAATTCTACATATTTTAAATTGGAGGACTTCCAAGGCAATTTCGAAATAGGGGCTTCACTTCATCTTCCTCAACACAAGGAGGACTTGGCTTGCAATTTCTGGAAATCAACCATGAACGACATGCAGGCAGTCGTCGGGACTCGTGGGTGCTACCAATGTGCTCGGCGGTCAATGGCGGCGCTTTTGGCGTTGCTATTTTGGCTCGATTGCGACGGTAGTGGAACCCACATATCTCGCTGCACACGGTCGACAGCGCTGTGGGTGATGCCGCTGCGATGGGTGGTTGATCGCGGCGCCTTTGGCTTCGTGATCTCACCTGGATCGCGACGGTAGCGCTGCCCCGCTGCCTGTGCAGCGCTGCGGGAGATGGGCAGCACCACCGTGGTGCTGCCGCTGCTGCCATTGGTGTTTTTTTTCCACCTTGTTGGCGGTAGTGGTGGCGGCACACGGAGGCTGGTGCTGTGGTAAGGCAATCCCATGCCTTTTTTTTTCGGCGACGATGCTTCCCGACAGCGGCTGAAATCGCGGCTGAAATCTTTGCTCGGTTTGGAGGTTACGCAGCAACCTTGCAGTGATGGGTCTAATGGTTTGGGCTGAATATATACTATTTTCAGTTAAGCCAAATTCAAATTTTGGACCGGAACACTAAATATTCTTTTGGGTCAGATTTGGGTGAAATTAAATATGGCCCAGAAATTGTAAAATTGTTCATTTTAATTAATTGCAATGTAGACTAAATCGTTTAGCTGGGTCAATGCAATGTGGACTAGATTTTACAATGGGCTGGAATATTTAATTGGATCACTGCATTTGGAATTTGACATTTGAGCTGAAGGCTGATGATTTGCACTTTTGGGCTGAAGACTGAAGGTTTGCAGTTTTGGACTGGACACTTACAAATGGGAATTGAAGAATTGGGCCGGCTTGTGGCTCAATAGACTCTTTAATTAATTTGTAATTTTTGTGTCTAGGTTTGGCCATAAATTATGTTCATATTTATTTTATTATCGCATTTATTTTATGCTTTAATTAAATTGTGAATGAATGTCATTAGATAACATGTCATGTAGATCGCATAAACACCGCTCTAGGTACTATACTGTCATGCATTGTTTTATATTTTATTTTCTTTTCTAAATGTTAGATTAGAAAATAAATATATTTATTAATAATTGAATCGATTTTAAGAGTTAAAATTGATTGGTAATTATTAAATTAAAAACCCAACAGTTCAAAATATTAAGTGAGTCAGGGTGCAAAATATTTTGAACCCACGGCATCCCCTATTAGCCTATTAGTAAAAATTTGTGTATGCCTCGTGCTAATCTAATTAGTCTCCCTATAGGAGGGCTACACTGTTTTGGTTACTGGATTGGGCCCAATTAGGTGATAATTTTTTAAGTGTGAATTAATCATGATTACCCTATAGGTGACATAATTAATTTGGTACTTGAAATATTATTAATATAGGGGTTAGACACTTAAATCAATGACATCGTGGGGACTTCCTATAGAATATCCAAACGATGTCAATGATGGCCAAATTTTAACGACTATAAATTAAATATTGCATGAGATGCTAGATATATTTAATTTAGTGGGAGGGTCCCAGCCTAGCCATAAATCACATTTATTTCTCCTATAGAGAAATGTGTTTAAGATTTTGGGGTTTTAGGTTGTCGTCATATTATAGTAGTTTTGGGTCTACTTGTGCATAATTTTTTATTCATGCATCATATATGAAAGTATTCATCATTTATGCAACTCGTGTTTAATACATTTATTTTATTTGAATGTCGTATTTCCACAACTAGTTATATGTTTAGACATCACCAACTAATTTGCGAAAACTGTAACATGTCTCGTTATAATTCTTTTCCACTTATGACATTTGTTCGTGCTAGAAGATCCTTGTTCAAAAATAATTATAAATCTTCCAATGAAAATGGTTTTATTTTGATGAGATGGTTTATTGCATAATTTTGATTCTCACGTCAAGTACTTCGCAATAAAAACATCAAAATAGGATACCATATTTATTTTCTCGATGGAAGGGTATTTATGATAATTTGAACATTTTAATTATGGAGTTATACAAAATATGCTATCAAGCTATAATATATCTCTACTTATGAACCGATCACGATTTTTTCAAGAGACCATTTGGTAAAACATGATTGGTCACTTTAACGTGGTGGAGGTTCCACTTGTAAACATTGATTCATGTGACATAATGCTTGAGAAATCTTTTAAGATGATCTCTTGCGGTTCAGTGTGGACTATATTCACCAGGATGAACGTGTCCTTGAAAGTTTCAATGTAAGCTATTCATAAAGAAGAGATTATTTTAAAGCAACGGATAGTATGGTAGGCCCTCTAACCTTTTTGCTTTTGAGCAAGGATAGGATTAATGAGGAAGTAGCCTTTCCTGAAAACTCTATAATGGAGTAAGACTCTATTCATTGTGTTATGGTTAGTAATTGAGTCTATCTTGATTATAGATTCTAGAATAACTAATTACTATTGCAAGTTGTTGCAATATGGTCCTAGGTGACCAAATGACACAATGAGATAGAGTATACTATAAGGATAAGCACGGGTACGGTAATATGGAAAGAGTCGTTGGGCTTTTATGTTTGCGAAATAATTTGATTGTTATTTTGTCTCTTTATTATTTGAGCGGAATTATTTAGCGCTTAATCTCCAGTTATTAGTTGGAATTAAGTTAAATAATGCTCTTATTGTTGCGAGACAAATGGTTAACAATCTCAAAGCCTTGTAAATGGTTCTAAGTGTAATATTACTACAAATGATAAGGGATAGATGACTCCTTGTATTAATGAACTCTTTGATAAGATCTTAAGATAATCATATTTATCTAAATAAGATTGAAAGACTAGTAAAGATAGCCTCTAAGTATTTTTGGAGGTGGAATCTATGTGGGCTTTTGAATTTTATTTAGAGGGTAAAATGATTAAGATCTTAGGCTTGGTTACACCTATCCAAAACTCGATTCTAATACTAGTAAGGGATGGACCTCAAAAGGATCTGAGGTGGAATCTATACTATCTTTCTGAATCTTGTTTAGAGGATTAGATAACCAAGAGTCCTTATACATTAAATGGACTTAAGAGTTTGGGAATTAATACACTTCGATATGTGTGGATTCTTTTGTGCTCAAGATACGAGAGAGTACGAGTAATTCATCACTTTTATTGATGATCACTCCAGATCTCGATTATATACTTAATATCTCATTAATCCGAAATGTTGAAGAAATTCTAGAATTTTGGATAGAAGTTGAGAAGTAATTAAGAGAATCGAAATACTTCGATTTGATCGAGGTTTGTGTATCTCTCATATGAGTTTAGGAACCATTTATCGGAAAAGGAGAACAAGGTAATACCAAATCAACGGAGAGTTATCCTCATTACTAGTTTCATTTGGGAATGTACACCGGAGATAGTCAGGTTCCTTCATAGCCTAGTACCATTAATTCATTTCCTGAAATACCCCTAGAGTTGTGGCATGGGTGCAAGCCCAGTCTATACCACATTCAGATTTGGGGACTTTTGGCACACAAGCTGAAAGGAAGGATTGACGAGATGGTGGCAACAATGAAGGTTTGATTATATATAAGGTATACAATGAAACTAAAAATTATTTATTCTATAGTCCTCTGGTTCAGAAAGTATTTGTTGAGTACAAATGTAACTTTCTTAGAGGATAAGGCATATAGAAGAATACAAATCCACAAGTAAAATTCTATTGGATAAGATGTTAGAACGTGGTTCAAACAACTTGATTCCAGGTTTCCGCATAGAATTAATCTTGATGATTTGGGACTTCCTACGGAATCGATGGTTGCTGATCCTAGTGGGAGAAATAGGCAAGTGGTTCAACCACTATTTTTGCCTGGTGAACCCAATGGACAGGGAAAAACCAAAGGTTGTAGTCGAAGTTGTTCTCACTGTTCTGCCTCTTCTTTATGTTCATAAAGAGGTAGTGAAGAGGTTGATCCTAATTAGGGATATAACCAAGTAGTGGGAGGAGAGGAAGGGGCTCTGTTTGGACATAATGGAAATACACTTCCAGCGACTAATTGGAATGGGAGGGTTGTAAGACCACCTTCTTGACGCTTATTCTACGGAGAGTCTTTTTAGACAGTCTCTACTGAAATAAGAGAAGGACTCCTCATTTAGGGAAGTGGTAGAAGTTATAGACTTGAAATCATGGAAGGTGAATGTGAACTCGGAATTAGATTCCTAGTAATCCAACAAGTTTGGATATTTGTAGACGCACCCAATGGGGTCAAACCTACAGGGTGTGATGATTTTTAAGATGATAAAAGAGGGGTAAATGGAAAGGTTGATGCCTTTAGTGCAAGGCTTATTGTTGTGGGTTTGTGAAACCCTTCTCGCCAATTGCCATGCAAAAGTTTACCTGGATCTTTTATCCATTGTCGTTCATTGTGAAAATGAGGTACGACAAATGGATGTCAAGATGTTGTTTCTTGAATGCATCTTGAGGAAATCATTTACAAAGTGTAATCTGATGAGTTTATATTAAAGACCATGAAAGTAAAATTCATGACTTACAAGTTTCCAGCTTTGGATTTGGGTAATTGTTCAAGATATGGAATATAGAATTTGATAGAACCATTGTGATACATGTTCTTGATCAAAATTTTGATATATCTTAAGTATACTCGTGTATACAGAAAGATGAGTCAGTTTTCGCGACTATTTATTTGAATGACACTCTACTAATGTGTGAGAGTATTTTCATTAAATAGTAATTGGCACCAGCAATTAGACTTGAAGGACTTGTAGATGACTGTCTATTTTTTCTAGACATCCGTACTTTTCGGAGTGGGAGAAAAATGAAATAGAAAGTCTCAAGTTTCATGTAATAATAAGATACTATCTACATTTGCAATATTGAAGTCTTGAAAGGAATAATATTCTTTGTGGACTTTATCTATCTTATGAGTATTCTCCTAAGACTCATGGTAAGATAGAGAAGGTTCCTTATGCTCCGGCTATAGGAAGCCTTACTTTGCACTAGATAGGTCATATCTTATGCTGGGGATATTGTTGGTGATTATTAGTTTGATCCAGGATCAGATCATTGAATAGAGGTACAACATATACTGAAGCGTTTTCGAAAAACGAGTAAATATTTGCTTATCTATTCAGTTGGTGATCTGATGGAATAAAACTAATTAAGATCTGATTTGACTAGGATTCTCGAGGGTCGTCAAAATTGGAATATAACTGGGAGATATTGTGATTAATTGGTTGGGAATAACACAATCTTGGATTGTTTGTTATACAACCGTGACTTACATCGAAAGGAGTTATCATCTTTGTTGAGAACATAATCATTAATGTAATGATGATGTTGACAAGATGAATGATTCGATGTTTCATGTATACTCTAAGGGCAAGTGGGAGATTGTTGGAATTATATATGCCCATAGAGTATAATTCACGACATTTAAAAGTAAAATATTAATTGATTGTATTAATATGATGTTGTGTTTGTCCACGGGTCGATTTGATATTACAAATTGAGTGTTTAAGTTGTTAAACACAGAAATATTCAATTTGTGATTCGATCTAAAATTAACGTTCACGATCAGTAAATAAATATGGACGATTTATTTTGATAAGATCGTCTCGATTTTATTAAAGTCTGTCTTTGACTTTGGTAATAAAATTGAGAGTACGTTTGGAACGTATTGGACGGTACCACGTGAAATTAATTTGTGACATTGACCATACAAATTTAATTTCACTTGATTATTGTACGTGGGACCTTAATCCTAATAGGATAATGGACTTCGATTACTAACTTGAAGTTCTTTGAGGTATCAATGGGTGAGATCAAGTTGCTGATCAATATCTCGGTACTTTGGGAATTAAAGTGAACTAACGAGGAACATATATTCGTATTATGGAATCCGTCACCTTTTAGGTATGATCATAATCTCACTGGTTCTTCTAGTGGACAGTTGAATCTGAGCTCAGTAATTCGACAGTGACTGTTGAATTCTATGATGTGATGGGATCACATCGAACTGTCAGACAGAAGATGAGAGTTGAGAATTTATGAATATTCGAAGAAGGGTATTTTGGTCATTTTAACTTGCTCCGAATATTCGAGTTGATCGACGGGGGTAACATGTAAGAACGATAAGTCAGAGGATATAATTATTGATTAATTGTTTCAGTAATTTCAATTTTACTAAGAGTGCAATCTCGTTCTTTTAGTGGAATAGAACGTGATTAATAAATTAATTTTGGCTGATCAAGAGTTGATCGGGTCATAATTAATTTATTGGAGCTTAGTTTAATTGGGTCCGATCAGGTTCCCTTGGTGGCTTCACTATAATGGGTTTATACAGGCTTATTACCTGTATTGGGTTGTGCAGAAATGGGCCTGGGTTATGGTACTAGGCCTGGTAGGGTTTTGGAGTGTAAAGATATTACAAATAGTCTCCCAAGACTATTTTTCTTAACCTAATTGGCAAAGTGGCGAAACACACACTAAAGTGTGTAGTGTGTGTTTCCTCTTTACAAAGAAACCCTAATCCTAGTTTAACCTAGGTCTTGAAAAAGGTGACCACACACCTGCACAACTGCCATTGGAGAATACCGAGGAAAGCTTGAGGGTTTGAAGCTTTGGTGGAATCAAGAAGCAGTTGATGAAGATTTTTGTAAAGCACGCTACAAAGGTAATCTTCTCAAAATCCTTTTTGTGTGCGAAATTATTTATTCCAAGTTAAATACATAGAACAGAAAATCCTGTAACGGGATAATCTATCACAAGAAATCAATTTTTGTGAGTAGAACAACCCGGGTTCCCAACAATAATTCCATGCAATAGACTCGTCGTAGACTATTGACTCTTTTAACTCGTTATTGAAAAATTTTACAAGACTACAATGTTAGACTACAATTCGCATTTGCAAAATTCATTCATTCTTCCTATTCTTCTCTCTTTCTTTTGGCATCATCAGATTTTTTATAGAATATCTTCTTGGTTTGATCAAATAGTCACAGTTTGAATCAAACGTCTCCATTGTGTCCTAAGAGAGATTTTTTTTTATCGTACCCCAGTCATGACCTTGGAGTTCATTAGTTTTTTCCAGATTTTCCTATATATTTCACAACATACAATGCTGCCAAAAAGATGCCAATACTAACAAAATCCCTCAATTAACATCTTTTGGCAAAACATCGAAATTATGTGTTGATCACTGAATTTGGGTAGGACTCAGCGCTCAACAAATGTCCTCTTCCTCCTCCATATGGTGTTTATGGTTCTTGCACACTAGGACAGCTCGTTAGAGGCATAGGCCGCCGCACAAGTTTGAGAGTTGGGGGGTTCGTAGGCTGCATGCACTCCGACGATCGAGTCAATTGTTAGTCTAGCAAATGATGAAGATATTTAGATGTGGGAGAGATACATACAGACCAAGGCTATCATTGACACAAGGCTTGATTTGTCTAAGTTTGCAGGTAGGGAGAGTAAGTATTAGTTGAAGTGGTGTAAATTGCATTACATTCAGTGAACAAGGTTTGGCTGGTATTTATAGAAATGCATCTAGTTGAGGAGGGTCCGTGCTATGGCTTACACGTGAAGCAATCTTGAGGATGTACCCACCTCAACCGAAGAAGCTTTTAGTAAGGCGAACTACTATTTGTAAAAATACGAGTCCTATTTGTCGAAGTGTTTCTGGTTTCAACGAGGCCAATTGTCTTAAGCGCCATTGTCTATTGGGATTGAAGTTGTTGCAAGTATCTAAGTCTCAGCTCGGGAGGAGCTCATTTGTAGATGAGGTCCTAGATGGTTCGTTCTCTCGAAGACAAGCGAGACCCTTGTGTAGTAATAGCGCCATGTGGAAAACAGAAGTCCCAATGAAGGGAGAAGCTTTCCATAAAGATGCTTGTTTTCTTAGGGCTCTTTCAATGTATAGCTAGGTTGTTTGTCATAAATCGTCCCTGTCTATTGGATTGAATTTGTTGCAAGAAGCTAAGTCCCAGTGTACGGAGAAGCTGATTTGCATATGAGGTCCCATGTGGTTCGTCTTACTTGAAGATATATGAGGTCCTTATGTGAGGACAGCGACGCGAGAAAAAAATGAAGTCCCAGTTAATGGAGAAGCTTTCCATGAAGAGGCTTGTTTTCTTGGGGATCTTCCAATGTAACGCCCCAAATTTTTCAAGACTTTCTCAAGAATAATGCTCTGATACCACTTGTAACGCATCGAATTTTTCAAAACATTTTTTTTAAAACTTTTTAAAAAAATCACTTCACTTCACTTAAAATAAAATTCATTTATTTAAAAAGTAAAGATATTAATTTTAAAACATTATTATCAAGATCTCGGGTCCAATAAAAGTGTAGTAGTTGAAACATAAAAATCCTTATTTGGTGGTGTGTAAATAACTCACAGGTCGTCACCTAGCGCAGCACTATGTGTCTCGTCGTCTGAAGATCCGCGCCCACCCTCTTTAATTCATTTATATTATTATCTGAGAGGTTAGATGTTGTGTAATGAACATAATACGGTGCACATGTGTTATTACACAATGAGATATACAAGTCAACTTCACATACTCAAGACAAGTTCAAATGTATGATGATTAGTCAATGCACGTGCATGTTCTTTTAAAAAATCATGTTAGATAAGTAATAGATATATATATGCATGTTCTTTTAGAAAATCATGTTTTTAGAGCCTAATTATAGATTATCTCCTCTACTCTAAAACACTTATCATTTCTATAACCTGGATATCGATAAAATGACCATAACTCATCATATTACATAGGACTTTTTCATCCTCTAGAGCTTCTACATTCCTGTCATCTTGGGAAGTGTTTTCCTTTGAAATTTGTAGGGGGTTTGCAGAAAATGTTGGGGAGGAAGTAGTTGAAGCCTTTTGTAAAATCAAACAAAAGGGAAGTATGAGTGAAATCCTTTGAAGAATTAAAATCCCAAGTGATGATGTTACTGCCCCTAGCTCTAGAGAGGTATTACATTTCAGTGTTAACTAGTGGATGAAGGATGAAATCAGATCGATGGTGAAAATGATGAAACCATCAACCTTGTCCCAAGCTTTTGAGATTGCTCCCTTACAAGAGACCACCATTCATGCACTTACCAGAAATCCCAAACCACACAAAACCCCCAACTTCATTAAAAGTCCCTACAACCCTCAGAAAACAAATTACTTCCCAAATCAGAACCAAAACAACTCCCAGAAGGCCTATCCTCCCAACCATAACCCTCAAAATTCCAGTTATAAAACCATCACTTCCTCTGATATACAGACAAAAAGGAACTTGGGATTGTGTTTTAAGTGTGATGAGAAATACACATCGAGGCATATATTCAAAAATAGGGCATTGAATTACATTGTAGTGGAGGAGACCGAAGAATATAAGGAAGATAAGGGAAGGGAAGGGAAGGGAAGGGAAGGGAAGTGAAGGTAGTAGAGTAGAGGAAGAAGCTGAGGAATTTATGCAAATATCAGTGCATGCCTTGCTGGGAAACACCAAGTATAGGACAATCAGAATTCCTAGGAAGCTAAAGGGAAGAAGGATTTTCATTCTCATAGATAGTGGGAGTACCTATAGTTTCATTGATGAGAGATTGGTACAGGATTTGGGATATGAAAGTGACATACTAGACCTATGACAGCCCGAGTGGCTAATGGACAAAGGTTAGAGAGAAAGTGTATGAACCAACCCCTGTGCTGGACAATGCAAGACCATGAATTCCAGTTTAAACTCAGAACTCTCAGCCTAAAGGGGAATGACATAGTGCTGGGCATTAACTGGCTCAGTTAATTTGGACCAACGGATTGTGATTTTAGAGAGGGTTATATCAGTTTCAATTACCAAGAACTGAGAGTTACCTTAAGAAGTGAAGATGACACCTGTTTCAACATGATAACTGTAGAGAAAATGGATGATTGGTTACAGAAGCAGGAGTGTGGGATGATTGCTCAGCTATGCTCAATTTTGGAAGAAGAATTGTCTGTTATACAGAAAGAGGTCCAACCAGTCATCACAGAATTCGAAGATATTTTCAGAACTCTGGACTGCTACCAAAGAGGGATCATGAACATACCATTGTGCTGAAAGAAGGAGCCCAGCCTTTTAAATTCAGGCCTTACAGGTGCCCATATGTACAAAAGGCAGAAATTGAAAAAAATGATTAAGGAGATGATGGAATCTGGAATCATAAGGGCCAATAACAGGTTGTTTGCCTCTCCAGTGTTATTGGTTAAGAAGAAGGACGGGAGCTGGAGATTTTGTGTAGACTTTAGACAGTTGAATAGTCTCACGGTTAAGGACAAGTATCCCATACCTAGAATTGATGAGTTCCCAGATGAACTGCGTGGGGCTACGTACTTCTCCAAGATTGATCTTAGGGCGGGGTACCATCAAATCAGGGTGGAGCCCAAGGATATATATAAGTCAGCCTTCAGAACACATCAAAGTCTTTATGAGTTTAGGGTCATGCCTTTTGGCCTAACCAACGCACAGGCTACCTTTCAAAGTCCCATGAACAAGGTACTTAGTGAACACTTGAGAAAATTTTTATTGGCTTTTTTGATGACATTTTAGTGTACAGTCGAAACATATCTAAGCATTGTCATCACTTAAGGGTGGTTTTGGAAGTCCTAACAAAACACTAGTTGTTTTCCAAACTCAACAAATGTGCTTCTGGTCAGACAAGCATTGAGTATTTAGGACACATAATTAGCTATGAAGCAGTAGCAGCTGACCCTCAAAAGGTAGATGCAATGAAATCTTGGCCCACGCCCAAGAATATGAAACACTTAAGGGGCTTTCTGGGCCTAATAGGGTATTATCGAAATTTTGTAAGGGGTTATGGAACGGTAGCTAAATCCCTTACTAGTTTATTAAATAAAGGCGCTTTTGAATGGAGTGAAGCAACTGAGTTAGCTTTTTAGAAGTTAAAAGAAGCTATGAGTTCCACACCCCTACTAGCAATGCCTAATTTTAGCCAACCGTTTGTGCTAGAGACTGATGCTTGCTATGGAGGAATAGGATTTGTGTTAATGCAGAATAAGTAGTCAATAGCTTATCTTAGGAAAGCTATAAGTACAGGGAAACTAGGGTTATCCATCTACGAGAAAGAACTCTTGGCCTTGGTTTCAACGGTGACCAAATGGTGGCATTACCTTGAAGGGCATCATTTTATATTGAAAACTGATCACCAATCCTTGAAATTCTTGTTAGAACAAAGGATTACAACACCACTTCAACAGAAATTGTTAACTTATTTTAAGTTACATTTATTGGCATTTTCTATTTTCCTACAGATTTGTAATTTGATAAATTTAGTTTATTACTAAATATTTTAATTTAGTAATTTATTAAGTTTATTTAAATTATGCAAATATTTTTGGAGAAAAATATATCTCTTATTTTCGAAAATCATGTTATTGTTGGAAAGATAATGATCAAGAAATATTGACTTGATTAGGATCATAATCTCGAAATCTTGATCTTGATACCTTGTGATTTTGGTAAATTTCTTGATGATATATTTTGTGATTATTCTTGACACTCAAGCTTATCCTTAGATATGGCAAGTTTCTTCTTGATATGGTCGAGAATATTTCAATATGGTAAGATTATTTGGTCGAAAATCTTGATTATGAAGAATCTTGATAGGGCTGAAAATATGGTTGATTGGTATCAAAGTTTATCACTTGATTGGTAAATGTTAAGATCTTTCAAGATTTATCATTATCTTATTTTATGGTAAAATTTATTTAAGAATAATTATCTTACCTTTTTCTAATTATCTCTACTGTATTTTGCAGGTATTAGAGATCTTGTGCAATAAGGAAACTTGGAATTCAAGTAACCTAATTGCACTTTAAATAGAAGAAAAACGGGATGTTTTTCTTAAGACGTGTAGAATCATAAAATCCGTGTGGTGCTTCTCAATATACACGTTCACTTCATTAAGAAGTCTTGAAGCTAATTGTTTGCTTAAATCGTATACCGCAAGTGCACGGTTCGCGTTCAAGTAGTAAAGTGGACTAGAAAAGTCCGGGCTATCGTACCCACGAGGATTGCTTTATTTGTACTTAAAGTTATTGATTTCATTTTAAAAGAAAAGTTGAGTAACATAAAAAATAGGGTTTGGTGGTGAATTATTAACTAAGTGATACAAATAAGAAACATGGCAATATATAAACTAGTTAACTAAAGCAAATAGACAACAATATGTAAAAGCTAGGATTAAAACTAATTATCCAAAATATCCTAATAACAAAAAGAACTTGGTGACTAAACTAAACTAGAAAACATGAGACAAGGTGAAGTTAATTTTTATAACTACACTAATTTCTTCTTTCACAAATCAAATAGTGGTAGTCACTTACTTAACCAAATTACATGGGAAAAATTAAATTTAACCAAACATGTATAGTAAATTCCAATAAGAACCTAACATAGTGACAAACATTTTAAAAACTACAAAAAACATAAACAACATTCACAATTACAAATGCATAAACATAAATACCCACAATCCAAAAACAACCTAAAATACTTAAATAATCTTAAACTAATTAAAATTCCAACACAATAATATTAACCTCTAATAATAAACTAACAACAACATTTAACAAATAACATAAACATGTGAATAATACTTAAAATAAAGATTAAAAACAAGATAATAAAGAAAACTCCCCTTTTTGTAAAGTTCTTGAAGTGAAAACCCAAGAACCCTTCACTTTGAGTCAAATTTCTTCATCAACCATTAACATCTTCAACAACCAAAGCATAAAACATTAAATGCACTTAAAATATATAACATTTATGGTAGAAATTTGAGAAAATACCAAATATTAAAAACTTAAACTACAACAAGAAGATGAAATGTGAAAAAAGAATACAAGAACATTAAAACATTAATTAAACATTGCATTAAATAAGGTAAATGTTAAGAGAAAATACGAGAAAAATGAAAAGGAGGCAAGAAACTTACATGAGGCATCCAAAAATCTGATTTTTATCTATTTATACAACCCTAAAATCATCCAAAAAATCCTAAAAAGTGCCAAGATCCGCGAAATTCAGCTTCTGGGCAGAACCGGGTCGGCCTGGTCCGGCCCGAAAAATATATATATATATATATATATATATATATATATATATATATATATATATATATATATATATATATATATATTTTTTCATAACCGCGCGATCGTGCGGTAAACCGCACGCGATCGCGCGGTTAAAATCCGAGGCAAAGTTTGGCCTCGAGTCTGATTCGAGCCGTGGTTCGCGCGCGCGGCTCGGTTCAAGCCACGCGATCGCGTGGCTCAGCTGGAGGATGGTTTTGCAGCCTAGTCCCTTCCGTAATTGCCATCAAGTCCTCCATCTTTTAATCTCGAGCAATTTAGTCTCCAAAATTTCAGATTTCTTTCAAATATGTCCTTCTAAAATTGCACTTTTGGCCCTTCAACTTTTGAAATCTTTTAATTTGGTCCCTTGGTTAATTGCGTGGCTTGTCCAAAACTTCCCGGAAGTGACAAAATGGTCCCCAGACTTCCAATTTCAACGTAATTTGCACTTCTTTTGTGGTTTTTGGCCTCAAACTTGGATATTAACCTATTTAAATACAAAATATGCATAAATTAGTAGATATTTGCTCAAGATGTTCCAAAATATGCTAATTTAAAGGTATAAAAAGTGTATAAAAATGCACTTAACACTAATTTTTCATGTGGTGCAAGAACATTAAATGCTTTAATTGTGTTGTGACTTCGGTACTCCGGGGGGAGAATTCAATCACTTAGAGAAGGAAAGAATTTCTGCGTAAAGATCAAACGGGAGGTTTGGATCAAGATCGAACGGGAGTTCGTGTTGTTGAAAATTGTTGCAGATTCAAAGAAAGCTACAGAAGAGTGGTGGGACGTCAGCTCATATTACATGTCATAGAAGGATCAGGGAGTGATCTATTTCTTGGATGTTTGATAAAGTCTATGCGTAGATTTATCCTGTAGTTTAGATTGATCTGTATAAACTCATTCCTTATATAGTGATTGGTTTTTGTCCACAGGGTACGGACCGTGGGTTTTCCCTATTTGGTGGAATTTCCAGTTGATCACCATCTGCTTCCTGCAAATCCGAATTTAAACAATTAGGATCATCCACTTTCACATTAATAGACTCAAGAATAGTTTGAGTTCTTAGATTGTAGACTCTATAGGCCCCACTATTTTCAGCATAACCTAAAAATACTCCATCATCCGATTTTGAGTCAAATTTTCCTAGGTGTTCTCTATCTTTCAAAATATAGCATTTACTTCCAAAGGCATGAAAGTAGTCAACCCTAGGTTTTCTACCCTTCCATATTTCATATGGAGTTTGATTTGTTCCAGATCTAAGCATGATTCTATTGACAATATAACAAGCAGTGTTTATAGCTTCTGCCCAAAATTTCATGGGCAATTGGTTGCTATTTAGCATGACACGAGCCATCTCTTGTAGAGTTCTATTTTTCCTTTCCACCACTCCATTCTGTTGAGGAGTCTTTGGGGACGAGTACTCATGCTTGATCCCGTATTGGATACAAAAATCAGCAAACTCGGAGTTTTCAAATTCTCTTCCATGGTCACTTCTGATCCTTTTGACTCTTACATGTTCATCTGCCTTTTCATTGTTCAATTTCTGAAAAAGATTAACAAAATTGTCAAAGGTATCAGATTTATCTCGAATAAACATGACCCAGGTGTATCTGGAGAAATCATCAACACATACATAAATATACCTCTAGCCACCAATACTTTCCTTTTGGATAGGACCCATCAAATCCATGTGAATTAGTTCAAGTATATGAGAGGTATTAATGGATGTACCTGATTTATGTTGACTTTTGATTTGCTTACCCTTTTGACAATCACCACAGATTTCATCTGGAATATTGTTTATGCTGGGTAAGCCTCTCACAGCTTGGAGTCTGGTCAGCTTCATGAGATTATGGTAGTTTAGGTGTCCTAATCTTTTGTGCCACAATTTCTCATTTTTGGTTTTAACAGAATTGCAAGTTTCGTGACTCTCAAGTGTATAACATTTATTTCTATATCTAACTCCCTTAAATAAAACACTCTTTAACGGGTTAGACTTCTTGTCACAACTTAAGACCTTGCAATATTCTTTTGAAAACATGACAAGCAAGTTATCATCACACAATTGTCCTACACTGATCAAATTTTCCTTAAGCCCTATAAAATATAAGACATTAGTTAATGTAGGCAATCCCTTAATGTTGATAATACCAGACCCATCTATCTTACCCTTTTGGCCATCACCAAATGTAACAGCACCTGTTTCGCCTTTTTCAAAATGTGTAAGTAGAGAGAGATCACGTGTCATGTGTCTAGAACAACCACTATCAAAATACCATGTGTTAGGAATCAAAGCACTCAAAGACAATTGCACTACATAAGCATTCATTCGAATTTTTTTCTCTTGTCTGGAAACAAGTCTTCTTTTATGTGAATTGATTAACTTCAAGTACTCATAACACCTAAATACATCATGACCAGATTTAGCACAAAAATTACAGACTACCTGGAAAACAGATGTGTCTTGCCGATTCTGTCGAGATTAAAATTTCCAGTCGTACTGATGGACAGACTCATCTGGTTTGTACAAATTCGGCTGAAATTGTCGTCTTGCATAGTTCCTTACTGGATGTGAGTTTTGAGTCCTAGCCACATTGTATTGATGATGATGAGAGGTAGATGCATCTGTAGGATTTTTATTCTGTTCCATGTACCTGTATCTAGATTCTTTTACAAAGTTTATTTTATGGTCATGATTTTTACCTTTATCTTCATATCCAAGACTTGTTTTTAGGCTGACAGGTCTGCCACTGTTCAGGATTTCATCAAGCTGGACGGATCCTTGTGCCAGCTTCTTGATTGTGTCTTGTGCGTTAGCAAGTTCTGAACTTAACCTGCTTACCTCATTTTGTTCTTCATCTGAGACCGCAGATACATCGTCCAGTTGACGTTCCTTGTTGTGCTCAGAAAAGGCCTGCAACAGTTGAATCTTCTCTTCTGCATCTTGAAGTTCCTTCCTCAAGCTTTCAGTATTTGATCTGTATTTATCTGCATAGGAAGAGTTACCAGATTCAGCACCAGACAGTTGCAAAGCAAGAAAGGTAGTTACCTGATTTTCAGAATTGCTGCTTTCTGATTCTGATTCAGATTCATCTGAGTCTCCATCACTCCATGTAACATTCATGGCCTTCCTTCCCTTGGCCTTCTTTTGAGTGTTAGGATAGTCAGCTGCAATGTGTCCATATCCTTCACATTCTCTGCATTGGATTCGACTCCTAGGCTTCCCTTCAGACATGTTGGCATTATTCTTTAGATAGAAATTATTTTTCTTCCATTGTTTTTGTGGTTTTTTATTCTGGCCTTGAAGGTTTGTGGACCTCTCTTTTTGTTTTCCCTTGAGGAACCTTTTAAATTGTCTGGTGAGAAGTACGAAATTTTCATCTTCGTCAGTCTCGCCAGAGTCGTCTGGGTTTGCACTGTTCGTTTTGAAAGCAATCCCTGGTGATTTTTCTTTCTTTCTTCGGGCCAGATTTAACTCATAGGTCATCAATGACCCTACAAGTTTCTCAACTCGCATGGTTGAAAGATCCTTGCTTTCTTCAATTGCTGTCACTTTTGCATGGAACCTGTCTGGTAAAGATCTAAGGATCTTTTGTACAATTTGCTCATTTGAGTAGGTTTTCCCAAGTGCTTCAGCTGAGTTGGTGAGATCACTTAATCTGGCATAGAAGCTTTTGAAGTCTTCTTTCTCCTCCATAGATAATTGTTCAAATTCTAAAGTGATCATCTGCAGCTTGGAGGTTTTGACAGCATTGGTTCCTTCGTTTGCTATCCTCAAAGCATCCCATGCTTCCTTGGCCGTCCTTAAGGAGGAGATGAGTCTGAATTGACCTGGATCAACCAAAGAAACAATAGCATTAAGTGCCTTAGAATTCCAATTTGCATCAGCTAGTTCATCTGCAGTATATGCACTTCTAGCTACAGTTGTAACAACACCTCCAGCAGTGACAGTGGGTGCTGTGTAACCTTCAAGAACAGAAGTCCAACAACGTTCATCAATAGATTGAATAAAAATTTCCATACAGATTTTCCAATATGCATAGTTACTACCAGTTAACAAAGGTGGCCTAAGAGATGCAGAATTTTCCATTTAGACAACCGGACCTCACTTTCTAGAAGTGAAACCGCTCTGATACCAATTGAAAATTTAAAGTTGTCTAAATTTTATAAACAGACTGTCACAGACAAGTCTGGACAGTAACTAGTTAACAAATGAATCTTGCTAAGGCAGATTCGTCTAGATTGTAAAACGTAAACAATCAGAATAAATTGTGCGGAATTATAAATGGACAAGAACACAATGATTTGAGCTTAACGTGAAAAAAAACCCTAACAGGAAAAACCCATGGTTCGCATCTTGCGAACAAAAATAAATCACTATATAAGGAAAGAGTTTATACAGATAAATCTAAACTACAGGATAAATCTACGCATAGACTTTATCAAACATCCAAGAAATAGATCACTCCCTGATCCTTCTGTGGCATGTAATGCAAGATGACGTCCCACCACTCTTCAGTAGTTTTCTTTGAATCTGCAACACCTTTTCAGCAACCTCGAACTCCCGTTCGAACACGATCCAAACCTCCCGTTTGATCTTCACGCTGAAATACTTTCCTTTTCTCAGTGATTGAATCCTCCTCCCGGAGTATTGAAGTCACCACGCGAATGAAGCTTTAATTATTGGCACAATAAAAAAATATAGCTTCCAGACTTCTTTTTGGTGGACGTGTAATATTATAAGCACCACACGGATTTGTCGTATTTTCACATCTCACAACACGTCCCATATTTCTTCTCTTTATAGTGCAATTAGGTTTACTTGGTTCCCAAGTTTCCTTATTGCACAAGATCTCTAAAACCTGCAAAACAAGGTAAATATAATTAGTAAAAGGTAAGATAAATATTCTTAACTAAATCTTACCATAACCAAGATATAGATAAATCATTTAGATCTTACCATAAGTTAATCAATCACGTGATTAACATAAATATGGACTTCATATTTTCGGCCCTTATCAAGAATTTCCCTACATAGATTTTCGTCCAACACATCTTACCATATGCAAAGATAAGAATGAATTATTCTTGACCATATCAAGAAGATACTTACCATATCTTGGATAAGCTTGCGTATCAACAACTTATCAAGAATAATATCAAAATATTTTCGAGATTGTGATAAAAGATTTTCGTGATTATGATCAAATAAATATCAATATTTTCTCGATCATTATCTTTTCAATAAAACAATATTTTACTCGAAAATTAGAGATATTTTTCTTCAATAAAAATATGCATAATTTAATTGAACTTAATAAATTACTAAATACACGTATTTAGTAATTAAATCAAGTTTTATTAAATTATACATTCGTGAAAAATAGGAAATGCTAATATCATAGAATTAACAATATGAAAAGTCTTTTTAAAAGGATAGAATCATTAGAATCTGAAGTTGAAAATATAAGGAATAGATCAACCAGAAGACATACATTGTAAAATTAACGATAAGGGTAAAATTGTCAAAAATTATTTACTACTTTGTCCTTATTACGCATTATTATGTACATTATGGATATGATATTATGTATGAATAACATTTCTCAACTATGAATAATGAAGTGAAGAAGAAGAGAGAGTATTCTAGTCTAGGGTAAGGTAGGTCTTTATATCGTTTAAAAAGTCAAGAAAGTGGTTTTAATTCTAGTTGGGCTAAAAAAATAGAAAAAATAAAAAACTAAATAATCGAAAAACCCCTTCAGATGGGTTCGCGGGTTACAAATTGCGGTCTACCTGTGGTAAAAAACAGGGCTAGAATGAGACCACAGAACCGAACTTCAAATGCCCATAACTATTGATCTATAGTTTCGAATTGTGCTTTGTTTATTGCATTGAACTTTAAGTTCAATTATATTTCCAATGATATATTAGGGCTCTATAGAGATATCTGTACTAAAAGTTGTGTACCGGTTTCTTAACGTACTCATCACATAATTAACTTTCTCGTTTCGCTCCAAATGCATCCAAATTCGAGTTTTCCCTAAAACCATCAAAATAAATACATAATTAAGCAATATCAAACTTGAAAATACTCAAAATTATTTAAATTTGAGATCAAAATAAGTGCAAAAAACGCACTTATCAAATCTCTCAAACTTAAACTCTTATTCGTCCTCAAATAAGATAAAGCATACAATCATACAAAATAACAACACAATAACATTCATGACACTAACACACGTTAAATACTTTCCGAATTTGCTTCAAGAGAGGTAATGTATGTGTAAGACCGCTTTTTATTTTTACGTGCAATTTTAAATTTCACGTAATAATTATGTTAATGCTATTATAAATTTTAAATTTAATGATATTTTTAATGTCGATAATTTGAATTATTTTACAGTGGAAGGACCTGGATGCCGTCTCGATCAATGTACCAATTAAAAGTTTATAAATTGTTATTTTAATAGTTTATGTGCAATTTTATGTGATTAATTGTTTTATTTCCTAACCATGCTATTTATTTTATTTTATTGTGTTAAATGGAAAGTTGGGGGAAAGTTTAGTGGCAATTGAACAATAAAATTGGAACTTATGGACTTAACTATGCACATGGAGAGAAAGGGGGGACTAATTTGCAAATTCTCAAAGATTTAAACCTAAACCTAAACCCTCCCTTTTCTCTCACTCGAAAATCTCTCACCCTCAGCGCTCTCTGTCTCTCCCTCGTCTCTCCGTCCCTCTCTCGACTTCGCCCTCTCTCTCGATTTCTCGCCGGCACACCACCGGCCAGATAGCAGGCGCACCACCGGCCGCCACCGTCACCCACGGTAGCACCTTTTTCCCCGACCTAACACACACACACGCACACGCACACTGGTCCGAACGCACACAACCACACCCTCGCATGCACACATTTCACACACTTCGACATACTCACACACGCAGACACCCAAACACCCAAACATGTATATGTTGATTCTATGTATGTACATGTATGCATAAGCTACTTGTGTGTAAATTAAATTCAGTTTTGGGATTGTGTGTGTGTGTATGCTATTTACTTACAGATTTTAGATTTTTGGTTTAGATTAAAAATTAAATTGTAAATTTCAGATTTGAGTAATGTATATAAATGTATGCATTTATTGTGTTATATATCTCATTTATGAAATTGGTAGCTTAATTAACTACTGAATTGTTAAAAAGTTTGAATTATATATATGAAAATAGTTTAATTGAAATTTTGTTAGTTTAAGTTATTAATTTGAGAATTTTAGAAATTTGGAAAGTGGTATAAACGTGAATAAATTTCTGAAATTTTTTAAGTATGTATATATAAATTTATAATTTTTGAGATTTATGAAAATTGAAGTTTAGTTGGTAAAGTTTGGATATATGTTGGTTTTTAAGATTTGTGAAATTGTTGGGACTTTATGGGAGTGGATTTTATAACGTTAGGTTAAATTATGTAAATTTGAGTTTGAATTTAAAAAAAATGAGAGTTTCTAACGTGGATTGAAATTTATCCCTTATTTCAAATATGATTTTTTTTGTGTGAACGTGAGTATTAATTATAATTACTAGATTTTGAGAAAATTGTAAAGTCGTGTACATTTTTCAAACTTTGGTTTGATTTAAGTACCTTAATAGTTAAGCTTATAATGTTGTGTCGAATGTTTAATCTTTTGCTTTCGAGTATGGTATGGAAGTATTTAATATATCTTAATACCTTGTTTGGAATAAATGATCACAAGAAAGAAAAAGGAAAGAAGATGTATTGTTTTAACTTGTTTAATGTAATGTTAAAAGAATGATGAATATATCAATTTGAACTGAAAGTATATTTTTACTAAATGAATAGATGCAACTAAGATTTTGGTACATTGACGACACGGGAAGTCGAAGCTCCTCCACTTGCAAATTCAGATAACGGTAAATGCTAAGGACGTCAAGTAAGTAAACTTCCCCTATTTTCATGAAAGTAGAAAGTTAATGTGAAATTAATGTGCGTAAGTGATTTCGTGTTAATTACTTAATGTTGATGTATTCGAATTGTGATATGCAAGTATGTGTGTTTAAGGAAATGTTCAAGCATGCACATTATCATGTCATTGCATCATTAAGCATGCATTGGCATCGAAATGGTAAAATCAAATGTTTTAATGAAAGAAATGTGTCAAGGAGCAAGTTTGTTCAAAAGTTATGTATCCCAAGTTTTTAAGAAAGAATGGGTGTACTTCTAGTTCATGAAAGATGCGAGTGGGAAATGGGGCACGGGGGACCGGCGTACCCGAATGTAATGAGCCGTTTTGCGGTGGAATGAAGTGAATGAGTCGCTTTGCGGTGGAATGAATGTTAAACCGCTTTGCGGTGAAAATGTGAATCTGGTTCCAAATAAGAATTGCCCACTGTTATATGATTGACTAGAAGATACACCAAGTGAGCTCACGATGGAATGAAGTGAAAGTTTTGAAATGTCAAGTGAAAGCTTGAAAAGTTTGAAAGTTTTGAAAGGTTAAAGTGAATGGGGATACATATTTCAAAGTTTAAAGCATTTCATGTCATAAGCATGCATTCATGCATAAAGTTTACTTACTGAGCTTTAGCTCACCCCAATCCCTCCCCCATATTTCAGGTGATGAAAGTTAGATAATTAGAGGAGAGCACGTGGCGGCAGGCTCAGACAGTACCGACTTGAATTATTTAAAATTTAATTTAATGATTTAATTTAAGTTTTTATTTGTTATTCTTTTAAATTGATAAATCATTTTGAATTAGTTTGTCGGTTCTTAGTCAAAATAAGTTATGGTATTTCCCTGTGATTAGTTTTTATCATGTTTCATGAGTTTATAAATTTATACTTCAAGTTATTTTGGTTGAGGAGTTTGGGGAATTGATGTTGAAGTTGAATTTTGGAATTATGGTTGGATGTTGAATGTTGGATTTGAATGGGTTGAGAATTGCATATGTATTATAGGTATGATGTCCCTCTACAGGTTGGTTATGTCCAAGTTATAGAGGAGACTCTGCCGAAATTTATATAAAATTTTAGAATAGAAAATGAAAATGTTGAAGTTTTTAAATGATTTTTTTCCGCATTTTAATGTTTAAATGATTTATTTCCGCATTTAATGTGAATGGAAGTTAACACGCCTAGGTTTTAAATTTTTGAACTTGGGGTGTTACATTTTTGGTATCAGAGCTAAGAGTTTTAAAAGCGATTCTGTAGACTTTTAAAATTTATTTGAAAATGGTTCGGGTACTGAGTCACGCCTCAAGTGCTTCTCCCTCGATCATCTGGTAAGTTAATTTTTGTTTAAATTATGAAATGTTAATTGATATGACAATTATTGCAAATTCTTACATGTTAATGTGTAATGTCGTAAAGTGAAAGGTTAAGAATGTTATTAGTGAATATGACATATATACCTTGATTATGTAAATGAGAAAATGAGATGGTAATGAATTTTTATAAAATTGGGTAATGTTCATAAGTCCCTATGTGAGAGATAAGAAGTGAATGTGAATAGTACTTTGAGTTCCGAAGACTATATCGGCAAGAATGTATATTATATCCAAGTCGGAAGTTGAGAAGTCATCGAACTTAGTATTAAGCACTTATCATGTTGATCTCGGGACTACCCACTCATTTGATAGTCCCATAATCATAAGAAAATGGATTTACCCATCTCGGTAATTGGAGATTGAGTTTTGCTTGCCAACGCATTTTGGAGAACTTTTGAACTCAAGGTATGCGTTAAACGATTTCCCGATCGTGGTAAATGGGAAGGAGTAGATGATAGATCTCATAACACCGGATATCTACGAACTTGATGTCATACTAGGAATGGAATGATTATTACGGTATAAGGTTTCAATCAATGGCTACGTTAAGGTGGTATTTAAACCTTCAAATGTAGCCCTTTTCGCTTTGTTGAAGTAAAGGTGAAACTTTCTATTTCGATATTATCAGTGATGAAGGCTCGTCAATTGATGAATAAGAGTTATTAAGCCTACCTGGTTGCAATAATTGAAGTGTTTAAGGTGAATACGTCTCTCGAACAAATTTCTGTTATTCGAGAATGACTAAAGATGTTCTCAGAAGATTTTTGTGATTTATAGCCTAAAGGAGAACTTGAATTCATCATCGATTAAGTGCGCAACTCTAGTATCCAAGGTATAATATCGGATGACTCCTTCGTAACTTAAAAGAGCTCAAAGTGCAACTATAGAATCTCATGGACAAAGGTTTTGTTCGACCTAGCTTTTTTCCATGGGGTGCTCAGGAGCTATACATGAAGAAGAAAGATTGTTTTATGATACTTTGCGTAATTGATTTTAGACATGGCAAAACCAGTTTTATGAAGTTGTGATGAGATGTTGAGATTATGAGTGATATGATTTTATTGAGACTTCTATGAGAAAAATTATGAAATTTGAGATTTAAAGATTTGATTCTTAATTATTGGGAATTAAGGAATGGATATTGTGTTTGAGTAAGTGAATTATTCCTCTATTTTGAGAGAAATTTATAATGTTGTTTGGTCTTGTAACTAAGAAATTTTGGGATTATGATTTGTGTCATATATTTATAAGTATGAGTAATGGGTGGTCATTTGAACCAATTAATGTATTGAAGGAAGTGAGATATTGATATTGGAAACTATGATTTGAAATTGTTATGTTGAGGAATTAAGAATTGATTTTCTGGGATATCAAGGTATACATGAAGTTATGTGATGACTTGATGCGTATATTGGGAAATGTCAAGTCATATTTTGAAAAGATGAGTGAAGACAAATGTTATGGCATTATTGGAAAGAATTTTAATTATTCTTAGGAACTTATTGATTATTAGTGAGAAATGATCACTTATATTGGAGAATATTATAAATTATGATGGTAAGTGATAATACTGTTGATTTATTTTGGAAGTTGATTGGTAGATGATGTGTTAAAGATTTGGTTGTTTACATGCAATATGATTATTTGGGAAAGTCGGTTATCATTATTGGGAGATATTAAAAGTATTTTATAGTGAGATGACTTAAAGGAGTAACCATTTATTCGAAATGAGAATTTGGGGACATATGATTGAAGGTTTGAGATTATGTGAGATAATGATGATTGTCATAAGGTCATTTGAATATAAAAGGTACAAGAGATAATTATAAGGAATAATGCGATTGCTATCATGGTGAGAACTGAAGGTGACGATGTATTGAGATTATGAAATAAGTTGACTTTCCATGAATAAATTATGCTATATTTGGTTTTAAGTGGAATTCGAAGAAAGATGAATCTCAGTCATGGAAAATAAATCAGGTTTCATCGTAATTTGAATGATTCACTGATGTACGTTAAGTTTTCATTGATGATACTAAAATATCATATGAGAGATTGTTGGATGAAATTGATGAAAGAAACTTTATCCGGTCCTAGATTTGTACAAGTATTGCAGAAATAATGCATCTGATCGGAGGAAAGTTTATGATAGTACATACCATGAAATTGTGGAGATTATTATTGATGGTATCTTGATTCAAAAATAAGAAATGAAATTTTAGGCAATTGTCCTTGTGGATAGGATTTGTGGAAAATGAGAATAAGACTTCACAATGATTATTTATTATGGAGTAGTGTGCAGAAAGAGTGACAATGGCAGAATCCAAGATTTATTAAGTTTGAGAGATTGATATAAAATCTTAGTGAGTATATTGACGTAAAAGGTTCGTGTGAAGGATATGATGGTTATTATGTTGTAATCTTAGAGAGATTGATATGATTATTTGAGGTCAGTTGTGTGACTTTTACTTATAATGGGATTGTATCTTTGGATTAAGTAAACTTGATGATGAATCCTATATGAATCGCAAAGGTCTTATTCATTGGTGATAGATTAATGATTTATTTATAAAATACTTGGTTAGAGTATTGTTGTTATGATGATTTTGAAAGCATGGATTCTTAAATTAGTACCTTGGCTTTAGTTTTAAGATGAGTGTATGATGCTAAATACTTGATTACAATATATAAGTATGGGTTACATGATTTAAGTTGATCCTTTGATTTTAAAAGAAATGTCAGCATGTTTAGAAATGATTTCTTTTGTAAATCTTTCCAGAAAGATTCTATTAAAGTTTTAGTATTTCTACTGTATATTTTGGTATGGACGTCAAGTTTCACTAATTCTGAATTATTTTGGTCAATCTTCTTGATTTTAGTTTTAAGAATGTGATCAACCAATATATATATATATATATATATATATATATATATATATATATATATATATATATATATATATATATATATATTAAGGTTTACACGTTAGAATAGATCCTATGAAAGGCTGGAAATAGAAAGTTGGTGAATGAATTCATAAGTGGGATAATGTCGGTTGATGGTCTCCTACAACAATAACTATCAAATTTCGATACGTATTGAGTACTATACAGGAAGAAGTATAAATCACCAATTCATTGGGATGAGAAAGGAGAAAGAAAATTATTGGGTCTAGAAATAGTACAGCAGACAATATAAATTATAGAAGAGATCCGTCGATGGATGAAAACTGCTAAGAGTAGACAGAAGAACTATGCTGACAAAAGAAGGGAACCATTGGAATTCGCCGCATGAGATATGATCTTCTTGGAAGTAACTCCTATGAAAGGGTCATGAGATTCGAGAAGAAGGTTGAGCCTTTTTGTTGGCCCTTTGAGAGGCTAGAAATGATGAGTGACCTAATTTATTTGATTGCATTGCTACCAAAACCATCTGGGATACAAATGGTGTTTTACGTCTTATTTTGAGGAAGTATATTTCGGATTCCACCCATAGCCTCAGTTATGAGTCATTAGATCTTTGTGAGGATCTGACTTATGAGGAGTCACTTGTGAAAATCCTAATGAAAGTAAATAAGGAAAATTTAAAAGAAAGAAGATTTCGTTAGTTAAGGTTCTTGGGAGGAATCATGCAGTAGAAGAGGCTACTTGGAAATGCAAAGATAAAATACGTGTCAAGTATCCACACCTTTTGGTAAGTTTTAATTTCGAGGACGAAATTAAAACTTTTTAGGAGGTAAGGAATTGTAAGACCGCTTTTTATTTTTACGTGCAATTTTAAATTTCACGTAATAATTATGTTAATGTTATTATAAATTTTAAATTTAATGATATTTTTAATGTCGATAATTTGAATTATTTTGCAGTGGAAGGACCTGGATGTCGTCTCGATCAATGTACCAATTAAAAGTTTATAAATTGTTATTTTAATAGTTTACGTGCAATTTTATGTGATTAATTGTTTTATTTCCTAACCATGCTATTTATTTTATTTTATTGTGTTAAATGGAAAGTTGGAGGAAAGTTTAGTGGCAATTGAAGAATAAAATTGGAACTTATGGACTTAACTATGCACATGGAGAGAAAGGGGGGACTAATTTGCAAATTTTCAAAGATTTAAACCTAAACCTAAACCCTCCCTTTTCTCTCACCCTCAGCGCTCTCTGTCTCTCCTCATCTCTCCGTCCCTCTCTCGACTTCGCCCTCTCTCTCGATTTCTCGCCGGCACACCACCGGCCAGATAGCAGGCGCACCACCAGCCGCCACCGTCACCCACGGTAGCACCTTTTTCCCCGACCCAACACACACGCACACTGGTCCGAACGCACACAACCACACCCTCGTACGCACACATTTCACACACTTCGGCATACTCACACACGCAGACACCCAAACACACAAACATGTATATGTTGATTCTATGTATGTACATGTATGCATAAGCTACTTGTGTTTAAATTTTAGAATTTATATTTATTTGTGATTTCAGATTTTTAGTGATTAAATTCAGTTTTGGGATTGTGTGTGTGTATGCTATTTACTTACAGATTTCAGATTTTTGGTTTAGATTAAAAGTTAAATTGTAAATTTCAGATTTGAGTAATGTATATAAATGTATGCATATATTGTGTTATATATCTCATTTATGAAATTGGTAGCTTAATTAACTACTGAATTGTTAAAAAGTTTGAATTATATATATGAAAATATTTTAATTGAAATTTTGTTAGTTTAAGTTATTAATTTGAGAATTTTAGAAATTTGGAAATTTTGAAAGTGGTATAAACGTGAATAAATTTCTGAATTTTTTTAAGTATGTATATATAAATTTATAATTTTTGAGATTTATGAATATATCAATTTGAACTGAAAGTATATTTTTACTAAATGAATAGATGCAACTAAGATTTTGGTACATTGACGACACGGGCAGTCGAAGCTCCTCCACTTGCAAATTCAGATAACGGTAAATGCTAAGGACGTCAAGTAAGTAAACTTTCCCTATTTTCATGAAAGTAGAAATTTAATGTGAAATTAATGTGCGTAAGTGATTTCGTGTTAATTACTTAATGTTGATGTATTCGAATTGTGATATGCAAGTATGTGTGTTTAAGGAAATGTTCAAGCATGCACATTATCATGTCATTGCATCATTAAGCATGCATTGGCATCGAAATGGTAAATTCAAATGTTTTAATGAAAGAAATGTGTCAAGGTGCAAGTTTGTTCAAAAGTTATGTATCCCAAGTTTTTAAGAAAGAATAGGTGTACTTCTAGTTCATGAAAGATGCGAGTGGGAAATGGGGCGCGGGGGACCGGCGTACCCGAATGTAATGCGCTGCTTTGCGGTGGAATGAAGTGAATGAGCCGCTTTGCGATGGAATGAATGTTAAACCGCTTTGCGGTGAAAATGTGAATGTGAATCTGGTTCCAAATAAGAATTGCCCACTGTTATCTGATTGACTAGAAGATACACCAAGTGAGCTCACGATGGAATGAAGTGAAAGTTTTGAAATGTCAAGTGAAAGCTTGAAAAGTTTGAAAGTTTTGAAAGGTTAAAGTGAATGGGGATACATATTTCAAAGTTTAAAGCATTTCATGTCATAAGCATGCATTCATGCATAAAGTTTACTTACTGAGTGTTAAGTGCATTTTTATACACTTTTTATACCTTTAAATTAGCATATTTTGGAACATCTTGAGCAAATATCTATTAATTTATGCATATTTTGTGTTTAAGTAGGTTAATATCCAAGTTTGAGGCCAAAAATCACAAAAGAAGTGCAAATTACGCTGAAATTGGAAGTTTGGGGACCATTTTGACACCTCCGGAAAGTTTTGGACAGGCCACGCAATTAACCAAGGGAGAAACACATGAGGGATAGAATCTGAAAAGAAACAGCTGTAAAGTGAGGAAAGGCATGGGAGCTGCTGAAAAGGAGAGAGAAGACAGGAAAGCATGGGATGGCTGCAGGAGGTTGATGGGCAGCTGGAAAATGATGATACATATATACACAGAGCTGCAGGGGAGAGAAAGGGGGGATACTTACTGCTGGTGACAGCAGCAGTGAAGAACCAGGAGAAGAAACCGTGTGTGGATGGTTGGTGACAGCAATCATTTGCAGGTTTCATTAGATATAGATTGATTTACATATACACGGATTGGTGCTAGTTTTAGAGAGATATCGGGGGTTGAACTCAGGCTAGTGACAGCAGCCTGGAGATCAAATTCTTGCTGGTGACAGCAGCTTGAACCTAAGCTCACTTACTGGTTCTATATTAATGTTGGAAAGAAATATACAGATACATAAACTGCTGATCTGATTTTGCTGGTGAAGTTGGTGGTTAACTGGACTGAAAACAATACTGCTGGAACTAACTTTGATTACTGCCGGTTGGAATCTGCTGGTTGCTGATGCTGAAGAGGTGCTGCTGCTGCCAATAAGGTGTTACTGGAGCAGGGCAGCCATAGAGGAGCAGCTGACTGCTGCTGCAAACCAGACTGCCTGAGAAGAGAAAGCTGCTGTTGGAGCTGTTTGCTGCTGGAGGGAAGGAAACTACTGCTGCTGATTGCTGGAGCGCTGCTGGTATTGCTGCTGGAGGTAGAAAGCTGCTGCTAGAGCTGTTTTGCTGCTGAAACCAGTTGCTGGTGCTGAAACTGAATAAAGAAGCTGCTGGTTGCTTGGTGTTGCTGAGACAGAAGGAAGGTGCTGGAAGCAGCCTGAAGTTGCTGTGTTGTTGTGAAAGGGAAGCTGCAGTGAAGCAGGTTGCGGCTGGATGCAAGGTGGACGCAAGGCTGCAACAAGAAGTTGAAATGAGCCAGGTTGCGGCTGGACGCAACTCAAGCAGCGATGCAAATTCACAATCTTCAAACTCCGGGTTTCTAAGTTTGATGTTATTTTTATTTTCATTTCTCAACCGCATGTTTAGCTAAATTTTACTTGTTGGGATGATTGATAGATTTTAAATTGCACTTAGTTATTTTTAAAGTTATTTACTTATTTTGTGCTATTTAATTTCATGCATTTTAATTATTGTCATTTAATTTCAAGTACTTTAATTTATGTCGTTTAATTTTGAGTATTTAAATTTATGTTTAATGTCATGCATTTATTTTTAAGTAGTAAATTTTATTTACAAAACTTGAAAATTAATTAATTGTTGTTTAAATGAAATCACGAATCCCAACTATTTTAATTTTCCATTTTCCGCATTATCTTTAGAGTTTAGAATTTACTTGTTTAAATTTTGCATTCAAAACCAAAATCCAAAACTTCATTTTGTGACTTCATTGTTAGAATTAAATTAACTCACATGTGTAATCGAAGTATACATTCCTCGTGGGATCGACAACCCGGATTCAAAAAGTCCACTTTATTACTTGAACGCGACCCGTGCGCTTGCGGTACACGATTTTAGCGAACACTGAGCTTTAGCTCACCCCAATCCCTCCCCCATATTTCAGGTGATGAAAGTTAGATGATTAGAGGAGAGCACGTGGCGGCAGGCTCAGATAGTACCGACTTGAATTATTTAAAATTTAATTTAATGATTTAATTTAAGTTTTTATTTGTTATTCTTTTAAATTGATAAATCATTTTGAATTAGTTTGTCGGTTCTTAGTCAAAATAAGTTATGATATTTCCCCGTGATTAGTTTTTATCATGTTTCATGAGTTTATAAATTTATACTTCAAGTTATTTTGGTTGAGGAGTTTGGGGAATTGATGTTGAAGTTGAATTTTGGAATTATGGTTAGATGTTGAATGTTGGATTTGAATGAGTTGAGAATTGCATATGTATTATAGGTATGATGTCCCTCTACAGGTTGGTTATGTCCAAGTTATAGAGGAGACTTTGCCGAAATTTATATAAAATTTTAGAATAGAAAATGAAAAAGTTGAAGTTTTTAAATGATTTGTTTCCGCATTTTAATGTTTAAACGATTTATTTCCGCATTTAATGTGAATAAAAGTTAACACGCCTAGGTTTTAAATTTTTGAACTTGGGGTGTTACAGTATGCATGTATGTTCCTACTTTATGAAAGAATTAAAATAAATGGGATGAGATCACTAGCATTCGGTCATTGCCTAGATTCCACCTGTAAGTCAAGAATAGCCCACACATAATTCTTCACACATGGAATAAAAACACCCTAAAGTAATTATAATCACCAATTCATCTCCTCAAAACTGTCTATCTACTAGATCAAGTGACTGAGTAGTGTTTTCATATGAGTATGTAAAATAGGTTCCATACTATTAACTTATTCTTTGAATCAAATTCATTGATTCATTGATTTCACAGTTTAAAAATTGAAGTGCTGGTAAGGCTATTCAACTAAACACACAAACATGCAACGACAAATTTTTTTTATTAATAATAATAAAAGTGAAAATATAACTCGAATTTTTGCGTACACCCCCAAACTTAAGTATCACATTGTCCTCTTTTTGTCAAAAAATCACACGAGCTAATAAAAACACAAAATGAGTTTTTTAATAGTGATTTTTTGGTATTTTATACTTAAGCCCCTATTTGAGACCCATTATTTTAAATAATGTTGTTTATGACTGTAAATTTTGGGAGAATAAGTTTTTAAAAAGTATGAATTTTTTTGAAGTTATACGTAAGTTATTTTATTAATAGAATGTTAGTTGAAAATGAGTTTTAGAAAAATGAGGTTTTGACTAAGGGCTACCTAATAAGGGCCAAAAAATTTTACCAAGTGAGTACAATTGTTATAGTTTGAAATTTGAATGACTTACTAAAAAAAAATAAAAAAATTCAATGACCATTTGCATAACTATTCTTTTTTGTAATGATTATTGATGTAATTAATCTTTCTAAAATATAATTTTTAGATTATCAAAAAATAAATTTATCCCTACCCGAATAACAGAATAGTAATATTAACATTACGAATTAAATATACGTGGTCCTATATTTAAATAAATGTAACAAATTAAGCAACCTGAATTGATCAAAATATGAAGTTGCAAAAATTATTCGAACTTAATTAAATTACATAAAAGTTCGAACATCCATTATTTCTTTTCATTTGATAAGAAAAGCAACTCGAATTGAAATTAATTATATATGACCAATTAAATCTAGTTAAGAAATTAAAATATCACTATAAGACTTAAATAAAACAATTTTGAAATAGAGGGACATTGAGAAAAAATAAAATGTACAAAATAAATTTTTTACCTTTAATCTTTGATGTGATTTTAAGGATGACGTGTTTATAGTTGACTCTAATATGTGAATTCGTATTAAAGTTCTCGTTAAGATCTTCGATTTGATACCCATATTGCATATTTTTCGATTTCAAAATAATAGTATAATCATCAAAAGTATTCTCATTCATTGAAATAATTCTATTTTAGGAAATGCAATTTAGACGAGAAAAGTTTCAAACATGTTTTTGAAAAGTGCCTTACTTTTATATATTATAAAGATATAAAAATTATTGAAATCCTAAGCTACAAATAAACACCAAGAGTTTGATTTTTTAAACTAAACTAATAAAAGCAATTAAATACAAAGTAAACTAAATAAAGCAAATAAAAGATTTGATTTTTTTTTTATTTTTTATATTGAGTTAAAAGTGTTGAAACTCATGATTTCATTCTAGTTTTTATATTCAATTTCGTATCTTGTGTTTTCTTTCTAAAGTAATATTTGATCGAATTCACTATTGTATCTAAAACTCCCCTATTGTGTTTAAATTAGTTTTATTTAATTAGGTTAACCACATATCTTTATGTTGGGTCAAAATAAGCCTTAATTAAACTCATTCAATCATAAGAATTCACAAAGATCACAACAACCACGATCATGTATATCTACCCTTTTATTAAATTGCCGAAATTTATCACGTTCACCTATCAGATTATGAAAACAACCCACAAAATCAATGAATTAGTAGTAAATTAATTCATGCATTAAGATTGAGAATAAATTCAATGCATCAAATTAAAACATAAACACATAAGAATTGAAATTGAGTAATTAAATTAGGATTACATCGTTCACCCCAACTCTATATTTAGTTACACATAATTAAATAAATACAAGATGATGTAAAGATGTAAAAATTGAAAACATCACCTATTTAAGGAATTAAGTTGAGAAGATGAAGGAATTCTTACACCAAGATCCAATCTTCAACTCAATCTTGATTCTTCTTTGACTTCTTGAAAACTTCCTTGATTTCTTGCATAAATTCTATGAATAATGAAGTGAAGAAGAAAGAGAGTTTTCTAGTGTAGAGTAGGTCTTTATATCGTTTAGAAGTCAATGAGTGGATTTAATTCTAGTTGGGCTTGAAAACAAATAGAAAAATAAAGAAAAACACTAAAAAAATCGAACCCCTTTGGCAGACCGCATGTTATCAACTGTGGACTACCCATGGCAAAGAGGGCCAAAATGAGACCGCTTGTAACACCCCAAGTACAAAATCTTAAACCTAGACGTGTTAACTTTTCTTTACTTAAATGCGGAAAAGAAATCATTTAAAACCTCAACATTTTCATTTTCCATTATGAAATTTTACAAAACATTCGACAGAGTCTCCTCTGTAAATTGGACATAGCCAACCTGTAGAGGGATATCAAAACCATTTTTAAAATACACATCGCAACTCATTCAATCTCAAACATCATACAAACCATTACGATAAGTCCCAAACTCCTCAACAATATAATTCCAATTAAACAAACTTTAGCAAATGAAATAAGAGGTAATTTAACTTCAATAATACATGAATTAAAGAATAAATAATGAGAAATTGAAATAAATTCTAATTTAACTTTATTTTAAAAGGGTTGAAGCGGGTATAGCTTGAGTCAGCTGCCGAGTGCTCTCCTCGGGTCACCTAACTTTCATCACCTGAAAGGTTGGGGAGGGATTGGGGTGAGCTAAAGCTCAGTAAGTAAACTTTATGCATGAAATGCATACTTATGACATGAATGCTTTAAAATTTTCATATATGTATCCCCATTTACTTTACTTTCCAGAACATTCAAACTTTTAAAACTTTCACTTAACATTTCAAAACTTTCACTTCATTTCCATCGTGAGCTCACTTGGTGTAACTTCTAGTCAATCAGATAACAGTGGGCAATTCTTATTTGGAACTAGATTAACTTTCACATTTCCACCGCAAAGCGGCTCATTTACTTCATTCCACCGCAAAGCTGTTTAACAGTCCACCATAAAACGGTTGAACATTCCGTCACAAAGCGACTTAATTCGGGTACGCCGGTCCCCTGCCCCCCATTTCGCACTCGCATCTTTCATGAACTAGAAGTACACCCAATCATTTCTTAAAAACATGGGATACATAACTCCTAAACAAACTTGCACCTTGACACATTTCTTTCATTTAAAAACGTTTGACTTCCCAATTTCGATGCCAATGTATGCTTGATGATGCAATGACATGATAATGTGCATGCTTGAACATTCTTCTCAATAACATATACTTTCATAAAATAAATGAAATTCATCAAAGCAAGTAAGTTGCAAGACAGTCATTTACACATTTCACATTTACATTCAACTTATATAAAAATAGGGGGAAGTTTACTTACCTGACATCCTTAGTAATTATCGTTATCTTGATTTGCAAGTGGAAGAGTCTCAGATGCCCGTCACGTCAATGTGCCCAATAATCCTAATTTATATTCATTCATTAAATAAAATATACTTTTAGTTCAAAAATCACATTTAACACTTCTAAATAAGGTTGAGACTTTCATGTGACTCACAATTCAAATCAAATGGGATCTTAAGCCATGTCAAATACAAATCATACTACATTCAGAATAAGAGATTTACTTAGATGCCAAAATTGAAATCTAACTAATCGAATTACACAAAGGTTCAAGCTATGGAATCTTCATCACAACTTGAATTTTACAGAGACAATTCCAATAAGCATTCTAACTATTCGTAAATTTGGAAATCACCATTTATTCAACTTTACTATAACAGTTAATTTAAACTACAAGTTTCATAAATCTCGAAAGTCTGAAAATAATAACCATAAGCCAAACACATACGCTAAAAATTTGGATTAAAAATCACCTCATTATTTGAAATTCTAAATTTGTACACATTTACATAATTTTGCTCCAAATTTTGAAATTATAAAGATAACATCAAATTAACTAGCCAAAAATCAAATTTTCAGTTAAACTAATTAAGACTAAATTTCCTAAATCTGAAAATACATTACAATTCCAATTCAGCTAGAAATTTAACTAAACTAATCAATTCTAAGAACTCATAAATATGAAAAGTACACACACACTCATATACATAAATATACATTACCCATATCTCAAATTTCACCTTTACAGATTAACAATTAGGTTCAAACAGCAAGTTAACACAATTATAATCATAAATTCTTAAAAACTTCAAATATGAAATATATAAATATGTATGTATAAATACACACACACACACACACACACACACACATATAAACGTTACCCCCAATCTGAATTTTAACATTTTAAAAATTTGAAATTTACCTATCACCCAATGTAGAAATCACATATATGTATAATATATAGATGCACACACATCATTATATACATGTTTTCGAGTGTGTGTGTTGTGTGCAGTCCACGGGTGCGTTGTGTTTCGTGAGTGTGGGTGCGAGATCGAGGGAAGGAGTGTGCTACCGTGTTAGGTTGGTGACCGACGGTCGGCGATGGAGGGGGTGGTGGTGCAGGAGACGTTGCCGGCGAGAGGCTGAGTGAGGTTTCGGTTTGGGTGAGAGGCGAGAGAGACGGGAGATTGAGTGTGAGCGGCGAGAGAGAGAGAGATACCGAGACAGAGAGTGAGATCGCGAGAGAGCGGAGAGTGAGCGTGAGAGACTGTGAGTGAGATGTTAGAGGTAGGGTTAGGTATAAACTTTTGGAATTTGCAAATCAGTCCCTCAAATCTCCTCTTTGGTTTAAGTAAGTCTATAAGTTCTATTTACCCTCGATTGTCACTAAACTTTCTCCAATTCCCATTTAACACAATTTAGGCCACTTTCAACTTAATTAAATAGATAATAACAAGATTAATAAATAACGTTAATAATAACCCATAAAATTGCACACAGACAATATATGAACTTTCTATTTGGCACATTGATCAAGACGGCGTCCAAGTCCTTCCACTGCAAAATAATTCAAATCATTGACATAAAATTTATCAAATTTATAATTTATAATAACATTAATATAAATGTCACGTGAAATATAAAGATGCACGTAACAATGAAAAACGGTATTACAATTCCTTACCCCCTAAAAGAAATTTCATCCTCGAAATTAAAAGTTACCAAAAAGATGTGGATAATTTGCATACATTTTGTCCTAGAGTTCCCAAGTAGCCTCTTCTATTGCATGATTCCTCCAAAGAACCTTAACTAACGTAATCTTCTTTCTTCTAAGTTCCTTATTTACTTTCATTAGGATTTTCACAAGTGACTCCTCATAAGTCAGATCCTCACAAAGATCTAATGACTCATAACTGAGACTATGGGAGGAATCCGAAATATACTTCCTTAACATTGAGACATGAAAAAAAAACATTATGTACCCCTGACAGTGCTGATGGCAATGCAACCCATAATCTAGATCCACCTACCATTTTCAAGTGTCTTAAAGGGGGTCAACAAAATGCAGGCATAACTTTCCTTTTTTCTCGAATCTCATGACCCTTTCATAGGAGTTACTTTCAAGAAGATCATATCACATGCGGCGAATTCCAATGGTTCCCTTCTTTTGTCAGCATAGTTCTTCTGTCTACTCTTAGCAGTTTTCATCCATCGACGGACCTCTTCTATAATTTATATTGTCTGCTGTACTATTTCTGGTCCTAGTGATTTTTGTTCTCCTACTTCATCCCAGTGAACCGGTGATCTACACTTCCTCCCGTATAGCGCCTCATACGTGACCGAAGTTCGATAGTTATTGTTGTAGGAGACCATCAACCGACATTATCCCACTTATGAATCCATTCACTAACTTTCTATTTCCAGCCTTTTGTAGGATCTATACTAACGTCTAAACCTTAATATATATGATTGATTGATCACATTCTTAAAACTAAAATCAAGAAGATTGACCAAAATAAGACTTTATAATCCAACATTAGTGAAACTTGACGTCCATACCAAAATATACAGTAGAAATACTAAAACTTTGACAGAATCTTTCTGGAAAGATTTACAAACGAAATCCTTTGTAAACATGCTGACATTTCTTTTAAAATCAAAGGATCAACTTAAATCCTGTAATCCATACTTATATATTGCAATCAAGTATTCAGCATCATACACTCATCTTAAAACTAAAGCTAAGGTACTAATTTAAGAATCCATGCTTTCAAAATCATCATAGCAATACTCTAACCAAGTATTTTATAACTAAATCATTGACCTATCACCAATGAATAAAACTTTTGTGATTCATATAGAATTCCTCATCAAGTTTACTTAACCCAAAGATACAACTCCACAATAAGTAAAAGTTACACTAATGATCATCCTAAATTTAAACAGTCCAAATTTATGTATATTCCATAGAGATCTCAAAATGGATAATATGCTCTACTTACATCTAATGCACAACCAAGACTGAGTAACCACAACTACATCACCAAAATTTTAAATAAATTCATCTATCTTATCATAAACAAACCATTGATTAGTTCAAACATATCATCACACTATTCTTCCATAGGACAATCATAACATTCATTAACTATCTATTCACCATAACTTGTGGTAATCATGTGACATGTCACTTATCACCATACCAAATGACCTCAACATTTAATCATATCAATCTCTTTAAGATCACAGTATAATAACCATCATATATATCACATGAACATTTATACATCAATAAATCACGAAACTCTTATATATACCAATCTCTCAATCTCTATAAATCTTAAAATTTTCAATTCTTTACTCCCTCAGTTGCCTAGAAGCGTAGGCCATCACCCCGTCATGTTGCATAATAACACAACCAAGCCCTTTCAATTAAGCATTTCTCTAAATGACGAACATTTCATTACCCTGTAGAATTGTTATGATTATCACAGTTGTCCACAGTGTCTATCACTCTTCAAAGCATTGCTCAATCTGAGCTCCATTGAAATTTTGTATCATTTCTAGTCAACTTAGTGAACGGTGAGGCAATATTGGAAAATCTTTCCACAAATCTTCGATAGTAACTCGCTAACCCAATGAAATTTCAGACTTCCTTAACATTAGAGGGCGTAAACCAGTTTTGAATTACCTCACTTTAACTCTAATCAACCTCAATATATTCCCTTGATACAATATGGCCCAAGAATGGCAATCTATCCAGCCAAAATTCACACTTCTTAAACTTAGCTAATAATTTCTCTTCTCTAAGCTTCTGAAGCAAAATTCTCAAAATACTTTCATGCTCTTACTCGGACCTTGAACATATTACTATGTCTTCAATGAAAACGGTAACAAATTGATCCAGATATTCTTAAAAGATCCAATGCATTAAGTTCCTTAATGTTGTAGAAGCATTTGTTAATCCAAACGGCATAACCAAGAACTCATAATGCCCATATTTGGTTCGAAAAGCTATCTTTGGAATGTCCTCTTCCTTGATCCTCAACTGATGGTAACCAGATTGCAGGTCGATTTTAGAAAAATACCAAGCACCTTGAAGCTGATCAAACATATCCTTAATTCTTGGCAATGGATATTTAATTTTTATTGTCACTTGTTCAGTTCTCTATAGTTTATGCAAAGTCTCATAAAACCATCTTTCTTCATCATGTATAGCACCTGAGCACCCCATGGCAAAAAGCTAGGTCGAACAAAACCTTTGTCCATGAGATTCTATAGTTGCACCTTGAGCTCTTTAAGTTACGAAGGAGCTGTCCGATATTATACCTTGGATACTAGAGTTGCGCACTTAATCGATGACGAATTCAATCTCTCTTTTAGGCGGTAAATCACAAAGATCTTCTGAGGACATCTTTAGTCATTCTCGAATAACTAAAATTTGTTCGAGAGAATTATTCACCTTAGACACTTCAATTATTGTAACCAGGTAGGCCTAATAACTCTTATTCATCAATTAACGAGCCTTCGTCACTGATAATATCGAAATAGAAAGTTTCACCTTTACTTCATAAAAGCGAAAATGGTTTCATTTGAAGATTTAAATACCACCTTAGCGTAGCCAGTGATTGAAACCTTATACCGTAATAATCATTTCATTCCTAGTATGACATCAAGTTTGTGGGTATTCAGTGTTATGAGATCTATCATCTACTTCTTCCCATTCACCATGATTGGGAAACTTCTCAACACATAACTTTAGTTCAACAATTCTTCAAATAGTGTTGACAATATAAACTTGGTCTCCAGTTACAGAGGTGGACGACTCAATTTTCCTATAATTGTGGGACTATCAAATGAGTGGGTAGTCCCGAGATCAAACACGATAAGTGCTTAATACTAAGTTCGATGACTTCTCAACTTCTCGTTTGGACATTTTATACTCTCATGCCGATATACCATTCATATCCATTTCTTATTTCACAAAAAAGATCTAATAAACGGCACCCAAATTTTTAATAACCATTACTTTCTCACTTCCTCATTTACATAACCAAGATATATTCGTCATATTCACTGACAACATTCTTAACCTTTCACTTTACGACATTACACATTAACATGCAAGAATTTGCAACAATTGTAATATCAATTAGCATTTCATAATTTAAACAAAAATTAACTTACCAGATGATCGAGGAAGATGCACTTGAGGCATGACTCAGTACCCGAACTATTTTCAAATAAATTTTAAAAGTCTACAGAATCACTTTTAAAACTCTTATCTCTGATACCAAAAAATGTAATACCACAAGTTCAAAATCTTAAACCTAGGCGTGTTAATTTTTCTTTACTTAAGTGCGGAAAAGAAATCATTTAAAACCTCAACATTTTCATTTTCCATTATGAAATTTTACAAAAATTTCGACAGAGTCTCATCTGTAAATTGGACATAGCCAACCTGTAGAGGGACGTCAAAACCATTTTTAAAATACACATCGCAACTCATTCAATCTCAAACATCATCCAAACCATTACGATAAGTCCCAAACTCCTCAACAATATAATTCCAATTAAACAAACTTTAGCAAATGAAATAAGAGGTAATTTAACTTCAATAATACATGAATTAAAGAATAAATAATGAGAAATTGAAATAAATTCTAATTTAACTTTATTTTAAAAGGGTTGAAGCGGGTATAGCCTGAGTCAGCTGCCGAGTGCTCTCCTCGGGTCACCTAACTTTCATCACCTGAAAGGTTGGGGACGGATTGGGGTGAGTTAAAGCTCAGTAAGTAAACTTTATGCATGAAATGCATACTTATGACATGAATGCTTTAAAATTTCATATATGTATCCCCATTTACTTTACTTTCCAGAACATTCAAACTTTCACTTCATTTCCATCGTGAGCTCACTTGGTGTAACTTCTAGTCAATCAGATAACAGTGGGCAATTCTTATTTGGAACCAGATTAACTTTCACATTTCCACCGCAAAGCGGCTCATTCACTTCATTCCACCGCAAAGCGGCTCATTCACTTCATTCCACTGCAAAGCGGTTTAACAGTCCACCGTAAAACGGTTGAACATTCCGTCGCAAAGAGACTTAATTCGGGTACGCCGGTCCCCCGCGCCCCATTTCCCACTCGCATCTTTCATGAACTAGAAGTACACCCAATCATTTCTTAAAAACATGGGATACATAACTCCTTAACACATTTCTTTCATTTAAAAACATTTGACTTTTCAATTTCGATGCCAATGTATGCTTGATGATGCAATGACATGATAATGTCCATGCTTGAACATTCTTCTCAATAACATATACTTTCATAAAATAAATGAAATTCATCAAAGCAAGTAAGTTGCAAGACAGTCATTTAAACATTTCACATTTACATTCAACTTCTATAAAAATAGGGGGAAGTTTACTTACCTGACATCCTTAGTAATTACCGTTATCTTGATTTGTAAGTGGAAGAGTCTCAGATGCCCGTCACGTCAATGTGCCAAATAATCCTAATTTATATTCATTCATTAAATAAAATATACTTTTAGTTCAAAAATCACATTTAACACTTCTAAATAAGGTTGAGACTTTCATGTGACTCACAATTCAAATCAAATGGGATCTTAAGCCATGTCAAATACAAATCATACTACATTCAGAATAAGAGATTTACTTAGATGCCAAAATTGAAATCTAACTAATCGAATTGCACAAAGGTTCAAGCTATGGAATCTTCATCACAACTTGAATTTTACAGAGACAATTCCAATAAGCATCCTAACTATTCGTGAATTTGGAAATCACCATTTATTCAACGTTACTATAACAGTTAATTTAAACTACAAATTTCATAAATTTCGAAAGTATGAAAATAATAACCATAAGCCAAACACATACGCTAAAAATTTGGATTAAAAATCACCTCATTATTTGAAATTCTAAATTAGTACACATTTACATAATTTTGCTCCAAATTTTGAAATTATAAAGATAACATCAAATTAACTAGCCAAAAATCAAATTTTCAGTTAAACTAATTAAGACTAAATTTCCTAAATCTGAAAATACATTACAATTCCAATTCAGCTAGAAATTTAACTAAACTAATCAATTCTAAGAAATCATAAATCTGAAAAGTACACACACACTCACATACATAAATATACATTACCCATATCTCAAATTTCACCTTTACAGATTAACAATTAGGTTCAAACAGCAAGTTAACACAATTATAATCATAAATTCTTAAAAACTTCAAATATGAAATATATAAATATGTATGTATAAATATACACACACACACACACACACACACACACATATAAACGTTACCCCCAATCTGAATTTTAGCATTTTAAAAATTTGAAATTTACCTATCACCCAATGTAGAAATCATATATATGTATAATATATAGATGCACACACATCATTATATACATGTTTTCGAGTGTGTGTGTTGTGTGCAGTCCGCGGGTGCGTTGTGTTTCGTGAGTGTGGGTGCGCGATCGAGGGAAGGAGTGTGCTACCGTGTTAGGTTGGTGACCGACGGTCGGCGATGGAGGGGGTGGTGGTGCAGGCGACGTTGCCTGTGAGAGGCTGAGTGAGGTTGCGGTTTGGGTGAGAGGCGAGAGAGACGGGAGATTGAGTGTGAGCGGAGAGAGAGAGAGAGAGATACCGAGACAGAGAGTGAGATCGCGAGAGAGCGGGGAGTGAGCGTGAGAGACTGTGAGTGAGATGTTAGAGGTAGGGTTATGTATAAACTTTTGAAATTTGCAAATCAGTCCTTCAAATCTCCTCTTTGGTTTAAGCAAGTCTATAAGTTCTATTTACCCTCGATTGTCACTAAACTTTCTCCAATTCCCATTTAACACAATTTAGGCCACTTTCAACTTAATTAAATAGATAATAACAAGATTAATAAATAACGTTAATAATCACACATAAAATTGCACACAGACAATATATGAACTTTCTATTTGGCACATTGATCAAGACGACGTCCAAGTCCTTCCACTGCAAAATAATTCAAATTATTGACATAAAATTTATCAAATTTAAAATTTATAATAACATTAATATAAATGTCACGTGGAATTTAAAGATACACGTAACAATGAAAAACGGTATTACACCGCTGGTTGGCCGCGGTTTGCAAACTGCAGTTGACCTGTGGTTGAAATTTATGTTGTGTCATTCGAACTTCAAACACGCATTTGATATACAAATTCGAATTGTGCTCCGTTTATTTCGTTCAAATCTAAATTCAATTATCTTTCCAATGAAATGTTATGGGCTCCATGGAGATTTTGTACTAAAGGTTGTGCACTGATTTCTTCATTTACTCTACACATGACTTTTTTTTTTTACTCCAAATGTATCCAAATTCAAGTTTTTCCTAAAACTATTAAAATAAATAAACAATTAAGCAATATAAAACTTTAAAATACTTAAAATTATCTAAAATTAAGATCAAAATAAGTGCAAAAAATGCACTTATCAGTTAACTCGATGATCTTTTCGCAGGTAAAATCACAAATTTACAGTGGTAGAGCTACTCTTTTATCCACAAATTTAGGATATGGGATAAGCATAGAAGGTAAGAAAACCAATGGCAATCATCCTTTTAGTTAAAGTGTAAATAAACTGTAATACGAAGACACATCCATTTTTCATGAAATTACATAAATATTATGTTTGATTGCGTTTTTGTTGGGTGATATCTCGATTTCTTTGATTTTATTTGAAAATAAGGAAAATGTTTTCTTTGAGATTTGAGAATTTATTTTCCTCATTTATCAAACTTTCAATTATCAATTATACTTTTAATTAAACACTCCCAAATTTCTTGTATTCATTTTCTGGTAAAAGTATTTTGTTTATAGACAATGAATGTGATGTTTTCGAGGTAAGAAATGTGATTGAAAAGTGAGTTAAGAAAATGTATACGATTAAAAAGTGATTTGAAAAAATGTAAACAAATCTCAGAAAAAAAGTTTGAGGACAATAGGGGTGCAAGGGAGTAAAACCAACTAGTGACCACTGAACTTTGATCAGTTTACTATTTAACCACCCAATTTTAAAAGAATCCTGAAAGTCAACTTAAATTTCAACAAAGTTACTTGTACACCACCCAATATCTAAAAGTCTTCAATTTTTTACGGAGCACTAGAAAATTTAAATTATGGCATGTAACGACGTTAATTCTCACACGGTAATCAAATTACATCGATCAAATATATCATTATTTGAGCCTTGACATGTGATGTAATTTGATGTGACAACATTACGAGTGTGTTTGCTATTGTTTAAAAATAGTTTTTTTTTTTTTTTAAATGAATATTGATTTTTAAGGGAATTGATAGTTAAAATTTGGTTAAAAAGTCAAATATTGTGAACTTGATTTTTAATGGATGATTGAGATAGAATACTGTAGAAAAAAAGAGAACATTTTAATGAATATCAAACAAGTACTAATTTTTGTTCGGTCATCAAACTTTAATCATGACATATGGTGCAATTTGATGACATATGGTGCAATTTGATGACTAGATGAAAATTAACAATTAAACATGGGATGTTTGACGGATAAATCTATATAATATATTAAAGTAGCTGAGTCAATGATAGTCAACAACACAGTTTCCCTCCAAAACTCTTGTGCTTTGTGTAGAATTTTTCTTTTTCATTTTTTTTTTCGATTTTTGGGTATTTTAATATTTATCATGTTCACACTGCTTATATCCTCCACCCAATAATCAACTTCAAATTCCACTTCAAAAATAGTTAGGACTTCAATATTTATTTATCATTTTCAAAATCGCTGACGTCTACTTACAGTCTTTAATATTTATTGTGTTTACATAGCTTCTATTTCTCGCCTCCTAATCACACTGGAAACAATTATTTTCTTCTTTTTTTTCCTTTTTATTTTTTTCAGAATTTGTTTCTTTTTTTTCCCGTTTTTCAAAATCTTTTTATTCATTTTTGTTTTCTATATCTTTTTTTTTCCCGTTTCCCAATGTTCAACCTCTTTCATCTCTGCTATATATAATTATTATGAAGACATATACAATAATAAAATATTCAATTAAAGAGTTATTTCTGTGAGAAAATGTGTATTGTTTAACATGGCCTCCACTCCATCTTTTATTTATCACGTTTTATGGTTCAAAATTTCTGGTGATGTGACAATGCTTATTAGTTATTAATATTACAAACCAGATTAAAATAAAAAATTGTAAATTATTTTTGAAAATGTAAAAAGGATTGTCACTGCTCTCTTCTTCAAGATCTGTGATATTTTGAGTCGTTGAACATATATTTGGATTTCTGACAAAAAAGAAAAAATATTAAAACAATAAATTGTACAGAAAGTTTCGAAAACGGTATAAAATACAAAATTATTAGGACTAATAATGGATCTACTAGATCTTATCTTTTTCATGTTGGATATGAGTAGGAGTTCGTCGAAGAATCTTGGATCCACAAAGATTTCTTGCAATTTTTGGGTTTAACCACAGTTTATTAACGGAATTTTTTGGTGCGATGGTAAATCTTATAGGAAAACACGATATGAGAATATTCAAATCACATGACGTTTTCAGTTTGACATAGTCTAATAATACAAGATGATTCTTAAGGGATTTTCTGGGAAAACACAGATTTCTTCTTCATCACAACAACGATACACTGGAATATGAGGATTTGTTAATAGTCTATTTATATTATGTTATAGATTTCTCTGTTAGGGTTGCAATGTGTTAACTAATATTGGGCTATTTAGAATAGTTTTAGATTGGATAGATATGTCAATAGTTTCGACCGTTGAGTGAAGATATAGTATTCATAGGTTAGTATATATATTGGATGAAAATGTATTTCACATTGTATAAAAAATAATAAAGACAAAAACTTAAATTATTATTTTTTAAAATTTTCTTTTACCAAGAAGTTGTTTTTTTATTTTTGTATGATATAAGAATGATAATTTGTTTGTTTTTACTTATATATATTTGACTTTTTGTGTCGAAACCTCTCTTTTAATAAAAAAAGTGTTCTTTTAATGTTTTCAATCTTACAAATAAATATTTGTGTTCAGTCATACAAATCCAAATTAAAATTTTCAGTTAAATTATGTCGAAATTTTATTAATAGATAATACTCGCTCCGTCCCACAAAGATAGTCCACTATTCCTTTTTCGTCTATTCCAAAAGGATAGTCAACTTTATTTTTTAAGAGTGAAGTTAATATTTATATTCCATTTTGTCCTTAATTTGTGTGAAAATGAGTAGATAACTATTTTTATGGGATCAAGGGAGTACTAAATTATAAATCACAGTACGCATAGTTTTTTTTTATAAAAAATCTTATTTTTAGTTATTTAGTACATCTAAAAATTGGAGCTCTTTTTTATAGCGTATTATTAAATTATTAAATATTTTTATAGATAATTACATTTAATACGTAATTATTTTTTTGTAATAATTGTGATCTTTTATTGGTCATAATTTTATGTAAATATTTGGTTCAGTCATACTGATCCAATGTCAAATTCTCAATTAAAATTATATCGAAAATTTATACACATTCGTATTTTTATAAATCACGTTGTATTGAAATTTTTATAGGTAAATCCTATTTTTTAGTTATTTATTACATATACATATTAAAGTTCTTTTCTATATCGCATTATTTGTCAAAATAATTTCAATGACAGTTATATTTAATTCTTAATTAATTTTTTATTTCAAAAAATCTCATATCACATTTTTTAACATTAACGATTAATAAAGTTATTTATATTGTTTGAAATGATATAGTTATTAATGATTTTTTTCCTAACTGTTAATTTTAAAATTTTAAAAACTAATTAACCATGCCAAGATATTCTTTACTATATTTTAATTCAAATTTTGTGATATTTTTTCACAACAATATATAAGTTGTCTCTCAATTTATACTTAACTAAAAATTGAGATAATCAATACTAAATTATAATTTCAATCAGAAAACAATTACGTTATATAAATATTGAAAACCTAAAATATCATAAATTTGATGCAATATACTTCGTAATTTTTATTTATTTATTATTATTCATTTAATTTCGCGTAGGAATATTTTTATCCAGACGTTTTTTCCCGTGCATCGCACGGGATGATTCATTAGTGAAAAATTGAGCGAGATACTTTTTTTAAATTGGGATTAAGTAATAACCCGATCAAAATACCTGTCAAAGTTCAATAGTCGCTATTCGATTTTACCCGGCGCAAGGGTAATTGATCTAAATAAATTGGCACCGCGATTACTTGGACCTGATTTTTTTCGGTTCATCGGCACTTGTGTAGAGGTGAGAAAGGGGATCACACTCGAATAATTCATCTCGTAGAATAATATCGTCTCATTGAAATTACTGATCCAGGTTGTCTCGCCTTGCGATCTGTTCAATTTCGATGCAATACAATATCTCATATTTGTTTGCTGGAGTATTTTTATTTGATGATTTGATTTTTGCCGATGACTATATGTATAAGTGTTTTTAGATTCCTCAGGCGGAAGATGAATACAATTGCTGCGGCACTATGGACGGCGCTGCTTCTTGCGGCATACCAGTACCCCATGGGAGTTGCTTTCCAATCCACGGTCCCCGCCATGCTATGGTCGCCTCATCTAGATCCGTATGCCTCCCTCCTATCGCTTTAAGAATTATATATTGTTTAGATGTTTCGCACTAGAATGGAATTAAGCATGAGAAACTTCACCCATTTGTTTTATTAAGTCTTTAGCTATTGAAATTGGTCTGAATCTGGGCAAGAACGTACCTCGATGTTTCGACAACTGCCGTGTCTATTATACCCTTCACTCGAATGTTTAAAAACACGTTTTGAGGGGAGTGTGTGTTGCTTAATGAGCTTATATTTCTGGGCTGTGTTGTCATACCGTCTGAAATTCAGTTCACATCTGGAATTATAACAGTTCCGGAAGTTAAGGTTTTGATTGTGTGGGCATTACTTAGATGGTGTAGACTATGGAGTCCTAAAACTTTTTATTTTTATTTTTTTATTGATGTGATAGAATATTCTCGGAGCAGGAAGCAACCTTCTTAGAAACCATCAAAATTATGAATAGTAAATCATGGATGCTGGTAACAAGGTTGTGAGTACAGGATGGGTATCTACCCAAGGTTCCATCTTGTCGTGCTCTTCCCTTTTGGGTAACTTGCAACTTTGATCTACAATTGGGTTCTAAGATCTAAATACCTAGCTCAAAGCTTGTAATTGTGAAGCAACTTTCTAATAATTTATCCTCTTTTTGGGAGTAGGATAGTGGTGCCTGTTAAGGAAGAAATGGGCGTTGAATGTGTTGATTGTGAATTGAATGTTCTGGATTACCTAGAGAGTTCGACCTTAGTGCGGCATTAACATAATTAAAAAGGACAAGTCACTTTATTAATTGTTTCTAGATGATTATCCAAACAAGTCAATTTGTTCTATGTTGAATTACCACAATTGTAAATTAATAACAAGTAAAGAACATCAAATATGATGAAGGAGAAACCCAACTTGGGTAAAGACTCTGGGGCCAACCGACCAAGCTAGTTACCTCAATTATAGATAATATAATTTAGAGTTAGATGCTCTTTAGCATCTGCACAGACTTCTTGCACTACTCCTCTAAACCCCAAAATATTGTTGTTCACTCTTCAAGCTACTCGATCTTGTCCAATTATCCCTTTCAAGAAGATACCCAAGAATCTGCAATTTTTGTTTGTAATTTCTGCACTTGTAGTCCAACCTTACTCAATTTCCAGCAGCCCATGAAGTTCCAATTGGGAAAGTGCTTTCCCTGATATGTTAAGGAAGTGGGTTTTTTAGATTATGAGCATTAATGTTTTTCTGATATGTAGTTGTACGATCTCAAGAAATAAAAATATGAATCTTGGGTTAAATATATTCTTGGATCTCTTAAAGGATATATAGAATGTTTATAAAGAATGTGCACAATGAACAACCACCCAAAAACAAAATATGGCTTTGAGTGCATATATATATGAAGTGTTTGAGATAGTTTAAGATCGTAGGAAGTTTAAAAATAACAAAACGGCATTTGTCCAAATTCTACGGCCTTCAATATTTTTGTCATATCTTCCTTTGCCGATATCTGATGGTGTAAATTCAAAGTGCGTTAGAAAGATAACTCCAAGAGCTACAATTCTTGTAGAAATAGTTAAAGATGAAAATCGAGTCTCAAAGTTCAATTGAAAATTTGGATCATTATCATTGCGGGTTTTGGATTCATCTTTAACTTTCTAATTGCATGACAAATCTTCTTGGACACTTATTTGTTCTTCTTGAACTTAAATATTCAACTATCATACTTTGACTCTAATTAGATTTTTATAAACGAGTCATTTTGTTCACGAGATTGTCAATTACATCAAAAATCTAACATGAATGATTTCACGATGCAAAAGAGAAAGGGTCATACAGAGAGAAAATTGGTTGGGTTTGAGATTCTGTCTTGGCAATTAGAAGAAATTATTTTGAAAGATAGTTGCAGGTCCAAGTTTCTGAAAATAAGAGAGAAGAAGAACTGAGGAGATGAAGAAGAAAGAATTTTAGAAGAGAAAATCATGACTTGATTCTTGACAATAATTAAGTATCCTGAAATTATGAGATTGTGTGATTATCTATAGAGTCAGTAGGCTTCTTCAACTAGAAAAAAAAATTATAATTTAGCTGTCATGCTGTCTTAGACAACTTAGCACACCAAATATAAATTATTCGTCACTGACTAACTTAGATGCATGGAGCTGAACTATGTCCTTGTTACTGCAAATTGAATTCTACCAAAAATAGTCTTGACACTCAAAAGAAAAAATTTAAAAATAAACTGCACTAAACCTCATCTGAACATGCACTTGTTACTATGCCTTCAAATTTAAACTCATTAAATTGGAATGTATAAGATCATTGCATATGTTACAGATTATCTGGCAGAATGAAAGAAGTCGTCGATTACAGAATCTTATCTCCAGGAGATCTAGCCAACTCTGTGATGACTGAAGGGGGATGGTCGGACTTCCTGGTATTTTCCAACCTACTTCCTTCTGCTCTTGACAACATTTTGAACTTTTTTCATACTTCATGCTAACGTCTTCTCATTCCTTTGCAAGCATCAAGTATTAGAATGGGGAATATGAGATTGCTTCTATAAAAAGAAAAATCTTACATTGGTTTATTTTCTTTAGTGCATGAGAGAGGAAGCTCAGCTAGCTCTGGATGTTGCACTTATTTTTGTAGGAAAACAGGTAAGAACTTTTATTTTCTCTTGTTGTTATAGAAACTAAGTAATTAAATATCTGCCCCATATGCTCCTCAGACCCTAAAATAAAAATGAAAAATTACTTGAGAATCATATCATGTTCATTTTTGTATATTAATTATCTATCTCCATGCAAGGAAGGTGACCAGTTTCTTAAATTTTCTTTGCATGAGCAAATTACTTCAGGACATTCTTTATGTATGTGGAGAACTAGCATATATGACATGCTTCCCCGCTGATAGTTAGGACATCTGTAACTTCAAGTTTCATGTGACCAATGTTTTTTCCAACTATCTAAAACCCACACCAAGTGTGGTCCTTTATTCCTTTACAGAACTATTTTGTTTACGTGAAGGAGGGATAACAGATAATCTTCTCTCTTGCACTATGAGAAGGCTAAAGAGATACTTAACAATGAGGGTATAAGAGAAAATTAAATTGGGGAAACGAGATTCACATTGCATAGAACACGAAAATATGTTTAACAAAATGTAAAACAAAGTGCATATGTTACACTCATCAATCATAACAATTTCACTTCGAAATTGATTACAAGAAATAGTTATCTCGTTTCTATAATGATCAAAGTTTTTAGACTATTATAATTTTGTTCAAATCTATTTGGAAAAACTTGAATTGAATTCCATTAATATTTTCATGGGGAATATGAGGAAAATTACGGTAAAATTGATATTTATGTCTCCATCTTTCCAATTTTGCATTCTTAAAGTACTTTTCCAAATATATGAGAACCATATTATATCATTGATTATAAACTCTTTGCATAATAAATATATTCGAACACCTCACTAGAATGAAAAGAAAAAATTAATTGTTGTAGATGCAACGGAGAATGTTGAAACTTGAAAGTGAAATGTAATGGATTTTGGTTTCCAAAAACTTCCTATTTATAGACATGGATTTGGGTAAAAAATTTAAAATTTGAATTCAAATTTTGAATTTGATAGCACCCTCTATGATGCAAGGTGCCATCATCTCTACATGGCTCAAAAGCAGCCATGCAAACTTCTCACCCAGGTCAGCTTTGAGGCCAGGACAAGCTTGGTTCAAGAGTCATTGTCTCGTGCAAGTCGGAAAGCGGCTCACATGAGTAATTGTTATAGATTAACGCCCGTAGTTTGTCTCGCCAGCTTGCCCCACTTAACACCCCTGCAATAAAATTAGTAGTTTTACTATTTAGTCTATTGAAGCTAGTAATTAACATAGATGAAATTATTGTTCATATTTACGAAATTATATTCATTGGAATTGGCTTATGAGAAAAAAATTACTTTATTGAGGTGTAGATAAAATATCATCGTAAGACAAGAAGTGATATAACCCCTGTTTGGTAAGGATTTTAGTCCAAATTTTAATTTATGCTTTATGGGTCTCACAACTTTTCAACCACATTTATCCTCAACTTTGTCAAAATCTACTAAAAATCTGATTTTAATCTCTACCAAACAAAGGCAACTTGTTTGACAGTAGACCCTTAGCTAAAATAGAATATATTATGATGGTTTAAATATACTCAAAGAAGCTGCTAGATGCATCAGTTTGTACAAGTCATTCATCTGGTATTAGTGGGGTACATCTAGAGGTAGAGGTGATGATATAATAAAATCCCTTGGTTTAATCTTGAAAATGCTAGATGGAGTAGATTTCTTAAGAGGATCCAGGTACCTGGACATACATATGTACAGCACGAGGCTATATTTTGAGCCTAGTTCAAATCAAATATCTTTGACAGCATTTTTTCTTCTGGTGATAGAAGTACATTTCCTCATGTGCAGTTGCAGTCTCTGGATATATCTGGATCCAAAAATTCAGACCCAGCACTCTTGGAACTGCTCAAGGTAGCAATTTGGATAGTTTACTTCATATTTGGGATCTTTGGTTAGGGTCTAATGATGGTTCTAATACAAGTTAAGAATATATCATTTGAAACATCTCAATTCTTTTCTGTATTCTTCTATGGATAGGTCTCATTTTCAAATGCCAGCTTCTCTGTGGCCTTCCCCTATGTATCTCCACCAGAGGAGAAAGTGGCAATGGAAACCTCTTTGATTTCAGAATTTGCAAATGCTTGCCATCATAATTTGCGGCTCAGTAATATTGCTTTTCTGGAGTCATGTTCTGTAGAGGGTGAAAATTTTGACAAACTTGCAGACGCTCATTCAGTACATGTAAATACCACAACAGTGATGCCATTAATTTTGTCGCCTTGAGAATATTTGGTCTTATCAAATAATGTGTGTGATATTAATTTGATAGGAATACCTGCTATCTACAATGGACAAGAAATCTGATAGGGGACCAAATCTGATTGTTTTTTGCCATGGAGGTTCCCGTTCTATTCCATATTCTGATCATCATCGTTCTGAGAGTATGTCATATAAAATCTTTGCCACGAGGGATCATAATCTTTTCCTAATTCGAATGCTTTTCATGAATTTTAACTGCTATTGGGGCCTGAGTGTTGAGAGTTTTATCAAATATGCAGGCCAAATTCTATCTGAACTTCTCAATTCTGTGGAGCAGATGGGTGCGAAATACACAGCTCTATATGTCTCTGATCCATTTAGGTCTATTCAGTACCCTTCACACAGGGAACTTGAAAGATTTCTCGCTGAAAGTACTTTTGGAAATGGATCATCGAATTCAACAGTGTGTGATGGAGTTTGTCAGATTAAGTCCTCTCTTCTGGAGGGGATTCTAGTGGTAAGTTTAGTCTTTTATCTTATATTACAGAAATTGAGGTCCGATAGTGTATGATATGGAACTATCTTCTAATTTATTTATCTGTGTGTCAATTATATCATAATCATCATCATCATTGTTTATTATTGTTGTTGTAGTTGTTATTTTTATTTTTATTTTGTTTTTATTTTTTTAATTAATTAATTTTTGTGTGTGTGTGTGTGTGTTGGGGGGGGGGGGGCGGGGGGGCGCATGATGACATTAAAATTTCCTCTCATAACTTTAAACCCTTGCAGTATCCGTTCATATATTTTATCAGGCGATACACTTACAAGCTTACTTACATGATATGGTTATGATTCTCAAATTTAAACTCTATAATGTTTCAGGGCATTGTTTTGCTAATAATTCTGATATCGGGCCTTTGCTGTATGATGGGAATCGATACTCCTACAAGGTTTGAGACCCCTCATGATTCTTAATCAGTTCCTGCTGAGAGGTATTTTCTTATTTTCGGTGATGGTTATTTGCACTTTAGTATTTTTAGGTAGCCTTGTATGATTTATTCACTCGCTAGTTAACATGCAACATTCTGACTGTGTACTTGTTTACAAGGAATGTAATATTCAATAATAAATCTGGTATTTTGTGTTTTGCCCAGTATGGTAGTAGTATTGGATTGTAATATTCAATGATAGATGAATTTATTTGTTTCCGTCATCAGTCAATATTCCCCCATAGATTTCATCGTTGCTCCTTTGAATGGAAAAATAATATTAATTATTTCCCTTCATTTTTTCCACTTCAATTTTGATGTTTACTTTAATTTACAGCATGTTTGGTAATTTGTTTATAAATAAATTGTAGACAATATATTTCCTCAAATCACTTTTAGAAATACATTTTTTTAAAATTAATCTTTAGTCACATATTTTATTTACCTCGAAAATAACAAATTATTTGTTTATAAATAAAAATATTTTACCGAAGGCTTAGGTGGCGTTATGTTTGTATTTTAATTTTGAAAACATTTTCTATTTTTTGTTTTCATTTCCTATTTTTAAATATGTTGAAACGTGAAAATTCGTTTTGATTGCCATTTTTGAAAACTTTTCCTAAAAATAAAAAAATTGAAAAACATGTTTAGTTTGAAATTTTGTAAAATACTATTTTGACTATTTGTATTTAATTTGCTTGTGGGTAAATAATTTTTATTTATTTATTTATTTATTTATTTTTTTGACTTTTGAAGATTTCCTTTCTATAAGAAATTAACTTATCTAATTTTTATTGGATTGATTTAATAATGACTAGAAAAATATTACAAAAATAGATAAAGTCATTAATGATCAAGTCCCAAAAATATTATAAGAAATTAGCTTATTTAATTATTGTCGTCACATTCATATTCAAGTTATAATTAAACATGAATCCATGTAAATAAAATGGATGCAAGTGGTCCTGATGCGAATCCTTTTAATGTTTGGACCAAAAACTTTCACAACAATTTAATATCAACTCAAGAAAGTTAAGGAAGTAAATCCTAGTCCAATGGAAAAAATAAAGCAAATTTCAATATGTTTGAAAATCAACAACAAACATAAGAATAATATACTTTATTTAAAGTTGAAGAACTTTCATAAAATTACAAGTAGAAAGAGATTTTTACCTCACCCAAAGGGAAGCCTCTCAAGAGCTTTATTCAACATCCAAGTTTATGTTCTAGGATTTCAAATCAGTCGCCCAAGGGCATATCTCTCGTGGCAAAGGGGAGGGCAGGAAACTTGTTCAGCGCAGTTGGGTGCAGGGTTTGAATCCTGAAATAATAGATTTGTGTTATGTGGCAAGCGGGAGTCACCACCATTTGTGGGAGTTACCAATACCTTTCACCTAACTTTGGGAGGTACAACCTGCGATTTACCTCTCGAACAGGGTCGGTTCGAATCCTCAAGGTGTAGGTTACACCCTAAGGGTTTCAAATGAGTCTATTTATAGTACCAGAAAAAAAGAAATAAAAAAGTTTGGTTTGAAAAGAAATTTCGCAAAAATTCTGTCCGCTGAACAGCCACGCGATCTTGTGGGAGAAAACTGCGGGATCATGTGGAGATCGCAAACATTCCCTCCGAAACGTGCGCGATCGCACGCTTGTTTTGGCTCGCGATCGGGCTAGTGTCCAAAATTCTGGACGCCCCATCTTCAGTATTTTGATTATAACTTTTGATCCCGATATTCAATTTGTAGCAACCTAGAATTTTCACGACTTATTTAAATGACTATTATTTTTTTTAAATGTATCGCTACGACTTTGTCCATTTATTTTAAAAAACGCGATCGTCTAAACCAGTGAAGTGAAATTAAATTTTATTTTAAATTTTATCATATTCCAATTTCCAAATTTTATGATGTCCCAAGTCCATTAATATTTTCCGATTTTCAAATATTGGATTCAAATTATTTAAGTCCAAATTGTTTTAAATTTGAACTCCTAAAATTTGTATTATTCTTTTTCATTTCAGATTTCTATCAAAACCAATTCGCTAGCAATTTCCCATTTCCCTCAATCTCTTCCCTCGATCCAGCATTCTGTCATAAATCCAAACTACCATAACATACCATACATTAATTCAGCCATGATCACTCCCCAACCAATTCATTAGCATAATCCTCCCCAAAACCCCCTCCAATTTCCACACATTTTCCCCAAATAACATACCCATATCCCATAATCAAATCCTATCTCCCTCAATCATCATCAATCGTGCATTTACCAAATTTGAGCACCACTCACACTTTAATATTTTCCCATTCACTTGCATCATTCACACACAACCCCAAAACAGACACCACAAAGAATTTCAGCAATCAAATTCTGGTAAGAATTCAGCCTCTCTGACCAGTTATCTTCAACTTCGAAATTCACAGATTGATGTTAGAACATAAATTTCTAATCGTCAATAATGTGAGAATGCACACAAACAGAAACCACAATCCCCAATTCAACACCACGTCATCAGCCAACCCACTGTCTGCAAAACCACAACCAAACCAATACATAACTACACCACTTTCATCACCATTGACACCACTGCAGCTTTTTAAAACCGATCAACAATACCACCCAGTAGTCACCTTCACCACCAAAACCGCCCCTTTCATCACCCAGCTGAAATTCCACAACCACACATATCACAAACACCAAGCTATAGTAAAAGCCGTCGAGCCTCATCCAATCCACCACTCAAACCGCCACTACCATTTCACCTTCACCCAATCGACTGAAACTGCAAAAACGCCAATTGAATCATGAACACACAGCAACCGTATATCATATCACCACCGGAAACTCATCACTGCCGAAACAACCACCACACGAACCGCCTACTGCTCAACACCAAATTTCCCCAAATCAGTCCCAAAATCAAGAATAAACCAAGAAGGGAAGAACCCATAGCCTTAGAAATTCAAACTTACCTGATGTGATCCGGACCAGGCATCGAAGGGCGAAGTCGAGCCATCGACAATATGATAGTGATCTACGTGCAAAACGGAGCAAGTTCCGTGTTGGAGTCGAGCCGAGAAGGCGAAAGGATCAAGCCGAGGCAAATAATCAAGAAATTGTGCAGAAAGTGGTTCATGGCCGTAAAGATGTTCCTCACGGCCGTAAAAATGGAATTGAACTTGATCACGGCCGTAACACCAAACTGAAATTTGAGACAGAATATTAGTTACGGCCGTAAACTATATATTCACGGCCGTAACTCAAGATTTCCAGATTTTCCGGATTTTTCAATTAATTTATTTCCTTTTATTATTTTAGGTTATTTTGCTATTTTAGAATTTTAGCATAATTAGAATTCTATTTTGAGTAATTAGATGCCAGGTTTTCTTGCTTATTTATACGCTTTTTCATCATTGTAAACAACAGACAAGTTTGAGTTGATTAATAAAATTTGTGAGAGAATTCTCCAAAATTGAGAGGTTGATTTATTCCCTTTTTTTTGAACTTATCAAAGATCCGTTTTTTTTGGCGTTCTTCCAGCAAACTTATCATTACCTCTACCGCCGGAGCTATCGCCGAAAATCGCTATGCCTTAAACCGCGGTTTTACCTCTGATTCACATCCAAATCTCGCACCAAACTCTCACACGAATGGAACCCCTTTGACCGCCGCTTGCCGCCACTCTACGACGGTGTTTCGCCGGCAAAAACATCGACTGAGGGCCGGTTATCACAAGAGGGCAGTCGGTCGCCCTTTCTCCCTCTTCCTTTGATCTGAGAACGAAATTGAGAGAGAGTGGTGAGAGAGAGAAAATCTGATAAGTAAATTGATTTTAAATTATAAAGTTTTCAGAAATTTCACTTTAGTCCCTAGTCTAATTATGTTTTAAAGATTCAGTTCCTATGTTTTAAAAATGTTTTATTTCAGTTCTTTCAGCTTTAAAACTTTTAATTTCAGCCCTTAAGTTTTTAAATGATTTTTAATCGGCCCTTTCATTTTTAAAAAGATGTTATTTCAGCCCTTTGTAATTCAAAATATGTTTATTCAGTTTCAGTATGTAACAATTGGTCCCTGCAGTTCTAAACCCTTTCAATTGAAACGTTTGATTTCCAAATACCACTTTAAGGTTTATTTATTATTGGCTAGACCAGGCGCTTGGACATTTAGAAGAATAATGTGAACTTTCTTGCTCAACTTTCAAACTCGTGATTTGAGGTAGACTCTAATCTACAAATTTACGTTTTTCAAAAGTGCGCATCAATAATTATTTGGATTATAAGTTTAGCATGTATGATTGTGTTCATGAGAATTACTTGCTTAAATGCATTTTATGTTCATGAGAATTACTTGCTTAAATGCATGAGACTTGAACTTGTATGTTCATGAGAATACTGGTGATCGTTAGACACCTGAGAACTTCAATATCATGATTATGTGTTTTAATTTATAATTTTAAATGATTATTATGCGCGAGTCTACTGAGTATTTCTTTAAAATACTCATGTTTTCCAAAACAAATTTTGCAGATGACGGAGTCGGCGGCGAAGCGTGCGATGGTGGCCATTATTGAGATTTTAGAAATGTTTTATGTTTGTTCCAAATTTATTTCCAATTTATTTCAATATTCGAATTGGTGACCTTTTGGGTCAAACTTTATAAAATTATGTGAAATGAAATTTCAATTGTTGTTTTATTTTTCGCTAAATCATTATTTTCAAAGTTAATTTGAGACGAGGACGTGGCGTTCATTTCTTTTAAATCAAGTTTCATAAATGTCGTCAATTTAATTATTTATCGTTACTTTACTTTAAAATTTAAGATTTAATTTTTAGGAATTGTTTTTTATTAAATTGATTAAAATTTAGTTTTCGCTTTAACTTTTAAACAATGGATGTGATGTTTTATAAATTCATTTCCTCCGCAAAAATGTTGTTTCAAAGGTTTCAAATAATAAATATGATGTTTGAAATTTTTAATTATTTCCGCAATAAAATCAGATTTAAAGGACGAAGTGGTGTCCCGGGCTCCGTGGAATTCGAGGCGTTACACAATTAAGGTGATTCAAAATGCGTTGGAAACTAGAAAAAATGGCTACAATTCTTCAAGAATAGTGAACCTCAAATTCGAATGTTATCTATGTCAAAACTTTAGTTGAATCTCAAGCACGACTCATTCTCGTCCGGAATTGAAGTATGTCATTTGAGCTTGATTCCATACTTTGTCAATGAGTCCCACCAATAACTCTTGGACCTCCTTGGTCTGGGATCTCGTCATGGGTCCCGTCGACATGTGCATCGAGGTTTGGCTAGGTTCCATTGGCACGTCTATCGATATTTAACTTTCCCGGTTCTCATCATCCCCTCCCTCTTGAAAATGATTTGACCCCAAATCTTGTTTGTAGGAAAATTGCTAGATTTCTTGGCCTTTGATCTTGCAATGGGACCCATAAGAAAGTGTAGCAAGGCTCGACTTTCTTGATTCTTATCAGGTCCCAACCCTAAGCCAAAATAATCACACAGAGTCCATGTTTAAGGTATTTTTTTAAATATAACAAGAATTCCTAATGAATGTTTTTTTGTAATGTTGATATTGAATTCAATAAAACTTTATTTTGGACGTTTTGCGTTTTGTGTACAGTTTTTTTCTTTCTAAAATACGTTTTCGAAAATAGTAAAGAGAACGCGTTTTTAGTGTTTTCGAAAATAAAAAAGAAAATGACCTCAAAGCAACAAAGATAACAGGTCCTTAATATTTGTAATTCATTCGAAATATAATTCTGACCCAACATCTCACAGGAAAACATTTCGACTTTAGAACCACTGAGCATTTGTTTCTAGCAGTTTGTCATCCCTCAGAAGGTTGAAGGTAAGCAGCACTCATAATGAATTCTAGGCTATAATGGATTAAGCCTCCGTTGGTCAAAATGACTTTAGTCACATTTTTTCAAATAACTTTTCAACTACACATTTCATTAAAATCTATATTGAATATCTCAAGACTTTTGTAGGGTTATAAAAATCTACATTGAAGAAATCTAAACCCCCCAAGATATGACCTACTTTTTTTTTTTTTTTTTTTTTTTTTTTTATTGAAAAAGCTTTTCATGTAATAAAATGACGATCACCTTTAGTTGGACTCAACAAAACTTATCTTCTCAGTAAGTTTTCATGAGAACAAATTAGAAAGAAACGCATAGACAAACATGAATGTGGATTCAAAAATTGTCACGCCTCCAAAAATTCGAATCTTTCTTTGATGTTTATACGAGGTGGTGTTCAACGGCCCAGCTCTGAGCTGATTGGGCGCTTGATGTGGAATCTATGGGATGAAGGACATAGAGTGGTGCATGAGTTCAAACTCATTTTCAACCTCCAAATGAATACCAAACACACAAGCTCGATCCAAATATAACCTTCCTTGGTTGCCACACTTTAATCTAACTCAAGATTAATGGTGATGAACACAATATCACTTAGGGAAGAAGGAATAAAGAAAACTAGCAACGGAAGAGAACCACAACTCCCAAATCGGCTGCATCTAAAATTCCCTCTCTATTGCAATCTATATATATAAACAAAATAATCGTCACCAAAATACACACACAGATTCTCGCCTAAAATGGCTTCCTAAATCTGAAAATTGTTGCCCTAAAAAAAAAAAATTCTGAAATGGGAATTGGACTTCTCGAAAACGATTTCATACTGTAATGGTTGCACAGTCCAAAGTGTAATAATAGCACTTTTTGAAATGATAGTATATAATATTTAATGTGCTACTATTTTATTCGAAAACTTATGGTAGAATTAAGCTTTTATTTGGTAAAAGAATGTGGTTTATAAATGGTTTAATTACAGATTACATCCCCAACCTTTCATTTTTGTCGCAAAAACACCCCGGCCTTTGTTTTTGGGCACCATAAGTCCCCAACCTTTGGAAAATTAGCAGCAGAAGTCCCATTTAACATTTACCGTTTCAAAGACTATTAAATAAACTTGTTCATTGTTCACTGTTAAATGTCCATATGCATATTATGTTCATTATTTTTCCAGCATCTCAGTTTTTTGATTACTTAACTCTTATTGTGAACTTGGTTTCCTGTTCTAGTAAATGAAGTGACAAACTTCGAAGCTCTCAAGCAACTAGAATTGCATAAATGATTGCCAATGATGAGTTTGAAACTGGAATGGGAAAAAATCAAATTCGAACTCTAAAACGTGCTGGAAGTACAAGATGGAGCTCACACTTTGGTTCCATTTCTAGTTTGCTTGTTTTGTTTGATGACACTTGTTCTATTTTAGTTGATATCATCAATGATGGAAGTATTAGCTAACATGAGTGAAGTTGATGGTGTTTATGATGTCATGACATCTTTTAAGTTTGTGTTTATTCTACATTTAATGAGAGATATCTTGGGATTAACATATATTCTTTGTCAAGCATTACAATTTAAATATCATGATATATTGAATGTAATGGAATTGGTGTTAGACACGAAAACCCGACTTCAAAACTATAGAGAAGATGGATGTGATGGATTGTTGAACAATGTGTAGTCATTTTGTACCTACTTCAAGAAGTATAGACATTCCTGATATGACTTCTTTATATAGAGCAGGTCGAGGGAGGACTTCTAACAAAAAGATCCTATCACTTTGCAACATCATTACAAAATGACTTGTTTTTTGCAATAGTTGATTTTCAAGTTTAGGAGTTAAGAGATAGATTTAAGGAAGATGTGATGGAATTGCTTATTCTTAGCTCATCATTAGATCTTAGAGACTTGTAAAAGGCTTTTGATGTTCAGAATATTTGTAAGCTTGTAGATAAATTTTATCCCGTTGACTTTACAGATCAAGAGCAGTTGCATTTAAAAGATCAATTGGAGTTATATCAAATTGAAGTTCAGCGTAAGTCTCAACTTCAAAATTTAACAACACTTCCTGATGTGGCCAATGGGAAGTGTGCCAACTGTTGGAATTGACAAGAAAATCAATGAGTTATAATCTTGTTGATAAATTGATTAGTCTTTTCTTGACTCATTTAGTTTCAACAGCAATTACAGAACGTGCATTTTCAGCTATGAGTTTCGTTAAGACAAAGTTGCGTAATAGAATGGAAGATGATTTTTTGTCCAATACCATGCTTGTGTATATAGAGAAGGAGATTGTTGATACTTTTCCATTAAATTCTCTTATTGACGAGTTTGAAGTGATGAGGATAAGAAAAGACCAATTTCAGATGTCCAAGTCATCTCTATTATCTGTTATATAGATAGGCAGTTTACTTTTTGTCTTTTTGATATCCATCTAACGTTCATGTTTTCAATTTGTATAACATTAGACACATAGATGGACATATTGTTTTTGTATCGACAAACTGTTTGTCTTTTTGGTCAGTCAATTTAACTTTCCTATTTTGATACTCTAAATCTTCCATTTCAATCCTCTTAGTTAAAAAAAAAAAAAGGGGGCGGACCCCCGGGAGGGAGCCTTGCCCCCCCCCCCATAAAATTGAAAATCCTGGCTACGTCCCTACGAGAAATTCAAGATGAAGTTGAAGATTACAAAGTTTTCCATTGTCTACATATAATTCAAAAAAAAAAAAAAAAGCAGCAGCCAGCAGGTTTGAAAAATTTGGAGAATACATATGCAAATGAAGGATATTACAGCTACAAATGAGGTTTAAAAATCTGGAGAACTACATCTATGAATCAAGATAAAGGCAGTGGGAAATGAAGATGAATCTTGTTGTAATATTGCTATAATCTTGTTGAAATTGTAGGACTACACTCCTCTGTTTCCTCTATAGAGCAAGGCATGTAAGAGAGGTGCAAGAAATATCAAAAAACAAATAATAATAATAATAATAATGTTATAAAATATACATTTTATATATAATGTGAATGACCATTAAATCCCTGTAAATTTTATGTTATTACGATTGTACCATTGTCCACTCCTATAAATAGGAGCCTTATTTTATTGAATTCACACACTTCAATGAGAGTGATTTTTCTCAATTCTCTCTACCTTTCTATTATTGTTATATATATTTTGGAGATTTTATAACACGTTAACAACACGAGTTTCTAGTCAATTGAGTAATATGATGAAAGCATGCTCTACAGTTGTGATGAACCTCCATATTAGAAACTTAATTATTATTAATCAACATTTCTTTTCCAAAATCTAGTGTTTTAGGCATTGGAAAATCATTTATATCTTGTGTATTTGAAAAATCAATTCCAAATCCATTGAGAAAAAAAAATTGAAGAAATTGTATAACCCAAAATCTGTGCTGGATACAAGGAATTTCCCACAAACGCAAAAAGAGTTCTTTTCCTCTCCTTTCCATTTATGTCAATCTGATCATAAATATGAGTAATCGAACATAATGACTCCAACAGCAAAATCAATCTTTGTACCAAAGATCTGTTGAACTGGGTAGCAGCTTCCAAGTCATTGAAAGATAGCCATCTCGATGAGGTGAAGCGTATGGTGGAAGAATTCAGGAATCCGGTGATGAAACGGGTTCACCATCCAGTTCCACACCTCCGCTATCTCCTTTTGCATACAACAATGGATGAGGCGCTGGCGAATCTAGGGAGAATCCAAACTCAAATCCTCCAAAAGCATTTCGGAAATTGAGCTCTTGTATTTACCTCAACACTTTTCCCAATCTATTTCCATCTCTACCACAGTCGTTGATATCTCCACAACCGAAGGCCACCTCTCCGCCATTCTCTGATCCAAAGGTGCCAAAAACTTATCATTTAAGCACGTCCCTTCTGATTACTACACCTGGACTCTTGAGGCCCATTGCAGTGTCCTCGATGTCACCTTAATTCATCATCAGAATATCGTAAGAGCTGAGGGCGAGGTGAAGATAGAGGTCACATGACATGATTATATTAATCTTCAAGTGGAGCGTGATATGGAAAAAGGAGACGCTAATGAGGTCATGGATGTTTTCCACTAACGTGGTAATGATGGAAAAGATTCTTTATGCAAAGGTGTAACCCACCTTGAGGGCCCGAAACGATCCTGCCCTGAGTCATGATGGAAAAGATTCTTTATGCACTAAAAGGAAAAGGAGATGGTTTGGTGTCCACTAACTTGGTAGGTAATGACAGGTATGATTCTAAAAATTATAAACATATTTTAACTCGTTTAATTATGCATATTGATCATGTGATTAGTAATGACAAAATATATAATATGTAATCAATTGATAAATCAAACAGTTTAAAAGACGTAAAAACAGTCAAAGGGAAATAATTATTTAAGGTACAAGTAATATTATTATTACCGTAATGTATTGAGTTATTATGGCCTGGATTTATGCCTTGACTAAATATGACTCATTATCGTAACGGATTGGACTATTATGAATACCTTGACTGAATTTGAAGATATGAATCGCTCACTTATGAAAGATAATTATTTCATTATATTGTTACCACCTATATGGTTGGTTTTATCAATTTTAAATATACATGTTATGTTACCACATATATGATTGGTTCTACTGATTTTAAATATTTTTGCTCTTGTAAATTTGATATTATTGTTATTTGATATTTCAACAAATGGTACTAAAAGTTACCATTACCAAAAGTTAGATAATATTTTTAAATGGTACCAGAAGTTACCATTACTAAAAAGATGTTGGTTGTTAATAAAATATTTTATCAAACTGTACCAGAAGTTACCATTATCTGTATTGAAAAGACAGATGAAAATGAATTATCCAACAAGAAAATTTTGATGTATGATAAGATAATATCACATGATAGCACATACATGGTTAATGTGAAAATAATCTCATCAGTATTATGAGATAAATATTATATGATTGAGATAAACAGAGTTGATAAAAGTTCTTGCACAAGTACTTATATACTCCAGAAGAAATACATATTTACTCCAAAAGAAGTAAAGATCGTCATCTAAACATATTGAAATGATATTATTATTATTGCTCATGAAGAAGCACAAATGAGTCTTACTGAAACATATCAAGAAACGAGATACATACAAAACATAAAAAGGGGAAACATTTATAATCCTCAAGAGTAGAGGTGTGTCTCAAGAGTAAGAATACTCCGTACTCTACCACCCGTAATCCTTTTGAGCTTCACAAAATTAAGTTAAATATTCATAAAACCCCCAATATTAGAGGTGTATCTCAAGAGTAAGAATACTCTATACTCTACCACCCCCAATATTTTAGAGATTCACAAGATTAAATTTACATTAATCTGACTCCATTTTCACTTGATACCCCTTCCTTGCTACCAGTCTATCTTAACTCCTGCTGGATCTTGTATTGGAATATATGATTGTAACTTTTCCAACAGTTCATCGATAGTGGGAGCAGAAATAAGGATCCTCCTAGAAATGGAGATATGAATCCCCATTCTACAGCATAATCAAGAAATGTTAGTAAACCATCAAAGAAGTTGTTAACATTTAACAGCCCAATATGCTTATTATGGAGACCAAGCTGAGCCCATGAGGTAATATTAAAGATTTCCTCTAAAGTACCAAAACCTCCAGGCATGACAATGAAGCCATCAGAACCATATAACGTGCAAGTTATGCGTTCATGGATAGATAACATCTGTCCATAATGGACACTCTTTCGGTGGTCTCTTAGGACAAGTTGTTAATACGCGAAAAATGAAAATATAAAATACTTTGTTAAAATATATATATATATATATATATATATATATATATATATATATATATATATATATATATATATACACACACACTATACTGATTTTCCTTGTATCAGTGTTGGATATCCAAAACGTCATTGTTTATAACAAATTGGCAAACAAGATCTTTTGATATTATATTGTTGAGACTATAATGATCTTTCTCATCGTTGAATTTAGCACATAAAGATAGTAGCTCACGCTGCACATATCCCCAAGGCTGCGTTTCAAGAGTCAGTCGAATATCATCTAATGACTCCTTACTCAGTCCACCCTTAATAAAATCTATTTTATCATCTCGATTTCCGGATGAATATCCTATTGATTTACAATGGGTATCACACGTCAATCGAGCACATTTGTAAAAACCCTTCTATATTTTTTCTCTTCACTTTTTTGCAAAAGTACTCTTACCTAATCCAGGCATGTGCTTAAAAAATGAATATGGTAATTCACCAGATAATTGAACTTTTGCTTCGATCAACCAACGTACATCTTTTGGGATATTTTGGTCCATCAGCAGTCTCAATCTTTCAAGTCAAACTCGATAAATCTCTTTCAAAACATTTATCAGAAGATTAGACTAGTATTTGTGAATATTTGATAATATAACATCCATTTTGATGTATCTAATCTTCTTCCCAAACGATCTATTTAAATGTATTATTTAACGCATAAAGAGCGGTAGCACTGCGTGACATTGATTCCACCAAGAAAATGGAAACAAAATATCGAAAAGTTGGGGACAAAATTATTTTCTTGGGATATCGTTCCTTGCCTTTTTCGATATAAGGAAAGATTTGGGGACAAGAATGGGATATGAAATAATTTATTGGATATCGTCCCAAGCCTTTTTCGATGTATTAAATCAAGGTATATTGATTTGTAATATACAGAAACTCGTACAAGTGAAATAAATAATATATTGAATTAGAAGTTTATATGTATGAGTGAAATAAATATTGTATTGAACCAAAAGTTCATACGTACAAGTGAAATAAAACCGTAATGAACGAGAAGTTCTATAATGAACGGTTAGATCATCAAAAGCCTCAAATTATTTGCTATGAGAATAACTTGTTTAACTTGGGAAGCTTTTATAATTTCTAAGAAATATGTATACACTCCACCAAAACGCACTTAGATATATGATTGAGATTATATCCCTAAAAATGAATGACATATGTTGCGGAATTTTAGCCGATTAATATAATATATGATTTGTTAACATTATGAGGAAAACATGCCTGAAGCATAATGACAATCGATTCAAAAAACAAATATCTCTTGAATAATTAAGATGATCCATTTGAGGCTAAATACTCATGGTGAGTAAAAGTGACATAGTTAAATAATAAGAAATTCATGTAATTGATGATAGAAAATATAAAGAGATCTCTATATATTATATTGAGATAAAATGGAATCAATAAATAAATCGAATACATACACATCTCTCTTGTGAAAATGAGGTTGATGAAATTATAATACTTTAGCCAAATATAAAAACCTAAATGTAGGGATTATTGTTCTAGGACCTGAAGTCCAAATACTTAAATGTGTAAAGTTAGTAGTTATTTGTACAAATGAAAAATATTACACAGCTGTAAAAGACGACTCATTGCGCAAGAAATTTTTCATAGAACTGGCATGACATATGGCAGATAGACTATAATCTAAATCACTAGCTTAAGCTCTTTGATATACCAATGAGTGAGATCAAAATGGATGATCCTCATCTCGATACTTTGGGAGTATTCTTTGATGTACCAATTGATCGCGGTACGTTGAGATTTCAAGTAAAATGATTATAGATTATATGTCAAAATTGATATCTACTACAATGATTAATTCTACTTATGCAAATGAGAAATTATGGTTTATGAGATGCAAGAACATACATGTATAATCATTGAAATATTCAATATACCAAGAATAGTACACTTCAAAATGATACAAATAACCCCATGATATAATATGTTGAAATTGGAGTGTAAATTATATTATTGATATCTGGGAAATTGATTATTCACTAGAAGTAAATTTGAAAATGAATATTTTATTATTCACCAGAAGTGATATGGAAATGAATATGTTTAATTATTCAACAGAAGTGAATTATGGATTTAATTATTCACCAGAAGTGAAAAATGCAATCGGCAAATTAGTAAAACATTGCTTGATATAGTATCTTATGACATCATAAATGAGTTATGAACAATTTATATAAAGCTCATCATAAATGATATGTTGGATGAAAAGATTCGAGATTACATCAATATACTTGTGATATTTCATGAAAGGAATAAATACGTGTTTCACTCTTATTCCCTTAGCTGAGGTTTTGTCCCACAGGGTTTTTCTAGCAATATTTTTAATGAGGTAGCAGTTGTGGCATATTAATGAGAATAATGTACTCTCTTTCCCTTCGCTAAGGTTTTATCCCACGGGATTTTCCTATCAAGGTTTTTTTGAGACATTATCAAAACTATTTATATGCTATAATTCAACATATGTTTTGTGCTGGAATGATATCAACAAGTGGAGAAAGTCATAGCTACCTTATGAAAAATGTAATATCAGCGGCTACACACAAATATACTTTCATATATATACATACTCCAGATGAAAGATGATACAAATGTTCAAAAGGTTCATGAATACTCGATTGCACACTTCAGGGAGAGAATCATGCTGTACTCTTTTTTCTTCGTTCAGGTTTTATTCCACTGAATTTTACTGACAAGGTTTTAATGGCAGCATTTCAGAATTCCAAACTTTAGCACGTGATTTGTTCTAATTATCACATTTGCTCTCATTTCGAACAGTAGACTCAATGATTCACTATGACCAACATCGGGGGGAGCAGCTATACTCGTTTTTCTTCGTTCAAGTTTTATCTCACTGTATTTTCTTAACAAGATTTTAACGAGTCAGGCAATTGCATAATGTGTCATTCAAGGGGGAGTGTTATAAAATATACATTTTATATATAATGTGAATGACCATTAAATTCCTGTAAACTTTATGTTATTACGATTGTGTCATTGTCCACTCCTATAAATAGGAGCCTTATTTCATTGAATTCACACACTTGAATGAGAATAATAATAAACAAAGGAACAGAGAGAAGAGTGTGCTAATAATAAAATAAAATAAAAAACAAACTATAAGAGAGGAGAAGAGTGTGCCGTAGCAATTCATTTGTATAACTTTTAAATTCTTCCGTACTTTCTTTCATCCACCTCCCAACATAAACTTTAAAGGAATGTGACTCTCTCGTTTAGTTCAAAGTCTGTTTTCAAAATTTTCTTTTGCACCAAATGAGGCAGTTTTATTTGGTATTGTTGCGTTTTTAGAGGTAACGAGCAGTGGTCTGAGGCTTTATTCCCGAATCCCATGGATGACTATAAAGCAGCACATGAATTTGCAGTTTAGACTGTACTTTGCTTTATATTTCATTTGCAGTTAATTTAAGTTGATTTCTGTTAATTTTATATTATTAACATTTTCTATTTTTTCACGAATGTATAATTTAATGAAACTTGATTTAATTACTAAATACGTGTATTTAGTAATTTATTAAGTTTAATTAAATTATGCAAATATTTATTTTCAAGAAAAATATTTTTAGAAAGATAATGATCAAGAAAATAGTGATATTGATTTGATCATAATCTCGAAATATTGATGTGATTATCTTGTGATATATTTTGTGTTTATTCTTGATACTCAAGCTTATTCAAGATATGGTCAAGAATATTTTTAATCTTATCTTTGCATATGGTAAGTTTATAAGGTCGAAAATCTTGATTGTGAAGAATCATAGGGGCCGAAAATATGGTGATAAATATCAAGATTTATCACTTGATTGATAAATGGTAAGATCTTCTATGATTTATCATTATCATTATTCATGGTAAGATTTATTTAAGGATAACTATCTTATATTTTACTAATTATCTCTACCATGTTTTGCAGGTAATAGAGATCTTATACAATAAGGAAAACTTGGGAATCAAGATAACCTAATTGCACTATAAAGAGAAGAAAAACGGGACGTTTTTTGGTGTGACTTGTAGAATCAAAAATTCGTGTGGTGCTTACAAAAATACACGTCCACTTTCGAAGTCTTGAAGCTTAATTTTTGTAGGGTGCAAATATAATTAAAGTTTCAATTGTGTTGTGACTTCAATACTCCGGGAGGAGAATTCAATCACTTATAGGAGGAAATAGTTTCAGCGTGAAGATCAAACGGGAGGTTTGGGTCAAGATCGAACGGGAGTTCGTGTTGCTGAAAAGTGTTGCAAAGTCAAAGAAAACTACTGAAGAGTGGTGGGACGCCAGCTCACATTACATGCCACAGAAGGATCAGGGAGTGATCTATTTCTTGAATGTTTGATAAAGTCTATGCGTAGATTTATCCTGTAATTTAGATTGATCTGTGTAAACTCTTTCCTTATATAGTGATTTGTTTTTGTTCGCAGGATGAGAACCGTGGGTTTTCCTTGTTATGGTTTTTTCCCACGTTAAACTCAAATTATTGTGTTCTTATCTATTCACTATTCCGCACAATTTATTCTGATTGTTTACGTTTTACTATCCAGACGAATCTGCCCGAGCAAGATTCATCTGGTACTGCGCTAAACAAACTTAACGAATTACTGTTAACTAGTTACTGTCCAGACACATCTGTGACAGACCATTATTAAAAGTTAGACAACCTCAAATTTTCAATTGGTATCAGAGAGGGTTCACTTCTAGAAAGTGAGATCCGGTTGTCTAAATGGAAAATTCTGCATCTCTTAGGCCACCTCTGTTAACTGGTAGTAACTATGCATATTGGAAAATCCGTATGGAAATTTTTATTCAATCTATTGATGAACGTTGTTGGACTTCTGTTCTTGAAGGTTACAGAGCACCCACTGTCACTGCTGGAGGTGTTGTTACAACTATAGCTAGAAGTGCTTATACTGCAGATGAATTAGTTAATGTAAATTGGAATTCTAAGGCACTTAACGCTATTGTTTCTTTGGTTGATCCAGGTCAATTCAGACTCATCTCCTCTTTAAGGACCGTCAAGGAAGCATGAGATGCTTTGAGAATTGCCAACGAAGGAACCAATGCTGTCAAAACCTCCAAGCTGCAGATGATCACTTAGGAATTTGAACAACTGTCTATGGATGAGAAAGAAGACTTCAAAAGCTTCTATGTCAGATTAAGTGATCTCACCAACTCAGCTGAAGCACTTGGGAAAACCTACTCAAATGAGCAGATTGTACAAAAGATCCTTAGATCTTTACTAGACACGTTCCATGCAAAAGTGACAGCAATTGAAGAAAGCAAGGATCTTTCAACCATGCGAGTTGAGGAACTTGTAGGGTCATTGATGACCCATGAGTTAAATCTGGCCCGAAGAAAGAAGGACAAATCACCAGGGATTTCCTTCAAGACAAACCGTGCGAATCCAGACGACTCTGGCGAGACAGACGAAGATGAAAATTTCGTATTTCTCACCAGACAATTTAAAAGGTCCCTCAAGGGCAAACAAAAAGAAAGATTCACAAATCTTCAAGGCCAGAATAAAAAATAATGGAAGAAAAATAATTTCTATCCAAAGAATAATGCCAACACGTCTGAAGGGAAGCTTAGGAGTCGAATCCAATGCAGAGAATGTGAAGGATATGGACACATTGCAGCTGATTGTCCTAATACTCAAAAGAAGGCCAAGGGAAGGAAGGCCATGAATGTTACATGGAGTGATGGAGACTCAGATAAATCTGAATTAGAATCAGACAGCAGCAATTCTGAAAAACAGGTAACTACCCTTACTGCTTTACAGCTGTCTGGTACTGAATCTGGTAACTCTTCTTATGCAGATAAATCCGGACCAAATATTGAAAACTTGAGGAAGGAACTTCAAGATGCAGAAGAGAAGATTCAACTGTTACAGGCCTTCGATGAGTACAGCAGGGAACGACAACTGGACGACGTATCTGAAGTCTCAGATGATGAACAAAATGAGGTAAGCAGGTTAAGTTCAGAACTTGCTAAAGCACAAGACAAAATCAAGAAGCTGGCACGTGGATCCGTCCAGCTTGATAAAATCCTGAACAGTGGCAGACCTGTCAGCCTAAAAATAGGTCTTGGATATGAAGGTAAAGGTAAAAATCATGACCATAAAATACACTTTGTAAGAGAATCTGGATACAGGTACATGGAACATAATAGAAATCATACAGATGCGGCTGGGACTCAAAACTTACATCCAGCCTGGAACTATACAAGAAGACAATTTTAGCCGAATCTGTACAAGCCAAATGAGTCTGTCCATCAGAACGGCAGGAAATTTCCACCTCGACAGAGTCGGCAGGATACATCTGTTTTCCAGGTATTCTGTAATTTTTGTGCTAAATCTGGTCATGATGTATTTAGGTGTCATGAGTACTTGAAATTAATCAATTTACACAAAAGAAGACTTGTTTCTAGACAAGAGAAGAAAATTCGAACTAATGCTTATGTAGTTCAATTGTCTGTGAGTGCCTTGATTCCTAACACATGGTATTTTGATAGTGGATGTTCTAGACACATGACACGTGATTTCTCTCTACTAACACACTTTGAAAAAGGCGAAATAGGTGCTGTTACATTTGGTGATGGCCAAAAGGGAAAGATAGATGGATCTGGTGTCATCAACATCAAGGGACTGCCTACATTAACAAATGTCTTATATGTTATAGGACTTAAGGAAAATTTGATCAGTGTAGGACAACTATGTGATGATAACTTGGTTGTCGTGTTTTCAAAAGAATATTGCAAGGTTTTAAATTGTGACAAGAAGTCTAACCCGTTAAAAAGTGTGTTGTTTAAGGGAGTTAGATCTAGAGACAAATGCTATACACTTGAGAGTCTCGAAACGTGCAATTCTGTTAAGACCAAAAATGAGAAACTGTGGCATAACAGTTTAGGGCATCTAAACTACCATGATCTCATGAAGCTAACCAGACTACAAGTTGTGAGAGGCTTACCCAGCATAAACAATATTCTAGATGAAATCTATGGTGATTGTCAAAAGGGTAAGCAAATCAAAAGTCAACACAAATCAGGTACATCTGTTAATACCTCTCATATACTTGAACTAATTCACATGAATTTGATGGGTCCTATCCAAAAGGAAAGTATTGGTGGTAAGAGGTATATATTTATGTGTGTGTTGATGATTTCTCCAGATACACCTGGGTCATGTTTATTTGGGATAAATCTGATACCTTTGACAATTTTGTTAATCTTTTTCAGAAATTGAGCAATGAAAAGGCCGACGAACATGTAAGAGTCAAAAGGATCAGACGTGATCATGGAAGAGAGTTTGAAAACTCCAAGTTTGCTGATTTTTGTATCCAATATGGGATCAAGCATGAGTACTCGTCCCCAAAGACTCCTCAACAGAATGGAGTGGTGGAAAGGAAAAATAGAACTCTACAAGAGATGGCTCGTGTCATGCTAAATATCAACAAATTGCCCACGAGATTTTGGGCAGAAGCCATAAACACTGCTTGTTATATTATCAATAGAGTCATGCTTAGATCTAGAACAAACCAAACTGCATATGAAATTTGGAAGGGTAGAAAACCTAAGGTTGATTACTTTCATGCCTTTGGAAGTAAATGCTACATTTTGAAAGATAGAGAACACCTAGGAAAATTTGACTCAAAATCGGATGATGGAATATTTTTGGGTTATACTGAAAATAGTAGTTGTTGACCACAAAATTCGGCTGGACCTTGGACCAACACGTCTCAGCTCCTCCCTCTTGAACACTGATGCGTGTCGCAATGCACCAAAATAATAAATAAATTCCTTGTTCACTATTACTAAGAATATAGCAGTGGAAGCAAGGGTCGATCCCACAAGGAATGGAACTAACTTAGTATCATGTCAATTAGAATCGTAAAAGGGGGTTTTTGTTTTGAATTGTTTGTAAATGATTTAACTAATAAAATAAAGCAATTAAAATGATTGAAATAAATATCAAATGTTGACGAATCCTAGTTCTTAGGTTCAGTTGTATTCTATCACAATGTTATCACTTTCCAAGTAACGCGAGCTCAATTTCTTCTTTGATTTATCACCCGTAAATAGTTAATAAGCTCTAACTATTCCGATTATCCCTTAATTGCATTTAATTAGAATAAGCTCTCTAATCAAACATTAGCCATTGAATAGCCTAAAACAAGCTCTTTAGATTTAAGACAACAACTATATAATGGTTGAGAAGAATTAGGGTGAATTAGGTTATCAATCACACAAGCTCGTGACAATTAACCTAAGTTGGAATTCTCTATGAAAATTATTAAATTTCCACTTGCTACTATGATTTGAACAACAAGACGATTACGGATCCAATCATTCAAAATAGCAAATCTCAATACAACAAATTAAATGATAAGGCCTTAATCAAATAAAGAATTGCATTGATTGAATGAAAAACGCATAAGAATCCAACAAATCAAAGTAAAGAATTTAGAACTACGTTACTAGTTTGGAAAAGCAATAACAAATTGATATGAAATACAACTTCCCCTTCGAACTAGGTATGGAAGCTTAGCCACTCAAAGCCATGAAAAATTCTGGAAGTTTCTTTTCTTGATTCGCCTTCTCGAGTCGCTCAACTTTTCTTCCAATCTCCAAGCAAGCCGCTCCCTCTTTCAATAATTATTTCACACTTTTTTCTGTCATGAGAACCCCTTTTTATAGCCTCAATTTCGTGCCCTAGCTTTGGGACCAAGAAATCCAAAATTGTGGAAAGAATTGAAATATGGGAATTTTTGACTAGAATAGTTACGGCCGTAAGATTTCCTTTACGGCCGTAAAGGAGTTTCTGCACATTTCTCGCAATTTGAAGTTACGGCCGTAACTTCTTATTTACGGCCGTAATTTGGGTTCTGCTGATTTTCTTCTTTTGAGGTTTACGGCCGTAAAGGAAATGTCTTACGGCCGTGAAGGCGTTTCTGCTGATTTTTGCACAACGATATGAAAACGTTTACGGCCGTAACTATATGTATTACGGCCGTAACGTATTTGCACCCAAGGTCCTCAATCTTCGATTTTAAGCGCATTTTGGTCCTTTTTCCTTCTTTTCTCTTCCTTTGTGATCCTATACAATATAAAACATAAAATGCATTAATAATACTTAGATAGAATCACATTATGGCATATTCAAGGATATAAGTGTATAAAATAAACGTTAATATAACACTTATCAAATCCCCCCACACTTGAACCATTGTTCGTCCTCGAACAAAGATTTGCAAAGATAAGAATAGGATTCAAACAATAGATTCCAATTTAGAGACTTGAGGTTGCAACCCACTTTTCTTCAACAAAAATGTTCCATTGCCTGATCGGATTGTGTTAGTGTGTGCTAGAGATGCAACGCACTTTATTTCCCATCCCAATCATGACTCGATATGGTTTATTTCCTTGCACCTCTCGTGTTTGCTCACATCCCAACCATTTATGAGTGACTACGAGGAGAATAATTTCGCCCAACTCCAGTGGGAATCGGTTGCGTAAACTGAGTTGTTCATGACGTGAATTCAGTCAACACAGTATCCCCGACCACATTCATAGCACCAACCCTAGATCAAGCAATTCAAACCACTCATAAGCATATGTAATGGGAGTTAACACCCTCACAAGATATTTCTCTCTTCGCACGGGTTTGAATTTTTCGCTCATCTCTCTGCATGGATAAGTCAGTACCACAGATTGCCTAACTGTCATAACCGGAGCCAAAAATAACACAAGTGCAAAGCGAAGGTCTTTATTTGGGTTTAACGGGGCTTCGGGTAAGGTAGGATAAAAGGATATATTTAGGCTGAGTCGAGAAGGAACTTCGCAAACCAAGTCAATTCATAATGACATTACTTCCTTTTCCCTTTAATATGAACTTCATTGTTTCCCGCTACCCAACTTTGTTCAAACTTGAATCTCTTCTTTTCTTTTCTTTTCTCTTTTTTTTTCACAAGTTGAGTGTTTGACATCCTCAACTACTAATTTTCATGACGAACTTCCTTTTCATTGCTTTTTCTCTTTCGATTTTTTTTTTTTTTTCAAATAAAGAATTCAACTTTTTCTCAATCACAAGATAGAATTTCAATCCCCTAAATTCAGTCCATTATACGGCCATCGCCCAACACAAGATAATCATTTTCAACTTCTTAGACTTAGACCATAGCACAATCCTCAATCAACAAAATCTTGCGAATCCCCTCTCCATGGGTTCAAAACAGAGATAATGCGAAAGAAATGGTATTCATGGCTTGTAACGTGGCATAAAAATTCAAAGAAAGGCTAAGGCTCAAACGGGCTTCTAATGGTCCATGTAGCAAGGTAGGCTCTTTTAGCAAGTCAAATTTGGTTTAACCTATTGCCTTTGCTATAATTTGCACTTGAATCAAGAAGCTACAACGGTATGTACAAGAAAGCAAATTCAAGCATAACCCAACCATGCAGGACACACATCAAAGAATTACGAGCTCATAAGTATTAAAAACAGCTCTTAGGTTCAAAAGCTCACAAATTATGGTTTTCATGTGTTTTTTCCATCCAATTATGAGTTATAGGTCATTGCTTGATCTTCATTCCAAATCTAAGTCCATTGGTCGAGGATAACGGTTAAAAGTATTCAAACCATGATTACTCACAAAAGTATAATAATCGGGATGTTCAGGGTTATATATGAAGGAATAATCTGTCTATTGTAGGTTGGGTTGACTCGGTTGTAGATATTTGACAATTTTACTTTTCAATTCCAACCTATTTGTGAAGTTTTGGACGAGATCATCTCTATGTGCTCAATTAATATCCAATTATGCAATGATTTTTTTCAAAAAAATAAACCAAAAGTGGGGTTGCTTCCTATCAAAGTATGGTTTAGGACCTAAGTAGCATAGATAGGTGGCAAAAGTAGATAACAAGATTAAAATGGGTGCTGACTCAACATGAATTTAATGTTTCGACTACAGAAAGAAGATAAAGACATTAAGCTCACAATCAATTCAATTCCCCCCCACACGTAGACAAAACAATGTCCTCATTGAAAAGTAAAACAATAAAAGGGAAAAAGAAAATAAACTCCTCGGTCTAATGTGGCGGTTGATCGGCACGGGGTCTCTGCAACTGTCGAATCTCCTCCCGAAGGGCTCTCTGCTCTTCTAGCCTAAGGTGCTGATCTTCTTGCATGGCATTCAGCTGAGTGTGGAAGGCTCGCATCAATTCCAGCATCTGCAGTACAAAAGGGGTAGGAGCAGGGGTACGTGAGTGAACCAGTTTTTTTTTTTTTTTGAATGAAATGAAATGACTAAATAAAATAAAATAAAATTAAAAAAAATAAGGGTATGAAAATAAAGAATCGAGGAGGTAAAGAAACTCCCCTCTCGGGTTGCCTCCCGAGCAGCGCCTTTGTTTACAGTCGTTGGCTCGACAGGTTGTTTCCTCCTTCAATTGGGATTAGGTGGATTTCCAAAGCTCAATTTCCTCTTCATGCTCTTTGTTAGTGCCTGCAAAGTAGGGGGAAACTTCTCATCAGCTACTGGTTGGGCGGTATAAAAGTTTTCACCTGGTTGTGATGGCTTTGGACAATCATTAAGCTCAGCAACAGTTTCCTGAAATGGAGAATAACTCACAACAGTAGAATGAACTTTGTTAGCATCATTAATGTGTTTCATGGAGTCGTAAATATTGAACTTAACAATTTCATTATCAAACTCCATGGTAAGTATACCATCACTAACATCTATCTTAGTTTTCGATGTTTTTAGGAATGGTCTGCCTAACAAAATAGGAGTGGGGTTTGGAGAGTGATCATCATTCATGTCTAACACATAAAAATCTGCTGGAAACACTAAACCCCCTACTTGTACTAAAACATCTTCAACTACCCCATCCGGATATGCATTGGAACGGTCGGCTAGTTGAATGATAACACTAGTTTTAGCCATTTTAGCAAGTTTCAATGAAGTGTACGTAGATCTAGGCATTACATTTATGGATGCTCCTAGGTCTATCAATGCACGATCTATCCTAGTGTTAACTATTTGACAGGGTATGGTAAACATACCTGGATCCTTGCACTTGGGAGGCAATTTTCTTTAAAAAAGTGCAAATACAGATTCACCCATTCTTACCATCTCATTTCCATTTAGCTTTCTCTTATTGGTGCACAGATCCTTCAAAAACCTTGCATATCGGGGAACTTGTTTGATGGCATCCAATAATGGAATGTTGATTTCCACTTTCCTGAACATCTCCAGTATATCCTTTTCCTTGCCCTCCTTAGTCGCTTTTGCTAACCTGCCAGGAAAAGGAGGTGGAGTCAATTTAGCAATTGAGTTAAAGTTGGATTTTACCTGCGGGTTTTGCGAAGTGCTATTTTTCTTTCCAACCCCTTCCTTTTCATCCTCATCCATTTCAGGTGCAGCCGGTTCCAATTGCGGACCCTCAATTTCCTTTCCGCTCCGGAGAGTTATGGCGCTCACGTTTTTGGGATTCACCTCGGGCTGTGATGGTAGCTTCCCTCCAGATTGTGCCTCCAATCTATTTATGGCAATGGCCATTTGGCTCATTTGATTTTCCAGGTTTTGAATGCTTGACTTGGTATCCCATTGGAATTGCATCGTGTTAGTAGCCAACGTCTTAACCACATCTTCAAGAGACATACCTGCATTTTGAGGTTTTTGTTGATATTGCCCCTGCGGTTGGAAAGTCCCTTGCTGCTGGAATTGTCCTTGTGACTTGTTTGGAGCAAAACCTGGGGGTTTGTTATTTCCGTAACTCAGGTTGGGGTGATCTCTCCACCCGGGGTTGTATGTGTTTGAATATGGGTTGTACTGTTGCCTTTGAAATGGAAACCCTTCTGCGGCCTTTACCTGTTCATTGTTTTCTTCTTGCAATACCGGACATGTATCCGTTGGATGTCCAAAGTTTGAACAGATTCCACAGGCGTTGGCTTGCTTCGAATTCCCTACAGTAAGCTGCTTAACAAGATTCATCAGTTCATATAATTGACCTTCAATATTGGAACTATTTACCTCGTTCACTTGGCGGACTTGGGAATCTCGGGTTGAATTGAATTGCTGAGTATTTTCTGCCATATTAGAGATTAAAGCCCGCGCTTGTTCCGGCGTCTTGTCCATCAGTGCTCCTCCACTTGTGGCATCTATCATGTTTCTATCCATCGGTGCTAAGCCTTCGTAGAAATACTGCACCAGGAGTTGCTCACTGATCTGATGGTGGGGGCAGCTCGAAATGAGTTTCTTGAAGCGCTCCCAGTACTCATATAATTTCTCGCCATTGCTTTGGCGAACCCCACATATTTCTTTCCGGATTGTACCAGCTCTCGATGCAGGGAAGTATTTTTCCAAGAAGAGCCTTTTCATGTCGTTCCAAGTAGTAACTGTCCCCGATGGTAGACAATAGAGCTAGTCGGTTGCGGCATCCTTCAATGAGAATGGGAAGGCTCTCATTTTTATTTGTTCCTCGGTAATGCCCGTGGGCCTCATACTGTCGCAAACCACATGGAACTCCTTTAGATGTCTATATGGATCTTCACCGGCATGTCCCCGAAAAGTAGGTAGAAGGTGGATCAACCCGGATTTTAGCTCAAAGGTTCTTCCTTTTTCTACCGTCGGAAACCTAATGCACAATGGCTGCTGAGCCACATCGGGAGTAGCCAGTTGTTTAAGAGTTCTGTTGTTAGCTTCCATTTGTCCCGCTGCTCTCCTTTGCTGCCGAAAAGTCCTCTCGATTTCTAGGTCAGGATCAAAAAGTTCACAATTAGTTGACCGAGTTTTAAGCATATAAGCAAAGGAGCACAAAAAAATAATTTTTTTTTTTTGAAGAATTATATAAATAAAGTGAAAATAAAATAAAAATAAAATAAATGCAGAAAAATAAAATTCTAATTGATTAAACACTAAATTGGTTAACCGTTCCCCGGCAACGGCGCCAAAAATTTGATGCGTGTCGCAATGCACCAAAATAATAAATAAATTCCTTGTTCACTATTACTAAGAATATAGCAGTGGAAGCAAGGGTCGATCCCACAAGGAATAGAACTAACTTAGTGTCATGTCAATTAGAATCGTAAAAGGGGGTTTTTGTTTTGAATTGTTTGTAAATGATTTAACTAATAAAATAAAGCAATTAAAATAATTGAAATAAATATCAAATGTTGACGAATCCTAGTTCTCAGGTTCAGTTGTATTCTATCACAATGTTATCACTTTCCAAGTAACGCGAGTTCAATTTCTTCTTTGATTTATTATCCGTAAATAGTTAATAAGCTCTAACTATTCCGATTCTCCCTTAATTGCATTTAATTAGAATAAGCTCTCTAATCAAACATTAGCCATTGAATAACCTAAAACAAGCTCTTTAGATTTAAGACAACAACTATATAATGGTTGAGAAGAATTAGGGTGAATTAGGTTATCAATCACACAAGCTCGTGACAATTAACCTAAGTTGGAATTCTCTATGAAAATTATTAAATTTCCACTTGCTACTATGATTTGAACAACAAGACGATTACGGATCCAATCATTCAAAATAGCAAATCTCAATACAACAAATTAAATGATAAGGCCTTAATCAAATAAAGAATTGCATTGATTGAATGAAAAACGCATAAGAATCCAACAAATCAAAGTAAAGAATTTAGAACTACGTTACTAGTTTGGAAAAGCAATAACAAATTGATATGAAATACAACTTCCCCTTCGAACTAGGTATGGAAGCTTAGTCACTCAAAGCCATGAAAAATTCTGGAAGTTTCTTTTCTTGATTCGCCTTCTCGAGTCGCTCAATTTTTCTTCCAATCTCCAAGCAAGCCGCTCCCTCTTTCAATAATTATTTCACACTTTTTTCTGTCATGAGAACCCCTTTTTATAGCCTCAATTTCGTGCCCTAGCTTTGGGACCAAGAAATCCAAAATTATGGAAAGAATTGAAATATGGAAATTTTTGACTAGAATAGTTACGGCCGTAAGTTTTCCTTTACGGCCGTAAAGGAGTTTCTGCACATTTCTCGCAATTTGAAGTTACGGCCGTAACTTCTTATTTACGGTCGTAATTTGGGTTCTGCTGATTTTCTTCTTTTGAGGTTACGGCCGTAAAGGAAATGTCTTACGGCCGTGAAGGCGTTTCTGCTGATTTTTGCACAACGATATGAAAACGTTTACGGCTGTAACATATTTGCACCCAAGGTCGTCAATCTTCGATTTTATGCGCATTTTGGTCCTTTTTCCTTCTTTTCTCTTCCTTTGTGATCCTATACAATATAAAACATAAAATACATTAATAATACTTAGATAGAATCACATTATGGCATATTCAAGGATATAAGTGTATAAAATAAACGTTAATATAACACTTATCAAACACGGGGATCTCCTGCGCACTAGGACAAACAATCAGCTTGCAAAGGGGGCCGAGGTGGCTCCCGTTTGCACTCCGATGCCTAAGTCAGTACTCATTTTAGGCGAATATATGTTGGGTGCGGGAAATATAAATGTGTAAAAGAGAGAAAAGGGAGTGAGAGAAATATCTTGTTAAGAGTCTTAAATTGCTAACCTTTTACTTGGAGACAATCGTGCTTTATTTATAGAGGAACTTGTTATCTCAGATCACGACACGTGTCGTACTTTACACTTGTCATCACCCTAGCTCATGGAGGTGACAACCTTACTTTTCAACCGTAATCATTGCTACATTTCGTAGGGGATGGGTGCCTGTCACGTCTTGGTAAAGGCAGTGTCCCATCACTGACTCCATCTCTCTTCTGGTCAACGCCGTAAAGCTCCCCGGCTGAGTATAAAGCACATCGGCTAGATGTTTAACCAGGTCGGCTAAAAGGGGTTTGCTTGACGTACCACCTCGACCTTCATCCCAAGGTGATATTTTAGGCCTTAGCTGTGGGTCAAGATGCGTTGGGCCACTATTGGGCCTTCGCTGGTGGATCACTGTACCTTTCTTTGGGCCCGGATTCAACACTAGTCCCTCAAATCTGAAGGGATCATTCATGGTCGTGTAGGATTTGCCATGATTTCACAGCATTAACTTCTTAGGGAGTCGATAATGAAATTCCTTATGTAAGGTTCGGATCCATTTTATAGCCGATCTTCTGCCTCAAATTTTCCCTCCTAAATGGGGTAGGGATCGTACTAGCGCGTTTCCTTAGGCGGCGCATTTAATTCAGGGGGGCTATTGGTGTCTATTTCCAAGAAAAAAAAAATATATATATGTAAAATGGGAGGGGAGTAGCATTTCACAGCGCGTGGTATTCACTGTGGTAGCTGAACGGTTTTGTCCCTCCCTTTGACGGCTGGCGCTTTGATTAGCCCATTCTCCAAGAAGCATGGGTTAACCACATTAATCATACGGCTCACAAAAATCGATGAACCTAGATCGTTGGGATCCCTATAAATCCTTCTTCATTTCATTATTTCCCCTTTTACCACTTTCTAAGAGTCTTCATAGCAATACTCTAGCGAAAGCTTGTTCCGTTTTTTTTCTTTTTCCTGCAAGTTTCGAGTTTTCTCCCCAAGGGCTTTCTACCCAGCGTCCGCCTTTACTGTTCCACAGTTTCTTTACCGGCAAGTTCTTCATTCCCAGTGCGCGATTTCAAGCATTCGTCATCTGAAGGTAAACCTCTTGGTCTCTGTATATGCGAGATTTTTCTATTTTTAGTTTTTTTTGTTGTGGGTTTGAAAATTTTGCTTTTGCACCTTGCTTTTCTTTCATTTAGTCTGACCCACCTTTAAAATAAAAGAAAAATGGAAAGAGTTGGGGGGAACGTGTTCACAGGAGATGTTAGCAATTGCGGTTCCCGTCAGAGGTTTCTGCCCCATCTCTTTATCGGTTTTTAGTTCCCGCTTCTTTAGGGAACAGATTAAGAGGAGAAATAGGAAAAAAAGTGGCATAATCTATTTGAGTGATTCTGATAGCGAAGAAGATAAACATCAAACTTACATGACTCATCTGTCATCCGAAGAGGAGGCATCTTTGGCAGAGCTTCGGAGCAAACGAGATAGGGATCTGAGGAGAGAAAGGACGGCCGGCCCTTCTCTGGTCACCAGGACCTTGGTTTGACCGTTAGGGCCTCTTTTAGGGCACATAGGGAAGAATTGGGTTTGTCTGCAGAGGAGGTTGCTCAAGTAGAGGAGTGGGTCGACCAAGTTAACAAGGTTTCAGGCTACCACTTCGATCCTGATCCAAACCCAGAGTCATGGGAAAGCAGTGAGGTCGCCACCGAAATTCGAAGGGTTGATTTAGCCGGGGCTTTGGAAAAATTCAGGCTACCAGAAGGGGTCCAATTGGTGCATCCTACACCATCTTGCCGACCTTGTAGCCCTCCTTTGGGCCAGGCGGCCATATGCTACGATGCCCTATCTTGCGGGATGAGGCTTCCCCTGCACCCCTTCTTCAGGGCACTACTTAGGAGCTACAACCTGTGCTCCTACCAACTGGCCCCTAATTTCTGGACACAGGCTGTGGGCACTTGGTTGGTGTGGCAAGAGGTCAACCCTGATCATCCGATCTCACTGTACATCATTCACACTCTCTATACTTTGACGAAATCGGTTAGAAGGGAGAGGGATGTGAGGTCGGACGTCAAGGATTTGTACTACTTGTCTCCCAGGGGCTCTTATCCTCCCGTTATCACCGGTCACCCTACCTCAATAAATAACTGGATGAACCAGTGGTTCTGGGTTGCTGGAGAGTGGCAGAGTTCCCCTGTGGACCCCAGTCCAGAAATTACCGTTCCCCGAACTCTTTCCATACCTAGTGAGTCTTGCACTTGTTTTAGAGTCTTTAAGCGTCACGCGTCCTCTGCTCCTTTATCAATTTTCTTGGTTGCTTACTAATATGTCATCGGTTTATGGTAGGGGACACTTTCGCTCACCTCCTCCCCGACGCAGACCTAGCGGCAGTGAGGCGCTTGTTCGCTTACAAGGGTACCTTTCAAGGGGTCATTCAGCAAAACAAGCTGTTTTTTAAACACGGTCTTATGCGAGCCATGGGTGAGTTTGTGTTGTTACTTCTTTTATATCTCATGTTTTTTCTGTTCGTAACCTCATTTCCCTCTTTTTCTTGCTAGGTTCTAAGGATTTTCCAAAGATTTCTTTGAAGGGTCTCATGGCTACGAAGATTCCCCCTGCACTTCGCCATGGCAGTGACGTTGAAAGGAAACAAAAGGCGGTGTTGGCCAACCTGCAAGTTCGGGTGGTAAAGGAGGTCTCCGAGGCGTCTACGACCCAACTTCAGGGCCCTCTTCTAGCCCTAATGCCACCGCCTACTCTGCTTCCTGTGGGCCCTCAGAAGCCTAACACAGAAAAGGTAGCCGACCCTAAGGAAGTCCTTCCAAAGGGGAAAGGAAAAAGGTCTGACAGGGGCGGATCCAAGAGAGACAGGGAGGCTAAGGATGCCTCAGTGCCGCCTCCTTTGTCCAAGGACATATTTGAACATGCCCCTGAGGAGGAGCCCGCCCCCCTGAAGAGACTCAGAAGAGGTAAGGGCAAGGAATCCACCTCTGCGCCTCCGCCTCCCATGATTGAAGACCTGGAGGATGAGCCTTCTGTACCCATTCCAGGCTTGGCCTATGAGGTGACACCGGAGGGGGCAGAAGAACTTAAACATATTAAAACAAGCATTCTCCCCAAAGATGTCACTTTCAGCCCTTCTCTATTTGACTCCCCCAGTTCTCCTCTAGCCCGGGCCGCCTTTATTACTGAGCAGTTTTGGACAGAGGGCTGGTCTGCTTTCTCCTCCAGCGTTAGTCCGTCTCGGAAGTTACTCGCTGCCAAGGCCATGAATGCCAGGGCATTGGCCCTTATTAACGAGGTTGAGTCGTCTGTGAATGAGGCGCAGAGGGACAAAAAGAATGCTGAGACTGGTCTTCGACACGCTGAAAATATGCTCAAGGAGATCAATGACCTCAAGGCCCAGCTATCCATATCCCGTAAATCTTGCTCAGAGGAGAGGGCTAATGCGAAGCACCTCCAGGAGGACAACGACAAACTGAAGCATGATCTCCGGGCCTCCGAGTCAGACATGGCGGTCTTGTGCAAGAAGCTGGATGATTCCAACCACGCACAATCTATCGCCTCTGAGGCCCTGGCAGTCGCTAACGCAGCCAAGTTGAAGCTGGAAACTGAGGTGGCGGCGGTCAATGAGAAATTGGGGAGGGAGCTGGAGGCTAGGAAGAAGGTTGAGGAAGATTATACTTCCCTGGAGAAGCATATTGACTCCAGAATTGCTGAGGCTTTGGAGCGTACCATAGCGGCCAGGGTGAAGGAGGTTCTGGACGCAGAAATGTCGAAAGCAGTTCAGAACTTCAAAGATACTTTTGAAGACACCCCAGAGTACGAGGCTATGCAGAGGGTCTTTGGGAACTTAGGGGCTAGGATAGCTTTGGGGGACGTGAAGGAAGCTTTTCCGACCTTGGACTTGTCCTCCATTGAAGCTTTTTACCCCGAGCCCCAAGATGCTCCTGCCGACCTTCGGGATGCATCTGACAAGGGTTCTTTAGAAGATGTCCCTCCTCCACAATAATCTTCTTCTGCCTTTGCTTCACTGCTGATTGTTTTGTTAGTTTTAGTTAGTTTTTTTTTTTGTAAGTGCCCCGGCACCTGATATTGTAACACTCATTCAACTTGTAAATGCCTTAATTTTTATGAATGAAACGACTTATCCACATTTTTCCTGTAAGTGTAACAAGTATTTAGATCTGTTTACACGTGAAAATTCGGATTAGCACATGTATAGTAGTCACATGGGCAGCCTGGGAGAGTTCCTTGGTGGGAAAATTTGAAATCTGACCCTAGCAGTTGGGGGTGTCAACTGCAAACGAATTTCGTATTTACTTGGGCAAGAGTCACAAAGGCCTGCAGAGAAAAACCGTGTCATTGTTGTGTTCCTCAAAAACGTGATTGTTCTTATATTGAGGCAGTAAAACTTGGGAAGGATTCCTGTGTGCTTTGTGTTATTTGTTGCATTTAGTTTTGGTTCCTTTAAACTTGTTGGGACTTTCATAATTGTAACCACAGTGGGATCGGAAGGCTGACTAAGATCAGATTTTAGTGTCGCAGTGGGTGAGAAATTTTGTGTTCAAATTTGAAACCGTTAACGTGGGAGGAGTTTTATGTTTATCCTTTATGCCTGATTGCAAACGCTTTGTCTAAGTATATGTATGGGAGTATTAACAATTTTGCGAAACCGTTCAACACTTCGCCCAAGAGAGCACTCCGTATGTATGAACTAACTTAACGTACCAAGAATTTTGGTTTATACGACAATATTTGGCTAAATTTGAATCTTTTAAAATGTGTTATATGGCGACATGACATGGCGAGTATAGTCCCTTAGATCTGAGTGGTTCGAGGCATTTATGTGTACCAGTTAGATCTGATTTTGACAATCATTTGAACGTTTCTTAAATCACATTTTGTAGGACCTATGCAAGCGAATTTGCATGGACCCCTTTCAATTTTTACGAAGAGGTCGCAGTGTGGGCTGATAAAAGTCCCTTGCTTTTTAACACCTTTTATCCATTATGTTTATCGTCTTTAGAAATTGATGTAATCTTCAACGTAGTCCATCCATGATTTTATGAAATCACATGATAATGCTGCAATCATAGAGGAGAAATTTGGTTTTATTGAAAGTAACTGCGAAGGTGGTCCGTGTTCCAAGGATTACATAGAGGTACTCCAGACAGGTCCTCACTCATGTATGTTCTGGGTACCACCTCGGCAAGGACCTTGTAAGGGCCTTCCCAGTTAGGACCTAGAGTCCCTACTCCTGGCTCCTGTGTTGAAGGAAGAACCTTTTTGAGGACCAGGTCCCCAATATTAAAACATCGACTCTTCACTCTTTTGTTGTAGTATCGAGCCATCTTTTTCTGGTACCTGGCCATCACCAATTGGGAGTCACTCCACTTTTCCATTAGGAAATCCAAACCGGCCCTTTGCGCTTCTTCGTTCCTAACTTCGTCATAATGAATTTGACGAAGCGAGGGGATTCCAATTCCAACGGGTCATACCGCCTCGGCTCCATATGCCGGCGAGAAAGGTGTTTCACCAGCAGCGGTGTACGAGGTGGTTCGAAGCGCCCATAGCACTTGTGGGAGTTCATCTACCCATGCGCCCTTTTTGGATTCCAATTTCCTTTTCAAGGTATTTTTTATGGTCTTGTTCACAGCTTCGACCTGTCCGTTGGCCTGCGGGTGATGTGAAGATGAGAACAGTTTCTTAATTCCCAAATCGTCGCATAACTCATCGACGCTTCTGTTTTTGAACTGTTTCGCATTGTCACTAACCAACGAGTGTGGTACCCCGAACCGGCATATGATATTTTTCCAAATAAACTTGGTGGTGTTGGCCTCGGTGATTCTCATCAGAGGTTCCGCTTCGACCCACTTGGTAAAGTAATCAATTGCTACTATCGCGAAGCAATTGTTACCAGCTCTCCTAGGCATAGGCCCAATAATGTCAACCCCCCATTTTACAAAAGGCCAAGGGCTAGTTACCACAGTTAGCTTGTGATGTGGCTGATGTGGTATGGTTGCGTGTCTTTGGCATTTATCGCACTTGCGAACGAAGTCATGGGAATCCTTTCGCATAGTAGGCCAAAAATATCCCTATTTGAGGGCTTTCCGGGCTAGCGATAACGCCCCGGCATGGTTTCCACATATGCCCTCATGGATTTCTCTCATTACATATCGACCTTCCTCAGGCCCCACACATCTTAGTAACGGAGAGGTGTAGCTTCGTTTATAAAGTAGATCATCCAAGAGCAAGAAATTTGCAGCATATTTTTGTAATTTCCGAGCTGCCTCTGGCTCGTTTGGCACTGTCTGGTGCTTCAAATATGTAACCAGGGGGTTCATCCAGGACCCCTCTTCTTCAATCGCCAAAATCTCCGGTCCTGGCTCAATAGACGAAGTCAACATGCGCTCAACTGTGATTAGATTGTGTAACTCTGAATCGATGCTACTTGCTAATTTGGACAACGCGTTGGCGTTGGAATTTTCTGTTCTGGGGATGTGTTGCAACTCCATTTTTCCGAAGTGCACAGCCAAATCTCTTACTTTCTTCAAGTAAGCGACCATAGAAGGTTCTTTGGCAGAAAATTGCCCGTTGAATTGGCTCACAACAAGTTGCGAATCGCTATTGGCCACTACGGATTTAACCTTCAAGGCTTTTGCAAGTCTTAACCCGGCTAATAACGCCTCGTATTCGGCAACATTGTTTGAGGCTTTGAATTCGAAGCGGATTGCGCTGTGTAATTTAAACCCCTCTGGGCTTACTAACAATATCCCTATGCCGGATCACCCATCAGCCGAGGACCCATCAACGAACAATTTCCACTCTTGGATGTCATCTTGGCTGTCATCCGTGTTATCAACCATTTCAACCTCAGGGGGATGTGTGAATCCGACTACAAAGTCTGCCAGCGCTTGGCCCTTTACAGCGGTCCGAGGTGTATAATGTAAGTCGAACTGGCTGATTTCTATCGCCCATTTAAGTAACATTCCAGATGCGTCTGGTTTTTGCAACACTTGTCTCATGGGAAAGTTGGTGAGCACGCGTATTGAGTGTGCTTGAAAGTAGGGACGAAGTTTGCGAGAGGCTGTGAGTAACGAGAGGGCGAGTTTCTCAATGTCTAGGTATCGTGTCTTTGCATCTAACATGGCTTTGCTCACATAGTACACTGGGAACTGATTCCCATACTCTTCTCTGATCAACACTGAGCTGACAGCCTCTTTGGATACAGCCAAATAAAAGTAGAGAGGCTCCCCGGCCTTTGGTTTTGATAGCAATGGGGGCCGTCCCAAAGATGCTTTAAGGTCGGCGAAAGCCTGTTCACATTTCGGTGTCCACTGGAACTGCTTTTCCCCTTTGAGGACCTTAAAAAATGGCAAGCATTTGTCAGTAGATTTGGAGACGAATCGATTCAAGGCCGCAATTCTCCCCGTTAAGCTTTGCACTTCTTTTGGACTTCGAGGCGATTGCATGTTCAACAAAGCGTTGATTTTGTCGGGATTAGCTTCGATTCCTCTCTTATTCACCATGAATCTAAGAAACGTTCCAGACGCTACCCCAAATGCACACTTCGCTGGATTGAGCTTCATTCGATATTTCCTCAACACCTCGAAGGTCTCTGATAAATGGCGGATATGATCCGCGGCGACCATGCTCTTGACCAGCATGTCATCGACATACACCTCCATGGTGTTTCCCAATTGTTCTGAAAACATGCGATTCACCAGCCTTTGATAGGTAGCTCCCGCATTTTTCAAGCCGAATGGCATTGCTTTGTAGCAATAGAGTCCTCTATCTGTTATAAAGGAAGTATGCTCCTCGTTCGATTCACACATGGGGATTTGATTGTACCCGGAGTAGGCATCCATGAAGCTCAGCAGTTCATGCCCTGCTGTTGAGTCAACCAACTGATCGATCCGGGGTAGTGGGAAACTGTCTTTTGGACATGCCTGGTTCAAGTTTGAAAAATCAATACATACCCTCAATTTCCCATTGTGTTTTGGGACCAACACAGGGTTTGATACCCACTTCGGATAGCGGGATTCTCTGATGAAGCCATTTTTCAACAGCTTCGTGACCTCGTCTTTCAAGGCCTCATATTTTTCTGAACTCATGGGTCGTCTCTTCTGCCTATGCCCGGGGCTTCGAGGGTCAATCTGGAGTCTGTGGCAGGCCTCTTTAAGATCAATCCCAACCATGTCGCCATGCTTCCACGCGAATACATCGAGATTTTTAAGTAAGAAATTCTTCAATTGATCTTTGTATTCAATTGGTAAATCCAACCCAATCTTCAATTCCTTGATTAGGTCATGTGGGTCTACGCCGAAGCATTCTAGCCTTTCTGCCGAGGTGGAGCAATTGTCTCCTGCAATTCTTGGGTTCAGATCTTCCAAGTCTTCTTCTAGTGTCATTGTAACATCCTTACTTCCCGAAGGCCCTTCACCCAATCCTTCAGGGTTTTGGAGCAGCCTCGGTCATGGCTACGTCACTGATCATGTTCAAGCTTCGATCTTGAAATTTTCGGATTGCATTTGTGTAACAAGCCCGAGATTCTGTTTAGCTTCCCCTTACAGTTGCAACGCCATGCTCCGTGGGGAACTTCATGCAAATGTATTTGGTATGCGTTACGGCCCCCAAGTTAATAAGACCAGACATCCCAATTGAACCATGATAGGAGGAGATTTTGTCAACCACCAGGAATTCCATAGGGATTCTGGAGAGGGTCGGTGCTTGTCCTACTTCAGTTATGAGGGTTATGGACCCTCTGGGGGTTATGCTATCCCCCGTAAATCCGTATATTGAGTCAAGGACTGGAATGAGTGGAGTGCTGATCCCCATTTTATCAAAAGTTACCCCGTAAATCACATTTACCGAGGCACCATCGTCCACCATCATCCGTGATAGCCCATTTCGACTCACCACCACTCTGATTACCAATGCGTCGTTGTGCAGGAAGTGCACTCCAACGGAATCGTCTTGTGAGAATGTGATAGATTCCGTCTGAGGTATCCCAACCGGATGTGAATGGATATGATAATTCACATTGGCGGGCTGCTTGGCCTTTCTTATATACCTCTTTTGGGAGTTGTTTGTGCTCCCACCTGGGTGGGGGCCTCCCAGTATTGTGTCGATTTCATGAATGGGGAGGTCGGCCACAGGCACAGGTGGTTCCCGTGTATCTTTGGCATGTGCCGGGGCAGTATCCAGGCCTTTATTCCTGTCTCTTTGATGATTTTCAATTCTTTCCTTAGTTGAGTTCTTCCACGGAGCTCTCCTATCAGCTCGGTTGAACTTTTGACCACCAGATTTTTGAGTTCTCCCTGTATCGGGGGGAAATCACCCCTCCTTCTCCCCTGCGCCTTTTGGTCAGCTAACATGTGGATCTCCCTGCAATCCTCTGTTGTGTGACCGTAATATCTGTGGTAGGTGCAAGAAGCCCCTATCATGGGCTGTTTTCCACTTCGGCCGATTTCCACTCTCCCTTTAGCCGTGGGAGGATTTTGAGAAGAGGTGTTAGAGTGCAAGTGAGGGATAACTTTCGTGATTTCCTCTGCAAAGCTAGATCCTGTCCCCGAAAATGGACGAGGCGCGCCACCTCGGTTACCGCCGACCTTATCCTTGCTCCCTCCTTTCTTGAGGTCCGCTTCATTGGAATATCCAAGGTTATATCTCCCTTGGGGGTGATTATGTCTGGCCCTAGCCATTTCCTCCGATACAATCCCTTCCTTCATCAGGTCTACCAGGGTATTGTAATCCCTTGGTTTCCTGCTCCGGACATCCCTCCAGAACATGCTGGTCATATCTAGCCCTCCTTTTAAGGCGGAAAACATCTCCGCTTCTGTGATATTTTCGCAGATATGCATCTCTTCAGTAAACCTAGCTAGGTAACTTTTTAGAGACTCGTCCTTTCCTTGCCTCAGATCCTGAAGGCGTTGGAGCGGGAGCTGTCCAGGCCTGGAGGAAACAAAGCCATTTTTAAAAGCCGTCTTCATATCTCTCCAACTGTGGATGCTGCCAGGAGGGAGTTTTTTATACCATCGTATGGGAACTTCCCTCGAGGGTTAGAGCAAAGGCTTTACATTTCAATGCCAGAGTGGCTCCGGCTATTTCCATGCTGGCGCGGTAATTTAACAGGTGATCATCAGGATCACCTCGGCCAGAGTATTTTGCTATTTCTGGCATCTCAAAGTCATGAGGTACGGGGCACCTACGGAGGCCCTCTGTGAAGGGACTTATTTCCTCTTCGTCATCCAACTCGTAAGAGGGCAGTTCACTGTTTTCATCGTGACCAGAATACATTGGACCATGGTATTGGTCGTGGAGCGGAGGAGCATACTCTTGCCTTTGTGGTGTCAAAACATGGCCGTGGTTTAGCCTTCCGTGGGTTGGTAACTCGTTGCGAGATCTTGTCCGAACTGCTTCGGTTCTTCTTTTCTGCCTATTCCTAGGCTCATGTGCTGATGCCAACCTTTCTGCTCCCGTACCATGTTGGTCCCTATACATTTGACCATGCAACAAGGTTTCTTCAGCGAGTTGCTCCCGCCTATTTCTAGGCTCTGCGGCATTGTACCGACCTGGATCCGTTTGCCCCCGTCGTTGGCCCCTGAATAACCCTCCTATTCGGCTGAAGACACTGTCGGATTTTGCGGGAGAAGCCTCCCTGTGTCTAGGTGGGAGTGGGTTTTGTTCTTCATGTGCTTCATGCTCCGGGCCTAGCTCATAGGAGGGCTCGGATTCTTCCTCGGCATATGCCTGTGGATCTTGATAATAATATGAGGCAGTGGCTGCCTCAGATGGTGAATAATGTGGCTGTGGGTATTGCTGAGGCATCACGGGTTCGTTCATAACATACCCTCTAGCCATAAAGGCATTCATTGCAGCAGTCTGTTCTATCTGCTGCTTCTGCATCTCCAGCATTTGAGCCCCCATGCGTGTCATGTTACGCATCATGTGGCGACTTCGGTGCCGGAGAGGCAGGTTAGGTTGTGCCACTTCCTCATTGGCGTTTTCATGGAGTCCTTGAGGAACCTCGCCCTCGCTGTGTTGGCCACTTCTTCCCCTATGGGGGTTAACATCACCATCACTTTCGTTCATGTTTAGGGAAATTCCTTAATCCTATCTTGTCTTTCAAAGATGAGTGGACTTTCGTTTCAAAAATTCCCGCCTTTTTCAAGGTTACTAAACTTATATCTCAAAGTTATACGTCTTTTCCAAGGTGAATAAACTTATGTTTCAAAGCTTTTACCTTTTTTCAAGGTCACTAAACTTATGTTTCAAAGCTCTTTACGCCTTTTTCAAGGGTGTTAAACTTATGTTTCAAGGTTATCACAGTTATATTTCAAGGTTTTTCAAGGTTAACGGACTTGTCTTTCAAAGCTCTTACCTTTTTCAAGGCCAACCAGCTTATCTTTCGAAGCTCTTACCTTTTTCAAGGCCAACCAGTTTATCTTTCGAAGCTCTTACCTTTTTCAAGGTCAACCAGCTTATCTTTCGAAGCTCTTACCTTTTTCAAGGCCAACCAGCTTATCTTTCAAAGCTCTTTGCAGTTATCCGCTCTTTTGTAAGAGGTTATTCGTCCTTTTTCAGGACAAACTTTCTATGTGTGGCTTTTTATCATGTGTTTTCGTGGTTGGCAGTATGACTTCCCACAGACGACGCCAAAATGTTGACCACAAAATCCGGCTGGACCTTGGACCAACACGTCTCAGCTCCTCCCTCTTGAACACGGGGATCTCCTGTGCACTAGGACAAACAATCAGCTTGCAAAAGGGGTCGAGGTGGCTCCCGTTTGCACTCTGATGCCTAAGTCAGTACTCATTTTAGGCGAATATATATTGGGTGCGGGAAATATAACTGTGTAAAAGAGAGAAAAGGGAGTGAGAGAAATATCTTGTTAAGAGTCTTAAATTGCTAACCTTTTACTTGGAGACAATCGTGCTTTATTTATAGAGGAACTTGTTATCTCAGATCACGACACGTGGCGTACTTTACACTTGTCATCACCCTAGCTCATGGAGGTGACAACCTTACTTTTCAACCGTAATCATTGCTACATTTCGTAGGGGATGGGTGCCTGTCACGTCTTGGTAAAGGCAGTGTCCCATCACTGACTCCATCTCTCTTCTGGTCAACGCCGTAAAGCGCCCCGGCTGAGTATAAAGCACATCGGCTAGGCATTTAACTAGGTCGGCTAAAAGGGGTTTGCTTGACGTACCACCTCGACCTTCATCCCAAGGTGATATTTTAGGCCTTAGCTGTGGGTCAAGATCCGTTGGGCCACTATTGGGCCTTCGCTGGTGGATCACTGTACCTTTCTTTGGGCCCGGATTCAATAGTAGTGCCTATAGAGTTTACAATCTAAGAACCCAAACTGTTCTTGAGTCAATTAATGTGAAAGCGGATGATACTAATTGTGTAAATTCGGATTTGCAGGTAGCAGATGGTGATCAACTAGAAATTCCACCAAAAGAAGAAGCTGGAAGCGAAAAATCAGAAGAAAAACATCACCGAGCTGAAAGTCTCAATGATACTGAAGAATCCGATCAGGATGAGTCTGGGCACCTAGTAATATCTGCAGATCGAGACGAATCTGATGACCCAGATACACCTGGGATTGCTGAATCAGAAGCATCGAGACTACCACCTGCTAGGATCCAAAAGGCACATCCACTTGACAACATTCTCAGTGATATGTCTAAGAAATATGTGACCAGAAGAAAATTTGCTGAGATGAGTAACATCTGTCATATGTCTCAAATTGAGCCAAAAAATGTCAAGGAAGCTTTGACAGATGAACACTGGGTACAAGCTATGCAGGAAGAGCTTAACCAATTTGAAAGAAACAATGTCTGGGAGCTGGTTCCACGTCCTAAAGAAGGAAATGTAATTGGAACCAAATGGATCTTCAAGAATAAGTCAAATGAACAAGGAAATGTGGTAAGAAATAAAGCCAGACTTGTTGCTCAAGGCTATACCCAGATTCAAGGGATAGACTTTGACGAGAATTTACTCCGGTAGCCAGACTGGAATCCATTAGGCTGTTGCTAGCCGTGTCCTGCTACATCAACTTCAGACTATTTCAGATGGATGTCAAAATTGCCTTTCTGAATGGTGTGCTTAATGAGGAAGCCTATGTGGAGCAGCCTCAAGGGTTCACAGATCCATCTCACCCAGATTATGTCTTTAGACTCAAAAAGGCGTTATATGGGTTGAAACAAGCCCCCAGAGCTTGGTATGAAAGGGTCACATCATTTTTGCTGAGCAACGGATACAAAAGGGGAGGAACTGATAAAACTCTTTTCATTAAGCATCTAAATCCTGGACTAACTGTAGCTCAAATATATGTTGATGACATAGTATTTGGGTCTACATCTAAGTCCAAAATTAATGAATTTATAAATACAATGAAAAGAGAATTTGAAATGAGTATGGTTGGTGAGCTAACCTTTTTCCTTGGTTTGCAGGTACAGCAGGATGAATCTGGTATATTCATATCTCAAGCAAAGTACGCTAAAAATCTGGTGAAGAAATTTGGACTTGAAGATGCAAAGGCAATGAGAACTCCCATGGCGACTACTCTAAAACTTTCAAATGATGACAGTGGTAAGGATGTAGATCCATCCCTTTACAGAAGCTTGATTGGAAGTCTTCTGTACCTTACTGCCAGTAGGCTAGATATATCCTTCAGTGTTGGAGTTTGTGCAAGATATCAAACCAAACTTAAGGAATCTCATGTTGCTACTGTGAAAAGAATCATCAGATATGAAGTGGTACGTTGAATTACGAAATTTGGTTTACAAGAGATACCACTGCCAATCTTGCAGGTTTTTCAGATGCAGACTGGGCTAGGAATGTGGATGATCGAAAGAGTACATCTGGAGAATGTTTCTACATTGGGAACAATTTGGTGGCATGGCTAAGTAGAAAGCAAAATTCAGTGTCACTATCTACAACCGAAGCTGAATATATAGCAGCTGGGAGTTTCTGTACACAACTCCTGTGGATGAAACAAATGTTGGAGGACTATGGAATCTCTACAGAACAAGCAACTATGTATTGTGACAACACCAGTGCCATCAATATCTCAAAGAATCCAGTCCAGCACTACAAAACAAAACATATTGACATCAGACACCACTTCATCAGAGAATTGGTGGAACAAAAGATTATCAATCTGGAGCACATACAAACTGATCTAGAGTTGACAGATTTGTTCACTAAGGCCCTCGATACTGTCAAATTTGAAAGCCTTAGGAAACAAATTGGAGTATCACCTCTTTCTGAATAGGAACATGCATATTTCATAAAAAAAAAAAACTCGCATTGTTTTTCTTTTTTGCATTTTGGTTAACTTATCCTATTCTTATATTAAGTAGATCATGTTTTTGTTTGCAGATATATCTGAGTGCTTGTGGCTGATAACGAGACAGATACGTCTGGCTGGTAGCAGTCAACATGTCTCCGAATGAATCTAACTAGCACTCAAATCTGGACAATCCTAAGGATAAGTCACTGCTGTCTATGTCATATGGTTGTTACTGGATGAGATTTTATATTCTGTGTGTAGACCTATGATCTAAATCTTGCTTATTGCATTGCACGCATTTTTCTTGTTATCCAAGGGTAGGGCTAGTGGAAAAGAAGGCTGCCTATCCAAGCCAAGTTCTTACCCTTTAGCCTCAAAATACAATGAATTGATATAAATGTGGTAATATTGTAGAAGTAAGGGGAAAACCTAGTAAGATAATTTCTGGGGATTGTGTGAATCTACCAATCCAAGCCAAGTTCATACCCTTCTTCTAACCTAAAGGGGAACATACTGTAAGATAACTTCTGGGGATTATGTGAAGCTATTTCCACCTCCAAAAGACATTGCCACAATATAGAAAAAGTCGGCAAGCCGGATTTGAGAAAATGCACTTCTTATAGATTTTGATCGGTCTTATTGTGCATTACGGTGATAAATCGATAAGTCAGGGCAATCATATGATTTTTGGTAGTATGTGGATGACTAAGGATCGCTCGGATCACACGCGCACATTAATCAACTTATTTATGTACGTGGTGGATTGTATACTGTCAGATGTATCTGACCCAACAAATACCAACAAGTGCTCAGACGTGTCTCAGGTATTCAGATGCATTTAGATTTTTCTTATTCACGAATTTTTAGATTTTATTCTGAAAATCTTTATTTTTAAGGTAGTATATCGTGGGCTAATATGTGCAAATCTTGCAGAACAAGTCAGTTGATTGTGGAGCCCAAGTTTGGTAATTTATTTGTTTCCTAATTCTTAACATATTTTGTTTCTATACTTATCTATTTTTTTAAGGAAAGAAGTTGACAAGAATCAGGATTCTCCAGTTACCATAATGAACTCTAATTCTTTTCCTATGAGAATTCCTCTTAAACCCCAAAAACCCTCACACTTCTTCCTTAAAAGCTCGTGTTCCAAAATCCGATAGCCCCAAAATCCTCTCATCAAAAACCCTACCTTCCGTCTCCCCGTCTCTCTCAAATTAAAAGAAAGAAAAACTCATTCCAAGACATAGCTCGAAGCAAGTAAACCGGAAGGAGGAGAGTCACCAGAGGCAGCGGTGGCATTGACGAATCACCTCAGCCAGACACATCGGGGATGGGAACTCCAAGCGGTGCCATTGTACCTACACCGCCCGCCGTCACCAGCCCAACGCCGACATCTCTCTCTACCGCCAGTACTACTCCCACACTTGCTCTTCTCATGGCCCAAATTGGCCGGAGCACGCCTATCATTCCACAAACCATGTCAGGTAATATTGGGTCCAGCCATATCTCTCCATTAGATATTCGTAGTGAACTGCATGGAGCACGAAGACTTGCTTCCATGAGAAGTGCAAGAGATACGACAATAGGAGATGAAGAAGGTGGAGATGAATCGGGTGAAACAGAATCTGGTGATGAAAAGGACAAACCAGAGGAGCAGGAAGAATCTGGGGAGATTGACAAATCTGGGGAAGATAATGTAGCAGAAGAATCTGAGGATGATGCACCACCAGAAGAGCCAGAGGAATCTGAGGATAAAGACAAGTCTGAGCAGTTGGAAGAAGAGTCTGAGAAAGAAGCTGTTATTCCAGACAGAAAATGAAAACAAAAGATAGTAGCCACTATGAGTTCGAAGAATAAAAAGGGTGACATGGCTGCGGGTCCAGTAAGATCCAGGTTTGATGTTTCTTCATTCGTCTGCACCCCCATGCAGACAGCAAGAGGTATGTTTACCCCCTTCAATTTCAAATATTGGTCATCTGAAGCATACACTGATTTCCAAAAACATATTTCGGGTAAACAGTTGCATTATGAGTCTAGAGTAACTGTAGGTGAATTTGATGACTTTGAGATTGATGATATAGTGTCACACTTTGGATTGAAAAAATTGACTGATTATAAGGGGGAGATTAATGAGACTCTGGTCAAGGAATTTTATGCCAACATCCCCATTGACTATAACTCCAAAAAATGCCTTTTTACCATTTCACTTTTTGTTAGAGGACAATTAATTAAGATTTCAGCAAAAGAACTTAGAAAGTGGTTAGGACTTAACGACGATGTGGCTGATGAGGATGAATCTATGGAAGCCACTAATGATGAAATTGCTATGGAGTTGTCGGGGGGAAAGATCACAAGGTCAGTGAAGGGGTTAAAACAATTGCCTAGGTCAGAAATGTCAAAGAAGTATCAAATACTTCACAAAATTGTAAAAGCAAATTTTGACCAACTCATCCATGACTCTAGTTTTAAGAGGGAATCTGCTAGAACTCTATTTCTGCTGGGGACCAAACGAAATATTGACCTTGCTGCCCGAATCTGGAATTCTATCATTGGAAGGGTCTCGGGAAGTGGTCCTAGACAAGGGAATACTTATCTGTTGGTTTATCCTTGGATTATTTCACAATTTTTGAATGATCAAGGTATCCAAACACTGGAAGATGATCTGGTGATCACCCCCAAAGTATTAAACAAGGCCAGATGCAAAAAGACTCTGGAGATGCAGACGGGTCACAAGAAGCAGGTTATGGATGAGACTAGTGCTGGAAATCAGGATTCAGGTGATAAAGATGCCAGGCTTGGTCAGCTGGAAGCAGGGAATGCTGGGATGAAAGCAGACATATCTAAACTCAGTGTGCGTGCTAAACGTCTTGAAGACACGCTTGATCAGTTACTTGGTGGGTCTTCGACAAATTTGGCTCCTGTGGAAGCCAAAGAAAAGAGGAAGGTTGCAACGAAGAAGCTCCCTGCCTCTAAGAAGCAAAGGAAGACTCCAAACTGATCTTAACCCTGCCAGTCTCATCTACTTATTTTTAGTAATTTGAAATCATTGTTATCATGTTTTGACTTAACACTTTTGTTCTCCTGTTCGACTTTAGATTGTGAACTTTTTAATGCAGATTTTGTGATACTTTGGCTTCTCCTCTTTCACCGAAAAGGGGGAGTAGCATTTGGATATCATTTTTTTTATGCTCTCTATGTGTTGATTGCTTTACATGCATTTATTGATTGTGTTTATCTTGATGCATATCTTGAGGGGAAGATTTTTGATAGGGAGAGCTAATTGATTTCTTGTGATCATAAAAAGATGATTGGTTTCTGAAAAATAGAAAAAGCCAAAGGGAGAGATTGTTAATTTTATATTATTGGCATTTCCTTTTTTCACGAATGTGTAATTTAATGAAACTTGATTTAATTACTAAATACGTGTATTTAGTAATTTATTAAGTTTAATTAAATTATGCAAATATTTATTTTCGAGAAAAACATTTTTGGAAAGATAATGATCAAGAAAATAGTGATATTGATTTGATCATAATCTCGAAAATATTGATCATAATCTCGAAATATTGATGTGATTATCTTGTGATATATTTTGTGTTTATTCTTGATACTCAAGGTTATTCAAGATATGGTAAGTATCTTCTTGATATGGTCAAGAATATTTTTAATCTTATCTTTGCATATGGTAAGTTTATAAGGTCGAAAATCTTGATTGTGAAGAATTTTCATAGGGGCCGAAAATATGGTGATAAATATCAAGGTTTATCACTTGATTGATAAATGATAAGTTCTTCTATGATTTATCATTATCATTATTCATGGTAAGATTTATTTAAGGATAACTATCATACCTTTTACTAATTATCTCTACCATGTTTTGCAGGTAGTAGAGATCTTATGCAATAAGGAAAACTTGGGAATCAAGAAAACCTAATTGCACTATAAAGAGAAGAAAAACGAGACGTTTTTTGGTGTGACGTGTAGAATCAAAAATCCGTGTGGTGCTTACAAAAATACACCTCCACTTTCAAAGTCTTGAAGCTTAATTTTTGTATGGTGCAAATATAATTAAAGCTTCAATTGTGTTGTGACTTCAATACTCCAGGAGGAGGATTCAATCACTTAGAGGAGGAAAGAATTTCAGCGTGAAGATCAAACGGGAGGTTTGGATCAAGATCGAACGGGAGTTCGTGTTGCTGAAAAGTGTTGCAGAGTCAAAGAAAACTACTGAAGAGTGGTGGGACGCCAGCTCACATTACATGCCACAGAAGGATTAGGGAGTGATCTATTTCTTGGATGTTTGATAAAATCTATGCGTAGATTTATCTTGTAGTTTAGATTGATTTGTGTAAACAGAAAAATGTTAATAGTCTTATTCTACTTTTCAAATGGCTTTTTGACTTGAGCAAGTAAGCTTGTAATGGTGTTTAAACCTGGTACTCTAAACTCAACTGAGTTGAGAGTTATAAGCTCAAAGGTCGTTACAGGGGTCAATTACAAAGCAACTACGGAGAGTAGACTTACACATAAGACTGTAAAACATCTTTAACTTTTCTTCGTCGCCTTCATGACTCAGGTAATTAAACTTGAGGAGTTCTCTGAACCAGATACCCTAAAGTCATCTAGCTTTGGACTGTTACCGACATAAAACTCGCTACAGGTTTATATAGAAAGCAACGAAGAAAAGTTCTACACAATGATGGTAAAAAACATGGACATAAATAGAAAAAGTCGTCCAAAATGAAAAAAAAAAAGAATAAAATGCATGGTATAAGCCTGTTTGATTGAAAATTATAACACTGGAGTATGAGATTGAGAATGAATTACTTTTGGTTTGTTGTGCATGTTAATCTAATCCTAACTGACTTGTGTGGAAAAATGCAGTATATGAATGTTTAGAAACCACAAAAATTGAAAAAGACATCGGGATATGAGAGAAATCAGTAATGTTATGATCATCCATGAGTGCTGTTAGGAAATTCAAAAGAAAAATATTGTTTGACCACATAGGATTTGTGCTTATTTGTGCATAATCCACCACACAGTGTCAAGTATATTTTTACATGAATTTGTATTTGATTTTTGGCTATTCACACACACAATGAAGTCGAGTATCGGATGAATAAAAATATTTTATGTTGTTCATATTTCTTTCCTAAAGTGAATTGCCAATCTCGATTGTTGAAGCTCATGGTAAATAAAATGACAAAACAATATATATATATATATATATATATATATATATATATATATATATATTTGTTATTTGCATTTTTATTTTCTAGTTTAGTTTTATTCTGTTCAAGGACGAACAATAGTTCTAGTTTGGGTGTTGATAAATGTGTTTTATATACTTATTTAAGTGTCAAAAGTAGGATTTATTGTTATCGTTTTGAAATATTTGCTATTGATATTGTTATTATTTGTTTATATTTCCGAAATATCCCAAAGTCGAGAAAATAGAGGAATTGAAGCCAAGTCAAGTCAATTGAAGGATTAAAAAGCTCAATTGTACAGAGGAAGAGTTGATGAAGTAAATCAATGGCTTAATTGGAAGAAATTAGAAGTTCAATGACCAAATTGTAAATACTCAATGGTTGATTCAGACCATGATAAAATACTTGAGGATTTTTAGGAGTTAATTGGATGAAAGTAGAACTCAAAAAGGAATGAAATATGATAAAAATATTACCATAAATTCATTCCATTCAAACAAGATTTTTTGTAGATTTTTAGTCGGACTTTGAGAGAAAATTTTGGGGTAGTAAACGTTCGAATTGGGAAAATCCTGTGTCCTAAAGAATTGTAGCCCTTTAGCTTATCTTTCTAACGCATTTTGAATCACCTCAATCAGATAAGGGAATAGAAAGATATGATCAAAATACTGAATGTTGTGTAGAGACAAAAAGATCTCTCGTGAATGTAACTTTCATCGTTCGATTAGAACTCTTTTGGAAGTCAATTTGATCGTAATTTTCAACCACTTTTTGATTTCTACTAATAAGGAACAGTCACTGGTGAAGCCATGTGGGGGCCAGTGGGGTCCATGGCCCCCACTGAACTTTGAGATTTTTTTTTTTTTTTAAAAAAAAAGAAAAAAAATTAATATTAAAGGTTGTGTAATCCCAATTGAAATATGTATATAACTTTCCAACTTTCTTATATTAATTCGTTAATTTTCGTTTACATTATTAGTTTGTTCAATATTTAGGGTGTGTTTGGCGGCTCATTAAACCATTTATAATGGATTATTTGTGTTTTTTAAGTAAAATTTGTTGTTAAAAATTGGAGAGAAAAAAATATGTCTTTAGAAAGTGGCTTGAAAAATTGTGTAATTGCCATTTATAATGAGGAGCCGAATGGATAGTTAGTCTTAAGTTTTTGACATATTTTAATATTTACGTTTAATGCTTATGTTGAAACTCCACCTTAGTATGGTCTATCTTAGCATATTCATGTTAAATATTTATTCTTATTGTTTCTTATAATTGGATTTGCTTAATTTGAGTGGATTATTGTTAAACTTAATTTGGACATATTTTATTTGATTTTAATATTATTATGCATTTTATTTTGTCCATGTTTGGCATGCGTTTAAAAAAACTATTTTTTCTTCAAACTCAATTTTAACAACATTTTAATTTTAAACATACTAGTGTTACACCCGTGCGATGCATGATGATTTGTTACTCACATATATCGAATTTATATGTTAACAGGTGAAATGAATATTTAATTAAAAATAAGAAACGGAGGAAGACAATTAATTAAAAAAAAAAGGTACAATTACACAAAACTTAATTTTTTTTACGGTTTATAAGTTTATCGTTTCAGGAAATTTACTATCAGAATTTTATTGAAATGAAAAAGAAAAGAAAAATAGATCGATTAAAATTACATTTAAATAGAATTTTTAATAAGTGAAATATAGATATATCCGTGATATACGCTCAAAGTCTTATTAAAATGAAAAAGGAAAGGAAAGAAAAAAATAAATCGATGAACGCTCTTATTTTATTTTCTTTCATAACTATTTTTTAAAAAAAAATATTTACGTGATATTGACAATGTTTTTATTTATGCATTAAAAAAATTTTAATTGATTTTCAAGAGTGTAAACCAGCTCAAGAAATTTCGAGACGATTTGATCTTTGAGACGATTTTACGGACAATATATTTTCATTTTTCTCTCACTCGTTTTCTTGTATTAAACTTATAGTTGAGATTTTCGATTTCACACCTGATAAGTGTGCTTTACAGATTTATTTTACTTTTAAATCGACAATTTAATTGACAAATTGAGCGAATTTCTACTTATAAATTATGTTTTTCTTGTACAATTAGGTACAACTTCAATTGGAATGAAAATGGACAAAATCGAAGAGCAATTGAGCCAAAAGAATAGCAAATCTCATGTCCAAGGACCTAATTGAAATAAATCAAAAATTTGGGGACTCAATTGCAACATCTCAGAAAGTTGAAGGACAGAGATGCAAATATTTTAGGGGCATAGTTGTAATAAAAGTCAAAATTCGAGTACTAAATTGAAGAAGACCAGAAGATGAGGGACTTGGGTTACAAATTGTTCAAAAGAAAAAGACAAAAACAATAAAATAATATATATAGACACACACACACACACACACATTACCGTTCGATAAAATTTTATTTAATAAATTAATTAGTTCAAAGACAAAAGAAACAACAAATTTAATTTACACAAATTTTCAAATCACTTTTTAACCATCCATATTTTCTCTCTCCAATTACACAATTTCCCAAACCATTTTTTAACCTTACATGAAACTTTATCAAACTTTTATGATACTTATGGCGGAATTTTAGTATCACATCATGATACTTTACAAAAAAATTATGATACTTTATGTCAGGTATAAAATTAAACATTTTTCATGCACTATTTTGTACATGTCCATAGTCACCATCACAATTGAAGAATTAAAAAAATCTATTTGATTTTATAAGTATTCCTCTCTCTCACATTCTCTACAGTGTGCATTCCAAATTAACCCCCACCCCAAATACCAAACCTGTATCCTCCTTCCTCTCTCTCACTTTCTTTACGGTATGCTTTCTTTCATAAGCATAAAATCAATGGAAGGCGCATCCAAAATCTGTTTCAGAAATCTCAATTATATTGATAATTATCCTTAACATCCTCACTAGGCTAATTGAATTAATTGTAAATCTTCCGAACAAATTGAATTAATTGTAAATCTTCCGAACACGCACATAAACCACCGGTCAACCGCCACCACCAACAATCCACAACCCACAGTTTTCACTAGCACTAACCATTGGATGCAATGTCGCATGAGTGACGAGACATCAATAATACGTTGCTGCTCGAGGTCACGATTGTCGCAAGCATTCGTCCTACACCTCCTTCACGGTTGCTAAAACACTTCAATAGCGTTCGCAGTTGCTTCGACGATGGTCATGATTCAAGTCAGAGAGAGATTCGTAGAAGGGAGATGTGTGATTTCCTAACCGGGTAGGCAACCAAAATGAAGTGTACAGAGTATTTTCCAATTTGATAATGGGTGATGTGTTGGGAACCCGGGTTGCTCTACTCACAAAAAATGATTTCTTGTGATAGATCATCCCGTTACAGGATTTTCTGTTCTATGTATTTAACTTGGAATAAATAATTTCGCACACAAAAAGGATTTTGAGAAGATTACCTTTGTAGCGTGCTTTACAATAATCTTCATCAACTGCTTCTTGATTCCACCAAAGCTTCAAACCCTCAAGCTTTCCTCGGTGTTCTCCAATGGCAGTTGTGCAGGTGTGTGGTCACCTTTCTCAAGATCTAGGTTAAACTAGGATTAAGGTTTCTTTATAAAGAGAAAACACACACTACACACTTTAGTGTGTGTTTCGCCACTTTGCCAAATTAGGTTAAGAAAAATAGTCTTGGGAGACTATTTGTAACCTCTTTACACTCCAAAACCCTACCAAGCCTAGTACCATAACCCAGGCCCATTTCTGCACAACCCAATACAGGTAATAAGCCTGTATAAACCCATTATAGTGAAGCCACCGAGGGAACCTGATCGGACCCAATTAAACTAAGCTCCAATAAATTAATTATGACCCGATCAACTCTTGATCAGTCAAAATTAATTTATTAATCACGTTCTATTCCACTAAAAGAACGAGATTGCACTCTTAGTAAAATTGAAATTACTGAAACAATTAATCAATAATTATATCCTCTGACTTATCGTTCTTACATGTTACCCCCGTCGATCAACTCGAATATTCGGAGCAAGTTAAAATGACCAAAATGCCCTTCTTCGAATATTCATAAATTCTCAACTCTCATCTTCTGTCTGACAGTTCGATGTGATCCCATCACATCATAGAATTCAACAGTCACTGTCGAATTACTGAGCTCAGATTCAACTGTCCACTAGAAGAACCAGTGAGATTATGATCATACCTAAAAGGTGACGGATTCCATAATACGAATATATGTTCCTCGTTAGTTCACTTTAATTCCCAAAGTACCGAGATATTGATCAGCAATTTGATCTCACCCATTGATACCTCAAAGAACTTCAAGTTAGTAATCGAAGTCCATTATCCTATTAGGATTAAGGTCCCACGTACAATAATCAAGTGAAATTAAATTTGTATGGTCAATGTCACAAATTAATTTCACGTGGTCCCGTCCAATACGTTCCAAACGTACTCTCAATTTTATTACCAAAGTCAAAGACAGACTTTAATAAAATCGAGACGATCTTATCAAAATAAATCGTCCATATTTATTTACTGATCGTGAACGTTAATTTTAGATCGAATCACAAATTGAATCTTTCTGTGTTTAACAACTTAAACACTCAATTTGTAATATCAAATCGACCCGTGGACAAACACAACATCATATTAATACAATCAATTAATATTTTACTTTTAAATGTCGTGAATTATACTCTAGGGCATATATAATTCCAACATGATGAACGTATGTGTCGGGACGAAGATACCGTATATTTGAATTTTTTTGTTAAGAGAGTGATTTGTTCAATATATCCTAAAAAGATAATATAGTGTGCAATTATCTCTATATATAACAACAAGGCATGGGAAAAGCCCATGCCTTGGTTTTTGGGCGCTCGCCTGAGCGCCTATTAACTTGGACATTTGATTTTTTCATCTACCCACGTGATTGCATGGGTTCGGTCCTCGCAATGAACCCACGCGATCGCGTGGGGCAATTTTGTTCTAACCGGATTTTATTTTCTATTTTTATTATTTTGATGTAAGGGCGTGTTGGCTCGATTTGTACGCGTTTTTTGGACTTTTTTAGGTCTAATTTTTGGGAGTATTTATACTCCCACTTCTTAACACCCAAAATCACAATTTTTCTCTCCAAACCCTAGCCTCTTTATCTCTTTTTTTCTTTTCTTTTCTTTGTTTTTGCTTTAGTTTGTAATTTAGTTTGTAGTTTGGTTTAATTTTCAAGTTGTTAGCACCCATTTGATCAAAGAAGCAAGAAGTAAAGTGGAAATACAAAATAAAATTCAAAGCATTCTTGGAGCAAAAATCAAGGGAAGTGTTGTATTTCATTTCATTTTTCTTGTATTTTTATCTTTAATTTATATATTTTGTGATGTATTTCGATAAACCTTATGTTTTGTGGAATATTTTTATAATGAGCTAGTTGTTTTATATTGGGATGATTGATGTAACTTAACTTAGTTTAAATAATTTTAATGTTTGTTTATTAATTTTGAGCTTATTTCATGTGTGTTTGTTATTGAGATTATTCTATGTGTTTGATTGATCACCAAATATATATTTTGTGAAGTATATGATAATCGAGAGATATTGAATATTTTAGACCAAATAACAAATGTTATAGGTTCTTGTTAAGGATAGAGATATACCTTAAACCCTAGATGATCCATTGAGCTATTTTTACAAAGAGTTAATGCAATTAATTGGACATTAATCGATATAGAGATATAGTAGGTTAAACCAATTGATTAAGGTTAATTTCACTCAAGAGAGGTAATTAGCTAAACTTGAAAAATCAGGTCTAACATTGTAAATGAGTAATTTATTAATTTGCATGTGTTGAGAAATTACTTAAGCAAGAGTTAAGTGAAATCATAAATCCCAACTATTTTATCTTTCATTTTCCTTATTTTAATTTTGTTTAAAGTTAGTTTCTTTAATTTAGAATTGTCAAAAATCCAACTTTTAATTGTGTGTTTCTTTTTATTGTTAGAATTAAGTTAATTCAAGTTTTGTAATCTAAAGTAAACATTTCTCATGGGATCGACAATCTGGACTCAAAAAGTCCACTTTATTACTTGTACGCGACTCGTGTGCTTGCGGTATACACACTATTTTAGCGTATTTTTTCGACTTCAAAATAATACAATAATTATAAAATGAAATAATAATTAATACAAAAAATAATTTATAGATAGTATTATAGAACTTAAATGATATAATTTTAAATAAATGAGATATTGAGTAAAATTTAAAAATATAAAAACTTTTACATTGGATCTTTGAGACAATTTTACGGATAATATGTTTACAATTTGTCCTCACTTGTTAGCATGTATTAAACTTCTCATAGAGATCTTCAATTCGACACTCATATTATATATTTTTCAACTTAAATATTGTTACACCCTACTCTCTCAGTCAAAGTCAATATTTTTTTTTTATTCAATTCAAATAAAGACTTAAGTTGAAGAAAATATTTTCATGAGGACTTCAGTCAACTAAATGATTTTTTTGGATTCTATTTAACAATTAAAAGTATTTAAAGGATATAATTGAGACAAATTAGAATTTCAAGGATTTAGTTTTCTATTATGGGGATTCAAGGACTAAACCTTGTGTTATATGAAGAATGGGGGACTTCATTTTGTAATTACATAATATATGTATCAAATGGATGGATGAAAAGAATCATTTTTCTCTTCAACTATTGCAACCAACAGAGAGAGAGAGAGAGAGAGAGAGAGAGAGAGAGAGAGAGAGAGAGAGAGAGAGAGATATGGAAGGAAAAAAAAATGAGAGAGGGGGGGTTGGCCGAGCTTCAAAGAAGGAAGGAAGAAAAATAGAATAAAATATATATATATATATATATATATATATATATATATATATATATATATATATATATATCTCAGCTCGTGCTCTTGACGATCTCCTTCAATTTCATTGGTAAGTATAAAATTCTTCAACTAAGTTTTTAAGGTTTATCGATGTTTGACTTAAACTCGAAAATTAGCAAGTATTAAAGATTATTGACATGTATTTGAGGTAATATGCTAAAGAAATTGTCAAGGAAGTGTATATGTTGATTTTTGGCAGTAAATGCAATTAATCATGAAATAGGTTTTGAAATTAGTATTTTAATCTTTCACTTTAGGATGATTATATGATATTGAGTGCTTGATTTATGATATGCAAGTATAGAGTACGGAATAAAATTTTACTAGGAAGAAAATGGCAGTGATGGTGATGGAAACGAGTATTTTATGATAACATAGCATAATTTCATGGTTTTAGTTATGGAAATGAGAGATTAATATATGTACACACATGTACATACGAGTAGAAAATTCAAGGGGATGAAATAGTATTAAAACCTCGAGTCTCCATTTAAAATATATTGGTTCAACTAGAGCTTCATTTCTATGAATGACTGTTCATATGGCAGGATATTTTATGTGTGTCAACATTGAAGTATGTTGGAAATTTATTAAATAAGAGCATGCAATTGGATGAAAAGTGGGGAATAAGGATCAAAAGAAGGCTTAGTGGGATTTTTCATTTATTAATCACGATTTGGGAATTATGGAGTTGGATAGAAAAGCATGAAGTATAGACTTCCTTAATTTTAGTCAAGAGAAAATGGAAAGGAATTAAGTCATAAATGATATTAGTTGATTTCTGTGGGTGATATGAATGATTTTAATGCAAAGGATTTATATTGTTATTTCAGGAGGTGTTTAGAGATGGGACAATACCTATCACCTTAGTCAGATTTCAATCAATAGTTCAGTGAGTGAAAATCTTTCCTTATTACTCTTTAGAAAAGAAATTGTTTATGTTGTTTCCTATGAAATTATTGATGTTAATGAAAATGATGTTTTCTATGATTTTCATAAAAAGCTATTTCTTATTTTTGAAAAGTTTTATAGGTTTTGAATGATATTCAATGATTTTGAGATAATGTGAAAGTTATGAAAAATGATGTGAAATATGAATTATTAATTATGATTTCAATGCAAAATTTCACCAAGTGGTATTCGATGTTGATATGTATATGCCTCCTACGGGGGACGGGGGCCTATGGCTCAAGCTATTTAAATATGCCTCATACGGGAGAGGTGGCCTATGGGTCAAGCTGTTTAAAGATGTCTCCTACGGGGGAAGGGCCCTATGGCTCAAGCTGTTTAAATATGCCGCCTTGGCGAAGGGGCCACAAGGTACCCGTGGCTCAAGCTGACACATTGCACGCATGTGGATTGATATGATGCAATACGATCGATGAGATTATGATATGAGAACTTTGATGAATTTTTTATTATTATTACATGATGACATCTTCTTAGTATTATTGCATTTTATTAGTGTTCAGACATCAGACTTCAGTTTATCAGATTCCAGGAAATAGAATCCAGTTTCAGTTTACAGAATGAAGGTTTCAGCTTTTAGTAATGTGAAATAATAGTTTATTCTGATTTTACATAATATCATATTTCATATATAACTTATGCTCTACATATGCTCATTTAGAACAAAGGAAAAAAGATGTTATGATTCCAGCATGTTTCATTCTTAAAAGCAATTATCAAAATATAGAGTTTCCTAAAGTTGAAATAGAATAAATAAGATTGTTTTGTAAATATGTATTTATGAGAAATTTTTCTTTATTTTCAAATTATCCACTCACTGAGTTATAAACTCACATTTTCTTCCATATTTTCTTATAGAATGCAGGTAAATTTGAGTTTAGAAGAAGTTGGAGCCTGTTGATCTGTCAAGTCATGCCACATACCTAGTGAGAGAGTTGATTTATGTGATTAAGTTTGGTCTAAGTATCTAAGTATGGGTTCATCATATTTTCATAGATGTATATTCTTTTGGGTTATGTATATATATAAAGGAGTAAACTAAGAGTTTCTAGTTATCTTATTATTTTCGTTTTACAGACTGGTTATTATGTCATTATTATAGAGGAGAGACTGTCAAAATTTTTAGAAATTTATACAGGATCTATATTATTTTAAGAAAGATTTTGAAAGACAAAGAAAAGTCAAGGTTGCCTTGATGGTGGGTCCAACCATTAACTGGCACTTTCCATCTGCACAAGTCACTTTCTAGGTCCAGTAGGGCGATCTGAGACGGGTCGTGACAATTGGTATCAGAGCATATTTAAAGAGATTTAGAAGTTTTAATAGTTGACGCATTAGTGGATCATGTATATTCAATGTGTAATTACATGTGGTGGTAGAAATCACAGGCTCTCAGGTTGTTTAAGATTCATATTGTTATTAGAAGATATGAAAGTCAAGATTATGAAAGGATATTTTTAGTTGATTCATGAGTAATTAGTATGGGAAGGTATTATTTTCAATGATTTGATAACTGAAAGGTTATTGGTTGTTGGTTGTTGGGTTTGCAATGGGGTATATGTAACATAGTACATATTAAGAATGCAATTTTGAACAGATTATCAATTTAGAGTGAGAAGTTTGATGATTTTGTAGTTAGTTCATGTATAGACATTCATGAAGTATAGAACCACTTAAGTATCAAAGTATACGTGGAGTTATACTATCATTGAGGTATACGTGGGAAGATATCATGTTTTATATCTTTAAGGAAAAGTTCAGGAGAATATTATGACAATTATGTGAAGAATCTTGATTATTTGAGAATAAATTGATTATCAGTATTATTTGAATTTTGTGGTACGTTTTGACTATTTAAATGGGAGAATATTAGAATAATGATAGTATATAAATATAATGTGATAAGATGGTAGCATAGGATAAGCTGATGACATTATGTTGGATGTTGAAGGTGGATGATACATGTTATAGATTTTGTTATTTACATATCATATGAGTATTTGGACAAAAAAAAATTGTTAGTTACTATGAATGAGATATGTGAATATGTTTTAAAGTGAGACGTCCTTAATAAAGTATACATTTGTTAAGATTGAAAATTTGGGTACATGTAATCTTATGTTGCAAGAGGCTGACAATGTAACTTCGAAAAATTGTTTTACGATATGAGACTCGATATAATTAAAGGTTCGAGGTTATGTGATGTAATGATTTGTTTCATAAGGTCATTTGATTATGAAAGAGTATTATAGATAACTATAAGCAATAACAAGAATATTCTTATGGTGAGAGCAAAAGATGATGACCTATGGAGATTATAAAATAAATTGACCTTCCATGAATAAGTTAAGATGTGTTTGGTTCTACCTTGCCTTTTGGCTAAGAATATTCCTCCTGTGTAGTGAAATCGATGGAATGATGTAAAAAAAAAATGGTCTCTTCACTGCTTTGATTATATTCTTCTGATTGTAAGGAGTTGACAAAAGCTAAATCAATAAATGTGAGATCTTTACTCGACGTATTGATTCCAAGTGAGATCCAAAGAAGAGACGATGACAAGAATTTTTGAGTTGACGATTAAGACTGAGACTACGTGGTTTTATTTGACTATAGTCATTGCCCGAGATTTTCAAGCCACAGTGTTATGTTAGAATTGATTCTAGACAATCATGATAAACATGACAAGTATTAGTTTGGTGTAATCGACTTTCTTTGAAGTTATTTGGGTTTACAGATTTCTAATAATACAAGTAGAACAAATTTGGTCTGAAAAATAAGCTAGGTATTCCAGATAATATATCTTTTTAGGAGAGGATATAAAGAGAAGATATAAGAATTGTTGGTGACATGTGAATTGAAGATGCAGTTGGTAACAATGGAAATAAGAGCATATTAGTATAAATCATTGTTGGGGAATAATTAATGGGAAAGAAGAAAGTGGAAGGTAGTTTAGACATAATTTCAACTTATGTTGTTCGCATTGTAAATTTCAGATATCAATGTAGGAAGAAAGAAAATAAAAAGATGAGTGGTGAAACGTTAATGTTCATGTAATGTGATGGAAGTACACGATCACTAGGGTTCAACAAGTGATTGATAAAGTTTATACTTTACATTGATGATGAGGTTCGAAGCGCGGAAGAAACACCAGAAAGTTCCGAACTCAGGTTGTGATTGGGCGGATGAATCATGACCCGATATTCACGACGCGATGGCTAGACGATGCGGAATAAAGAACCACGACTTTCGAAACGCCACAAGGATTTGCCCAATCTCCTTGACGAGTTTCTGATTTTGAACGCCACAAATACTCTCACGAATATTTGATAAGCTCGATTTTCGAACGCCACAAGAATCACTCTTGATAAGTTCTAAACATATAGGAAATCCACCTATAAAATTATTGAATCACTCAATAAACTGTTTATTCAAATTCAAAGTCTGATTACAATGAATGAAAAAAGCGTATAAATAAGCAAAATAAAACCCTAGTCGCTAATGGACTCAAAATAGAGTTCTAACTAACCTAAAATAGCTAAAAACTGGAAAATGAATAAAAATACGAAAAAGGAATTAAAAATTCTCATTATTTGCGAAAATCCTAACTTACGGCCGTGACAGCATCACTTACGGCCGTAACTATTCTTCTGCTTAAGGATTACGGCTGTGACCATAATACTTACGGTCGTAACTTTGAAAACCTGGAATTCTTCATTTTGATCAGTGACTTGATTACGGCCGTGATAATCTTGACAGTACGGCCGTAAGAACCAAACCGATCCCTTTTGCCTCGTTTTTGCTCCAATTTGGCTTGAATATTTAAATTTTCCCGTCAAGCCTGCTATGACTCCGATTGTCGAGAGTCTGGAACACATCATACCCTCCTTCTTTAGGATGATTCGTCCGGAATCATAGTTTTGTTCCTGTTGTTTTACTTCACCTCTTGGATCAAACGAAAAAAATTTCCTGCCATTGTACATGATCAACCAAAAATATTCTGCAACAGGGGTCACGTAAATGACTTGAAATTGAAACACCTTTGGACATTGGTGGTGTTGCCCAAATTTCCACGTACCATTAACTTGCAAGAAAGAATTAAATAGAACGGGGAGGGGAATGTTAGTTTCATGAGGTACAATGTATGGATTCTTGTATCCATGATTAATCACCATCTCCAATTCTTCTTTAAGAACTACGAGGCCCTCCTCTTCACCTCGTTCTTCCTTTGCATCTTCAACCACCTTTTCAAAAATTTCACTCTCAAATTCAACCACATTTCCTATCTCCATATTTTTATCACCAGGCTCGTGCACTACCTCATTGCTACCCAAATGTGGATCGTCCAATTCAACGCTCAAATCTTGAACTTCAACCTCAACTCCCAATTCCACCTTCTCCTCATCAAATTTTGGAGTTTGTTTATTTTTTTTTAATTTCAAGTCTCCCTCCTTCTTATCAATATCCTTATCCCTACGATGCCTCCTATTACACCACTTTTCACTCTCCTTCCTTACCCTGCGTGAATCTTCTAGTGCTTCCTCTAATGTCAACCCATATAGTACGCATGTTTTCCCTTTCTTAAGAAATTGGTATATGTACACACTCTTATCATAAACAGCCTCCCTCCTATGTCTCCAAGGTTTTCCCAATAAAATATGATAAGATTTCAATGGCACTATATCACACCATACATCCCCACTATACCTTCCCTGGGTGATAGGCACTAGAACTTGTTTGGTTACTTTGAAATTCCAAAACTCCCTCATCCACGTCATCCAATAAGGTTTATAGTGTGGTTCTAGGGGCAATCCTAATTTTTCAACCACGGTGCTACTAACGAAATTAGTAAAGCACTTTCCATCAATCGCCAAACTGCACCCCTTATGATCCACATAACATCTAGTTTGGAATAAACAGCCCGGATCATAATCCATTCCTTATGTGGCGTTTCAAAAATTCAAGAACGAAGGGGATTTAGACATCAAATAGTAAAAACGAATTTTATTGCTGACTTGAAAAGAAAAGAATATCAAGAATTTAAGGAAATTCAAGAAAGTGGTTCTTGAATTTTGGAACGACTTTTTTTTTTTGAATAACGGATGAATTTTTGGAAAAAAATAAATTAAAAATAAATAAATTTTTTTATATATATAAATCCGAAAATTCGACAAGAACGTAACAAAACAAACGGCACAGGATTTGGATAAGAATTAAATAAAATAAACACTTTTGAATTTTGTTGAGTTTTTATATGGATCAAAACAAGAAAAAATTTACTGGCACGAAGAATACTCAAGAAAAGAAAGACCCAACAACAAGATATGGATAATTCTTATGGCAAACTTGATGATAAACATAAGAATTAAACTGGATAGAATAAAAAAAACCTGAATTCAGAGTCCAGCTCTGATACCAGATGATGAGGTTCGAAGCGCGGAAGAAACACCGAAAAGTTCCGAACTCAGGTTGTGATTGGACGGATGAATCATGACCCGGTATTCATGACGCGATGGGTCGACGATGCGGAATAAAGAACCACGACTTTCAAAACGCCACAAGGATTTGCCCAATCTCCTTGATGAGTTTCTGATTTTGAACGCCACAAATACTCTCAAGAATATTTGATAAGTTCGATTGTCGAACGCCACAAGAATCACTCTTGATAAGTTCTGAACATATAGGAAATCCACCTATAAAATTATTGAATCACTCAATAAACTGTTTATTCAAATTCAAAGTCTGATTATAATGAATGGAAAAAATGTATAAATAAGCAAAATAAAACTCTAGTCGCTAATGGACTCAAAATAGAGTTCTAACTAACCTAAAATAGCTAAAAACTGGAAAAGGAATAAAAATACGAAAAAGGAATTAAAAATCCGCATTATTTGCGAAAATCCTAACTTACGGCCGTGACAGCATCATTTACGGCCGTAACTATTCTTCTGCTCAAGGATTACGGCTGTAACCATAATACTTATGGTCGTAACTTTGAAAACCTGGAATTCTTCATTTTGATCAGTGACTTGATTACGGCCGTGATAATCTTGACATTACGGCCGTAAGAACCAAACTGATCCCTTTTGCCTCATTTTTGCTCCAATTTGGCTTGAATATTTAAATTTTCCCGTCAAGCCTGCTATGACTTCGATTGTCGAGGGTCTGGAACACATCAATTGAGTTGTTTTAAACAACTTAGGAGTGATGAAGGACAAATTAGAATGTGTATTCAAATGTCCCAATTACTATTAAGTGAAATTGATTTTTGCATATATGTTATGCACTTCAGAGAAATGAAGGTACATTATTATATTATTTTATTAGGACTTCCTTGTGATTAGAATGGTGGACTGATGTATATAAGACGTTTATTTTAAGGGTATGTATTACATCAGAATATCATGACGAAAAATTGTTTGGATGAAATTGAGGAAAGAACCTTTGCTAGGTCCTAAATTTTTACAAGTATTGCTGAAGTAATGTACTTGATCAGTGAAAGGTTTATATCATATTTTAAAATTTTAAAGATTGTCACGCCTCAGATTGAAATTGAGAATAACATTTATGCAATTGTCCTTTGGGACAGAAATGGTAACAAAAATATGGATAAAACTTCACAAGAATTACTTATTGTAGGGTAAAGTGTTGCTTAAAGAAAGAGTAAAGAATCGTAGAATTTAAGATTTATCAAGGTTGAGATATTAGTATATGAAATCAAGTTGTATAATGATGATGGTTAATGTGATAAATATGATAATTATTATTATTTTGTGATCTTAAGGAAATTGATATGATTAAATATTGAGGTCATATGATGTGACGATAAGTGACATGTTGTATTATTACTACAAGGTATAGTAAAAAAATATTAAGTAATGATATAATTACTCTATAGAAGAAGATAGTGATGATATCTTTTGAGTTATTAAGTTAATTAATCGTATCTTGATCATTTGTTGGATTATCTTAAAATATGACTTATGATTGGGAAACTTCGTTCTAAGGTATAAGATAAGATGAATTTATTTTAGTTTTTGGTGATGCAGTTTTGGTTATTTATTATCGGTTATATATTTAGATATGAGTAAGTATTCTATTCTAATTGAGATATATTTTCTATGTGATATATATAAAACCTATTGGATTGTTTATAGTCTAAGACAATGATCAGCGTGATCTTTAAATATTTTCGAACTGTATCTTTGGTTTAAATTTTGAGAGGAATATTTTCCCTTATACTTAAGATGATGGGTGTTTAGATTTACGGTAAAGATTTATCAGGATTTAGCAAGTGTTTTAAGTAAATTGATAACGGATATAGATTGTCCTGAAGAGACATGATTATAACACATGAATTTGAGTTTGAATGAAATGTTATCAATGATTTGGTTGGTTATTCATCACGTATCATTCATGGAGTTTGATTACAAGGATTAGATAGAAATGAATCTTTTGAGATTTTACATGATGCTTTAATATTTAGAGAATTTATTTGATTACGATTAAGATGGCAAAGGAAAGTAGTATTCTTGAACTTCAAATCGGGAAGTTAGACTTACTTGATTAGATTTTAACTTAAGAATCAAGGCGAGATATGAAATATTGATACCTATGCCAAGTTACATTTATTGGAGAAATCATTCAATGAAGAGGTACCATGGATAAGTGGGTCATATGTCTTTCATATTTTCATGTGGTTATATCTTAATAAAATGAATTTCGAGGACGAAATTCTTTAAGGAGGTAAGATTGTTACAGCCCACTCTCTCAGTCAAAGTCAATATTTTTTTTTTTATTCAAGTCAAATAAAGACTTAAGTTAAAGAAAATATTTTCATGAGGACTTAAGTCAACTAAATGATTTTTGTGGATTCTATTTTACAATTAAAAGTATTTAAAGGATATAATTGAGATAAATTAGAATTTCAAGGATTTAGTTTTCTATTATGGGGATTCAAGGACTAAACCTTGTGTTATATGAAGAATGGGGGACTTTATTTTGTAATTACATAATATATATATATATATATATATATATATATATATATATATATATATATATATATATATATATATATATATCAAATGGATGGATGAAAAGAATCGTTTTTCTCTTCAACTATGGAAACCAACAGAGAGTTCGAGAGAGAGAGAGAGAGAGAAATAAGGAAGGAAAAAAAAAATGAGAGAGGGGGTGTTGGCCGAGCTTCAAAGAAGGAAGGAAGAAAAAAATATATATATCTCAGCTTGTGCTCTTGACGATCTCCTTCAATTTCATTGGTAAGTATAAAATTCTTCAACTAAGTTTTTAAGGTTTATGGATGTCTGACTTAAACTCGAAAATTAGAAAGTATTAAAGATTATTTACATGTATTTGAGGTAATATGCTAAAGAAATTGTCAAGGAAGTGTATATGTTAATTTTTGGCAGTAAATGCAATTAATCATGAAATAGGTTTTGAAATTAGTATTTTAATCTTTCACTTTAGGATGATTATATGATATTGAGTGCTCGATTTATGATATGTAAGTATAGAGTAAGGAATAAAATCTTACTAGGAAGAAAATGGCAGTGATGGTGATGGAAACGAGTATTTTATGATAACATAGCATAATTTCATGATTTTAGTTATGGAAATGGGAGATTAATATATGTACACACATGTACATACGAGTAGAAACCTCAAGGGGATGAAATAGTATTAAAACCTCGAGTCTCCATTTAAAATATATTGGTTCAACTAGAGCTTCATTTCTATGAATGACTTTTCATATGCCAGGATATTTTATGTGTGTCAACATTGAAGTATGTTAGAAATTTATTAAATAAGAGCATGCAATTGGATGAAAAGTGGGGAATAAGGATCAAAAGAAGGCTTAGTGGGATTTTTCATTTATTAATCACGATTTGGGAATTATAGAGTTGGATAGAAAAGCATGAAGTATAGACTTCCTCAATTTTAGTCAAGAGAAAATGGAAAGGAATTAAGTCATAAATGATATTAGTTGATTTCTGTGGGTGATATGAATAATTTTAATGCAAAGGATTTATATTGTTATTTTATGAGGTGTTTAGAGATGGGACAATGCCTATCACCCCAGTCAGATTTCAGTCAATAGTTCAGTGAGTAGAAATCTTTCTTTATTACTTTTTAGAAAAGAATTTATTAATGTTGTTTCCTATGAAATTATTGATGTTAATGAAAATGATGTTTTCTATGATTTTCATAAAAAGCTATTTCTTATCTTTGAAAAGTTTTATACATTTCGAATGATATTCAATGATTTTGAGATAATGTGTAAGTTATGAAAATGATGTGAAATGTGAATTATTAATTATGATTTCAATGCAAAGTTTCACCAAGTGGTATTCTATGTTGATATGTATATGCCTCCACGGGGGAAGGGGGCCTATGGCTCAAGCTGTTTAAATATGTCTCCTACGGGGGAAGGGGTCTATGGCTCAAGCTATTTAAATATGCCTCCTAGGGGGAAGGGACATATAGCTCAACCTGTTTAAATATGCCTCCTACAGGGGAAGCGGCCTATGGCTCAAGCTGTTTAAATATGCCGCCTTGGCGAAGGGGCCACAAGGTACCTGTGGCTCAAGTTGACACATTGCACGCATGTGAATTGATATGATGCAATACGATCGATGAGATTATGATATAAGAACTTTGATGAATTTTGTATTATTATTACATGATGACATCTTCTTAGTATTATTGTATTTTATTAGTGTTCAGACATCATACTTCAGTTTATCAGATTCTAGGTAATAGAATCCAGTTTCAGTTTACAAAATGAAGGTTTCAGCTTTTAGTAATGTGAAATAATAGTTTATTCTGATTTTACATAATATCATATTTCATATATACCTTATGCTCTACATATGCTCATTTAGAACGAAGAAGAAAGGATATTATGATTCCAGCATGTTTCAGTCTTAAAAGCAATTATCAAAATATAGAGTTTCCTAAAGTTGAAATAGAATAAATAAGATTGTTTTGTAAATATGTATTTATGAGAAAATTTTCTTTATTTTCAAATTATCCACTCACTGAGTTATAAACTCACATTATCTTCCATATTTTCTTATAGAGTGCAGGTAAATTTGAGTTTAGAAGAAGTTGGAGCCTGTTGATATGCCAAGTCATGCCACATACCTAGTGAGAGAGTTGATTTATGTGATTAAGTTTGGTCTAAGTATCTAAGTATGGGTTCATCATATTTTCATAGATGTATGTTCTTTTGGGTTATGTATATATATAAAGGAGTAAACTAAGAGTTTCTAGTTATCTTATTATTTCAATTGTTATGCTTATAAGAATTAGGTAGTGCTATAAATATTCAGGAGTGGTTGTTTGAGGATTTGCTGTTGTTTTACATGCTGGTTATTATGTCATTATCATAGAGGAGAGAATGTCAAAATTTTTAGAAATTTATACAGGATCTATATTATTTTAAGAAAGAATTTGAAAGATAAAGAAAAGTCAAGGTTGCCTTGATAGTGGGTCCAACCACTAGCTGACACTTGCCATCGGTCCAGTAGGGCGATATGGGATGGGTCGTGACAAATATAATAAAATAATTATCAAGTGAATAATAATTATTACAAAAAAAAATAAAAATTTATACATTGAAATGTTGATATCATTAATAGCATACCACAAATTCTAATGTTATGTGTTATAATAATTGCTAAAATATTTATTACATTTATTTTTTTTTTTTTGCATATTAATATTTTGCATAGATTTCCAGATTTAGAAAATCATTTTGGACGGAAAATCATATGCTTATTATTTTTTGCACGGACTTTATTTTTATATATGTATAGATTACATATTTTTCGACTTAAATATAATAAAATAATTATCAATTGAATAATAATAATTATTACAAAACAAAAAAATAGTTTATACATTAAAATAAATTAAAATCTTGATGTCATTAATAGCATAGCATGAATTCTAATGTTATGTACCATAATATTTGCTAAAATATTTATTACATTATTATTTTTTTTTGCATAGATTTCCATATTTAGAATTCATTTTGAAGGGAAATTATGTGCGTGTTATTTTTGGCATAGACTTTGTTTTTATATATATATAGAAACCCAAAACTTTTCTTTCATTTTCAATTATACAATATCACATCAATCACTATTCAAAACAAATTTTTTTTCCCAAAATAATGCACATCAAACACTTTTTTTTTTTTTTTTTCAAAAAAATAAATAAATCTATTGTTAACTTGTGACCCAACTGAAATTTCATCTTGGTTCTACCACTAAGAACAGCAACAACACATTAGTGATTCCCAATTGTCATATTCTCATGCCAAAACGCTACCAAAGTTATTTTTCATCATGTTTTTAGGCTAAGTTTTTCATTGTTAGAATTGTGACGATACTTTAAATCCTTGATCCCATGTTTTGACTTTATGTTATTTATTCAATATATGGGTTTGATGCAATTAATTGTGGATCATTTCACCTATAATTTTGGACGCATGATTATTGATGTATGTGATATTGTTCTAAGTTCAAAATATTAAGATTACATTAGACTTGAATTAATTGCCACGAAGTTCGATAGGTGATAGAAATATATCCCTATACTTTGTGTAATCACAAAAAGTGTTCATAAATCAATAATATTTTTCTATATGTTTGGAATTGTCATAGAAATATAGTCAAATCCCATGTGGGAAAAGATTTTAATTTACCGTTCGAAAAAGGGTTTTAATAACTATAGGAATACGGATTTTCATTACATCAAAATTGTCGTTAAATGTTTAAGTCAAAATATAGATGATAGGATTAAAGTGAATTCGTAATTCTAACATGTTCACCTCATAGTTTTCATAAATCAAATTTTCTCACTTTTAGTTTAATCTTTATTTTTATTTTTTAAAACAAAATTCTCATATCCAAGTTTTCTTAGTTCCGGTTAAGCAGTCGTAATTTAAAATACAATTTGCACAATTCCTATGGGAACGATATTTGAATTTAAAATCTACTTAATTACTTGCGCGATCTGTATACTTGTGGGAGCGAACACCTTACATGCTGATCCATTGACAATTATTTCATAATGTTCAAACTGAAATCAAATTTAGAAGTGAACATAACAATGATGTCAAAATGAATACTAGTAAGAGAAAAATGAAATACAATTCTGCTTAAGAATTCATAATAGATTAACAATAACACGTATATAGGAAGGGATTTTAGAATCTATTTATAGTAATATATAATGAATAAAGATAAGACAAATTTGCTAATGACGGAGAGAGTCTATAGGAGATGAGAGCAATTGTAGGAAAGGAAAGGAAAGTATTGAAAAAACACGAGGAAATGCAACAATAAGGGAAATTTGTTGAAGAATTGGCCACATAAAATTCATTCTTCGTGTATATAAAGCCACTAATTAGGAGGAGATGTTACAGGCTCTGCAGGAAGAAGACATCTCTCTCTTCTTCTTGGCAGATTATTCTTTAAAAAAAAATTACGGGCAGGAGAGCGTAAACCAAAGCCATGGAGAGAATGACCTTTGTGGCAGTATTCCTCTGCCTCTCAGCTGGGGCTTTATTGGTTCATGCTGAGGATCCCTATCATTTCTTTGAATGGAATGTCAGCTATGGAACCATTGCCCCATTGGGTGTTCCCCAACAAGGCATCCTCATCAATGGCCAATTCCCAGGTCCTAAGATCAACTGCACTTCCAACAACAACATTGTTGTTAATGTCTTCAACCATCTTGACGAGCCATTCCTCCTTACCTGGAACGGTGTACAGCACAGGAAGAACTCCTGGCAAGATGGCACCCTCGGTACCATGTGCCCCATCTTGCCCGGAAAGAACTTCACCTATCATTTCCAAGTCAAGGACCAGATTGGAAGCTTCTACTACTTCCCCACCACAGGATTCCACAAGGCATCTGGTGCCATCGGTGGCCTTCAAGTCCACAGCCGAGATCTTATCCCGGTTCCATTTGACAACCCTGCAGATGAGTACTTTGTCCTCTTGGGTGATTGGTACAACAAGGGCCACAAGAGCTTGAAGAAGCTCTTGGACAGTGGACGCTCCATTGGCAGGCCCGATGGCATCCAAATCAATGGCAAGTCTGGAAAGGTTGGTGACAAGGCTGCCGAGCCCCTTTTTACCATGGAATCTGGCAAGACCTACAGATACAGAGTCTGCAATGTTGGAATGAGGACCTCTGTCAACTTTAGACTCCAAGGACACACCTTGAAACTTGTCGAGATGGAGGGTTCTCACACAGTGCAAAATTTATATGATTCTTTGGATCTCCATGTTGGACAATGTCTCTCGGTCTTGGTTACTGCCAACCAAGCACCCAAGGACTACTATTTGGTGGTTTCCAGTAGGTTTGCACAGCACCAACTCAGCTCCATTGCCGTCATTCGATATGCCAATGGAAACGGTCCAGCATCTCCTGAGCTCCCACCTTCACCCCCTGACAATACTCAAGGCATTGCTTGGTCTATTAACCAATTCCGCTCATTCAGGTGGAACTTGACAGCCAGTGCTGCTCGCCCCAACCCTCAAGGATCTTACCACTACGGCAAGATCAACATCACCCGCACCATCAAACTCGCAAACTCTCGATCCTACGTCGATGGCAAACTTCGCTTTGGCCTCAATGGCGTCTCCCATGTGGACTCTGAGACTCCAGTTAAGTTGGCAGAGTACTTTCAAGTATCTAACAAGGTTTTCAAGTACGATCTCATTAAGGATGAGCCCCCACAAGACAACACCAAAGTCATTTTGGCCCCCAACGTGCTCAATGCTACCTTCAGGAATTTCGTGGAGATCATCTTTGAGAACCGTGAGAAGACTATCCAGACATATCACCTCGATGGTTACTCCTTCTTCGCCGTGGCCATCGAGCCAGGAAGGTGGGGCGCTGAGAAGAGGAAGAACTACAACCTCCTTGACGCAGTGAGTAGGCACAACATTCAAGTGTACCCCAACTCATGGGCAGCAGTCATGACAACACTAGACAATGCTGGAATGTGGAGCTTGAGATCGGAAATGTGGGAGAGAGTATACTTGGGACAACAACTCTACTTCAGTGTTCTCTCTCCTGCCCGTTCCCTGAGGGATGAATACAATATGCCTGACAACACACCATTGTGTGGTATAGTCCCTGGTTTGCCATTGCCTTCTCCATACACTGCTTGAACATAATGTAATAATATGCCTAATACTAGTACTTTAGCACTAAAAGGTGACGCCTGATACAAAGTTATGGAATAATTCGTTTCTGAAAAGTAGAGTGGATGTTGAGTTGTGTTGTGTCGAGAAGAAGGAATTTGTTAGTAGAGTACAAATTGGTTGTTAAATGCCCTTTATTTATATATGGCTTATTAAAGTTTTGTTTCCCTGTTAAATCTCAATACTTCGTTTTTTATGATCTTCTTAGATCATTTATATCCAATGGAATTATCTATTTGCGTATGGGCTATCTCGTCTCGTTCACTTGTTGCAAATCATCTCTGAGGTGTCATGTTAACATTCCAACACTGTAAATAAAGAGACGTTGAACAGCGTAAAAGTCATGCAAATCTTCAATAATCGATGATTTTTTATTTTTCTATACTTTGTTCGTTAACAGAAATAGATTATAATTGTTGGAAAATATATTTTGGCAATTGATTTTCACTTGTGTGAATGTGAAATTGATCCCACATTGATTGAAAATTGAGATTTGAAGATGAGCCTTAAAAGGGATTACAATCCCACATTGATTAGAAATGGAAAAGTGGGAATAAGTGGAGGCTATAAATAATAGTTCCATCCCACATTGAAAAATGGAAAAAATGTGAAAATGTTGGGAATGCTTAAATAATTATCCCACATAGGATAGAAATGAGTTTGTGAACCAATTTATATATGGTTAACAATTTGTAAGGTGTAACCATTTGTTGCATAGAGACTCCTCCATGGCCTACGGGCTCGCAGGGGGGTGCAATTCTTGGACCGACTTGGCCTTCGAGCCTTGAACTTATGTGTGGGCGCGACCTGCTTTCTGCTTTCTTCCAGTCACTTGGTGATTCTGTTCAGGCACCTTTCTGTTCGACTGCACAGCTGCAGTTCCAGTCGCTGTATCCTGGGAAGCAAGCGCTCAAGTTACTTCAGTGTGAGGGCGAATATTGCTTTAAGGACACTGTGTTGAACACAGGCCCCGGCTCCAGCAATCATTTTAATTCCTGCTTGTTGGTGTGAAATATCGCAAGTGCACGATATCGCTAACAAGTAGTAAAAGTAGACTTTTGAGTCCGAGTTGTCAATCCCACGAGAACTATTTAATTCACTATAAATTTACTTCGAATATAAAATTCCTAAACTAAAACCAAAACTAATTAAGAAAATAAATTGAAAAATAATAAAAACAAAATAAAAATATGACAAGTAATTGGAAATCAATTAAATAAACAATGCAATTAAAATGAAAAGAGACAATTAAACTAAAAGCAATTAATAAAAGCAAGAAACAAAGTGGTGGGATTTCTAACAATTGAATGAATATCGGGACTAACGATTTCGAAATAACGTTCTAACTTAATTTCTCATCTCAAGTTGTTTTCTAAAATTGTATTTGATCGAATTCACGCATATATCAAATTTACCTCTCTCGAGTTCAAATTAGGCCTATTTAACTAAGTCAACCATATATCTCTACAGCGGGTCAGAGTTCTCCTTAGCTAAATGCATTAAATTTCCTAAGAATTCATAATTGACCACATGCAACCACAAATTCATATCTCTATCTTTTTGTTGAAATTGCCGGATTTTATTACATGATCTAATTGTTAACTCACCTCTCGGATTATGAAAACAATCATTTAATCATGAATTGGTGATCAAGCAACTCAAATATTAAACTCAATAATAAAATCAATACATGAAAATAAAGTGCCAACTTGAGAATTAAAATTAAACTAAAAACATTAAATCTATATCGTCAATCCCGATTTAGAATTTAGCTACTCATGTTCTTGAAATAAAAAGCAATAAATAACGAAAATAAAATTCGGAGTTGGAAGAATTTCACCATAAAAAATAACATCAGCCGTGTATATGTGTATGCATATCAAAGATAACTCCCAGCAGGCTGCCTCTTTTCTATTCCAAAAAAAAATCTGCTACCTCCTCTAATTCATTTAAAGTGCCCATAGCCAACCACCAATGCAAACCAGCCACCTAGTTTTTGCACCCAACCGACCACTACAAATTAATTACCAATTCCCAGCCTTTGTTTTTCTTGTTGCACAGCCGCCAACTCACCAAATAAATCACACAATCAGTTCTCCAATTTTTTTTTTTTTCCCAAAGCACTTCAATTCTTCCAATTTTAGTTTCCAGCTGCGCGTGTCAATTCTTCCTCTCCGCTGCCCTTCTTTTTGTATCCCAGCTGCTTCTCAATTAAGTCTCCACCAATCAACCTCAATTAATCCCCAAGCGCACCACTTTTCTTTTTTTATTGTAGCAGCCGTCCCCCTCTTCTTCTCCACTAACTCCAGCCGCATCTCCCCCTTTTCTGTTTTTTTTTCTTTTCCAAAAGCTGCCTCTCTTGGCTCTCTCACGGCCTCCCCTTCTTTTTTTCAACAAATATGTATATATAAATATATACACAATCCAACCCTAAAGCCCAATTATCATTTAAGCCTCTCAATTCTTTTAAATAATATAAGTTGGTCCTTGAGTCTTGACTTTCTCAAATTTGCTCCACTTTTGAGTTTTTCCATCCAATTTTTGTATAATTTCTTCAATTCCTCATTTTTCTTCATTTTGGGATAAAAACCTGAAATAATGTTAATAAATATAAACTAAATAGAATTTATTCAAGAAAAATAAAATAATATCCTAATTTCGATAGATAAATAAGTGTATAAAATACACTTATCAAACCCCTCAAACTAGAAAATTTTGAGAATTTTTGATGTTTTTGTTGTTTTTGTTTATTATGAATCAAAATGCTAAAAACTAATGGTAAACTAAATCTAAAAGCTAAGAATGCTAAAAATCAAAATAAATAAATAACAAATTAAAATAGTCCCCGGAAACGGCGTCAAAAACTTGTTGGTGTGAAATATCGCAAGTGCACGATATCGCTAACAAGTAGTAAAAGTGGACTTTTGAGTCCGAGTTGTCGATCCCACGAGGACTATTTAATTCCCTATAAATTTATTTCGAATATAAAATTCCTAAATTAAAACAAAAACTAATTAAGAAAATAAATTGAAAAATAATAAAAACAAAATAAAAAAATGTCAAGTAATTGGAAATCAATTAAATAAACAATTCAATTAAAATGAAAAGAGACAATTAAGCATTAAACGCAATAATAAAATCAATACATGAAATTAAAGCACCAACTTGATAATTAAAATTAAACTAAAAACATTAAATCTATATCGTCAATCCCGAATTAAAATTTAGCTACTCATGTTATTGGGAGAAAAATCAATAAATAATAACGTAAATAAAACCTGGAATTGAAGTGTTGAAAAATTAGATCTCCTCCTTGTTAAACCAGCCTGCCGAGTTCTTCAGTTGTAATCTGCCGACCACAAAGAAATAATTCTGCCGATGTATTTTGTCCAGCAGTTCCTCCTCCTCTTTGTGTATATCAGCAGCCTTTAACTCACCAATGACCACCACTCAATTCCTTTCTCCACACACACAGCTGACTCAATCAATGTATATGTATATTATAATAATAATAATCAATCTCTCCAGCTATGTATCACCAGTCGGCTGTGTATATATGTATATCAAAGATAAATCCAATTAATTCCTCTCTAATCACAGCCGAACACTTCAGTCCGCCAACTTCTCCCCCAAAGCACTCGACCGTCTCTCTCGGCTGCTCTTCTTTTTTTTCTTTTCAAAAGCTGCGTCGCCCATGGCTGACCTCTCTGTGCTTTCTCCCGGTTGGTGTGTATATATTATATTGTGTATATCTCAGCCGCCAATCCTTCTTCTTTGTTCCTCACGGCTCCCCCCTCTTTTCTTGACTGCAATGTGTGTGTATATATATACACACAAATTAATCCTAAAGCCCAAATCAACTAAATTGTCCTTCAAGTTACTCAATTCTTCCATATATGATAAGTTAGTCCTTGAGTCAATTGCACATTCGGTCTTCAACTTTTTAGAGTGTACACTTTAGTCCTTTTTCTTCGTTTTATCTCAATATTCGTCCAATTGTTGCGTGATTGCTTCAATTCATCACTTTTCTTGATTTTGGGATAAAACCTGAAATAATAATAAATAAACACAAACTAAGTAGAATTTATTTGAGAAAAACAATATAATATCCTAATTTCGATAGATAAATAAGTGTATAAAATACACTTATCACTGCTCTACATCATTTTGTTTACTGCTTCTTGTAAATTTTATTTTACTTAGTAAACTGCTTCACTTACTTTCTGCAAATTATTTGTTTTAGTTAGTAAACTGTTTAACAAGTAATCTTACAAAAATTTGGTTTTGTTTTTGTATTTCCTAGATAAGATGTGTGGTTGAAAAATGGAGAGAAAAAAAATTTATAGTTAAAAAGTGGTTTAAAAAATGGTGTAGATTATAATTTGGTTTATAAACCAAAATATGCCACTTCACGAAATCACAGGTGCTTTGGGATGATTTTTTTTTTTAATTTTTTTATTAAGGTATTTTGGAAACGTGCAAAAGTCGTATTATATAACTTTCAGAGACTTTTTGAAGCAATTGTATTTTGACAAACCATACACCGTTGGAAAACTCAGATTGTACTTTCATTTGGAAGAAATGTTTTTCCGAAACCGCAATTGGGCTTTGAGTTATGAAGGTTTTTCTGAAATAGTGTGAAATTCGTTATATAACCTTCAAAAATCATAAAATCTTTCGAAGATTTCATATTTTATGGAACCATATAATATTGGAAAGCTCAATCGGTCTACTTTTATATGGAAGAAGCTGTTTTCCAAAATCACAATCGTCATTTGAATTATGAAGGTTGTTTTGGAATAGCGAGAAAGTCATGTTATAACCTCCAAAAACTCTTTGATTTATTGAAATTATCATATTTTGATGAAACCATACAATATTGAAAAGCTCTATCGTCCTTTGATATAGAATAAACAGTTTTTCAAAATCACAATTTTCCTTTGAATTATGAAGGTTTTTCGGAATAGAGAAGAAATCCTGTTATAACCTTCCAAACTCATCAATTTATTGAGATTACCATATTTTGACGAACTATACATGATTGATAAGCTCTATTAGTATACTATAATATGAAATATTTTTTTTTTAAAAAACATACTTGTTTTCTGAGTTATGAGGGTTGTTGGTGCACGATTTGACATGGAACATAAGTGATGATGTAAGGGTTGACGGGGCATAAATGTTGACGCCCAATCTGATGTTGAGTATAAACATCTTGCTTCACCGAATTACGAAGCATAAAGATGTGAGTTCGTGCACTACACGAATTGAAGACATGTAGAATTTGCATGATCTGAAGATACACAAAAGGTGCACGGTCTGAAAATCAGTTGATATGCACGACCTGAATATCAGTTCGTATAATTTCCCTAGGATACTGTAACTAGCAAGAGACGTGCATGACCTGGAAGTTAACCAAGCACACAACTTGGAGGTTGACTTAACCGGCACTTCTTCGATTGATATTCTGATATTAGGATAGCTGAACTAGTCAATTGCTTTGTACTTTGTAAAAACTCAAGGAGTTCAGTTAGGATGTACTGTCAAGTAGTCAATTATTGTAATAAGCTACTACACCCCTTTCTTTTCCAATAAATATAGGGGGAGTGTGACTCATAAGAGGATCCCCAACTTTGGTAATTCTAAGACAATACTAAATTTATACAAGTGTCATACATGAAGTCCAGATCGTGCACTACCTCGAATCTACCCGTTTCACTCATAATTTTCTGTTACATAATTGACACTTGATAAATGTATTTTATATACTTATCTATATGCCAAAAGCTGGATTTAATATGTCTGTTTAAGAATATTAATTATTCTTTTGGCATACATTTGTTTATATTCCAGAAAAGCAACCCAAAATTGAGGAAGTGATGCAAATGGAGCAAATATGGGAGAAATCTCAGAACTTGTTGGGTTTACTGATAGTAATTATGCTAGGGATGTAAATTATAGGAGTACTTCTGATTATGTGTTTATGATGGGTAGCGAGGTTGTTTCTTGGTCATCAAAGAAGCAGGAAGTTGTCTCTTTGTCAACAGTTGAAGCCGAGTTCTTTGCCAGAGCATCATGTGCTTGTCAAGCAGTATGGTTAAGTAGAATGCTTGAAGAATTAAATTTTCCTCAACTGGAAGCTACTGAAGTTTGTTGTGACAATATTTCTACCATTAAGAGCCTGTTTGGTAATGTGAAAAGTTTTGATTTTTGTGATTTTTATTTTATTTTTTGATGGATGTGTAGTTTAAAAAACTTTGAAAAGTTAAAAATTGTGGGCTTGACTAAAAATGGATGGTTAAGATTGAGTTTGAAAGTTGAAGTAAAAATTTTAGCAAACAGAGCCTAAGTTGTCAAAAAATCCAATGTTACATGGTAGAAGCAACTATTTCCTTCGTGATTTGACAAAGGATGACATCTTTGAGTTGTTACATTGTAGAAGTGAAGATCAGATTGCTGATATTCTAACCAAGCCCCTCAATATTGCTACATTTATGAGGCTGTGAATACTACTTTGTATGTGTTCTTTGAAATAAGTTGCTCGTGATACTACTGATGCACGTGGATTGACTTGCTGGAGTTTCTTAGTTAAACTGATGTCTTGATGACTATCAGTTTAAGGGGGGCAGTTGTTAGGTGTTTTTTGTTTTGAATTAGACTTGAATGAGTAAAAGTCCTAGTCTAGTAGGGGTTTGTTTTGTTTACAAGTCTTTAGGGAAATCCCATGAATTTAGGAGTTGTTAGTCATGGGTAGTTGTTCCAGATTTTTTGCTTAGTTTGTTTTGTACGCTCTATTTATACAGAGCTTCCTTCAGTCCATGATAATGCAATTCAGTTCCAATAATCCTTCTCTGTTTCATATCATTCTCTTCTTCTAACATGAAGAACAACACAAATTCAAGTCGTTGATTTGAAAGAATACCGAATTAAATTGATTAAATTAGAGAAACTCCAAAAAAGAACTAGGCTTATGCAAAACAATTGCCTCCAAATATAAAACAAAGAAGTTTAAATAGTAATCCTATCCCTAAACAATAATTATTATGAAAAGAAGAAAATAGACATAAAAACATAAAGAATCTCGTTTTACCTATTTAAATGATTTCAAAAGCCCAAAATCCATCATTAGCAGCAACAAAGTAACTGGTCCAATCCGTCTCATTGAGAGCTTTCCGAAAATATATAATGGGCCAAAATCAAAGTCGTTATGCAAATTCTATGCCCATTTCTTTAAAAATTTCGAACTCGAGCGATCCCCCTTGTCCAAGTAATCCAAAGCTCGATCTTCCATGCTATCACTACCAGATGCCATTGTAAGTCATATCTGGGAACTATTCTACTTAGGGCTTTGGAGCTTGATGCCTAAGAAAAATAGCCTCACCAGTTTCCGATCCTCACATTACACTACGGGATATCTTCTCTCGATTTCCCAAGACACGTGGGATACTCACATTGCATTACCATGTACAACTGCTTGATCAATATTGTTATCACTTTTCTAGTCTTTGGTTGAAATAGAGGTTCTAAGATATTTGACTAGTCACAGATACCATTGTCTCCTTGCACAATTTAGCTCAATTTAAATTGATTCCTAATTCCTATCAATTCTCCTAACCTATGTCTACCGTCAGGTTATTTGGTGAATGGGCAAACAATTTAAAGGTTAAACTTGGTTCGATCACTTCTTCATGGTGGATTTTCGAGGGTAAAGTGGGGGGGGGGGTTCTTATGTTGTTGTTGTAGGATGAGAGGGATGTTGCAATCATGTCATACTCAAAATTGCATATTGATGCAAGGGTTAGTTGATCGATAGGTATAGAGATGTGGTGTTTCGCTTGTTTCTATTGTAACCTAAGTGGGCAAGTATTAAGCCACGTCACTTTTTTGGGGAATTCCTTAGGCGTTTCCAAGGATTAAGTGAGGGTGCCCATGGATTAAGTGGCCAAGTATTAATTCATGTTACAAGGATTGCCTAATTCCTTGACATGTTCTATTTTCAAACACCACAAAGATTGAAAATCTTCAATAAGTTCTTGATGTTCTTGAAGAACAAGAAAAAGTGAATCATCAACCTTTAATTGAAAAACACTCTCAATAATATCAAATTTGTGTTTTACAATGAATGAAATTGTTTAAATATAGGGAAACACAAAAATAAACCTATCCTAGCTGCAATAGGGTTCAAAACATAATTAATAATTAATTAAACGTAATTAAAATAAAAATGCGAAAATCTGTTTCCAGTAGAACCACACGATCGCGTGGTTATACAACTCGCGATCACGTGGAATAAAGCTATAGTATTCTGCTTAAGCAACACGGGTTCGCATGATCACGCCTCGTTTCTCCCACTTGATCACGTGGTTTCAGTTTTGGCCTTCTCTTTTCAATTTCGTCCTTCGACTTGAATTTTTCCTTCCACCCATTTGTACAAGTGTTGGGACTTCTCTTATCATTTCTTGCTTGTTCTTTTGAGTCACGAAACTTTTGTTTGCACTTTGGTTCCTTGTAACCTAATCTCTTCTTTGAGTTCCTATCTTGGTTCACATCATCCTCTTTCTCTTGAAAATGATTCGACCTCGAACCAGCATCTGGACCAACTTTCATGTATCTTCTGCTTTTGTTGACTTGATGAACATGTGTATGCTTCGTGCTTTCCTTCAACTTTCTGGGTTGTCCATTCTTGCTAATCAATTTATCCCCATCTTTAAGTTTGAAATTTGATTTGGGTACCTGTAAAACAGAATTAGCTGATCTAGGGAGGGGTTTTTTTTACCATGGCTAAATGCACGGAATGGATCTTTGTACATCAACTGTTGTGCAAAGAAACTCATTTTTGTGGTGGACCCTCTTTTCATTTTCTCTCTACAGTCATTCTCTCCTTTTTCCTGAGGTCGGAGCCTCAACTATCTTTTTTTCACTTTTCTCTACCTCTTCTTTTTCTGAGGCCATCGCCTCAACCCTATTCTATTTTCCCCCTCTAACTCACTCTTCAATTTTAATTGATCCTCACGGACCTACATTGGTGACAATGGGGCAAGAGTAAATTATTTTTCCACTCTTCACAAAGTTGTATTGATTTTTAAACTCATCATGTACCACTGCCCTATCATGTAGTCATGACCTCCGAACAAGACATGCCCAACATGCATAGACACTTACTTCATCTCTATACCCCAAAGGTAAATTTTACCTTAACTTGCCTGTTCACCTTAAATTCCTCGGATTCATTCACTATAATTTGTAAGGCTTAAGATGTTTAAACATAGGTAACCACAACTTCTCAACCAAGACAGTACTGACAACATCAGTGCAACTTCCCCCGATCAATCACCATACACCGCACTTTATTATTTACAAGGCACCTAGTATAGAAGATAGTATCTTTTTACTCAGCCACTTCATTCACCTTAATTCTAGTACTAAGATCATGCCTATTAACAAAAACTTCACCTACTACAGCATATGTTAATTCATCACTATCACTAGCATTATCTAACTTAGGCATTCCTTCATATTCTTCATCAGACACAATCTCCCAATGATGCATAATCATTACTCATTTATTTGGACATTGTGAATCAATGTGTCCTGAATCCAAACATTTAAAACATTTTATATTTCTATCCTTAGTAGGTTGGGAATCAGAAATATCTTTACCTTTAGGTATTGTTTCCTCCCTCCCTTTTGGGACATAATCTTCATTACTTTCCCGTTTTAGTTGTGAAGTAAGATAAGATCCTGAAGATTGTATTGCTGCCCCTTTTCGCTTCAATTTCCTTTCAACCTCATTGCCATGTGCATCATGTTCTCTAACTCCACATAATGTTGTAGCTCAATCACAGTAACTATATCCCTATTCAACCTACTGAAAACCTAGTCATTGTAGCCTCCCTATCCTCCACAATATTGGTCCTAATCATGGTGATCTCCATATCCTTATGGTAATCCTCTACACTCCTAGAGCCCTGAGAAAGACCTTGCAGTCTTTCGGGAGCAATTCATCCTACCCGAATGCAGCATACAACTCTCAATTGTATTGAGCTAGATGTCCATATAGTAGTGATTAGGAATAAACTTCTTCCTCATAATCACCTTCAACTCATCCCAGGTTTCCACATGCCTTTCATAATTCCTCCTTTTACACGTCATCAGTTGATCCCACCGAATGATGGAATAATCAATCAGCTCTATCGGTGCCATTTTCACCTTCTTTTTCCTCCGAATAATTGTAGCAATCATACATTAATTTCACATTCTTCTCCCAATCTAGATACAACTTAGGATCACTCATCCCTTGGAAAGATGGTATTGTCATCTTGATATTCCCAAGGTTCTCTGTGACGACCCCAAAACCCTCCACTTAAAAGATAACATTTATTTGAAATTTTGGATAAAATTTAAAATTTTTGGCGTGCGAAACCTTAGGTGTTGACACTAGTGTCGAATTGAAGCTACCCTTTTGAGTTAGTGTCAATACCAATACAAGGGGTGTCGACACCAGCGATATTTTCGAGGTAAAAATAGTTTTGGTGTTGAGATCTAGGGCTTCGATGTCGACACGTAATAATCAAAACCAACATTTTTTACATTGAAATGGGTAGCTTGAATAGTATATTTGTTAAAAACATAAAACTTACTACATATATAAATTATTAAACTATATTACAGCCGAGTTTTAGAAAGAGGCTGCAAAACAACTCAAAACTTCCTCTTCCTTTTTTTTTTTTTTTAACAAAACTAAACAAAAAACAAGTTACATTACTTCAGACTTCTTCACCGAAAAAGTCATCAGAGTATTCATACTCCATTGTAGAACTATCATATAAGTCTACATAAAAGTGTGAACGCATAAAATGGGATAAAGTCGGAAAGTCACGGTACGCCTGCTATGTGTGAATCTCCACCACATAAATATAATGTTTTCCACCGGCCGACTCAATTCACTCCCGAGAGATAACTTCAAAGTTATCAAAGTGCAGCATCTACAAGTTAGAAAACATGGAAAATGTGAATTGACAATTCAATGAGTAATTCGATAGACATGTAAGTACTTTTCAAAATTATGATTTCAGGACTCGATTATAGATTATCTCCTCTACCCCAAAGCACTTAACATATTCAAAACACGGATATCAATAAAATGGCCATAATATAATCATGCTACTTAGGATTTCATTATCCTCTAGGAATTCTACATACTCTCATCTTTCTCACTATTCGACTCCAATAGGGTTACTAGATCTAGATCACCATTTCGTTCGTCGGAGCCTTGGAGTCGCAACATCCTCAAGACACATATCGATATCCCATAGTCATACATTGATTATCGAGGGGGCTAGAGTTCAAATCTATAATCTTTATTTGTAAATGATTCTTTTGTGAATCAGATCACATTCAATATCATCATCAATATGAATCAAAAGCATTTCATCAAATCAACTTCGTACATAATGCAACACGTAAAGGGTGTGTCGAATACTCACAATTTTGATAATTATACAATATATATCAACCTAAAAAATCATAGAATAACTTCATACCATAATCATAACTGAAAATAAATGGGGTTTCTACATAGATGTCGATATAGGTGTCGAAACCATGTTCATCGTTCTTTATTTGGTGTCGACACCAAATCTCCAAGTGTCGACACCAAGAGTATATTCAGAGACTAGAACTTCGTTCCTGTGATTCTTTTGATCCCCAAACACATATTTTGATAAACAACTTTGAAGAAACACGTTTGGAGATCAAAAGGAGGGTTTAAATGGATTGAAACATCATTTTGACAAGAAATCAATACCTAGAGTTTTTGGAAAAGATGGGAAGATTTCTGCAGTGTTTTCAATCCGATTTTTGGTGTGTTTTTTATTTCAAAATCACCTCTATATATAGAGGGAATAGGTTACACGAAATGGGATAGAATTTATGGATGTAGAAGATTTGGGACTTAGCTTCAAGGTTAAGGAATAGAGGCTATCATTGCTAAGCTTGAGGTGGAACTAATTTACCATGCAAGCTGGAGCTGGACAAGGAAGCTAGGAGGTGATTCATGTGAGCTATAGACGAAGATAAAGGTATAGGGAGCCACCTCATGCTTCACTTTTCCAGATTTCACAGTTTCGAGTTGTTGTCTTTGAGCTCAGTTTTGAGGTAGTAAACAAGCTCCAAATTGGGTGTTCTTGGTACCATTTCAAAGTACTCATGTATTAATTTCATATGAAATTTATCTCACAAGATTTGGTTAACCAAAGAGAATTTTATGGCATCCCAGACTTGGCTACTTGAAACTGCCTTTTCAAGTCGTACAACGAGGAGCCAACTTTGAAATTTCACCAAGGGCTGTACAATAATCGAAATGACAAACGGATTTCATATTCTCAAAGTTCTCTCCGAGTACTTATCCATACATATAAAATATGCATTTATCGGAGGTCAAAAGTGGTCAAATGGATCTCCTAAAAAAAGCGTTAAATCACATTTTTCGTAACATTTCATTTTCAAAATAATTTCATTTTTCTTTCCTAAATATTTCGTAAAATAAAGTAAATTCTAAAAATAGATTTATCATGTAATCATGAACAAATAAGGACGTCATAATTTTTCAGGGTGCTACATTCTCATCCACTTCATCTTTATCCCTATGATGTCTTCTATGACCTCTTTCATGCATATCTCATCCATCTCATCTATCCCTTCTTCTTCTCACATTAGCCATGGAAGATTGGAACATTGTCTCCCTCACTTCCTACTCCCTCATCATCAATCCCAAATCTATACCCAAGATTGTTTTTTCTCGCCTATTCTCCCTCCTTATTCTAGGGGCTGTTTGAGATTGTTCCCTGCGCAAATAATGAGCAATATATTCATCTTGCCTATCCATCCTAGTCATCACCTTCTCAAAATTTTCCTGCAGGGCTTCCATCATGTTAAATTACTTAGATTGCTTGTTGTCACCCCGATGACGCTAATGATCGTCTCCTGCAAGATCGTTTGTTGTCACCCACCGATGATGATGATGATGATGATGATGATGATGATTTCTTCCTGACAAACATGGTTAGTTATCACAAAAAAAATAAAGTTTCCTCACATGTTTTAATGCTCGTGTATCATTCTATTTGACTTTTCCCGATAATAAACTCACCACTCTTGTCTTTTACCACTCTTTATCCCTATTTTAAGTTCCTCAAAGAACTAATTAAGGACTCAAGAAACAAGACATTGGAAGACACAGAGAAGAATGAAATTGAGAAATTCTAGAAATTCTTTTAGAATCTTCTGCAATTTTCGAAATTTATGTGTGGATATTCGAAATAAAAATTAAAAAATATATATATATTTTTCTCACCCAAGAATTCGATTACGAATACAGCAAAACAAGCGAAAATATTTGGATGAAAATTGAGCACAAATAACGTACTTGAGTTGAGTGAAACATTGGACGATACATGATTGAAGAGGCAGTTTATTGATCCAAAGTAGTGGATAGTTACGGACGGTTATGAAACGAGAATCATGTAAGTGGATATCATTAGAGTATAACAGACATGAAGCGAAATGAAAAAGAACTACGAACACAACTCTCAAATAGAGGATATGTAATTTTCTTATCTTAGGTTTTAATAAATTTCCTTAGTTAACTTTGTATGCTCGCGCCAATTGGAGACAAACTGTAAATTTAAGTCTTTCTAAATCAAATACCCCTTGTTGAGGTTTTTTGTCACTTACACATCGTGTTAATCCCCTTTTTAATTGTTAACACGAAAACGTCGCGAAACAGTTATTCGTCACCAATGATGATAATTCTATAACTAATAAAGTGACGGAATATGTTGTTTTATCTCTATTGATATGTCAAAAGAGAAGAAATCATAGAAACTCTTCACCCATGTTTTGATTCAGTTTTTCAATCAATTTAGCTTTTTGTTTTTGGTACAAGTTTACATTTCTTCAAATCATTTTTTAATCATACACATTTTTCAAAGTCACTTTTCAACAAGATATTTTACCTCAAAAGCAAAATATCATTTGTTTATAAACAAAGAAAAATTGTCAAAGCCACTTCTATGACACCACCAAATAGTCAACTTGTTTTGTCTGGTGAATCATTTCTTAGTTGAAATTCGCACATGTTATTTTCAAATACTACCTCTGGTGTGGTCTTTCTACTAAAGTTCTTACTATTATTATTTTATTATTATTATTATTATCAGCATCATCAACGTGTTATAATCATCTTTTCCACATGCCAAGGGGAATAAAACTTGGAAATAACAATCTCAGTGGCAATATCCCAGCAGAAATAGGGCAGCTGAAGCAGCTTCATCCGCAATAACAATTCAATGGAAGCATTCCCAATCAATTGTCCCATCTCACTAATTTACAGAAATTGGATATGTCAGAGAAACTTTATTTCTCGTCTTCGTTCAGTTTTGGAAACAATATTGATCTGCAAGCGAAATTCCAAGGGGTGGACATTCCCTTCCAGTTCATTTGAGGGGCGGGAATCCTAACGCTTCCAAGTGAATATGTATGTATGTATTCAGGATTTCATTACTGCGTTGCGTTGTCTCATAGATTAATATATGTACTAGCAATTTTGGTTACAATGAAAGAAAGAATCTAGAATTTCTTACAATGGATGGTCAGTTGAATTCTCAAAGCAGATTCTTGACCTTGAAACAAGAGACAACGTAGTCGAAATCTTGCTTTAAGAGGAGAGGATGTTGGCTTGGCGTACAATCAGATGGCAAAACTAGAAAATTGACTCTTCTTCCCAAACAAACACTTGCTATAATATAATCAAATCAATTATCCTCCTCTCATACTAAGTGCTGCCTGCACCCACTAAGTAAAGGAATCTCCACAAAGGGCTGCTTAAGCAGAACAGAATCAAAGAATGACACAGAGACAATGGCTACTTTCCTCTTCATTCTCTGTATCCCATTTTTCACTGCGGAAAACAAATTTAGCATTAAAGAAATAATTTCTCCTATACCTATTGCATGCTCTGCTTCTAAGTATCCTCTCATTCTGGTAGGTAAAGAAATTAACAGTAAATAGAAACAGTGTCATGACAAGGAAATGCATATTCAACTATCTCAAGGATAAAGAATCACTCTCTATCTTTTGGTTCATAAGGGAGGGGAGGGGTAGTTTGCATTAAAAGTAATTAAAGATTTGTGCATGTAGAGAATAGACTACAACTTTTTCATATTTGCAATGCTTAAAACACTTGATATTCTCACTCCATATAACAAACTACACTCAATTGGTACGTATCTAATCTACTTTGTTGAAAGATATTTCTTTAGCAGGAAAGTTTTTCCAACGGTCACCAAACTACCATTTTTGCCTCATGTTATATGTAAATTAAAATTAAGATGCCTCTCTCTCTTTTCCGACTTCTTATTTTCTATACAGCTCATATCTTAAACGTTGATAAATTCTATAATGAGGTTCAATAATCATATATGAGCTTATAAATAAAATAATTTAGTAAGGTGGAAAATGCAGTAGTATCACTGGCGGACCCACAGTGGGTCCTAGTGGGGCCTGCCACTAAAATTTTAATTTTTTTTTTGTTTTTTTTGGTGGTTGGAAAGATCTATGAAAATAGTGAACTAGTTTGTAAAATGTTAGATTCTTATTTCTTAATTCCTTTCTTGTGACTTTATTGAATATTTATGATTTTATAAATCAACTGAAATATTGAATTAGCCAATGAATTATGATTTATGAACTGATGATTTATGATTATAAATGCTGAATTTTGAATTATTTAGAATTTATGAAGTATGTAATGGGGTGACTTTGTTAAATATTTGCATATTTGCAATAGTTAGTGAGTTGATTTGTTGAATATTTGCTCACAATTACGATTCCCAATTAATTTGTGTATTTGCAGTATGATTTATAAACTGGTGTTTGTTGAATATTTAGTACATTTGTCTTGTGTGAATTTGAGTTTTTTCCTTATTTTTTATCTTTTCCTTTAAAAAAAAAAACCGGAGGCATTGCCCTCGAACCCCCGTAAAATTCGTCGCAAAAAATACATGCTCTTCTCTGTGCCCCACTAGTATAAAACGTCTGCATCCGCCATTGAGTAGTATGTTCCACTCCAAGATGGAAGTGTTTCATGATGTTTCAAACAAGATCCAAAAACCAAAACCAAAAAATGAATAGATTTGATGTTCTGTTTTGAGGGTTCTTTCAACTAAAAAAAGCATTGATATATAGATCCAAAAAAGGATACAAGAAAATGAAATGAATACATTTGATGTCTGTGAAAAACATCAATACAAATCTAACGCCTCTTGTAGTATGAAGTTTCAGTCCAATTCTCTAAAGTTCTAAAAACCTATGCCATTTTCCTAGCATATTCTACTGACTGGTTTGTTCTCCAATCTTGCATTGCTTGGTGGACTACTAGGGTAGTGCCCGTTTTTTACTAGCAACTAAAAGAAGTTATTTCACTTCTTTAACCGACTATGCTTTTTTCCAGCTTCAAGTAGTACCAAAAGCTCTGGAAGATGTCGTTAGGGACCTAATGTTGAAGAGCAACCTGATGGAGAAAAAACACGGCACTGTCTTGACGCTTTAAAGCCTAAGAAGGTAATGATGTGAAAACTCAACCTTAGTGGTGTTTAGTTGAGTTTATTTTGAAACAATTTTCAAAATAAATTTAAAATAAATAAAGTCCATCAAAGGATTGAACTTCATTGTATATTGGAAAACGATTCGCCTGAACTGAATTCTACACCATAATTTGTGAGTGAGGATAGCGAATAATGCTTCAAGTGAAACTATAGTGTTTCTTGATTTTCATCTCTATTATGTGATTGTGAAATCAGATATTTTTCCAATTGAATACACAAGACAAACCACCTTCTTAGACGCTTACATGGTTTTGAAAGAGGAAGTCGAGTAAACAAAGTCTTTTTAAATATTCAATTGGAAAGGAAGTACATTGTTGGGCAATTGATCTGATTAAAATTGGATGGACCGGAATTGATGAGCCCATATTTTTCAGTCCAGTTTTTTGGAGCCAATGTTATACAATTAAAAGCTGAAGCCCAAGTCCGGATCATTACCTTCAGCCGGTCCATTACTGTTCTACCGGATCCTAATCCATTTATCACCACCGCCTCACCTAAGCCGTTAGATCATATGGATTCATCCAGTTCGTCCATTTGTAATGAAAAGAAAAGGAGACGCTCTGCATTCATCATTCCAGACGCCTCTACTTTCTGATACAAACCCTAACTCTCTCATCCCTTAGGCGATTTTCAATTGCCTCCGTCTGTACTTAGTGATTTCTGATGATTTCTTCCTGAAAATCTTAGATCTTGAATGTATATTCTTTGTGGTAGTATTAGATACTGATTTTATAACAATCAGTATACAAATTTTTGAGTTTGGTCAGAGTATTCTGAAACTCATTTGATTCTTTGTGATTTTATGTTCGAATTCTTGTTTTCAGGAAGTTTCATGTATATTTTTGAATTTTGGTTTCTGGGTTTGTAACTTTACGTTTCTGAATAAAGTTGATTTGATCTTTGTGGTTAATATCATATTCTTGTTCTTTGTGGTTTGATTCTGAGCCTTTAATTCCTATCAGTGGTATCAGATCCTTAGGGTTCTTTAAATACGCTGTGGTTTGACTCAGATTTCTTTTTGGATCCAGATCTGTTCTTGGAAGATCTAGGGTTTTCTGGACGTTGTTGAGTTTTTTTTTTTTAATGATTTAGGGTTTCTGGCTCTTTCGTTAAACTTTGAAGAAAATACTTTTCTTGAGTTGTTTAAACCTTTTCTGTAAATCGTGTTTTTGTATTTTTCTGAAAATATTTTGAGAGAAATTTTCAGATTTAAATTCTTGAAGATTTTTGTTTAAATCTTTTGACACTCTGATTTTGTGGATATTTTTCGTTGGAACCTATTTTCAAAATTAGGGTTTCTGGTAATTTTTTGAGTATCTGGATCTTATTTCTGAATCTATATTTTCTGAGGATCTTGAGACTCAGAATATTTTTCTCTCTCCCAAATTCCTCCGTTGAAGCCTATAACTAGGACCCCTAGCTTACCTTTGTCCAGGATTTCATTGAGAATCCGGGAATCTGAGGAAGTGTGGGAATATCCAGTATAGGTTGAGGGATATACTGGAAGGACATTTTTATCAGTATACTGTCTTTGAACATTTTTCCTTGATTGAATAATTAGAACTGTTGAATTGAGATCACCTTGATTATTTTGTTTGCTGAAAACTGTGTTCTGAATATTAGCAAACTTTCTTGAATATAAGTACTTGACATTGTGATATTGTCTTACTTGTGATTGTGACCTGCATTATTATTTACTGTCTGACTATCTGTTCTTTGAACTACTAAAGCTCAATAACTTGAAATATTTTCAAATCTTGGTCATTATTTCAATGACTACTTTAAAGGTAGATGTTGAAATATGGAATGGCAAAGGGGATTTCAACCTCTGGAGTCAAAAATTGCGAGCTTTACTACTTCAAATGAAATGTGCTAAGGCAATTGATAAATCTTGGCCCCTTGATACCCCTCAGGACAAACAACTTGAAATGGATGAAACTGCATGGAGCACTTTATTTTTACACTTATCTGATAATGTTATTAGACAAGTAGGCAAGACTAAAACTACATCTGAATTATGGGATAGGTTGGAAGAACTTTATGATACTGTGTCTTTGCCTGATAAGTGCTTTCTTTGGAAACAATATTTCTCTTTTAAATTTGATCCATCTAAGGATGTAGAAGAGAACATGAGTAGGTTTACTAAGATCACACAAAGTCTATTAAATTGTGATGAAAAACTTACTGATGAACAAAAGGTTGTTTGTTTATTGAATGCTATGGGGGATAAGTTTAAAGATTTAAGGAATGCACTGGAATATGGGGGCAGAAGTTAACCACTGAGATAGTTCATACATCCCTTAAGAATAAAGAGTTAGAGTTTAAACACAATCCTAAGGAAGCCTATAATGTGATAGGTACCTCTAGGAAGAAGAACTCTCCTAGACTGAGCAAGACTGGAACTAATTTCAATAAAAATTGGAATACTTCTAGCAATAATAGGGATTGGAATAACAGGCCTGTGAAAGGAAATTTTCAAAATAAAGGCAACTTCAACAGGCCTAGAGACAGTAATTTTAGAAGTCAACCTGGTTTCAGAAATCAAGATAATAATGCTAAAAATTATAATAATTTCAGAAACCAGAACAATTTTAGATCTCAGGATAATAATGCTGGTACTTCTAATATAGATAAACCACCTAGAATTTGCTTTTATTGTGGCCAACCTGGACATCATATTAAATACTGTTTTAAAAGGAAAAATGAATAGGGAATCAGTAATCAGACTGAGGCTGCAGTGCAAGATAATAATAATAATGGGGTGGTTTATGTCACTACTGAGTCAGATAACAAAAATGAATGGATTCTAGATTCTGGTTGTACTTTTCACATGTGTCCTGAAAAGGATATGTTTGCTGATTTCAGTAATGAGTGTCTTGGTTCTGTGAAACTAGGCAATAATATTTCTTGTGATGTGAAAGGTATTGGAAAAGTTTTGTTACATCTTGAAAATAAAAAAACTCTTATTTTGAATAAAACCAGATATGTTCCTGATTTGAAAAGGAACTTGATTTCACTTGGAGTTTTAGATTCTGAATCTTTTGAGATCAGAATGCAAAATGGCTTTTTGAGTATTTTTAAAAATAAATGCTTGATTATGAGTACTCCCAAAATTAATGGGATTTATATATTGAATGCCTTGCCTGTTTAAGCTAAGTCTTTTAATGCTGTGTTTGATTTGAATAAAACTGAGTTATGGCATAAAAGATTAGGACACATAGATCAAAAAGGACTTAAACTACTTGAGACCAAAGGTGTATTTGGTAATGATGTGTTGCATAAACTAGACTTCTGTGGAAAAATGTGTGTTAGGCAAACAGAAAAGAAGTTCTTTTGGTAAAGGTATTCATAAATCTACTGATGTGCTTGAATATGTGCATGCTGACTTGTGGGATCCTGCTCCTGTGGGTTCAGTTTCAGGTTTCAGATATTTTCTTCTCATTGTAGATGACCTTTCTAGGAAAACCTGGGTACATTTGTTAAAAACTAAGGATGCTACTGTGTCTGTTTTCAAAAATTGGATCATCTTAGTTCAAAATTTGAAAGGAAAAAGAGTCAAAACTATTAGAACTGATAATGGTTTAGAATTTTGTAATCAAGAGTTTGATTCTTTTTGTAGTACCTTAGGTATTCTTAGGCATAGGACTGTTGCCTACAGTCCACAGCAAAATGGGGTTGCTGAAAGAATGAATAGGACACTTCTTGAAAGAACTAGGTGTCTTTTACTGGACTCAAATTTACCTAAAATTTTTTGGGGTGAAGCAGTCAAAACTGCATCCTATTTGATAAATCTTTCTCCCTGCAGTGCTATTGATTTTAAGATTCCAGATCAAATCTGGAATAATTATCTTCCTGATTTTTCAAAATTAAAAGTTTTTGGTTGTACTGCCTACTCACACCATTCTGAAACTAAACTTGACTCCAGGTCTTTAAAATGTGTTTTTCTTGGTTATGGAGAAGGAGTCAAGGGCTATAGGTTATGGGTCAGGGATCAGGGAGGTTACAGAGTCATTTTGAGTAGGTCTGTGGTCTTTAATGAAAATGATTTTCCTTGCAAAAATGAAAAATTGTCTGATCCTGTTAAAGAAAAAGATTTCATTACATCTGAGCTGAGTGCAGACCATTTAAGTGATGAAAATGGCCTGCCCAATACTCAGCTTCAGGTGGAGCAACCCCCACAGTCTCCAAATGTCATTCCTGAACCTGAACATGAACCTGCAGGCTTTGAACCACAACTTGATGATATTCCTGAAGTTGAAACTAATCTTGAAAATTATCAATTGGCTAGGGATAGACCTAGAAGAGAGATTAGACCACCTCCTAGGTTTGAGGATCCTGATTTTGTGTCTGCTTTTACATATTCTGATCCTATTTTACTTGAACCTCAATCCTTTGAAGAAGCTGTGTCTTCTAAGGATTCCAAACTATGGCTTGCAGCAATGCAAGATGAAATGGACTCACTTTTAAAGAATGGTACTTGGATTTTAGTCAATAGACCTGAAAATAAAAGGATAATTGACTGTAAATGGATTTTTAAACTGAAAGAAAGTGAATCTAAGGATTTGAAACCAAGGTACAAGGCTAGACTTGTAGCAAAGGGTTTTTCTCAAAAGGAGGGAATTGATTTTAATGAAATATTTTCACCCGTTGTTAAATACACATCCATCAGAATTTTATTTGCTTTGGTTGCACAATTTGATTTAGAACTTGAGCAAATTGATGTGAAAACTGCTTTCCTATATGGTTCTTTAGATGAAACTATCTATATGCATCAACCTAAAGGATTTGAAAAAGGGAAAAATTCTGATTTAGTGTGTTTGTTGAAAAAATCATTGTATGGTTTGAAACAGGCTCCTAGGCAGTGGTATAAGAGATTTGATTCTTATATCCAAAGCCTAAATTTCCAGAAAAGTAAATATGATTCTTGTTTCTATTTTAAAATTGACAAAACTGATTTCATTTATTTGCTTCTATATGTGGATGACATGCTGATTGCTGGACCAAATATGCATGATATAAATGTTCTTAAAGATAATCTGCTTTCTGAATTTGAAATGAAGGATATAGGAAATGCTAAAAGAATACTTGGCATGGATATTTTTAGGAATAGACAATCTGGGAAACTGTTCTTGAATCAGAAACATTACATAGAAAAGGTCTTAAACAGATTTTGCTTATCTGAATCCAAACCTGTATCTTTACCTTTGCCTGCACATTTTAAATTGTCTATTGAGCATTGTCCAAAGTCTAATGATGAATTGCATAGAATGAAAAATGTGCCATATTCAAATGCTGTTGGGTCTGTTATGTACTTAATGGTCTGTACCAGACCTGATATAGCATTTGCTGTAAGTGTTTTAAGTAGGTTTATGAGCAATCCTGGTGAATTGCATTGGGAAGCTATGAAATGTCTTTTAAAATATTTGAAGGGTTCTGCTAGACTTAGTCTAGTGTTTTCAAAACCCAAAAATGATTTTAAACTTAAAGGTTTTGTTGATTCAGATTTTGCTGGAAATGTTGATAACATGAAATCAACATCATCTTATTTCTTTACCTTAAATTCCTCCTGTATCAGCTGGAAATCCCAGCTTCAAAAACTTGTTGCCTTATCATCAACTGAAGCAGAATATATAGCTGCTACAGATGCTGTTAAGGAATGTTTATGGTTAAAGGGTTTATTATCTGAAATTGATTGCATTTCTGATTCTGAAGTTGAAATATGTTCTGATAGCATGAGTGCATTACATCTGTGTAAAAATCCTGTTTTTCACAATAGGTCAAAACATATTGATGTTAAGTTTCATTTCATTAGGGACATCATTGATAAAGGTATTGTGAAACTTGTTAAGATATCAACACAGGTTAATCCTGCAGATGCAGGAACAAAGATTATTTCTATTAACAAATTTAAAGATGCACTGAGTTTTTTGAACTTAATTGAATTTTGATACTTGTCCGTTATGTTTTATCAGATACTGGTTTTCAGCTCAATTGAGGTGGAGATTGTTGGGCAATTGATCTGATTAAAATTGGATGGACCGGAATTGATGAGCCCATATTTTTCAGTCCAGTTTTTTGGAGCCAATGTTATACAATTAAAAGCTGAAGCCCAAGTCCGGATCATTACCTTCAGCCGGTCCATTACTGTTCTACCGGATCCTAATCCATTTATCACCACCGCCTCACCTAAGCCGTTAGATCATATGGATTCATCCAGTTCGTCCATTTGTAATGAAAAGAAAAGGAGACGCTCTGCATTCATCATTCCAGACGCCTCTACTTTCTGATACAAACCCTAACTCTCTCATCCCTTAGGCGATTTTCAATTGCCTCCGTCTGTACTTAGTGATTTCTGATGATTTCTTCCTGAAAATCTTAGATCTTGAATGTATATTCTTTGTGGTAGTATTAGATACTGATTTTATAACAATCAGTATACAAATTTTTGAGTTTGGTCAGAGTATTCTGAAACTCATTTGATTCTTTGTGATTTTATTTTCGAATTCTTGTTTTCAGGAAGTTTCATGTATATTTTTGAATTTTGGTTTCTGGGTTTGTAACTTTACGTTTCTGAATAAAGTTGATTTGATCTTTGTGGTTAATATCATATTCTTGTTCTTCGTGGTTTGATTCTGAGCCTTTAATTCCTATTGTTGACCACAAAATCCGGCTGGACCTTGGACCAACACGTCTCAGCTCCTCCCTCTTGAACACGTGGATCTCCTGCGCACTAAGACAAACAATCAGCTTGCAAAGGGGGCCGAGGTAGCTCCCGTTTGCACTCCGATGCCTAAGTCAGTGCTCATTTTAGGCAAATATATATTGGGTGCGGGAAATAAAAGTGTGTAAAAGAGAGAAAAGGGAGTGAGAGAAATATATAGTTAAGAGTGAGAAAATTGCTAACCCCCTACTTGGAGGCAATTGTGCTTCATTTATAGTGGAACTTCTTGTCTCGGATTGCGACACGTGGCATACTTTACACTTGTCATCACCCTAGCTTATGGATGTGACATTCTTGCTTTTCAATCGTAATCATTGCTACACTTCGCAGGGGATGGGCGCCTGTCACATCCGGGTAAATGCAGTGTCCCATCACTGACTCCATCTCTCTCTTCTGGTCAATGCCAAAAAGCGCCCCGGCTGAGTATAAAGCACATCGGCTGGGCGTTAACCAGGTCGGTTAAAGAGGCTAGCTTGGCATACCACCTCGGCATTCATCTTAAGGTGATATTCCAGGCCTCAGCTGTGGGTTAAGGTCCATTGGGCCATTATTGGGCCTTCGCTGGCGGATCACTGTACCTTTCTTTGGGCCCGGAGTCAACACTAGTCCCTCAAATCCGAAGGGATCATTCATGGTCGTGTAGGATTTGCCATGATTTCACAGCATTAACTTTCTAGGGAATCAATAATGAAATTTCTTAGGTAAGGCTCGGATCCATATCATAGCCGACCTTCTGCCTCGGATTTTCTTTCCCTAATGGCTAGGATCGTATCAGCGCATTCCCTAGGCGGCGCGGTCAACTCACAGAAATTATCGATATTTATTTTCAAGAGGAATATATATATTCATATAAAATGAAAGGGGGGGGCATTATTTCGCAGCGCGTGGCGTTCACTATGGTAGCTGAACGGTTTTGTCCCTCCCTTTGACGGCTGGCGCTTTGATTAACTCACTTTCCAAGGAGTATGGGTTACCCATATTAACCACGCGGTTCACGAAAATCAAGGAATGTAGATTGTTGGGATTCCTATAAATCCTTCTTCATTTTACCACTTCACTTTTTACCATTTTCTCATAACCTTTGTAGCAGTGCTTTCGCGAGAGCTTGCGCCGTTTCTCTCTTCCTTGTGATTCTCGTGTCTTTTCTTCAAGGGTTCACTACACAGCATCCACTCTTAGCGTTTCACAGTTTTTCTTGGCGAGCTCTTCGTTCCAAGTGCACAGTGTCAAGCATTCGCCTTTTGAAGGTAAATCTCTTGACCCCTGTACATGCAAGACTTTCTTATTTTTAGTTTCTTATTGTGGGTTTGAAAACTTTGTTTTTGCATTTTGTTTTTCTTTTGTTGAGTCTGACTTTCTTTTTAAAACAAAAAAGAAAAATGGAAAGAGTTGGGGGAACGGGTTCACAGGAAATGTTAGCGATGGCGGTTCCCATCAGAGGTTTCTGTCCCATCTCTTTATCGGTTTTTAGCTCCCGTTTCTTTAGGGAGCAGGTTAAGAGGAGAAATAGGAAAAACAGTGGCATAATTTATTTGAGTGATTCTGACAGCGAAGAAGAAAAACACCAGAACTATATGGCTCATCTATCATCCGAGGAGGAATCCGCGCTAAGAGAGCTCCGAAGCAAGCGAGAAAAGGATTTGGGAAAAGAAAAGGTGGCGAGCTCCTCTTCGGGTCACCAGGACCTCGGCTTGATTGTTAGGGCACCGTTTAGGGCGCACAGGGAAGAGTTGGGTTTGACTGCGGAGGAAATTGCTCAGGTAGAGGATTGGGTTGACCAGGTCAACAAAGTTTCGGGCTACCATGTTGATCCCGATCCAAACCCAGAGTCATGGGAAAGCAGTGAGGTTGCTACTGAAATCCGAAGGATCGATTTGGCTGCGGCTTCGGCAAAATTCAGATTTCCAGAAGGGGTCCATTTGGTGCATCCTACCCCTTCCTGCCGACCTTGCAGCCCTTCCCCAAGCCAGGCTGCTATATGCTACGACGCCCTTTCTTGTGGGATGAGGCTTCCCCTGCATCCCTTCTTTAGGGCATTGCTTAGGAGCTATAACTTGTGCCCCTACCAGCTGGCCCCCAATTTCTGGACTCAGGCTGTGGGGACTTGGTTGGTGTGGCAAGAGGTCAACCCTGACCATCCCATCTCACCGCACATCATTCACACTCTCTACACTTTAAAGAAATCAGTTAGGAGGGAGAGAGACGTGAGATCGGATGTCAAAGACTGGTATTATCTGTCCCCCAGAGGCTCTTATACTCCCGTTATTACCGGTCACCCTACCTCGATAAAGAACTGGAGGAACCAGTGGTTCTGGGTTGCTGGGGAGTGGCAGAATTCCCCTGTGGACCCTAGTCCAGAAATTACAGTTCCCCGGACTCTTTCCATACCTAGTGAGTCTTGTATTTACTTTAGGGTCTTTAAGTGTCATGCGTCTTTTGCTCTTTCATCCATACTTATTTTTCTTGACTGCTTCTTAACATATTATTTCTTATGGCAGGGGACACTTTTGCCCATCTCCTTCCTGACGCAGATCTAGCGGCAGTAAGGCGTATATTTTCCTACAGGGGCACCTTCCAAGGGGTCATCCAACAGAACAAGTTATTTGTGAAACACGGCCTTATGCGAGCCATGAGTAAGTTCTCCTCCTTATTGCTGTTACATCTTGTATTCTTTTCTGTTCATAACCCCATTGTCCTCTTTTCCTTTTTAGGTTCCAAAGAATTCCCAAAGATTTCTTTGAAGGGCCTCATGGCCACGAAAATCCCTCCAGCTCTGCGCCACGGGAGCGAGGTTGAAAGGAAGCAGAAAGCGGTTTTGGCCGACCTGCAAATTGGGGTGGCAAAGGAAGTGTCTGAGAAGTCTACTGCCCAACTTCAGGGCCCTTTTCCAGCTCTACTGCCACTGCCCACTCTGCTGCCAGTGGGTCCCCAACAGCCCAACATTGCTGGGGAGGCAGATCCTGAAAAAGGCGTTGCCAAAGGAAAAGGGAAGAGGTCGGATAGAGGCGGATCCAAGAGGGGCAGGGAGACTAAGGATGTCTCAGTACCACATTTCTTGTCCGAGGACATTTCGGAGCAAGCACCTGAGGAGGAGCCCGCCCCCTTAAAAAGGCTCAGAAGAGGCAAAGGCAAGGAGTCCACTTCTGCACCTCCGCCACCAATGATCGAGGAACTGGAGGACGAGCCATCTGTGCCCATCCCAGGCTTGGCTTATGAAGTGACACCAGAGGGGGCGAAAGAGCTCAAGCATATTAAAACCAGCATCCTCCCCAGAGACGTCACTTTCAGCCCTTCATTGTTTGATTCCCCCAGTTCTCCTCCAGCCCGGGCTGCATTTATCACTGAACAATTTTGGACGGAGGGTTGGTCCGCCTTCTCCTCTAGTACTAGCCCATCTCGGAAGTTGCTCGCCACCAAGGCAATGAATGCCAGGGCGTTGGCCCTTATTGACGAGGTGGAATCGTCTGTGGAGGAGGCGCAGAGGGACAAGAAAAATGCTGAGACTGCGCTCCGGCATGCGGACAATATGCTTAAGGAAATCAATGACCTCAAGGCCCAGCTGTCTATAGCCCGTAAATCTTCCTCAGAAGAGAGGGCTAATGCGAAGCGCCTGCAGGAGGACAATGATAAACTGAAGCATGACCTCCGGTCCTCTGAATCAGACTTGGCGGTTCTGTGCAAAAAATTAGATGATTCCAACCGTGCACAGTCCATCGCATCTGAGGCTCTGACTGTCGCTAATGCAGCCAAGTCCAGTCTGGAAGCTGAAGTGGCAGCAGTTAATGAAAAGTTGGGGAGGGAGCTAGAGGCTAAGGCAAAGGCGGAGGAGGACCTTGCCTCTTTGGAGAAGCATATGCAAACGAGGATCACTGAGGTTCTGGAGCAGACCGTCCTGACACGGGTGGAGAATGCTTTAAGTACCAGAGTATCTGAGGCTGTCCAGAACTTCAAAGACACTTTTGAACATACCCCAGAGTACGAGGCTATGCAGAGGGTCTTTGGGAACTTGGGGGCCAGAATGGCCTTGGGGGACGTGAAGGAAGCTTTTCCGACATTGGACCTGTCCTCCATTGAAGCTTTTTACCCCGAGCCTCAAGGTGCTCCTGCGGATCCTCTGGACGCATATGAGAAGGGCTACTTGGAAGATGCCCCTCCTCCACAATAATCCTTTTATGCATTTGTTAGTTTAGTTTTTGTTTTCTTCTTCTCTCTCTTTTTTGTAAGTGCCTCGGCACCTAATATTGTAAGTATAACCTTCATTTGTTTTATCAATGTCTCGTTTTTATGAATGGAGCAGTTTATTCATATTTTGGTGCAGCAACGTACATGAGTATTTCCAAGTGCGAGTTTCATAATTGTAAGATGATATGTGGGATATTGTAAATGTCTGACTGTGTCTATTTCCAAGTGCGAGTTTCATAATTGTAAGATGATATGTGGGATATTGTAAATGTCTGACTGTGTCTGTCTGTAAATGTCTAGTCCCTTAGGTTTAACGAGCTTAATGCATTCACGCTTGCGGGTTAAATCTGATGTCGACCTACTTTAGAGCAACTTTTACCTTACATTTAGTAACACCTCTTACAAATTTGCATTAACTTCTGTTTGTGGCGTGCCATCGTGCGCTTATGTTTTTATAACAGAAATAATATAGGGACTTTTACGTTTGAATCCACAGTATTTAGTACGCATATGTCTTGTGAGCATTTCGCTTAAGTGTATGCATGAAAGTATCAACCACTTTGCGTAAACATTTGATATTTCGTGCGAAAGAGCACCCCGTAGGTGCGAACTAATTTACCGTTTTTAGAACTTTGGTTCATGTGACAATGTCCGAGGCACTTAAGCCTGAGTTTGCAAGGATTTCAGAAATAATACAGTGATCGAAATGTGGACTTTTATAAGAGTCCCTTGTTTTTAACAATTTCATGTATGACCAATTAGTACTTGGTGCAATCCTCATCATAGTTAACTGCGATCTCATGCAATCATGCGATAACGCTGTGCCTCGTTGAAGTGGAATTTGACTTATTGAAAATAGCGACGAAGGTGATCTGTGTTCCAAGGATTATACAAAGGTACCCCGGACAAATCTTCAATTATGTAAGTACCAGGCACCACCTCGGCTGTGATCCTGTAAGGGCCTTCCCAATTGGGACCCAGAGTCCCTACTCCTGGTTCTTGAGTTGAAAGAAGGACCTTTTTTAGGACTAAGTCTCCAATATTAAAGCGTCGCCCTTTCACCTTTTTATTGTAGTATCGAGCCATCTTTTCTTGGTATCTGGCCATCACTAATTGAGAATCGTTCCGTTTCTCCATGAGGAAATCCAAACCGGCCCTTTGTGCTTCTTCATTTCTCACTTCGTCGTAATTAATCTGTCGAAGTGAGGGTACCCCAATTTCGACGGGACATACCGCATCGGCTCCATATGCCAATGAAAATGGCGTTTCACCAGTTGCGGTGTGAGAAGTGGTGCGAAGCGCCCATAGCACTTGCGGGAGCTCATCTACCCATGCGCCCTTCTTGGACTTTAGCTTCCTTTTCAGGGTGTTTTTTATGGTTTTGTTCACTGCTTCCACTTGCCCATTGGCCTGTGGGTGATGTGGAGATGAAAACAGCTTTCTAATTCCCAAATCACCACACAACTCGTCCACGCTTCTGTTTTTAAACTATTTAGCATTGTCGCTAACCAGCGAATGGGGTACCCCAAACCGGCATATGATATTCTTCCAAATGAACTTGGTGGTGTTGGCCTCGGTGATTCTCATAAGTGGTTCAGCCTCGACCCACTTGGTGAAGTAGTCAATTGCCACTATAGCAAAGCAATTATTTCCGGCTCCCCTAGGCATAGGACCTATAATGTCAACTCCCCATTTTGAAAAAGGCCAGGGGCTGGTCACCACAGTTAGCCTGTGATGTGGCTGATGCGGTATGGTTGCGTGTCTTTGGCATTTATCACACTTGCGCACAAAGTCATGAGAATCCTTTCGCATGGTGGGCCAAAAATATCCCTGTTTGAGGGCTTTCCGAGCTAGCGATAGTGCCCCGGCATGGTTGCCACATATACCTTCATGGATTTCTCTCATTACATATCGCCCTTCCTCAGGCCCAACACATCTTAGCAACGGGGAGGTGAAACTCCGTTTATAGAGTAGATCATCCAAAAGTACGAAATTTGCAGCATACCTTTGCAATTTCCGAGCTGCTTCCGGCTCGTTTGGCACTGTCTGGTGCTTCAAATATGCAATTAGCGGGTTCATCCAGGATCTCTCTTCTTCTACTGTCAAAATCTCTGGTCCTGGCTCAATAGAGGAGGTCAACATGCGCTCAACCGGGATCAGATTATATAGCTCCGCATCACTGCTGCTTGCTAGTTTGGACAGGGTATCAGCATTGGAATTTTTTGTCCTGGGGATGTGCTGCAATTCCATTTCTTCAAAGTGTACCGCCAAATCTCTTACTTTCTTTAAGTAAGCAATCATAGAGGGTTCTTTGGCAGAAAACTGCCCATTGAATTGATTTACAACGAGCTGCGAATCGCTGTTCGCCACTATGGACTTGATCTTCAAAGCTTTGGCAAGTCTTAACCCAGCTAACAACGCCTCGTACTCAGCAACGTTGTTCGAAGCTTTGAACTCAAAGCGGATTGCGCTATGTAGTTTAAACCCTTCTGGGCTTATTAGTAATATGCCCGCACCGGATCGCTCCTTAGCCGAGGACCCATCAACAAATAATTTCCACTCCTGGCTATCATCTGTGTTGTCAACCATTTCGACCTCCGGCGGGTGTGTGAATTCGACTACGAAGTCAGCCAAAGCTTGGCCTTTTATCGCAGTCCGAGGCACATAGTGTATGTCAAACTGGCTGACTTCTATTGCCCATTTCAGTAATCTCCCAGATACATCTGGTTTTTGCAACACTTGTCTCATGGGAAAGTTGGTGAGCACGTGTATGGAGTGTGCCTAAAAGTAGGGACGAAGTTTGCGAGAAGCGGTGAGTAGTGAGAGGGTAAGTTTCTCCATATATGGGTAGCGTGTCTCCGCATCTAGCATGGCTTTGCTCACGTAATATACTGGAAATTGACTTCCCTCCTCTTCTCTGATCAATACGGAGCTAACAGCCTCCTTGGACACAGCCAAATACAAGTAGAGAGGCTCGCCAGCCTTTGGCTTTGATAGCAATGGGGGTCGTCCCAAGGATGTTTTCAGGTCGGCGAAGGCCTGCTCACACTCTGGTGTCCACTGGAATCGCTTCCCCCCTTTAGGATTTTGAAAAATGGCAAGCATTTGTCTGTGGATTTGGAGACGAACCGATTCAAGGCTGCAATTCTTCCCGTTAAGCTTTGCACCTCCTTTGGATTTCGAGGCGATTGCATGTTTAGCAAAGCATTGATTTTGTCGGGATTGGCTTCGATTCCTCTTTTATTCACCATGAACCCAAGAAATTTTCCAGATGCTACTCCAAATGCACACTTCACAGGGTTGAGCTTCATTCGATATTTCCTCAAAACATCGAAGGCCTCTGACAAATGGCGGATATGATCCGCGGTGATCATGCTTTTGACCAACATGTCATCAACATACACCTCCATGGTGTTTCCCAATTGTTTTGCAAACATGCGATTTACTAGCCTCTGATAGGTAGCTCCCGCGTTTTTCAAACCGAACGGCATAGCTTTGTAGCAATAGAGTCGTCTATCCGTTATAAACGAGGTATGCTCCTCGTCCGATTCGTACATGGGGATCTGATTGTATCCGGAGTAAGCATCCATGAAACTTAGCAGCTCATGACCTGCTGTGGAGTCGACCAATTGATCGATCCGGGGCAGTGGGAAGCTGTCTTTTGGACATGCCTGGTTCAAGTTCGAAAAATCAATACATACTCTAAGCTTCCCATTGTGTTTTGGTACCAAAACAGGGTTTGATACCCACTTCGGATAGCGCGATTCTCTGATGAAGCCATTTTTCAATAGCTTCGTGACCTCGTCTTTCAAGGCCTCATACTTATCCGAACTCATAGGTCTTCTCTTCTGCCTATGCCCAGGGCTTCGTGGGTCAATCTGGAGTCTGTGACAGGCCTCCTTAGGATCGACCCCAACCATGTCGCCATGCTTCCATGCGAATACATCGAGATTTTGAAGTAGGAAGTCCTTCAATTGACTCTTGTATTCGGTTGGTGAGTCCAGTCCGACTTGTAATTCCTTGATTGGGTCCAATGGGTCTACGCCGAAGCACTCCAACCTTTCGGCCGGGGTGGGGCAATTGTCGCCTGCCATCCTTGGGTCCAGATCCGCTAAATCCTCTTATAGGATCATCGTGACATCCTTATCTCCAGATGGTCCTTCACCCAATCTTTCAGGGTCTGGAGCGGCCTCGGCCATGGCTACATCACTGATCATGTTTAAGCTTCGATCTTGAAACTTCCGGATTGCATTTGTGTAACAAGCCCGGGATTCTGTTTGGCTTCCCCTCACAGTTGCAACACCATGCTCCGTAGGGAACTTCATGCAAATGTATTTGGTATGCGTTACAGCCCCCAAGTCAATGAGACCAGGCCTCCCAATTGAGCCATGATAGGAGGAGATTTTGTCAACTACCAGGAATTCCATAGGGATTCTGGAGTGGGTCGGTGCTTGTCCTACTTCAGTCATAAGGGTTATGGACCCTCTGGGGGTCATGCTGTCCCCCGTGAATCCGTATATCGGATCAGGGACTGGAATGAGAGGAGTGCTGATCCCCATCTTATCAAAAGTTACCCCGTAGATCACATTTACCGAGGCACCATCGTCCACCATCATCCATGATAGCCCATTTCGAGCCACCACCACCCTGATAACCAATGCGTCGTTGTGTGGGAAGTGCACCCCAACGGCATCGTTTTGTGTGAAGGTGATAGGTTCCGTCCGAGGCATTCCCACAGGATGGGAGTGGATATGATAATTCACGTTGGTGGGCTGCTTGGCCTCTCTTATATACCTCTTTTGGGAGTTGTTTGTGCTCCCACCTAGGTGGGGGCCTCCCAGTATTGTGTCGATTTCACGGATGGGGTGGTCAGTCACAGGCATAGGCGGTTCCCGTGTGTCTTTGGCATGTGCCGAGGCGGTATCTTGGCCCTTATTCCTGTCTCTTTGAAGATTATCAATTCTTTCCTTAGTTGAGTTCTTCCACGGAGCTCTCCTATCAGCTCGATTGAACTTCTGGCCACCAGATTTTTGTGTCCGCCCTATGTCAGGGGGGAAGTCACCTCCCCTTCTCCCCTGTGCTTTTTGGTCGGCTAGCATGTGGATTTCTCTGCAATCCTCTGTTACGTGACCGTAATATCTGTGGTAGGCACAGTAAGCCCCAATCATGGGTTGTTTTCCACTTCGGCCGCTTTCCACTCTCCCTTGAGCCGTGTGAGGATTTTGAGAAGGGGTGTTAGAGTGTAGGTGAGGGATAGCTTCCGTGATTTCTGCTGCAAAGCTAGATCCTGTCCCCGGAAATGGACTTGGCGCGCCACCTCGGCTACCGCCGATCATATCCTTGTTTCCGCCCTTTTTGAGGTCCACTTCATTGGAATATCCAAGGTTTTACCTCCCTTGGGGGTGATTATCTCTGGCCCTAGCCATTTCCTCCGATACAATCTCTTCCTTCATCAGGTCTACCAGGGTATTGTAATCCCTTGGTTTCCTGCTCCGGACATCCCTCCAAAACATGCTGGTCATATCTAGCCCTCCTTTTAGGGCGGAAAACATCTCCGCTTCTGTGATATTTTCGCAGATATGCATTTCTTCAGTGAATCTAGCTAGGTAGCTTTTCAGAGATTCGTCCCTTCCTTGCCTCAGATCCTGAAGGCGTTGGAGTGGGAGTTGACCAGGCCTGGAAGAAACAAAACCATTCTTAAAAGCAGTTTTCATATCCCTCCAGCTGTGGATGCTGCCAGGAGGGAGTTTTTTATACCATCGTATGGCACTTCCCTCAAGGGTTAAAGCAAAGGCTTTACATTTCAGTGCCGGGGTGGCCCCGGCTATTTCCATGCTGGCGCGGTAATTTAACAGGTGATCATCAGGATCACCTCGGCCAGAATATTTTGCTATTTCCGGCATCTCAAAGTCATGGGGGACGGGGCATCTACGGAGGCCCTCCGTGAAGGGACTTACTTCCTCTTCGTCATCCAACTCGTATGACGGCAACTCGTTATTCTCGTCGTGACCGGAATACTCCGGATCACGGTATTGGCCATGGAGCGGCGGAGCGTACTCCTGCCTTTGTGGTGGTGGAATGTGGCCATAGTTTGGCCTTTCATGGCTCTGCAACTCGTCGCGAGGATTAGTCCGAACTGCTCCGGCTCTTCTTTCCTGCCTATTCCTAGGCTCATGTGCTGATGCCATCCTTTCTCCCCCCATACCTTGTTGGTCCCTGTACATTTGACCCTGCGATAGGGCTTCTTCAACGCGTCGCTCGCGCCTATTTCTAGGCTCTGCGGCATTGTGCCGACCTGGGTCCGTTTGTCCCCGTCGTTGCCCCCTGAATAACCCTCCTATTCGGCTAAAAACACTGCCGGAATTTGCGGGAGAAGCCTCCCTGCGTCTAGCTGGTGGTGGGTTTTGTTCCCCATGTGTTACATGTTCTGGGTCTCGCTCGTAGAAGGGCTCGGATTCCACTTCGTCGTATGCCTGCGGGTCCTGATAATAAGATACAGTGGCCGCCTCGGATGGTGAATAATGTGGCTGTGAGTATTGCTGAGGCATCACGGGTTCGTTCACAGCATACCCTCTGGCCATAAAGGCATTCATTGCAGCAGTCTGTTCTATTTGCTGCCTCTGCATCTCCAGCATTTGGGCCGCCATGAGTGTCATGTCTCGCATCATGCGGCGATTTCGATGCCGGCGAGGTGGATTAGGTTGTACCACTTCCTCGTTGGCATTTTCATGGAGTTCTTGAGGAGCTTCGTCCTCGCTGTTTCGGCCACTTCTTCCCCTACGGGGGTTAACATCACCATCACTTTCATTCATGTTTCAGAAAATAAGTGTTGCTGCTTCAAACCTTTTTCAAGGTTGTTAAATTTATGTTTCAAAGTTCTTTACCTTTTTCAAGGGTGTTTAAACTTATGTTTCAAAGTTCTTTACCTTTTTCAAGGTTAACCAGCTTATCTTTCAAAGCTCCTACCTTTTTCAAGGCCAACCAGCTTATCTCTCAAAGCTCCTACCTTTTTCAAGGTCAACCAGCTTATCTTTCAGAGCTCCTACCTTTTTCAAGGCCAACCAGCTTATCTTTCAAAGCTCCTACCTTTTTCAAGGCCAACCAGCTTATCTTTCAAAGCTCCTACCTTTTTCAAGGCCAACCAGCTTATCTTTCAAAGCTCCTACCTTTTTCAAGGCCAACCAGCTTATCTTTCAAAGCTCTTTGCAGTTATCCGCTCTATTGTAAGAGGTTATTCGTCCTTTTTTCAGGACTACCTTTCTATGTGTGGCTTTTTATCATGTGTTTTCGTGGTTAGCAGTATGGCTTCCCACAGACGGGGCCAAAATGTTGACCACAAAATCCGGCTGGACCTTGGACCAACACGTGGATCTCCTGCGCACTAAGAAAAACAATCAGCTTGCAAAGGGGGCCGAGGTGGCTCCCGTTTGCACTCCGATGCCTAAGTCAGTGCTCATTTTAGGCAAATATATATTGGGTGCGGGAAATAAAAGTGTGTAAAAGAGAGAAAAGGGAGAGAGAAATATATAGTTAAGAGTGAGAAAATTGCTAACCCCCTACTTGGAGGCAATTGTGCTTCATTTATAGTGGAACTTCTTGTCTCGAATTGCGACACGTGGCATACTTTACACTTGTCATCACCCTAGCTTATGGATGTGACATTCTTGCTTTTCAATCGTAATCATTGCTACACTTCGCAGGGGATGGGCGCCTGTCACGTCCGGGTAAAGGCAGTGTCCCATCACTGACTTCATCTCTCTCTTCTGGTCAATGCCAAAAAGCGCCCCGGCTGAGTATAAAGCACATCGGCTGGGCGTTAACCAGGTCGGTTAAAGAGGCTAGCTTGGCATACCACCTCGGCATTCATCTTAAGGTGATATTTCAGGCCTCAGCTGTGGGTTAAGGTCCATTGGGCCATTATTGGGCCTTCGCTGGCGGATCACTGTACCTTTCTTTGGGCCCGGAGTCAACACCTATCATACATAGATGAGGTTATGTATGAGATTGTTTGATTTGATGCTTGTTATTTGCTCCCATGAGATGGTATGTCTCCATGGAATTCCTATTAATATGATATCAATAAGTCTATGAGTCATTTTTGGCACACGGTTGGAAGATGTTTGGAACTTGACAACAATTTGACACTTTCTTGTCATCCTCGGACAAATCGAAGGGGTCCAATAGAAGTTTGGAAAAGTTTTTAAGGAGAAAACAGGGGAAAAAATATTCATCAATGGGATTTGCTTATAAGTAGTCCAATAATCAAACCAGTAATTGCAGTCCATCTATGGCAAATCCCCACTAGTCCTTTGGTTTAGTCTGACTACCAGTAACTAATCACTCAGTGAAAGAGCACAGCAGATTAAGAAGATGGATACACAGATCCAGGAGTCACAAGCAATGGTTGCTTGATAGACTATTAGAAGCCTCAGTAAAATCACAGGGCATTCAAATCAAATGCTCAAAACTATTGACTTTAGAGGAATAATGTCTTTCCTCAATCTCCATATTCTGTCTGTCTATATAAACTGCAACAGATATTGCCCGAACACCATCTATTGTGCAGCTTTGATACAAGCTGACAGTTTTACTGCTTTTAAGGGACCTTAAAAACCTCTTAAATGCTAATCAACATCTGCCTCAGTTATGATTTGACACAAATAATGAAGTCAAGTCTAATGACATCCTGTTATAAAAAAAAAATAGAAGTATAGCGGAAGCAATAATAAACTCAAGTGAGAAGATGAAAAATAGAAAATTGAAGAAATAAATCTTCTTTTTATTAACTGGAAGCTACAAACTTTCTTACAAAACAATGACAAGATTTATCCTATTTATATAGGATTTAAGTATATAACATACACAAAGAAAAAAGAACCATACATAAACTTAAGTGCCGACAATTTGCAAGAACTTCAATTAATGGTAGTGGAACTTTCAAAAAAATAAAATTAATGGTAGTGACATTAATGAAAAAATATAAAAATAAATAAAAACATAAATCATAAATAGCTTTAATAAAAAGATAAATCTCAACACTCCTCGAGGTTTTTCTTGGTCAAACCCAACTTGTGGCACAAAAATTCAAATTGTCCACATGGTAGAGCTTTTGTGAGGATGTCAGCAAGTTAGAGTTCTGAATTACAATGAGTGATCATTCTCTCGCCATCTTTCTCTGCTTCCCTCGACAAATGAAACTTAACTTTAATGTGTTTTTTTTCTACCATGTTGTACGGGATTGGAGGCGATAGCTATAGTAGACTTGTTATTACAAAACAATTCTGTATGTTCTTTTTGTACATATCCCAAATCACCAAGCAATTTGCAAAGCCATATTGCTTGATTAGCAATTGCTATTGCTGAAATATATTTTGATTCAGCAGTAAATTAAGCCACAACTTCTTGCTTCTTTGAATTATAAGAGAAAACCCCAGTTCCAACAGAAAAAACATAACCAGAAGAACTTTTAGAATCATTAACACAACCAACCCAATCACTATCCACATATCCAACCAATTTCAAGTCACCAATAGACTCAAACCAAATTCCAAACTCAAGAGTACCCTTCAAGTATCTAAGAACTCTACTAGCAATACCAAAATGAACTTCACTAGGAGAATTCATATATCGTGAAAGCATACTCGCAACGAACATTAATCTGGGCTGGATACTGTCAAATAAAACAAGCTTCCTACCAAACTTCTAAAATTAGTAGGATTAGAAAGTTTCTCATCATCATTCTTGGAGATTTTTAAATTCAATGCTAGAGAAGTAAAAATAGCTTTACATGTGTCCATTTTGAATTTCTTCAAAATGTCATTGGCATACTTTTTTTGAGAAATAAAAATACTTTTTTCTCCTTGATGAATTTCCATGTCAAGAAAATAATGCATGCAACCCAAATCTGACATCTTTAATATCTTTTCCATCTCAGCTTTTAAGTTTTTTAGCATTTGATGATCATTTCCGGTTACAAGCATATCATCAACATTAAGAGAAAGAATGAGTTGTTTAGAATTTTCACCACACTTCACGTAAAGAGTAGCCTCACTCAAACTCTTCCTAAATCCATGATGAATCAAATAAGAATCAATTTTGCCATACCAAGCTCGTGGTGCTTGCTTCAATCCATAGAGAGCTTTTTCAAACGATACACTCTGTCTTCATTACTTTCTTCTATGAACCCTTTAAGTTGGCTTACATAGATCTCCTCCTCAAGATCACCATTTAGAAAGGCTGATTTGACATCCAAGTGGAATATTTTCCATCTCAACTGTGCAGCTAGAGCAATAATTAACCTTACGGTATCATGTCGAGCAATAGGTGAAAAAGTGTCTCCATAATCAACTTCAGGCTGTTATGCATAATCTTTTACCACCAATCTGACTTTGTACTTATTTATAGAGACATTAGAGTTATACCTCACCCTGAACACCCATCATAAAATTTCTGACTATAGATATTTTTATTGAAATCTATGTCGATGAACCTTGTCTAAAAGTTTAAATTGAGTTCTTGATTTTCTGTATTTGTTATTTTTTTTTCTTTTTTCCGAACGCTCGTCACCTTTGATTACTCCATGCATGTTTATATAGGGTTTGGTAGAAGTTCAATTATTTCTTTGAACGTGTTTATGCCTCTTCTAACTTCATGATTTCCTTCATCTTCCATGCATATAGGTAGCAAAATCCCAAGATTTTGTGTGTGGATATATACGTTACCTGAACTTCTTTGGTCATATTCTAGGTTTTCCTCAAACAGTAAAGATCTTAAACTTCTTTTACTTTTTTTTTTTTTTTGAAGTTTTTGTTGTAATTTTATTGTATTGAGATTATCATATATGATACAAGTAAGCTTTGTCTATAACACAAAGTTAAGGATCTATTCAAAGACATTGGCAAGTGTTTTTCAGAGATTGAGAGTTTTGATTAATTTAAAAGGAATTTCTTTAACACTTTTCAGCTTATGAAATTAAGATTTGTGAAAATATGATCTCTACTTTATGCAATGTTTGGTGTGAAACAAAATGTTTTTAGTTAATAATGAACTTGAGTATTTCGGTGGGAAAAATGTGGATTTTACAATTAAATGTATATTTTGATGAAAAAGGTTAGTATTATGTCCATTCATGATGAGTTTTTTAAATTCATCTAAGGAAAGTAATTCAATTTGTCAAATGCATGTGAAATGATGGTAGCATATAAAAATTGAAAATTCATGATGTGATCCGGACCAGGCATCAAAGGGCGAAGTCGAGCCATCGACAATATGATAGTGATCTACGTGCAAAACGGAGCAAGTTCCGTGTTGGGGTCGAGCCGAGAAGAGGGACGGATCGAGCCGAATCGAGTAAAAGAAATTATTTATGCAGAAATTCCATTACGGCCATAATGGATGACCTTCACGGCCGTAACCCATGTATTCACGGCCGTAAATCTTACAATTACAACCGTAATCAATTAACGAGGAAAAATGAAGATTTTCTGCAGAAGGAGGCTTACGGCCGTAAGCCTGGAAGTTACGGCCGTAACGTTCAAAAAAGGGAAACTTCACGGTCGTAAGAAATTCGTCACGGCCGTAACTTATAAAACAATTTTGGACCAGAGAAGGCTTTACGGCCGTAAAAGTATTCTTCACGGCCGTAAATGAGGAGCGGGCCAGATTTTGCGGATTTTTAATTATTTTATTTCCTTTTATTATTTTAGGTTATTTTCCTATTTTAGAATTTTAGCATAATTAGAATTCTATTTTGAGTAAATTAGATGCTAGGTTATTTTGCTTATTTATACGCTTTTCAATTCATTGTAAAAACAGTTTAGTTTGATTTTGAGATTAATAAAGTTGAGAGAGTTTTCTCCAATTAAAAGGTTGAGGAGTCCCTTTTGTGTTCTTCGAGAACAAATCCAACTTATCAAATATTGTGAAAATATTTGTGGCGTTTAACTTATCAAATATTCGCGAGAATATTTGTGGCGTTTCCAATTAGAATCTTATCAAGGAAATTGACAAGTCCTTGTGGTGTTTCGAAAACATTGGATCTCGATTCCGCATCGTCAATTAATTGCGTCGTGAATCTTGGGTCAAGGTCCTATCGTCAATTTTATCTTTCCAGTATTTTAATTCTTGTTATTGTCGTGTCAGATCTGATTTAGATCTTTCCTAGGGTTTTAAATATCGTTATTCCGCATGTTCGACGAGATTCCCCGACCGGGATCGCGTCATCTGGTATCAGAGCTTGAATCTATTTCAGATTCTTGCGCTTCTTGATTTTTTTTTCGTGTTCTTCACGTTCTTCGTGTCAGTCATAATTTTCTTCAGTTTGATCCATAAGAGTCAGTCCCAAAAATTCAAAAGTGTTTTTCTTGTTCGTTTCTCGTCCAAATCCAATTCCGTTTTTTCTGCCATACTTGTAGTCAAATTTTCTGGCAGATTAAAAAAAATTCGAATTTTCCGAGAATTTTCTAATTTTTTTTACTATTCGTATCTTCCATAAATTCCTTGATTGTTGATCCTTGGTTTGTTCTTGGGTGAAATTTGAAAGGATTGAGTGTGATACACGAGTGAAAATAACACGAGAGGAATTTTTGTTTGTCTTTGAAAGCTAACCATGTCTCGCAGGGAAAAATCTCCATCAACAGGTGACCACAAGAATTTTAAACAGATGGAGGCCATGAAGGTAAAACTTGAGAGATTGATGGCTAGGATGGAAAGAAGGGAAGCAGAACTTGCTCAATGGGAAAAGGAGCAACATCAGGCATATTCTAGGGCTAGGAGGCATAAGGGGCGTGAAGCCAATTCTAGAGGTGGAGATGGGGGTGATGAAAAACCATTGAAGTATAAAGAGACATCAAAACGGGAGAGTAGTGATCATGTTCATAAAAGGAGGGAGGAACCGACAACCAAAGATAAAGATAATTCTGATTCCAAACCTCTCAAGGGTAAAAATGTTAAGTGCTTTAAATGTTTGGAACGGGGTCACATTGCACTTGATTGTCCACGTAAAAAGGTTAGGTGTGATAGTGAAGGGGCTAAAAGTGTTGTGGTGGATGAGTCAATTATTGATAGGCATGTTCTTAGCGTTAAGCGTAAGGCGAATGTTTTGGAAAATGTGGATGGGCAAAGAGATAATAATTTTCGCACTAGATGCTTAGTGGATGAAAAAAGTTTGTAGCTTGGTAATTGATGGGGGAAGTTGTACTAATGTAGTTAGTACAATGTTGGTGGAAAAATTAGGCTTACATTTAATAAAACATCCAACACCTTATAAATTACAATGGTTGACTGAGTCGGGGGAAGTTAAGGTGAAGAGACAGGCCTTGGTGAATTTTTCTTTGGGTGGGTATTCTGATGAGGTAATTTGTGACGTGGTGCCAATGCAAATTAGTCATATACTGTTGGGGAGACCTTGGCAACATGAAAGGGCTGTGCTACATGATGGGTATACAAATAGATACAGCTTGGTAAAAGGGGGGAAAAAGTTTACTCCAATGCCACTATCTCCAACTGAAGCCCTGAAAGATCAATTGAAAGTGAAAAGTGAGTTTGAGGGGAAAAATAAGAGAGTTGAGGCCACGACCTCAGAAAAAGGAGAGGGAGTGGAAATTAAAGAAAAGAGAGTTGAGGCCACGACCTCAGAAAAAGGAGAGAGAGTGAAAAATAAAGAAAAGAGGGTTGAGGTTCAAACCTCAGAAAAAGGAGAGACTGAGTGCAAAAAGCAAAAGAAAAGATAGTCTACCACAAAAATGAGTCTATTTGCACTTACTCACGCTAACACACCCCTCCCCAGTTCTTTAAAATCTGTTTTACAGGTACCGGAGTCAAGCCATGAACTTAAGGCGGGAAAGATATCCGTTGGCAAAAATGAGCAGGCCAAAAGTCTAAAGGATCACAAAAAGCTTAAACAGGATCATCGAGCCCGGAAAAGCAGGAGGAGTTTGAAAAGCCGACCAAAAATGGATTCGAGGTCGAATCCTTTTCAAGAGAGGGAGTATGATGTGATCCGAACCAGGCATCAAAGGGCGAAGTCGAGCCATCGACAATATGATAGTGATCTACGTGCAAAACGGAGCAAGTTCCGTGTTGGGGTCGAGCCGAGAAGAGGGACGGATCGAGCCGAATCGAGTAAAAGAAATTATTTATGCAGAAATTCCATTACGGCCGTAATGGATGACCTTCACAGCCGTAACCCATGTATTCACGGCCGTAAATCTTACAATCACGACCGTAATCAATTAACGAGGAAAAATGAAGATTTTCTGCAGAAGGAGACTTACGGCCGTAAGCCTGGAAGTTACGGCCGTAACGTTCAAAAAAGGGAAACTTCACGGCCGTAAGAAATTCGTCACGACCGTAACTCATAAAACAACTTTGGACCAGAGAAGGATTTACGGCCGTAAAAGTATTCTTCACGGTCGTAAATGAGGAGCGGGCCAGATTTTGCGGATTTTTAATTATTTTATTTCCTTTTATTATTTTAGGTTATTTTCCTATTTTAGAATTTTAGCATAATTAGAATTCTATTTTGAGTAAATTAGATGCTAGGTTATTTTGCTTATTTATACGCTTTTCAATTCATTGTAAAAACAGTTTAGTTTGATTTTGAGATTAATAAAGTTGAGAGAGTTTTCTCCAATTAAAAGGTTGAGGAGTCCCTTTTGTGTTCTTCGAGAACAAATCCAACTTATCAAATATTGTGAAAATATTTGTGGCGTTTAACTTATCAAATATTCGCGAGAATATTTGTGGCGTTTCCAATTAGAATCTTATCAAGGAAATTGACAAGTCCTTGTGCTGTTTCGAAAACCTTGGATTTCGATTCCGCATCGTCAATTAATTGCGTCGTGAATCTTGGGTCAAGGTCCTATCGTCAATTTTATCTTTCCAGTATTTTAATTCTTGTTATTGTCGTGTCAGATCTGATTTAGATCTTTCCTAGGGTTTTAAATATCGTTATTCAGCGTGTTCGACGAGATTCCCCGACCGAGATCGCATCAATTCACCTATGAAATGAATTAGGAGTTTGAATTTATTTGGCAAATCAAGCTAAAAAAATTGACTGGAAATCAATTCTCGTACGAAGTACGAGTTGGTACTAGTAATATAAAAAATATATAGTATTTAATTAGGTAGTGTTTGATTGGCATGATTTGCCTAGAAAGTTGAAATTCATTTCCTATATTCCATCTTTTATTTTTTTCTTTTTTTTTGATTGCATACACTTGCCTAGAAATTCATTTGCCTCCTTTGGTTGTGAAATTTACAATTCTTGACTTTTAAGGCAAAGCAATTCTCTACACTTTGGTGAGAATTGGTTTGCCACTAAGTACAAATGTGTGAAAAAATAAAAAAAAAAATAAAAAGTTTATATTAAAATAACTAAATTTTAATTTAATTATTTGAAATTCATTTCTTTTTCACCCTAATTCCATGGGATTGAAAAGTAAAGTGGGATTAGGTTAAAATTGATTACTTTTGGAAGCGTGACACATGCTAATAGTGGGGCATCCCCTGCTACAATCTATACTATATTTGATAATGGAAAAATCTTGCTCTAGAAGTTGTTGCCATTTACTGTTTATTGGCCTTTTTTTTTCCTTCGTTAAAATGGGATGTCCTTGACATCCCAAATCAAATTCAAAATTTTTATTTATTTATTTATTATTATTATTATTATTATTATTATTATTATTATTATTATTATTATTTTCTTTTTTATTTAATGTTAATATTTATGAATTATTTATCTTATGTGTTATTATTTGATTGGTGTTTTTTTAATGGAAATTGGAAAAGAAAAAAGTTAAAATACGAGAAGCAAGTAATGAGATCCATTATTTCAAAAATACGTGCTTTTCATGTTAGAAAATGAACAAAAAATTCTGTTTATAAACGATAAAATAGAGTTATTGAATAGATCTTTATTTTTTTTCTTTTAGAAAAGAAAAATTATATTTTAAAATAGTTTAGCGTATTATGTCTCTATTTCATGTTGATTTTATAGTTATTCAATATTATTATTTGACGAGGTATTTTATTTATTTGTTGTTCGTATTTTAATATATTACAAACCATATGTGTAGCTATCAATATTATAATTATGTTTTGACTATTATCATTTGTAATCTTTAATAGTACAAATCATATTTTATGAATTATTTATCTTATATATTATTGTGTGATTGGAGTTTTCAAATGGAAGATGGAACAAAAAAAAGAAGTTAAAATTTGAGAAGCAAATGACGATAATTTATTAATTCACTATATAAATTGTCTTTTATTATTAAAATAATCTATTATAGTTTGAAAAATAATGAGACCCATTATTTCAAAAATACTTGATTTTCATGTCAAAAAATAAATAAAAAATTTTATTTATACACAATAAAATAGAGTTATTGAACAGATCTTTATTTTGTTCTTATAGTAAAGAAAAGTGAAATTTTAAAGTAATTTAACATATTATGTCTCTATTTCACAATTGATTTCCAAACAAAAGCAACGGTGTCAGCAACCGGCTGACACCATTTTTAAAATTAATTATTTTTTTGATTTATTTCTTGATTTCATTTTTTTCTTCCTCTATTTGGCAAACATGTTTACAAACAAGTTTTTTTAAAACACAATTTTTTAAATCACTTTTTAACCATACAAATTTTACTCTTCACTTTTCAACCACACATTTTTCCTAAAAAACATAAAAAAAAACATGTTTTTAAACAAAAACTTTTAACAAAAAAAGCTGTTACTTTTTATCTTACTACGTATATTTTATAATTTTGTCTTTTGTAATTTGTCATTCTTATCTTTTATCTATACTATATTTTAAAACTGAAAAATCTTGTCCAAGAACCTAACGCCTTTTACTGTTCATTGTTCAATTTTTATTTATTTATTTATTTTTTGAACGTTTGCAGGGCTTAAACCTTGGATTGCTATCATAGCAATCCAAGCAACAAATATGTCAGCCGCTGAAAAGCAGCTATCACATTTTTAATTTTTAATTTTTTTTTTCATTTATTTTATTATTCTTTTGTCTATTTGTCTCCATTTGATAACAATGTTTGATTTATAAAATGATTTATTTAATATTTTGAGGTAAAAAATAATCGTTGAAAATTGAAGAGAAAATATATGTTTAAAAAGTGGTTTAAAAAAATGTGAAATTTATAAACATGTTTACAAATATTTTTTTTACTTTTACCAAATACATGCTTATTCTTTTTTTGTCTTGCTATATATATATTTTTTAATTTGGTCTTTTGTAATATGTCATTTATATCTTTTATTTTATAATAATATTTTTTAATACACGTACAATATTAAATTTCTGAACACAGAGTCTACAAAAATTTTACAAATCACATTATTTGAAATAGTGATTTTCTCATAATATAATGTTAAAAGTAGATAATTTTTTATATAATTTGTATGTGGGTTATTTTATTGGTTAAATGTAGCAAAAAAATTGTAAATTATTTTATTGGTAAAATGTGGCAGAAAATGAATTTAAAAAAAAAGGATTTTTGAATAAGTAGAGAGAAAATATTTGTGGATAAAAAGTAATTTAAGAAATTATGTTGTTTCAGCGGTTAACATCTTTTTTTAATTTTTTTTTTCATTTATCTTATTCTTCTTTTGTCTATTGCCTCTATTTGGTAATGCTGTTTGGTTTATAAACTGATTTATTTATGTTTTTTATGTAAAAAAATAATTGGTGAGAAAATGTGTGTTTAAAAAATGGTTTGAAAAATTGTGTAATTTATAAATATGTTTATAATTCATTTTTTTTTTTACTTTTACCAAATACATGCTTATTATTATTATTATTTTTTTTTATCTTGCTATGTATATTTTTTTAATTTGATTTTTTGTAATATTCATTCTTCTCTTTTATTTTGTCATAATCTATACTTCTATACTATCTATACTATCGATAAAAGTGACAAATATGTTTAAAAAGTGGAGAGAAAATGTGTGTGGTTAAAGTATGTTTTTTTTCACTACTTTTTTTCTTTCCTCTCTTTGACTAACATCCCACTTGAATTTTTCTGCCTTGATAATATGCGGCTGTCCATCTGACAGCAGCATTATTTTAATTTTTTTTACTGTTCGATAATGATTTTTTAACCACATATTTTTTCTCTCTCCACTTTTCAACCACATATTTTATCTCCCCCCCCCAAAAAAAAAGAAAATAAAAGTGATATTTTAAAGTTGTTTAGTATATTATGCCTCTATTTGATGTGGATTTTATTGTTATTATAATTAATATGTTATTATTGTATGATGTATTTTATTTGTTTGTTGTCCTTATTTTATAATATTATGAATTATTTATCCTGTATATTATTATGTGATTGATGTTTTTGAATGGAAATTGAGGGAAAAAAGGTTAAAATACGAGAAACAAATGACAGTAATTTATTATTTAAATATATAAATTGTCTTGTATTAATCAACGAAGCTATTATAATTTGAAATAATGAAACCCATAATTGTGATTAACGTTTCCACAAGAAATTTCATGAAAATGTTAAATACTACAGGCAAATGCGATTAATGTGAATATTATGGTTAATAATAAATTATATTTTTTTAATCATTCTTAATTTTAACAGTTGCTTAAAAGAAAAACAGTTATATGGTATACGATTTTCAGTATAATTTTTTTACTCCAACATTTCATATTGTCATATCATGATAATTGCTAGATTAACGTAATTATTATTCTTGACTATTTAATTTTATAGGTAAAAAAATATAATTTTATTTTTCATGTATTTTAGATTTGTTTTAATTATGTATAAATATTATAGTTTTTCAAAGACTTATCGAAATTAATATTTTTGAATAATTTTCGTACATCGCACGAGAGAAATTCTAGTGATTGTTAAAAAGGAAAGTGTTTCGTGGAAAAGTAAACAATTGGTAGTTAAAATCTTCAGGTTTGAAATAGCATCAGATTTCTCGAAAGAAACAATTTTAAGGTTGGAAAAGTGAGGTCATGAAAATTGAGAGACTTGCTTGGGCAGAAGCATGAGCACATGTAATAATCACTCCCTATCCTTGTTTACGCCACCGTTTGGTAATGGTACTATTTTAATTTATAAATTATTATATAAATTATATAATTTTTTAAATCACTTTTTAATTATACATTTTTCTTTCTCCAATTTTTAACAACTACTTTTTACTTCAAAATCATAAATAAACGAGTTTATAAATCAAACAGTATTATCAAACGGAGGCGGCATTACTGTAATGTTCTCAAGGACAAAACATCATGTTGTTAAATCGAACACGACCATACGGGCAATATATGAGTTAAACGAATTTGCTCCGTTGTCTATAGTGAACAATATTATGTTGCACACCCTTCAATAAAAATAGGATAATTGGCACAAAAGGTCCATACCTTTGAACATTCTTATGCAATTCATCCCAATATTTGATTTTTTTTTGCATTTTCACCATCACATTCACATTTCTTTGTCAAAAACGTCTCTATCGTTAGATTTCATCCAAATAACCATTAGTTGACTCAAAAATTATAAGGTAATTAGAGCAATTGGTCCCTACCTTACACATTTCTTGTGGAATTCGTCCCAATGTTTTTTTTTTTTGGCAAATTCATCCTTATCTTTACTATTTTTTACTAAAAACATCCTTACCATCTAATTTCATCCAAAAATTCGTTAGTTGATCCAAAAATCACCTATTGACTATTTTTTTTTTTTTTTTTGATAATTTTTTTGACAATTTTAATGAAGGGCAAACAAGTCATTTCCTATTATTTAATTTAAAATGATGTAAAAGAAAGAGCAAAATAAACAAAAATAAAAACAAAAAAATATTTGTTACTGTTCATCTTCTTCGCAACCACATTCTCACTCATTCAGTTCAATTAAACCCTCTTTATTATTTCTAATTGTTGTAACTGTGCCCGAGGCATCCGGATGTAGATCATAGACGGAACCATAATTGTCTCTCTCTCGAGTCTGTCATTTTCTTTGCGTCAATTTCAGACCTAAACATATGAAACCCTAAATTTCCACCATCTCCATCAATAAATTAAATGCACAAAAATGGTTGTTTTCTAGCATACCAATCTGAATCATTTCCTACCTTAACACTAAAAAGATCAAAGACGGAACCTTAATTGTCTCTCTCTCGAGCCTGTCATTTTCTTTGCGTCAATTTCAGACCTAAACATATGAAACCCTAAATTTCCACCATCTACAGCAATAAATTAAATGCACAAAAATGGTTGTTTTCTACCACACCAATCTAAATCAGTTTTTGCCTTAACACTAAAAAGATCATAGATGGAACCCTAATTGTCTCTCTCTCTCTCAAGCCTGTCATTTTATTTGCGTCAATTTCAGACCTAAACATATGAAACCTTAAATTTCCACCATCTCCGAAAATAAATTAAATGCACAAAAATGGTTGTTTTCTTCCATACCAATCTGAATCATTTCCTGCCTTAACACTAAAAAGATGTCCTGGGCGCAATTACAACAATTAGAAAAAAATAAAGAGGGTTTAATTGAATTGAACGTGTGGGAATGAGGTTGGGAAGAAGATAAACAATAACAAATATTTTTTTTTGTTTTTGTTTTTGTTTATTTTGCTCTTTCTTTTACATCATTTAAATTAAATAATAGGAAATGACTTGTTTGCCCTTCATTAAAATAGTAAAAAAAATTATAAAAAAAAAATAGTCAATAGGTGATTTTTGGATCAACTAACGATTTTTTGGATGAAATTAGATGGTAAAGATGTTTTAAGCAAAAAATGGTAAAGATAAGGATGAATTTTCCAAAAAAAAAAAAAAAAATATTGGGACGAATTCCACAATAAATGTGAAAGGTAGGGACCAATTGTGTTAATTACCTTATAATTTTTTAGTCAACTAACGGTTCTTTGGATGGAATCTAATGGCAGGGACTTTTATGGCAAAGAAATGTGAAGGTGAGAGTAAAAATGTCAAAAAATCAAACATTGGGATGAATTGCACGAGAATGTTCAAAGGTAGGGACCATTTTGCGCCAATTACCCATAAGAATATGTTAAGTATTCGATAAATTTTAAAATGGGACACTTGACACTTTTTCATTAGATAATTGTTGTCCACGTCGAGCAGTAGAACAAGCCCGATGAGTTAAATGCCCCAAATGTCATTGTACTTGGACAAATATTTCTGGAATGCCACTGCACTTTAAATCACCCCTGAAATGCCATTAAACTTTCAGAAGTATATTCCTAATGCCACTCCATTCATTTCTGTTAGAAAAGTTAACGAAAGATACAATCTGACATCCTAATTTATACTCGATGGCATGTAATATTTTCTACATCAACAAAAATGAGCTGATACAGCATGTATTTTACATAAAAAAAAAAAAAAAATTGACATCTTATTTATAGATGATTTCTTGTTCAAAATATTTTTTTTAATGGAAGCCAAAAAAGACTTATTTATCTCGCATATTTTTAAATAATCAGAATAAATAACTAATAAAAAGTTAAACAAAATGTTTGCACACTTTTTCAATGCATGTTAGCCGAATATTTGAATAGATATCTTGATTAGAGTCTAGAGACAAAATATTTTAGTTAATTGAAGATTAGGAATAATAATACGATAAAAAAAATTGAGAACATAAGAACAAAAATAAGCAAATATTGAGGACCATTCTTGCAATTAAAATGTGGTGTAGATGTAAAAACAATGTTGTGCAAATATAACTACAATAAATATTAGGCCTTATTCTCTTTACTGTTTTGAGTCGTTTCCTATTTTTATTTTTGAAAACGCTAAAAATGCGTTCTCTTTACCATTTTCGAAAACGCATTTTGAAAAGAAAAAAAATGTATACAAAACGCTTGTTTTGGGCGTTTTGTGTGTATTTCAACAAAAAAAATGTCCTAAACGCGGAAAACGCGTTTTGAGAATTTTTTTTTTTAAAAGAATTATCCTAACTTGAAACTAAGTTTAATATAAAATTTTTATTTTTTTATTATTTTTTTAGAATTATCCTAACTTGAAACTAAGCCTAAATAAAGTTTATTTTATATATTTATTTATTTTTTTTTTTTTCATAACTTGGAACTAAACTTAAATAAAGTTTTATTGAATTCAATATCAACATTAAAAAAAAAAAAATTAAGTGAGAATTTTTGTTGTTATATTTCAAAAAATGCTTTGATAAACGGACTCTGATGGTTTTGAAAGAACTTGCATTTTCTGAATTTTAATAGAATTAGAGCTTTCTCAAATCCCGAACATGACCAAGCTGTGTTAATATACTCTTAATGCTCACATTAGTGTATTGCATGTAACCATATTTTCAGTGTACTGTGAAAGAAAATTTGAGTTTGAGTCAGTAGTATTCTGCAAGCAAATTAATTAAAAATAGTTTAAGTAATATTCTGCAAAATTTCAAACAAAACGTGTTTTCCAGCTTTTCATTTTCAAAAACAGTTTTCAAAAATGACAAACCAAACGCGTTTTCAGCAAATTTGAAAACAAAAATGAAAACAGGAAATATAAAACATTTTCGAAATTGAAAATACAAAATAAAATATAAATAGAACGCCACCTTAATTTTCCTATTTTTTTTTTTTTTCATCCTAACAATTTTTCTTTATGTAAAATACATGTCACATCAACTCATTTTTGTTGGTGTAGAAAATATTACATATCAATTGTATAAATTATCGTGTCAGGTTGTAACTTTCGTTAACATTTCTAATAGAAGTGGATGAAGTGACATTAGGGATATTCTTTTAAAAGTTAAATGATATTCCAAAGATGATTTAAAGTATAGTGGCATTGTAGAAACATTTTTCTAAGTACAATGTCATTTGAGACATTTAACTCAACAATATATACCATAACAATCATGATCATTCCAACTTAACGTAAGTGTGAAATTACTTTGTTAATAGTTATGCTATGGAAATGTAGCAAAGGATTTTAGTCTATGGTTCCATGAATTTGCTGATCCGGATAACTGCCGAGTGAGAAAGATGATGGCACCTCTGGCAGGAGGGGAAGCACCAATATGGTTATCGTACTTGCATCACGACATCACGCATATGACCCTGTCAATAATTTCTCTAGAATAACAAATGAAAGCTTCCACTGTTTGGAACCAAACTGCCGAAAAGGATCCTTTTCAATCAAGGCTATATTTTTCCCATCCCTTGGAACTTTCAACACACACTCACTAGTTAGATTGTTCAACATACATATTTAGAAAGACCACAGAATCAGTTTTCTAGCCTTATCTTGAACATCCCGCAGAAAAACCTTATCATGGCTCGCGTAAGAATCAGCACATGTAACTCCGCGCAGATATGGAGTGTTTAATGAGAAATTATTTGTGAAATTTCAAAGAATTGGAAGTGTTGACCACAAAATCCGGCCGGACCTTGGACCAACACGTCTCAGTTCCTCCCTCTTAAACACGTGGATCTCATGCGCACTATGACAAACGATCAGTTTGCAAAGGGAGCCGAGGTGGCTCCCATTTGCACTTCGATGCCAAAGTTAGCGGCCATTTCAAGCAAGTATAATTTGAGTGCGGAAAATATAAATGGGTAAAAGAGAGAAAATGGAGTGAGAGTAAATATTTAGTTAAGAGTATGTAATTGCTAACCTTTTCACTTGTCTATTTATAGAGGAATTCGTTGTCTCGGATCATGACACGTGGCATACTTTACACTTGTCTTCACCTAGCTCTTGGAGATGACAACCTTGCTTTTTGACTATAATCATTGCTACATTTCATAGGGAATGGGCGTCTGTCACATCTTGGTAAAGACAGTGTCACATCTCTGACTCCATCTCTCTTCTGGTCACTGTCGTAAAGCGCCCCGGCTGAGTATAAAGCACATCGACCAGACGTAAATCAGTTCGTCTAAAAATGTTCGCTTGACACACCACCTCGGAACCTGACCCAAGGTGATATTTTAGACCTTAGCCATGGGTCAAGGTCCGTTGGGCCTCAATTGGGCCCTTGCTAGTGGATCATTGTACCTCTCTTTGGGATTGGATTCAACACTAGTCCCTCAAATCAGAAGCTATCATTCATGGACGTGTAGGATTTGTTGTACGCCCGAGGCACTAACTTTGTTATGGTGGCTTTCTTATGATGCCGCAGACCTGGTGCCTAGGATGACCTTCCTTATTGGAGGTTTGGATTTGGTGTGAAGCCGACCTCCTACTTCGGCTTTTCTCTCCCGAGTGAAGGTTAGGGACGCACTAGCGCGTATCTTAGGCGGCGTATTTAATGAAAAGGGGGGATATTTTCGTTGGTTCCCAAGAAATATATAAAAGGTGATGGGAGTGGCATTTTACAGCGCGTGGTACTCACTGTGGTAGCTGAACGATTTTGTCCCTCCCTTTGACGGCTGGCACTTTGATTAGCCCATTCCCCAAGAAGCATGGGTTAACCACATTAATCATACGGCTCACAAAAACAAAGGAATCCAGATCATTGGGATCCCTATAAATCCTCCTTCATTTTATTATTTCCCCTTTGCCATTTTCTCAGAATCTTTGCAGCAACACTCTCGCGAAAGCTTGTACTGTTTTTCTCTTCCTTGCGAGTTTCAAGTCTTCTCTTCAAAGGTTTTCTACCCAGCACCCGCCCTTAACGTTCCACAGCTTTTACTGACGAGTTCTTCCTTCCAAGTGCACAATTTCAAGCGTTCGTTCTTTGAAGGTAAATCTCTTGGTCTATGTATATGCGAGACTTTTCTATTTTTAGTTTCTCATTGTGGGTTTGAAAATTTTGTTTTTGCACTTTGTTTTTCTTTTGATGAATCTGACTCACCTTTAAAACAAAAGAAAAATGGAAAGAGTTGGGGGAATGGGTTCATAGGAAATGTTAGCAATGCCGATTCCCGTCAGAGGTTTATGCGCCATCTCTTTATCGGTTTTTAGTTCCTGCTTCTTTAGGGAGCAGATTAAGAGGAGAAATAAGAAAACTAGTGACATAATTTATTTGAGTGATTCTGACAGCGAAGAAGAAAAACATCAGAACTACATGGCTCATCTGTCATCCGAGGAGGAGGCATCTTTGACAGAGCTTCGAAGCAAACGAGACAGGGATCTGGGGAGAGAAGATGTGACAGGCTCTTCTTCAGGTCACCAGGACCTCGGCTTAATCGTTAGGGCCCCGTTTAGGGTACATAGGGAAGAGTTGGGTCTGACTGTAGAGGAGATCGCCCAAGTAGAGGATTGGGTTGACCAGGTTAACAAAGTTTCGGACTACCACGTTGATCCCGATCCAAACCCAGAGTCATGGGAGAGCAGTGAGATTGCTACTGAAATCCGAAGGGTTGATTTGGTCGGGGCTTCGAAAAAATTCAGGCTGCCAGAAGGGGTCCAATTGGTGCACCCTACACCTTCCTGCCGACCTTGCAGCCCTCCTCCAGTCCAAGCGGCCATATGCTACGATGACCTTTCTTGCGGGATGAGGCTCCCCCTGCACTCCTTCTTCAGGGCGTTGCTTAGGAGCTATAACCTGTGCCCCTACCAGTTGGCCCCCAATTTTTGGACACAAGCTGTGGGCACTTGGTTGGTGTGGCAAGAGGTCAACCCTGATCATCCCATCTCACTGCACATCATTCACACTCTTTATACTTTGAAGAAATCAGTTAGAAGGGAGAGAGACGTGAGGTCGGACGTCAAGGATTGGTATTACTTGTCTCCCAGGGGCTCTTATCCTCCTGTTATCACCGGTCACCCCACCTCAATAAAGAACTGGAGGAACCAGTGGTTCTGAGTTGCTGGGGAGTGGCAGAGTTCCCCTGTGGACCCTAGTCCAGAAATTACAGTTCCCCAAACTCTTTCCATACCTAGTGAGTCTTATACTTGTTTTAGAGTCTTTAAGTGCCACGCGACTTTTGCTCTTTTATTTCCATTCATTTTCCTTGGCTGCTTACTAACATGTCATCGGTTGTTTATGGCAGGGGACACTTTTGCCCGCCTCCTCCCCGACACAGATCTAGCGGCAGTAAGGTACTTGTTTGCGTACAAGGGCACTTTCCAGGGGGTCATCCAACAGAACAAGTTATTTGTTAAACACGGTCTTATGCGAGCCATGAGTAAGTTCGTTTCCCTATTTCTGTTACATCTTATGATTTTTCTGCTCGTAACCCCATTTCCTCTTTTCTTGTTAGGTTCCAGGGAGTTTCCCTAAATTTCTTTAAAGGGTCTCATGGCTAAGAAGATCCCTCCTGCCCTGCGCCATGGCAGCGAAATTGAAAGAAGGCAGAAAACGGTCCTGGCCAACCTGCAAGTTAGGATGGCAAAGGAAGTGTCTGAGGCATCTATAGCCCAACTTCAGGGCCCTCTTCCAGCCCTACTGCCACCGCCCACTCTGCTGCCTGTGGGCCCCCAGCAGCCTAGCACAGAAAAGGAGGCTGATCCTAAAGGAGTCCTTCCAAAGGGGAAAGGGAAGAGGTCTGACAGAGGGGGCTCTAAGAGGGAGAGGGAAAGGGAGGCTAAGGATGTTTCTGCACCATCCTCTCTATCCGAGGACATGCCTGAGCGCATATCCGAGGAGGATCCCGCTCCCTTGAAGAGGCTAAAAAGGGGTAAGGGCAAGGAGTCCACCTCCGCCGCCGATGATTGAGGACTTGGAAGATGAGCCGTCTGTGCCCATTCCAGGATTGGCCTATGAAGTGACACGGGAGGGGGCAGAAGAGCTCAAGCATATTAAAACCAGCATTCTCCCCAGAGATGTCACTTTTAGCCCTTCACTGTTTGACTCCCCCAGTTCTCCTCCAACCCGGCCCGCATTTATAACTGAGCAATTTTGGACGGAGGGCTGATCTGCCTTCTCTTCTAGTGCCAGTCCATCCCGAAAGCTGCTCGCCGCCAAGGCCATGAATGCCAGGACGCTGGCCCTTATTGACGAGATGGAATCGTCCGTGGACGAGGTGCAGCGAGACAAGAAAAATGCTGAAACTGCTCTCCGGCATGCGACAACATGCTAAAGGAGATTATTGATTTAAAGACCCAGCTGGCCATAGCCTGGATGATATGATCCGGACCAGGCATCGAAGGGCAAAGTTGAGCCATCGGCAATATGACAATGATCTACGTGCAAAATGGAGCAAGTTCCGTGTTGGGATCGAGCCGAGAAGACGAAAGAATCAAGCCGAGCCGAGTACACGAAATTGTTTATGCAGAAAAGGCATTACGGCCGTAATGGAAATCCTTCACGGCCGTAACTAATATAATCATGGCCGTAAAAGCTATTGTCAGTACCGTAATCAACTATCGAGGGAAAAGGCAGAATTTCAGCAGAACCAGGCTTACGGCCGTAAGTCTGAAAGTTACGGCCGTAACTCATAAAACAGTTTTGGACCAGAGAAGGTTATACGGCAGTAAATGTATTCTTCACGGCCGTAACTAAGGAGCGGGCCAGATTTTGCGGGAATTTCAATTATTTTGTTTCCTTTATAATTTTAAGTTATTTTCCTATTTTAGAATTTTAGTCTAATTAGAATTCTATTTTGAGTAAATTAGATGCTAGGTTATTTTTCTTATTTATATTCATTTCCATTCATTGTAAAAAACAGTTTAGTTTGAGTTTTGAGATTAATAAAGTTGAGAGAGTTTTCTCCAATTGAAAGGTTGAGGAGTCCCTTTTGTGTTCTTCAAGAACAAATCAAACTTATCAAATATTGTGAAATATTTGTGGCGATGAACTTATCAAATATTCGCGAGAATATTTGTGGCGTTTCCAATTAGAATCTTATCAAGGAAATTGACAAGTCCTTGTGGTGTTTCGAAAACCTTGGATCTCGATTCCGCATCGTCAATTTCTTGCGTCGTGAATCTTGGGTCAAGGTCCTATCATCAATTTTATCTTTCCAGTAGTTTAATTCTTGTTATTTTTTTGTGTTTCTTGGCTGAATCTGGATCTTTCCTATCTTTGTTTTGTTTAATTCCGCGTGTTCGTTGTGACCCCCTCCCGGGATCACATCATCTGGTATCAGAGCTTGGATCTAGATTCAGTTCTTGATATATTCTTGTTTTTCTTGATTTTCTTGTTCTTTGTGTTCTTCGTGTCAGTTATAAATTTTCTTCAGTTTCAGAAGGTAATGGCTAGGATGGATAAAAGAGATGCGATGATTGCTCAATTGAAAAAGAAGCAATCGCAAGCGGACTCTATGGCTAGGAGGAGTAGTAAGAGTGAATGTCATGCTAGGTATGAAGATGGGATGGATGAAAGATCATTGAAGCAAAAAGAGACATCAAAATGGGAGAGTGGTGATCATGTTCACAAAAGGAGGGAGGAACCGACAACCAAAGGTAAAAATAATTCTGATTCCAAGCCTCTTAAAGATAAAAATATTAAGTGCTTTAAATGCTTGGAACGGGGTCACATTGCACATGATTGTCTACGTAAAAAGGTTAGGTGTGATAGTGAAGGGGCGAAAAGTGTTGTGATGAATAAGTCTATTATTGATAGGCATGCTCTTAGCGTTAAGCGTAAGGCGAATGTTTTGGAAAATGTGGATGGACAAAGGGATAATATTTTTCGCACTAGATGCTTAGTGGATGAAAAAGTTTGTAGCTTGGTGATTGACGGGGGAAGTTGTACTAATGTAGTTAGTACAATGTTGGTGGAAAAATTAGGGTTACCTTTAACGAAACATCCAACGCCTTATAAATTACAATGGTTGACTGAGTCAGGGGAAGTTAAGGTGAAAGAGACAGGCTTTAGTGGCATTTTCTTTTGGTGGGTATTCGAATGAGGTAATTTGTGATGTGGTGCCAATGCAAATTAGTCACATACTGTTGGGGAGACCTTGGCAACATGAAAGGGCTGTGTTACATGATGGGTATACGAATAGATACAGCTTGGTAAAAGGGGGGGGGAACTACTCTAATGCCACTATCTCCAACTGAAGCCCTGAAAGATCAATTGAAAGTGAAAAGTGAGTTTGAGGGGAAAAATAAGAGAGTTGAGGTCACGACCTCAGAAAAAGGAGAGGGAGTGAAAATTGAAGAAAAGAGAGTTGAGGCCACGACCTCAGAAAAAGGAGAGGGAGTGAAAAATAAAGAAAAGAAGGTTGAGGTACAAACCTCAGAAAAAGGAGAGAGTGAGTGCAAAAAGCAAAAAAAAAGAGAGTCTACCACAAAAATGAGTCTATTTGCACTTACTCACGCTAACACACCCCTCCCCAGTTCTTTAAAATTTGTTTTACAGGTACCGGAGTCAAACCATGAGCTTAAAACAGGAAAAAAACTTGTTGGCACAAATGAGCAGCCCAAAAAGCCGAAAAATTTGAAGGAGAAAAATGGGCAGCCCAAAAGGTTGAAAGCAAGCACGAGGCATAAGCATGATCATCGAGCCCAGAAAAGCAAGAGGAGTTTGAAAGGCCGACCAAAATTGGATTCGAGGTCGAATCCTTTTCAAGAGAGTGAGTATGATATGATCCGGACCAGGCATCGAAGGGCGAAGTCGAGCCATCAAAAATATGACAATGATCTACGTGCAAAACGGAGCAAGTTCTGTGTTGGGATCGAGCCGAGAAGACGAAAGAATCAAGCCGAGCCGAGTACACGAAATTGTTTATGCAGAAAAGGCATTACGGCCGTAATGGAAATCCTTCACGGTCGTAACTCATATAATCACGGCCGTAATCAACTATCGAGGGAAAAGGCAGAATTTCAGCAGAACCAGGCTTATGGCCGTAAGTCTGAAAGTTACGGCCGTAACTCATAAAACAGTTTTGGACCAGAGAAGGCTATACGGCCGTAAATGTATTCTTCACGGCCGTAACTGAGGAGCGGGCCAGATTTTGAGGGAATTTCAATTATTTTGTTTCCTTTATAATTTTAAGTTATTTTCCTATTTTAGAATTTTAGTCTAATTAGAATTCTATTTTGAGTAAATTAGATGCTAGGTTATTTTGCTTATTTATATTCATTTCCATTCATTGTAAAAAACAGTTTAGTTTGAGTTTTGAGATTAATAAAGTTGAGAGAGTTTTCTCCAATTGAAAGGTTGAGGAGTCCCTTTTGTATTCTTCGAGAACAAATCAAACTTATCAAATATTGTGAAATATTTGTGGCGTTGAACTTATCAAATATTCGGGAAAATATTTGTGGCGTTTCCAATTAGAATCTTATCAAGTAAATTGACAAGTCCTTGTGGTGTTTCGAAAACCTTGGATCTCGATTCCGCATCGTCAATTTCTTGCGTCGTGAATCTTGGGTCAAGGTCCTATCATCAATTTTATCTTTCCAATAGTTTAATTATTGTTATTTTTTTGTGTTTCTTGGCTGAATCTGGATCTTTCCTATCTTTGTTTCGTTTAATTCCGCGTGTTCGTTGTGACCCCCTCCTGGGATCACATCACTGGAAGTCTTCCTCAGAAGATAGGGCTAATGCGAAGCGCCTCCAGGAGGACAATGATAAACTGAAGCATGACCTCCGGTCCTCTGAATAAGACTTGGCTACTCTGTGCAAAAAATTAGATGATTCCAACCGTGCACAGTCCATCACATCTGAGGCTCTGACTGCCGGTAATGCAACCAAGTCTAGGCTGGAAGCTGAGGTGGCAGCAACTAATGAAAAATTGGGGAGGGAGCTGAAGGCTAAGGAAAAGGCGGAGGAGGACCTTGCCTCTTTGGAAAGACATATGCAAACGAAGATCACTGAGGTTCTGGAGTAGACTGTCACGACACGGGTGGAGAAGGCTTTAAGTACCAGAGTGTCTGAGGCTGTCCATAACTTCAAAGACACTTTTGAAGAGACCCCAGAGTACGAGGCTATGCAGAGGGTCTTTGGGAACTTAGGGGCCATGATGGCTTTGGGGGACGTGAATGAAGCTTTTCCGACTTTGGACCTGTCCTCCATTGAAGCCTTGTACCCCGAGCCTCAAGATGCTCCTGCGGATCCACTGGATGCATCTGGCAAGGGCTCTTCAGAAGATGTCTCTTCGTAATAATCCCCTTCTGTATTTACCTTATTGTTGGGTTTTTGTTTTGTTTTTTTTTTTGTTTTTTGTAAGTGCCCCGACACCTGATATTGTAAATGTAACATTTACTCCATTTGTATATATTTTTCTTTGCAAATGTGATGATTTTCCTTATTGAGTTTAATGCCTTAGTTTGCATGTTCTTATTTTTCTAAGCGCGAACGCTTCCAAACACCAACGTTTAGTAAATATCTTGTAAAGATACTAACTGTACAGTTCCTCAGATCAAAGTGGCTCAAGGCTTTCGCGTTTGCTTGGTTAAGTCTGATTCTGTCCAAGAGTTTTAGTTTATATGACCACATTTGGTTAAACTTGAATGCTTCCAAACGCAAATGCCTTTTAAACGTATTGCATGATTAATGAGTATAGTCCCTCAGATCTGAGTGGTTTGAGGCATTTATGTTTACCAGTAAGATCTGATTTTGACACTCATTTGAACGTATCCATGTCACACTTTGTAAGATCTGCATACACAATTTTGGTTGTACTAACACTTTTATGTTGCTGACACATTCAATTCTTACGCAGTGATCACAGTGTGGGCTTATAAAAGTCCCTTGTTTTTAACAAATTTCATGCAAAGCATGGATGTATGGTGCTATAACCAAAATAGAATCACATGATAATGCTGCAATCAACGAGGAGGATTTTGATTCATTGAAAATAGCGAGGAAGGTGGTCCGTGTTCCAAGGATTACATAGAGATACTCCAGATAGGTCCTCAATCATGTACGTTCCGGGTACCACCTCGGCAAGGACTTTGTAAGGGCCTTCCCAGTTAGGACCTAAAGTCCCTACTCCTGGTTCCTGAGTTGAAGGAAGAACCTTTTTAAGGACTAAGTCCCCAATATTAAAGCATCGATTTTTCACTCTTTTGTTGTAGTATCGAGCCATCTTTTTCTGGTACTTGGCCATCACTGCTTGGGAATCACTCCGTTTTTCCAAGAGGAAATCCAAACTGGCCCTTTGTGCTTCTTCGTTTCTCACTTCCTCGTAATGAATTTGACGAAGCGAAGGGATCCCAATTTCAACGGGACATACCGCCTCGGCTCCATATGCCAATGAGAAAAGTGTTTCGCCAGTAGCGGTGTGCGAAGTGGTTCGAAGTGCCCATAGTACCTGTGGGAGTTCATCTACCCATGCACCCTTTTTGGACTCCAGTTTCCTGTTCAGGGTATTTTTTATGATCTTGTTCACGACTTCGACCTGTCCATTAGCCTGTGGGTGGTGTGGAGATGAAAACAGTTTCTTAATTCCCAAATCGTCGCATAACTCATCTACGCTCCTGTTTTTAAACTATTTTGCATTATCACTAACCAGGGAGTGTGGTATTCCGAACCGGCATATGACATTCTTCCAAATGAACTTGGTGGTGTTGGCCTCGATGATTCTCATCAAAGGTTCCGCTTCGATCCACTTGGTGAAGTAATCAATTGCCACTATCGCAAAGCAATTGTTACCAGCACCCCTAGGCATAGGACTGATAATATCAACCCCCACTTTACAAAAGGCCAAGGGCTAGTCACCACCGTTAGCTTGTGATGCGGCTGATGTGGTATGGTCGCGTGTCTCTGGCATTTATCTCACTTGCGCACGAAGTCATGGGAGTCCTTTCGCATAGTAGGCCAAAAATATCCCTGTTTAAAGGCTTTCCGTGCTAGCGATAACGCCCCGGCATGGTTGCCACATATGCCCTCATGGATTTCTCTCATTACATATCGTCCTTCCTCTGGACCTACACATCTCATTAAAGGGGAGGTGTAACTCCGTTTATAAGGTAGGTCATCCAAGAGTATGAAATTCGCAGCGTATTTTTTCAATTCCGAGCTGCCTCTGGCTCGTTTGGCACTGTATGATGCTTCAAATATGCGATCAGGGGATTCATCCAGGATCCCTCTTCTTCTACTGCCAAAATCTCTGATCCTGGCTCAACAGAAGAAGTCAACATGCGCTCAACTGGGATTAGATTATGTAGCTTTGAATCACCGCTGCTAGCTAGTTTGGACAAAGCATCAGCGTTGGGATTTTCTGTTCTGGGGATGTGCTGTAACTCCATTTTTCCGAAGTGCACAGCCAAATCTCTTACTTTCTTCAAGTAAGCGACCATAGAAGGTTCTTTAGAAGAAAATTTCCCATTGAATTGACTCACAACGAGCTGTGAATCTCTATTCACCACTACGGACTTAATCTTCAAAGCTTTTGCAAGTCTTAGCCCAGCTAATAACGCCTCGTACTCAGCAACATTGTTTGAGGCTTTGAACTCAAAGCGGATCGCACTGTGTAGTTTAAACCCCTCTGGGCTTATTAACAATATTCCCGCACCGGATCGTCCCTCCCCCGAGGACCCATCAATGAACAATTTCCACTCTGGTGGATGTGTGAATTAGACTACGAAGTCCGCCAACGCTTGACCCTTTATAGCGGTCCAAGGCACATAATGTAGGTCAAACTGGCTGATTTCTATCGCTCATTTCAGTAACCTCCCAGATACGTCTGGTTTTTGCAACACTTGTCTCATGGGAAAGTTGGCGAGCACACGTATGGAGTGTGCCTGAAAGTAGGGACGAAGTTTACGAGAGGCTGTGATTAACGAGAGAGCAAGTTTCACCATATCTGGGTAGCGTGTCTCGGCATCCAGCATGGCTTTGCTCACATAATATACTGGGAACTTATTCCCATCCTCCTCTCTGGCCAACACTGAGCTAACAGCCTCTTTGGATACAGCCAAATATAGGTAGAGAGGCTCGCCAGCCTTTGGCTTCGATAACAATGGCGACCGTCCCAAAGATGCTTTCAGGTCGGCAAAAGCCTGCTCACATCCCGGTATCCATTGGAATCGCTTTCCCCCTTTAGGACCTTGAAAAATGGCAAGCATTTATCGATGGATTTTGAGACGAATCGATTCAAGGCCGCAATTCTCCCTGTTAAGCTTTGCACTTCTTTTTGATTTCGAGGCGGTTGCATGTTTAACAAAGCATTGATTTTGTCGGGATTAGCTTCGATTCCCCTCTTATTCACCATGAATCCAAGAAATTTCACAGATGCTACTCCAAAAGCACACTTCGCTGGGTTGAGCTTCATTCGATATTTCCTCAAAACATCGAAGGCCTCTGAAAAATGGCGGATATGATCCGCGGAGACCATGCTTTTGACCAGCATGTCATCAACATATACCTCCATGGTGTTTCGTAATTGTTCTGAAAACATGCGGTTTACCAACCTTTGATAGGTAGCTCCCGCATTTTTCAAGTCGAATGGCATGGCTCTGTAGCAGTAGAGTCCTCTATCTGTAATAAACGAAGTATGCTCCTCGTCTGATTCGCACATGGGGATTTGATAGTACCCGGAGTAAGCATCCATGAAGCTTAGTAACTCATGTCCTGCCGTGGAGTCGACCAACTGATCGATCTGAGGTAGTGGAAAGCTGTCTTTGGGACATACCTGGTTTAAGTTGGAAAAATCAATACACCCCCTCAGTTTCCCATTGTGCTTTGGTACCAAAACAGGATTTGATACCCACTTCGGATAGCGGGACTCCCTGATGAAGCCATTTTTCAATAGCTTTGTGACCTCGTCTCTCAAGGCCTCATACTTTTCAGAACTCATGGGCCTTCTCTTTTGCCTATGCCCAGGGCTTCGGGGATCCAGATGGAGTCTGTGGTAGGCCTCTTTAGGATCGATTCCAACCATGTCACCATGCTTCCATGCGAATACATCGAGGTTTTGAAGTAAGAAGCTCTTCAATTGACTCTTGTATTCGGTCGGTGAGTCCAATCCGATCTACAATTCCTTGATTGGATCAAGTGGGTCCACACCGAAGCATTCTAACCTTTCGACCGGGGTGGAGCAATTATCACTTGCCATTCTTGGGTCTAGATCTGCTAAATCCTCTTCCAGTGTCATTGTAACATCCTTATTTCCAGAAGGCCCTTCACCCAATCTTTCAGGGTCTGGAGCAGCCTCGGACATGGCTACGTCACTGATCATGTTCAAGCTTCGATCTTGAAATTTTTGGATTGTATTTGTGTAACAGGTCCGCGATTCAGTTTGGCTTCCCTTTAGTTGTAACGCCATGCTCCGTGGGGAACTTCATGCAAATGTATTTCGTATGCGTTACAACCCCTAAGTCAATGAGACCGGGCCTCCCAATTGAGTCATGACAGGAGGAGATTTTGTCCACAACCAAAAATTCCATGGGGATTCTGGAAAGAGTTGGCGCTTGCCCTACTTCAGTCATAAGGGTTATAGACCCCCTGAGGGTTATGCTATCCCCAGTTAATCCATAAATTGGGTCAGGGACTGGGATGAGTGGAGTGCTGATCCCCATTTTATCGAAAGTTACCCCGTAAATCACATTTACCGAGGCACCATCATCTACCATCATTCGTGATAACCCATTCCGGGCCACCACTACCCTGATAACCAACGCATCATTGTGTGGGAAGTGTACCCCAATGGCATCGTCTTGGGTAAATGTGATAGATTCTGTCCGAGGCACCCCAACAGGGTGCGAATGGATATGGTAATTCACGTTGGCGAGCTGCTTGGACTCTCTGATATACCTCTTATGGGAGTTGTTTGTGCTCCCACCTGGGTGGGGCCCCCCCAATATTGTGTCGATTTCACAAATAGGGAGGTCGGCCACAGGCACAGGTGGTTCCCGTGTATCTTTAGCATGCGCCGAGGCGGTATCCTGGCCCTTGTTCCTGTCTCTATGACGATTGTCAATCATTTCTTTAGTTGAGTTCTTCCACGGAGCTCTCCTATCAGCTCGGTTGAACTTCCGACCACCGGATTTTTGAGTTCTCCCCGTGTCGGGGGAGAAGTCACTTCCCCTTCTCCCCTGCGCCTTTTGGTCAGCCAACATGTGGATTTCCATGCAATCTTCTGTTGCGTGACTATAGTACCTGTGGTAGGCGCAGTAAGCCCCAATCATGGGCTGTTTCCCACTTCGGCCACTTTCCATCCTTCCTTGAGCCGTGGGAGGATTTTGAGAAGGGGTGCTGGAGTGCAAGTGGGAGATAGCTTCTGTGCTTTCTTCCGCAAAGCTAGACCCTGTCCCCGGAAACGGACGCGGTGCTCCGCCTCGGATACTTCCGATCCTATCCTTGTTTCCTCCTTTCTTGAGGTTTTCTTCATTAGAATACCCAAGATTGTATCTTCCTTGGGGGTGGTTGTCCCTGGCCCTAGCCATTTCTTCTGATACAATCTCCTCCTTCATCAGGTCTACGAGGGCATTGTAATCCCTTGGTTTCCTGCTTCAGACATCCCTCCAAAACATGCTTGTCATATCTAGTCCTCCCTTCAAGGCGGAAAACATCTCCGCCTCGGTGATATTTTCACAGATGTGCATCTCTTCAGTAAACCGAGCGAGGTGACTTTTCAGAGATTCATCCCTTCCTTGCCTTAGATCCTGAAGGCGCTGGAGTGGGAGCTGGCCAGGCCTGGAGGAAACAAAGCCATTTTTAAAAGCCGTTTTCAGATCTCTCCAACTATGGATGCTGCCAGGGGGTTTTTTTGTACCATCGTATCGCACTCCCCTCAAGGGTTAAAGAAAAGGCTTTACATTTCAGTGCCGAGGTGGCTCCGGCTATTTCCATGCTGGTGCGGTAATTTAACAGGTGATCGTAAGGGTCACCTCGGCCAGAATATTTTGCTATTTCTGGCATTTCGAAGTCATGGGGCACAGGGCACCTGCGGAGGCCCTCTGTGAAGGGGCTTATTTCCTCTTCGTCATCGAGTTAATATGAAGGTAGTTCACTGTTCTCGTCATGACCGGAATACACTGGATCATGGTATTGGTCATAGAGTGGCAGAGCATACTCCTGCCTTTGTGGTGGCAGAACGCGGCCGTAGTTTGGCCTTTCATGGCTCAGTAACTCGTTGCGAGACTTGGTCCGAACTGCGTCGGCTCTCCTTTCCTGCCTATTCCTTGGCTCATGCGTGGGGGTGAACTTTTCTGCCCCCGTACCTTGTTGGTCCCTATGCTTTCGACTCTGCGATAAGGCTTCTTCAGCGCGTCGCTCCCGCTTATTTCTAGGCTCAGCTGCATTGTTCCGACCCCCTCGCCTTCCTATGAATAACCCTCCTATCCGGCTGAAGACATTGCCAGATTTTGCGGGCGAAGCCTCCCTGTGTCTAGCTGGGAGTGGGGCTTGTTCTTCACGTGCTTCATGTTCCAGGCCTTCCTCGTAGAATAGCTCGGATTCCACCTCGGCATAAGCCTATGGATCTTGATAATAATACGAGGCGGTGGCCGCATCGGATGGTGAGTAATGTGGTTTTGGGTATTGTGGAGGCATCATGGGTTCGTTCACAACATACCCTCTAGCCATGTAGGCATTCATCGCAGTAGTCTGTTCTATCTGCTGCTTCTGCATTTCCAGCATTTGGGCCGCCATGCGAGTCATGTCCCGCAACATGCGGCGATTACGGTGCCGGCGTGGTGGGTTAGGTTGTGCCACTCCCTCATTGGCGTTCTCATGAGGTCCTTGAGGAACCCCCTCTTCGCTGTGCTAGCCATTTCTTCCCCTACGGGGGTTAACATCACCATCACTTTCGTTCATGTTTCAAAGAAATTTCTTGGTTTTAATTTATCTTTCAGGGATAGACAGATTCTTATCTCAACGCTCCGACCCTTTTTTCAAGGTTGTTAAACTTATATTTCAAAGTTTTAAGCCTTTTTCAAGGTGAATAAACTTATGTTTCAAAGCTTTTTTACCTTTTTCAAGGTCACCACACTTATGTTTCAAAGCTCTTTATCTTTTCAAGGTTACCACACTTATGTTTCAAAGCTCTTTACCTTTTTCAAGGTTACCACACTTATGTTTCAAAGATATTTACCTTTTTCAAGGTTACTAAACTTATATTTCAAAGTTCTTTACCTTTTTCAAGGTTACTAAACTTATAATTCAAAGTCCTTACAGTTCTCCACTCTTTTGCAAGAGGTTACTCGCCCTTTTTCAGGACTTCCTTTCTATGTGTGGCTTTTCATCATGTGTTTTCTTGGTTAGCAGTATGGTTTCCCACAGACGGCGCCAAAATGTTGACCACAAAATCCGGCTGGACCTTGGACCAACACATCTCAGCTCCTCCCTCTTGAACACGTGAATCTCCTGCGCACTATAACAAACGATCAGTTTGCAAAGGGGGCCGAGGTGGCTCCTGTTTGCACTCCGATGCCAAAGTCAGCGGCCATGTCAAGCAAGTATAATTTGAGTGCGGGAAATATAAATGCGTAAAAGAGAGAAAAGGGAGTGAGAGTAAATATTTAGTTAAGAGTATGTAAATGCTAACATTTTCCTTGGAGGCAAGTGTGCTCTATTTATAGAGGAACTCGTTGTCTCGGATCATGACACGTGGCATACTTTACACTTGCCTTCACCCTAGCTCTTAGAGGTGACAACCTTGCTTTTTGACTGTAATAATTGCTACATTTCGTAGAGGATGAGCGCCTGTCACATCTTAGTAAAGACAATGTCACATCTCTGACTCCATCTCTCTTTTGGTCACTGCCGTAAAGCGCCCCGGCTGAGTATAAAGTACATCGGCCAGACGTAAATCAGTTCGCTAAAAAGGTTCGCTTGACACACCACCTCGAAACCTGACCCAAGGTGATATTTTAGACCTTAGCCATGGGTCAAGGCCCGTTGGGCCCTTGCTAGTGGATCACTGTACCTCTATTTGGGTTTGGATTCAACAGGAAGTTCCACAAAATTATACTCGTCAATTTCTCTCTCTCTCTCTCTCATACCAAGCGTTACCAGCAAATTTATCCATGAACCAAAACATTGGATTCATCTGAGCTGGTTGGCATCGTAATATCTGATGGAAATTTATTATCAGTTTCAGCAGTTAAAAATTTGTTTGAATGAAAATTAAAGTTTCGGCAGTTTCACAAATCTGGATCAGTTTCATCCTTTTCATCAATTCATCAGTTTCTTATGTTTAAATTATGATTAAATGGAACTTAATGTTGCTGGCCTATAAATTACCTCTTCCTCTCGGCTGATAAAAAAACCAGAAACAGAAAACACAAGAAAAATCTCAGCTTCCTCCATTTTCAGCAGCCTACAATCTTTCTCTCTTCTTCCTTCCTTGCCAAAGTTCTTCGAGATAAAGACACACTAGTTCGATAGGCGGTTAACGTAGTGCAACGCTAACCAACAATGGATTGTATCTTGGGAATCAAACACCGATCAAAACCTCGTGCACCCCGATGAGGCGGCGAATTTCCATTTAAGGAAACAGTGTAAACACGAACCTTCGATTTGATTATATTTTTTTTGATTCTCTAAATATTTTCCCAACAATATCCTTCTAAGATTATTGCAAAGTCTCGAGGACAGGGAAAGCAATCACATCGCGTATACTGGCCGAGTTTGTAACAAGCATTACTAGCCTGTCAATGCCAAGACCATGGAAAACCAAGTATATCCATCAGCTTTTCTTAGAAATACATGTATTGACTGTATGATTATGCATATTAAGATTATTTTTAGGTCCTATGACAAAAACTTGAGTTTGAATTCTAGATTTAATTAATTTAGCGCCTGTTCAGCGGCTAGTTAAGGGGAAAAAATGGTTTTTTTTGTTATTATTTAGGTAGATGAATGATTAAAAAGTGAAGAGAGAAAATGTGTAGGGTTAGAGATTGATTTGGGAAATTGTGTAGTTTAAAAATTAGTTTAAAAACCAAAAAAAAAAATCAAATAAAAGCTATTTACCGAACAGAGAAAAAACTTGATAATCATACCATTCCTGATGCAGTAGGCATTCCGTATTCTAGCCCGTTAAAAAATCTTCAAGAGTCACGTCGTAGGAATCATTCTCTCTCAGTCCCATCCTCTGTACTAGAGATTTCTGAAACTACTGTTGCTTTCTTATCGTTATGCCGCCTTGTTCTTCGAGTCGTTCCCTCTGCAACTGTTTCAAATTAAGTATCAACTATTACCAGCATAAACAGAAGACTAATATATAAGTCAACAATTTCTCTCTTTTTTACCAAGACAATTTATGAGGCCATGATTTCCATATAATACAGACTGTGTAATCCTCAAACACTAGTCATCTGAACACATCAATAGGAAGTCTACAAAAACCCAGAACCAAAAAAAAAAAAGGGATAGAGGGGCATAGAAATATCAAATAGCATAATCATCTCATTAATGTTTGGATCTCCACATAATACCGGGTCCAACACCCTTAAACAAAGGGAGGATACGATGTCAAGGAAACCTCTAGTTCCTTCGGTTACTAAAAGAAAGGGGCAAGCACCCCTTGTCAAACGTTCCAAATGAAGGTTGCAAGTTGGAATATAAGGGGTTTCCATTTGCCCCATAAGCAAAATGGGATGCGAAGTTTAATGCTAAGAGATTCTATTGACATTTTTGGTATTTTGGAGACTAAGCTTTGTGATTGGAAGCTCACTCGTATTATGGTAAATAAATTTGATAGATGTGAGTGCATTCACAATTTTGATTTACATGAAGCAGGTAGAATTCTTGTACTTTGGAACTCTTCCAAAGTAGAAGTCGAAAGTTTGTGGATAAATGAGCAAATCATCCACATTAAAGCTACATGCAGAACTACCAGTTTTAGCCTTCACATTAGTTTTATATATGGCATCCACACCATTGTAAATCGAAGGCCCCTTTGGAATAACATTATGGATTTCAGTTCTCGTCACTCTACTCCTTGGTTGTTGATGGGGGATTTCAATAGTATCTTGAATGAGGATGAGAGGCAAAATGGTGTTTTGAACTACACAATGTATGAGCTTAATGACTTTTGAGAATGTTGTGTTTTCTTGGTCTTCACGTATTTAAACTCTATTGGCTACAAATTTATATGGTACAGGAATGGTGTTTGGACTAAATTGGATAGGGCTATGGTGAATAATGCTTGGGCTGATTCGGGACTTTTTGGACTAGCAAATTTCTCGCCTCAGGGATGTCTTTCAGACCACTCCCCATGCATTGTCACTTTGTTTCATCCGGATGAAAATAAAACGAAGCCTTTCAAGTTTTTTAATATGTGGACCAACCATGCTGATTTTATGAACATTGTTCAACTTTCGTGGAACACTCATCATTATGGTATTGCCCAATTCCGGTTCTGCAAGAAATTGAAAGCTCTCAAGCATCCCAAGTGTTTAAACAAGAAACACTTTTCCCACATCTCTTCAAGGGCTGAATCAGCTCGAAATAATCTGGAATCTACCCAGTTATAGCTCCATGATGATCCAGTAAACACAAACTTACAGATCCGAACTGCTGAATTTAAAAAACAGGCTGCCACCCTAAGTGAAATCCAGGAGTTTCTATTTTCAGCAAGCTAAGTGTGTGATGTGATTCTTGTTGGGGAATCACGGGATCTCACGGAAATTGAATTAAACACTTGGAAAGTTCCAAATCCAGATTAATTGACGATAACAATATGACCCGACACTCACGACTCAAGAACCAAGGATGTATCAAATCCAAGACCCGTTAAGATGCGGAATGAAGAACCATAAAGGGGTGAACGCCACAAAGGTTGTCAAATCCTTTGATAAGTTCAAGGGGTTCAATCAAGAACGAAGAAGAACAGGGATAAACTCACCTAATTCAAGCAATCTCAATAATCATAAAAGTTGTGTCTTTACAATGGCAAAGGAAACATAATATAACCTAAAAACACGTCCAAAAATTAGCCCTAGCCGCAAAACACAATTTAAAACGCGGCGGAAATTACGGCCGTAAAAATCATCCTTACGGCCGTAATTGACCCTCGGGTCCAAAACTGCCTTTTACTCTTACGGCCGTGACATTGGTTCTTACGGCCATAAGACACCTTCTGAATAAAAAACTGCACAACTCTGTTACGGCCGTGAATTGATTGTTACGGCCGTGCGATAGGAAAGTTACGGCCGTAACTCCAAACCTTACGGCCGTAAAAGGCCCTCTGAATTGTTTTCTCCTTGTTCTTTGACCCAAATGTCTTGTAACGGTTTTGGCGCCTCTCCCATATTGTCATGCATTGAAAATTGAGTCTTCGACCATGCATTTGAATATTCATCCACCCAAGCTTGCATAAACCCTTGCATTGCTTGCTTGATCTTCTTAGCCCTCAGCCTCGTTATTGGTCCCACTGGTACATGCAACGGGTCCTTACTGGTAGGGTCACTCAGGTACTCATCAGTGTGCATACCTCAAAAATTGTGACAAGGGGACAAAGTTTTTTCATTCTATTGTTAAAAGGAACATGAAGCGCAATCATATTGCAACTTTGGTGAAATCTGATGGGAGTACTACTGTAACACCCCAAGTTCAAAATCTTAAACCTAGGCGTGTTAACTTTTCTTTACTTAAATGCGGAAAAGAAATCAATTAAAACCTCAACATTTTCATTTTCTATTATGAAATTTTACAAAAATTTCGACAGAGTCTCCTCTGTAAATTGGACATAGCCAACCTGTAAAGGGACATCAAAATCATTTTAAAGTACACATCTCAACTCATTCAATCCCAAACATCATCCAAACCATTACAATAAGTCCCAAACTCCTCAACAATATAATTCCAAGTAAATAAACTTTAGCAAATGTAATAAGAGGTAATTTAACCTCTAATACTACCCATACTTATTCAAAGCAAATTTCAACCAAACAATTAACAATAATAAATGAATTAAGGAATAATTAATGAGAAGCTTAAATAAATTCTAATTTAACTTTATTTTCAAATATTTAGGATAGGTATAGCCTGAGTCTGTCACCAAGTGCTCTCCTCGAATCACCTAACTTTCTTCACCTGAAATGTTGGGGAGGGATTGGGGTGAGCTAAAGCTCAGTAAGTAAACTTTATGCATGTAATGCATGCTTATGACATGAAATGCTTTAAAATTCAATATATGTATCCCCATTTACTTTACTTTCCAGAACTTTCAAACTTTTCAAACTTTCACTTAACATTTCAAAACTTTCACTTCATTTCGAAACTTTCACTTCATTTCCATCGTGAGCTCACTTGGTGTAACTTTTAGTCAATCAGATAACAGTGGACAATTCTTATTTGGAACCAGATCACATTTACAAGTAAAACCGCAAAGTGGTTAACATTCATTCCACCGGAAATCGGCTCATTCACTTTATTCCACCACAACGCGGCTCATTCACTTCATTACACCGCAATGCGGCTCATTACATCGGGGTACGCCGGTCCCCCGCGCCCCATTTCTCACTCGCATCTTTCATGAACTAGAAGTACACCCATTCTTTCTTAAAAACTTGGGATACATAACTTTTGAACAAACTTGCACCTTGACACATTTCTTTCGTTTAAAAATATTTGACTTATCAATTTCGATACCAATGCAATCTTGATGATGCAATGACATGTAACGTGCATGCTTGAACATTTTTCTTAATAACATATACTTTCATAAAGGTAACAAAATTCATCAAAGCAAGTAAGTTGCAAGACAGTCGTTTACATATTAATTTCACCTTTACATTCAACTTTTGATAAAATAGGGGAAAGTTTACTTACCTGACATCCTTAGTATTTACCGTTATCTTGATTTGCAAGTGGAAGAGTCTCAGATGCCCGTCACGTCAATATGCCCAATAATCCTAATTTATATTCATTCATTAAGTAAAATATACTTTTAGTTCAAAAATCACATTTAACACTTCTAAATAAGGTTGAGACTTTCATGTGACTCACAATTCAAACCAAATGGGATCTTGAACTATGTCAAATACGGATCATACTACATTAGGAAGAAGAGATTAATTTAAATAGCAAAAATTTGAAATCTAACTTATCAAATTACACAAAGGGGTCAAAGTTATGAAATATTCATCACAACTTAGATTTTACAGAGACAATTCCAATAAGCATTCTAACTATTCGTAAATTTGGAAAACACTATTTATTCAACTTTACTATAACAGTTAATTTAAACTACAAATTTCATAAATTTCGAAAGTCTGAAAATAATAACCACAAGTCAAACACATACGCAAAAAATTGGATTAAAAATCACCTCATTATTTGAAATTCTAAATAAGTACACATTTACATAATTTTGCTCCAAAATTTGAAATTATAAAGATAACATCAAATTAACTTGCCAAAAATCAAATTTTCAGTTAAACTAATTAACACTAAATTTCCTAAATCCGAAAATACATTACAATTCCAATTCAGCTAGAAATTTAACTAAACTAATCAATTCTATGAACTCATAAATCTGAAAAGCGCGCACACACACACACACACATATTGCCCAAAAGTCTGAGTTTAACAATTTAAAATTCGAAACTTAACTAAAACCCATTCTAGAAAAATTCTGAAATCTTCATACAATTACATACATTCCACATATATACATCAATACATATAAATCCGTGTGTATGTGTGTGTGTAAAAGAGTGTGTTTGTGTGTAAATCCGTGAGTGACAGCGTGATTTGAGTTTCTGTATGTGTGGGTGCGCAGTGATAGGGAGGAGGAGTCACCGTGGTTGTGGGCGAGGTGTGTGGTCGCCGGTTGTAGCTCGTCGACGACGGTAGGGGAAAGAGGCAGAGAGAGAACGAGCGGCCGAGAGTGAGAGGAAAGGAGAGAGAATCGCGAAGAGAGAGAGACCGCATAGAGAGAGACCGTAAGTGAGGATAATAAGGGTAGGGTTAGATATAAACTTTTGATGATTTGCAAATTGGTCCCTCAATTCTCTCTAAGGACATAATTTAGTCCATAAGTCCTATTTACTTTCCAATCACCGTCAAACTACTCCCCAACTTTCAATTTAATGTAATTTGGCCGTTCAAAAATTAAAATAAATTGTAATAAGCATCCTTAGCAATTAAAATAACCACTTAGACAACTAATTGCAGGTAAAGAAAATTTATAAACTTTTTAATTGGCACATTGATCTAGACGACGTCCAAGTCCTTCCACTGTGAAATAATTCAAATTATAGACATTAAAGATCATAAATTTATAATTTATAATAACATTCATATGAATATTACGTGAAATTTAAAATTGCACTTAAAAAAAAAAAAAAAAAAAACTGTCTTACAACTACGACTTATCGGGATGAAGTTGCTTTGGAATTTCTCTGTTTCTATAAAAACCTGCTGGGCACGCAAGTCCAATGTGAGCAGCTAGACTTAATAGTCCTTCTCAACGGACCGGTTCTTACGGATGATCAATCACAGGAGGTTTTAAATCCAGTCTCGACTGAGGAAATTAAAGCTGCACTTTTTGATATTGGGGATGATAGATCACCTGGCCAGATGGGTATTCTTCGTGTTTTTTTAAAAAGGCGTGGCGGGTGGTGGGGGAGGATTTTAGCAAGGCTATTTCAGAATTTTTAAACTCAGGATTGCTGCTCAAACAACTTAATCACTCAGTTATTGCACTTGTTCCCAAATCAGCCCACTCTTCGTCTGTTGGGGACTTTAGACCTATTTCATGTTGTAATGTGATCTATAAAGTCATCTCAAAGATCTTGGCATCCTGGCTTGCCCCCACTCTTTGTTCTATCATTGACAAAGCACCTTCGGCTTTTGTTGAGGGGAGGAGTATGACGGAGAACATTCACCTTGCCAAGGAATTGCTCAAGTAGTATAACAGGAAACGTATTTCCCTGAGATGCCTCCTTAAAATTGATCTCAAAAAGGCCTTTGATACTATCAGTTGGGACTTTCTCAAGGATGTTCTTACGGGGTTGGGCTACCCCCTATTTTCATTGGGTGGATTATGGAATGCGTCACCTCTCCAACGTATTCTATCAGATTAAATGGTCAGATCCATGGTTTCTTCAGAGGGGAACGGGGTATTAGGCAGGGAGACCCTCTCTCACCATTCCTTTTTGTTCTTTGTCTTGAATATCTTTCAAGAATGTTGAACTTGGCCACAGCAGATAGTGAATTTAATTTCCATCCTAAATGTGGTCCTCTTAAGATTACACACCTAGCTTTTGCAGATGATCTCTTGCTCCTGGCTAGGGGGGATATTATTTCAGTTGAAATTCTTCTTGACTGTCTTGGAAAGTTTGGTAGTATTTCTGGCCTTATATGAATGTTTCTAAGTCATCTATATTTATTGCTAGCTATGATGAGGAAACAAAGGTTGACATTCTCTCATTGACGAGTATTCCTATAGGATCTATGCCTTTCCGGTATCTTGGGATTCCCCTTGTTGCAAAAACGCTCAAAGTCACCCACCATGCCCCATTTGTGGATAAAATTGCAGACTGTATCAGAGCGTGGCCAAAAAATTCATTATCTCATGCAGGAAGAGCTGAGTTGATTAGAAGTGTCGTTCAAGGAATTGAAAGTTTCTGGCTTTCAATACTACCAATACCAGCTACGGTTTTTGACAGAATTATTAAACTTTGCAGGAACTTCTTATGGAATGGAGGGAAGCCACTTGTTGCATGGAATAATATCTGTCTACCCAAATCAGAGGGAGGTTTGGGATTCAAAGACCTTAGAGGATGGAATGCATCCTTACTAGCAAAGGTGCTTTGTAATTTCCATAACAAAAAGGACTCTCTGTGGATCCGGTGGATACATCAAGTTTATCTTGGGGGCTCTTCAATTTGGGATGTTAAAGCAAGGAAGGATGACTCAGGCCTCTTCAAGAGGATTTTGAATATTCGAGACACTATCATTTGTAAGGAAGGGGGAACGGATGGAGCTAGCCGGAAAATAGCCAGTTGGAATGTTGGGGGTAGTTTTCATAATGAAGCTGCCTATAATTATTTTAGGCAGCAAGGGACGAAAATAGCCTGGGCAAACACAGTTTGGAAGAGTTGTATCGCCACGAAGATGTCATTTAATATTTGGCTGGTTGTTCTTGGCAGAATCCACACCAAAGATAAGCTTACATACCTTGACATTGATAGGAAATGTGAATGTGACCATCACACGGAGAGCCAGCTACACCTTTTCTTCCAGTGCCCACTTTCTGGCAGAATTTGGAAAAGGGTCAGAATTTGGTTGGAGATTACACGTCAAATGGGCACCTTTTGTAGTGCAATTAAGTGGATCAAGAAGGAAGGGAAAGGAATGACATGGCATTCAAAATCCAAACATATTGCTCTTGCGGCCACTATTTATCATATTTGGATTGCTCGCAATAGAATGCGTTTTGAGGACCTAAAGCCGAATGAAGACAACATTGTTCGAAGAATCAAAACACGTGTATACAATCAATTTTTGATTTGTATCCTTATGTTTTGGATATTTTTGAATCTCTTGTGGCGGATGTTTGATTTTATCTTTTGATCGACTTGTAGTTTTCATTTTTTCCCTGGTATGCCCGGAGGTATTTGTATTTAAACTAACTACAGGGTTGGTATTTATGTTGTTTTACCGGGTATGCCCGTGTTTGTATGTATGTTCTCTTGCTTGGCTGTGTCCAAGTTTGTATAGCTTCACAGGCTAATTTTGGCTACTGTGTCATTGTCTTTTCCCGGGTATGCCCGGAGATTTTGTAACCCAGTTAATCTATAAATTTTTTACATTTACGATAAAAAAAAAAAAATGAAGAGTTCAAATCTCTCTGTCAGGCCTGAATGCCTGCAAGTAAGACCCAAAGTAATATATTTGATATTTCACAATAATTTGTTGCAATAGCATATCCACAAATCAATCTGCTGAAAATAATAATGTTTTCATAATTTTAATTAATGAGTGAAGGAAAATTACATTGAAAGTACAGTTTTTCATGTGAAGTGAGGCACCAAAATATGTAAAAGCATCACCTTCTGTGAGGTTTGGCCAGTGGAGACATTTCAATTGGATAGTCCAAGACAAAGGTGGGCTGCAGTAGCTTTGGTTCTACAACTATTTCACACACCTGGAGAACGAATCAAAATTACTTATTAAAGTCTTTATGAAAAATTTAACAGACCGTTTGGCGGTACACTGTTCTTTTACGCAATGATTACAATTTATAAACAAATTTATAAACGACAAAATTTCCCAAACTACTTTTTAATCACACATATTTTCTCTCTTCAATTTTCATCCATTTTGATCTACCTAGAAAATATCAAAAATTCAAAAAAAAATAAAAATAAAAAATTACGGCTAGAGTTGCCGAACAATCCGTAAATTATAAATGAGATAAATGAGTAGTGGTTAAGCGGTGCCCGTCATGGGCACTGGGTCAGTGGCATATAAACAATTTATAAACATGAGCCAAAAATAGGCATAGTAGAATTTCATGAATACAAGCTTAGGAAAGAACAAGATCACTATTGAACGAGTTTACGACCAAACATATTTTTCAGCGAGCAAACCACAAACAGGATAAATAACTATTACTTTCATAAATTTTAGCATGAAATAGAGATCAGATTCTTAGAAATAACCTCATTAAGCACATGGCCAACAGATGTGCAAGCCTCGATCAATTTTTTGTTTTGATTATCATAAACAATATCTGGTGTCTCTAGTGCAACTTCTTTTGCAGCATTAAGATCGTCACCAAAGTTGTTGAAATCAATCCCAATTGCTTCTTTCACAAGATTGTGCATTGTCTCTCTCCTCCAAGGTCTTTCTAAGCAGATCTCCACACGACCACACCCTGCAAGGAAGATTTGCTTAATCAACAACAAAGTTTTCACTTTCTTTTTTCTAAAAATATACAAGGATAAGTGAAGAATGCACAACTTTTATAACAAGAGGTCCTCAAAGGAAAAAAAAAAAAAAAAAAAAAAGTCTTAAGTACATGTTTCCATGTGATAACTGATAAGAATGCAAATTGTTTTGACTTGGCCCACAATTGTTCCAGATTATATTATTGGCAAAGTAAAAATAACCATACTATTGACAGTATTACAAAGGAAGCACCTACTATATCCTGATTTCTGTACTCTTTTATGTGTTGTACGAGTGAGTGTTTTGTTAAAATAGTTCATACATTAAAATAAAATGAGTGAGAAACCTGAAATTCAACAATGTTTAACCAATTTTCAGCCAAATGAAATTGTTACTGATATGCTTGAAAACAAATTAATTATTATCCAATTTTACTTATTTTAACCATCTCTCTCTCTCTCTCTTAACTAGCACTCAACCTCACACTTCCACCAAAACCAGCCGCAAGCCCGAACCAGAACACAGCACCACACGGCAACCTCTTCTCCACCGGAAAACACACCAGCAGGCAGCAGCCGTCCACACCATCATCTTCCTCCATTACTGCTCGGAACTTCTATCACAGCAACCAACTTCAGCACCAAACAGACAGCAACCTCCACTCAACCTCACCAACCATTCTCCACTTCCAGTTGGTAGAAACCAAAGCAGCCGCCTCCTCACTTCACCTCACAGCAGCAGCCCTTGGGTTCGGGTGATTGGTTCCAATTTCATATTTTTCTTAGATTTTGAATTGTTTTAATTATTAGTTTATATAATTTTGGATTATTGAGGTTGGTTTTTAGATATATTTTGGTTATTAAATTTTCATTTCCAAACTTTAATTTCACTCTTTAGTAATGGTTATAGTTTGTTTGAATTCTATTTCGTTTAATTTAATTATGTCCGGCTAAATTATTCATCTTTCCGCATTATTTTTATTCCTACGATCACATTTGCTTCGCCCAAATCCTTCATATCAAAGCTAGATTCTAGTAATTGCTTAGTTTCTTTTATAGATTCTAAGTTAGGATAAAAAATAAGCATGTCATCTCCATATTACCAAATTAAAATGCACGCACCATTTATATACATAGAATAAATACACTTATCAGCTTCATTAACCTTGAAATTGATAGATAACATTACTTTATTAAAATTTATATGCCATTGTATAGGGACTTGTTTTAGACCATAAAGAGTTTGCGAAGTTCTTCTCTTGTCCGAGTAAAAAATAAAACCCTCTGGTTGTTCCTTGTACACCTCTTCCTCTAAATCACCATTTAGAAAAACAATTTTTACATCCATTTGATGAACAAGTAGATTGTAAATAGAAGCAAGAGATAATAACATCCTGATAGATGATATCCTAGCTAGAAGAGTATAAGTACCAAAATAGTCTATACTGTAACGTTGTTTGAACCCTTTAGCTATTAATCAAGCTTTAAATTTATTTATAGAACCATCTGCATTTAATTTATTCTTGAAAGTTCATTTACAACCTATTTGTTTAGAACCATGAGGTAAATCATCTAGTTTCCATGTCTGATTTGTTGGGATTTTGGTCCCAAACAAACCTCGAGGGCGATGATGAAACATCGGGTCGGTCTTTTAGCTTCGTAGGCCTTCGGCCCATGATCGAAGTATTTTATACCCCAATTAAACCACAATATGCGTAACCCAAGAGTGAACAGGTTAGGAACTTTGCCATCCTATCTTGAGGTGTTAATTGGGTCATTGGCCATATTGCTCGATAGGTGGATTCGATTGGCGGCCCGGGTTTTAATTAGGCTCCCGACCCATTCCCTAATTAAAACCTAAACCTAAACCTACCTATCCTCTATATTTACTCCCTCACTCTCATAACTCACGATAACACTCCCGAAGCCGCTCTCTCGCTCTCTCTTCGTGACCCGACAGTGCTTGGCTTCTCTTTTCTCTGTGAAATTGGTAACCCTGCGACCTTGCTCCACTTACTTGGCCTCCGGTTTCCTGCCTCCTTCGTGGTGGGATGCTCCTTTCACTTCCAGTCTTCGTGCGCTGCTTGTGTTTGCATCGTACCTTGGTGCGTTCGGTTCTAGGCCTCGGTTTGGTACGATTTCTTGGTGAAAACTTGTGGGTTGCAGGTTACCTCGGAGTGTGATCTTCCTTGTTTCGTGTGGTGTTGCCGATTGTGGTTATTGGGGCAATTTCTGAGCCCTCGGTTCTAGCCACACGATTGTGGCATTATCAAGTCTTCTAGGGAGTTTTTCTCTTATTCTTGATTCTTGTCAATCTTATCATTCCAATTAATTGTCATATATTGAGAATAACTTGTTTCTTTGTGATTGTGCAAGGGTAAATTCTCCAACAAAGTGGTATCAGAGCAAGGGTCTGACTGATCGACTGATTCGTGACATTTGTTGGAATTTGATAATTTTCATTGAACCTCTGTTCACTGTTTCATTGCAGAAATTATTTTGTCATTGAAATTTCATTTACTTCGCGTTTTCTGAAAATTCTTGACTGATTATTTTTGGGTGTTTTGTTTTGCAATTATAGTGTAGGCCATTCTTGCTTAGTGCTGAGTCTGCCTACATCGAGGGATAGCTGATTGCAAACTTCGCTAAAATAAATAAATAATTTTCGCATCACTCCTTATTACGGACACAGAGAAGTCCGCTCTGGTAAATTGGCTGATCACTTTTAAATTTCTGTAATAGCAGGTCATCGGGTGGGGTGACCATTAGGCTTGCAGTTGCCTGTTGCCAGTTATAGGATTTAATTGTTATTACCTGTGATTTGGGATATTGTTGTTTTCATACTTGTTCTTGATACATCTTGGTGATTATCTATTGTTGACATATGGTCAACTTGACCTTATTGTTTTGATCATAACAAACAAGAATATATTGTGTTGCTAACAAGTGTACTTCAAGTGCTTCATATAATTCAAAGCATTCAATGTTCAAATCAAAACTATGTGATCAAGCACATGAGACGCAAAGAAGATCAAGAAATAATCGAAGATATTCGAGATCAAATTTCAAGTCGGAAAGCATGAAGACCAAGCAATGAAGCCTACAAAGAATTGATCATTTACAAATTGCTTTTCAATCTTATGTAAGGTTAATGCATCAATAGTTGGAAATGCACTTCATAAAGCTCAAGTAACATTTTTAAAACCATCAAAATATCTTTTTCAAAATCAACTTTGATCAGAAAACCTTGAAAAATCAAAATCTTGAAATCCTGATTTTTCAGGTCGACCGCAAATTTTTTTAGGTCGACCGCACTGTCTATTTTTGAACTCCAACGGCTATTTTCTCGCAACGGATATATTGAGGTCGACCGCATGGCAGGATAGGTCGACCGCAAAAGACAGTATGTGCGAAATTTGCTCTATAAATAGCCTTCTCTCTTGCATTCATTTTTAACAACATAGAAAAGATTTTATAGAAATTTTCTTGTGAAAATTCATTGTTCTTACTTGGTTTATATTCATCTATTATTATTATTATTAAACTTTGATTGATCAAAACTTTGTTTTATCAAATTCATCAAATTTTTTGGAAGAAGGTTTTGTGAAGATTCTTGATTTTTATATTGTTTAAACTTCTTCAACATCTTCACACCACATTGGAATTGAAGTGTAAGTCTCTCTTTGTTCTAAACTTGTTTTAATCTTTTAAAAGAGAGAAATTCTAATTAAGGAACTTTGATTATTTGTGCTACATTTTTCATTATCATTTGATTCATCAAAGTTCCATTGCCTAAATACTTTGAGTTTAACTTATTGTTAATTATTCAAGTGTGGCATCTCTTGGTACTTAATTTGATTCAATATTTTAACAAGAGATTATTTGAAAAACTTTGTTTGATTGCATTGAACTTTTCATTATCTTTTGCATCAAAGTTTTTCTCTAACACTCGAGCTTAATTCATTGCTATCTATTGAAGTGTTAGCCTAACTCTCTCGGTACTTAATTTGAGTATATCATTTGTCAAGAGAGTTATTTCAATTGTAAATTCAATTCATTATATCTTGTGGTTTCGAGAGCCTTGTGAAAACTCGATTGTTGGTTAAGGGTAGGTGCTCCTTGTTGTAAGTCACCTAAGGATTTGGTACTCCTTGTTGTAAGTTACCAATATAGTGGATTTGGCCTTGCTCGTGACGGAGAGCTCGGTAACGGGGGACGTAGATCACGTTGGTTGATTGAACCTCCATAAATCGCGTTTGCATTCTCTTATCCCTTTTACTTACTTACATTGCACTTACTCTATTCTATCAATTTATATTGTGCAACACTATATCTTAGTGCTATACTTGCTTTATCAATTAAGTTTACACATTTATAGCACACTAAATTGATAGTTAAGTTACTTGCAACACTAAGTGCTCATACTTGTACCATTAGTTTTTAAGTTTGAGATTATTTATCGAAAAAGTTTTATAAACCAATTCACCCCCTCTTGGTTAGTTTACTCTTGGGCTAACATCTTTCTCGTGTTGCTCTTGATATTAGAATTGTTTCCCTTGACCTTACCCGTGTCGAAGATTCTCTTGACCTGAGACCTTTTGAGTCTCACGGAGTCCTGAGAGTTTAGAACGGCGTATATATTGCGGCCTTTTAGGTTTCTGTGTGAAATTATCTTTGAGCTGCATATTATTCCATTGTGGTGTGTTGCTTGTTTTCTCGAAATATGTCTGCACGTCATTTTGACTTGAGTGTCTTTAATGGAAAGGGTGATTTTTCTATTTGGCAACAGAAAATGAAAGGTATTTTAGTTCAACAAAAAGTTTCTAAAGCTATTGATAATTCTTTTCCCGCTACTGTGACTGAAGAACAGAAAAAGGAATTTGATGAATTTGCTTATACTTCTATTATCTTGCACTTATCTGATAGTGTTTTACGAAAAGTTGGTAAACACGATACTACTGAAGCTCTTTGGAAAAAGTTACAAGAACTTTACTTAACACAATCCACCCCGAACAAACTTTTTCTTCTTGAAAGTTTTTTCAATTTCAAAATCGATCCTTCAAAGGAATTAGATGACAATCTTGATATTTTCAATAAACTTAATCAAGATATCACAAATTGTGGTGATAAAGTGCTTGAAGAATACAAGGCAATAATTTTATTGAATGTCATTCCTGACATATATAAGGATGTTAAGAATGCTATCAAGTATGGGAGGGAGACCCTTACCCCAGAGGTAGTCATTGATTCACTTAAGAGTAAGGATAGGGAGATTAGAGCTGAGAAAGGTGGGAGAAAGCAAGGGGAGGTCCACTTTATGAGAGGTAGGACTCAAACAAAGGGTGGTGGGAATAGTGGGAGCGGACAAAGTAGTGGTAGCAAGAAAAATGGTAGAAGTAGATCCAAATCACGAGGGAAAGCTGCAGGTAGAAAATGCTATGGTTGTGGTCAGTTAGGACACTTTATCAGTGATTGCTATAAGGAGAAAAATAAACTAAAGGGGAGGCGAACATTGTGGCACCTAAACATGATGAACCTGGTAAGGTTTACGTCCTCTTAGATCACAAGCCTAGTGAAATTAACCTGTCTATGAACTCCCATACTGATGAATGGATTCTTGACTCTGGTGCATCATTTCACGTCACTTCTCATAAGCATTGGTTTGATCATTTGCATGAGTCTGATCATGGTCATGTTGTTGCATGGGGTGGAGTCGCATATAACATTACAGGTGTTGGCGATGTTATTGTCAAATTTGAAAATGGTTTTGTGCATACATTGAAGAATGTTAGGTACATTCCACATATGGGTAGAAATTTGATATCTGTGGGAGAGTTAGAAAATGCAGGTTTCACTGGGAGGCTTGGTGACGGGATGATTAAAATGTTTAAAGGTGCACTTAGGGCCTTTAAGGCCATTAAGAAAAATGGCATTTACACAATTCATGCTGAGGTAGTAAGTGGTAAAAACCATACTATTGCATCCATCGACACCGATCACACACAAAAATGGCACAATAGACTTGCACGTGAGTGTTAAAGGTCTAAAATTTTTGAATGATAAGGGTGTGTTTGGAAAGGATAAGGTGTCTGACATGCCATTTTGTGATCATTGTGTGCTTGGGAAACATCACAGGATGTCTTTTGCATCCAGCACACACCGGACAACTAAAATGCTTGAATACATTCATTCTGACTTATGGGGCCCTGGGAGTGATCCCACTTTTGGTGGTAACAAATATTTCTTGTCCATTATTGATGATTTCTCCAGACGTGTGTGGATTTATTTGTTGAAAGATAAATCTGAAACCTTTGAAAAGTTTAAAACTTGGAAATTACAGGTGGAGAATCAGACAGGTAGAAATATAAAATATTTGAGAACTGATAATGGTCTTGAATTCTGCAATTCTGATTTTGACAATATGTGTAAAGATAATGGTATTACTAGACATAGAACTGTGCCTTACACTCCCCAGCAAAATGGGGTTGCTAAAAGGATGAATCATACATTACTTGATAAGGTTAGATGTATGATGTTAAGCTCTGGTGTGCCTAAATCTTTTTGGGGTGAAGCTGTTATGGCTGCATGCTATCTGATTAATATGACTCCTTCCGCTGCCTTGAATGATGATACACCATATGAAAAATGGTATGGGAAATGTGCTGATTATTCTATGCTTAGAACTTTTGGTTGTACTGCGTTTTCTCATCAAAGTGAGGGAAAGTTAGAACCTAGAGCTAGAAAGTGTGTCTTTCTAGGATATCCTGAAGGTGTTACAGGGTATAGGTTGTGGGACAGAAGTCAAAAAGGCGTGAGAATAATCATCAGCAGAGATGTCACCTTTAATGAGTCTAAGATGCCTTGTCTAGGAAACGAAGAACAGCTAGAGATAGGTGGAGATGAACCCTCACCTAAGGTGGAGAGTGTTAGAATCCCTATCCCCATTATCCCGAGTGAGGTGGAGAGTACCCCCCAACAAGATCACGAGAATGTAGAATTTGAAGAAGATGATCCTATAGATCATCCTGTTGACCATAACCCTTTAGATGGCTATCAGTTAGCTAGAAATAGGGAAAGAAGACCACATAGAGAACCCCAAAGAATGTCCGACTACATCATAGCCTATGCTAGTTACCAAGACCTAGCTGATAAAGAGCCCAATACTTACGAGGAGGCTATGAGAAGTGAAAATAGTAAATTTTGGGTTAGTGCCATGAAAGAGGAGATGAAATCGCTCAATAAGAATCAAACTTGGGTTTTAGTTGATAGACCAAGAGATAAATCTATTGTAGGCTGCAAATGGGTCTACAAGGTGAAGGAGGGTACCACTGAGAGTGAGCCTGTGAGATATAAGGCTAGGCTAGTTGCCAAGGGGTACACACAAAAGGAAGGGGTAGACTATAATGAGATTTTCTCCCTCGTTGTTAAGTATACCACCATTAGAGTCATGCTTGCTTTTGTTGCGTATTATGACTGGGAACTTGAACAACTTGATGTGAAAACTGCTTTTTTTACATGGAGATCTTGAAGAGAAATTTTTTATGTTTCAACCCAAAGGTTTTGAAGAAAAAGAAAAACCTGAACATGTGTGTTTCCTTAAAAAATCATTATATGGTTTAAAACAATCACCTAGACAGTGGTACAAGAAATTTGATTCTTATGTGCTCTCTATTGGTTTCAAGAGAAGTGAGTTTGATCATTGTCTATACTATATGCATCACAGCACTGATGAGTGTGTGTATTTGTTACTTTATGTGGATGACATGTTATTGATTGGTTCTAACATGATTTTAGTAGACAAGATTAAAAATGAGTTAAACAAGGAATTTGATATGAAGGACCTAGGCCATGCTAAACGTATTTTGGGTATGGAAATTGAAAGAAATAGGTCTAATTCTTGTTTATTCCTGCATCAAACTCCCTATGTGCGAAAGGTGTTAAAGAAGTTTGGTATGATTAATTGTAAACCTGCTTCTGTACCTCTTGGAAATCATTTTGTTTTAACAAAAGGTCAATCACCTGCGAATAAGGAAGAAATAGCTTATATGAGTACTATACCCTATTCTAATGTGATTGGTTCTGTGATGTATCTGATGGTTTGTACTCGGCCAGATTTGGCCTTTGCTGTTAGTACTTTGAGCAGGTACATGTCTAATCCTGGTCCCACTCATTGGGAAGCCTTGAAGTGGCTACTTAGGTATCTTAGTGACACTTACAATGTGGGTTTAATCTATAAATGCAAATCTAATAATGTGAAATTGAAGGGTTTTACCGATGCTGATTATGGTGGAGATAGAGATAATAGGAAATCTACTTCCTCTTATGTGTTTACTTTGTGTGATTCATGTGTTAGTTGGAAGTCTCAGCTCCAACATATTGTTGCTCTCTCTACCACTGAGTCTGAATATATTGCTGTTACCGAGACCTTTAAAGAAGCTTTGTGGTTTAAAGGATTACTTAAGGAACTAGGAGCATTAAATGAAAGTGTAACAGTATATTCTGATAGTCAATCAGCTATTCGTTTATGTAAGAATCCTGTTTTTCATGAACGTACTAAACATATTGATGTTAGATTACATTTTATTAGGAATATTGTTTCTCAAGATGAAATTAAACTTGAGAAAGTGCATACAGATTATAACCCCGCAGATATGAGCACAAAGGTGCTCACATTGGTAAAATTTAGAAGTTGTCTATTGCTTCTAACTATCGGTACAGGTATGAAAAGGTCTGATTAGTTTAGGACTTTAATCTTGCAACTACTAAACATGTGTTGTTTTATTTTTTGCAGGTTTGTTCGGTACCAAGGTGGAGGTTTGTTGGGATTTTGGTCCCAAACAAATCCCGAGGGTGATGATGAAACATCGAGTCGGTCTTTTAGCTTCGTAGGACTTCGGCCCATGATCGAAGTATTTTATGCCCCAATTAAACCACAATATGCGTAACCCAAGAGTGAACAGGTTAGGAACTTTGCCACCCTATCTTGAGGTGTTAATTGGGTCATTGGCCCTGTTGCTCGATAGGTGGATTCGATTGGCGGTCCGGGTTTTAATTAGGCTCCCGACCCATTCCCTAATTAAAACCTAAACCTAAACCTACATATCCTCTATATTTACTCCCTCACTCTCATAACTCACGATAACACTCCCTAAGTCGCTCTCTCGCTCTCTCTTCGTGACCCGACAGTGCTTGGCTTCTCTTTTCTCTGTGAAATTGGTAACCCTGCGACCTTGCTCCACTTACTTGGCCTCCGGTTTGCAGCCTCCTTCTAGGCCTCGATTTGGTACGATTTCTTGGTGAAAACTTGTGGGTTGCGGGTTACCTCGGAGTGTGATCTTCCTTGTTTCGTGTGGTGTTGCCGATTGTGGTTATTGGGGCGATTTCTGAGCCCTCTGTTCTAGCCACACGATTGTGGCATTATCAAGTCTTCTAGGGAGTTTTTCTCTTATTCTTAATTCTTGTCAATCTTATCATTCCAATTAATTGTCATATATTGAGAATAACTTGTTTCTTTGTGATTGTGCAAGGGTAAATTCTCCAACATGATTTAACACAATGGATCTCATTTCATTATTAATTGCTTCTTTCCAGAGAATAGCATCATGAGAAGAGATAACCTCTGAGTATGTGATGTGAACTCTATCATCATTAAGAGTTAACTTAGTTTGGTGTGTAAATTATTTACATCACACATTCTACCAAGTATGTCACAAACTCGGGACCAAAGGTTTTTTCTTTCCTATGTCTCTTATCCCTTCTAGGTTCTATGTTAGAATGTGGTTCAAATGATGTATCATGAAGAGATTCTTCATGAATTCTCTTGGAAGAGCTAGCAGTAATATTATTTATCGTTTGTGCAAGAGAAAACTTATACATATTGATAAGTACGCTTTTCGTACTTATCTTGGCTTTAAATTTAGACAATTGTAAGTGTTTTAGGATATGATATTGCTGATTATATTTTTATTTTGTTTGTTTTAGGAAAAATCAAATTTTGAATGCGTTCGGATGCGGAATGGAAAAAATAGACTAAAGTCGTACAAAAAGGGACAAAGTGTGGATTAAAGTGCAAACACCCAAAAATTGAAGAACTCGAATTTGTATAAGTAGAGACATGGGCTACAAAATTAAACACTTAAGGATCAACTTAAATTATTTGAGAAAATTGAGGATTGAAATTAAAACCAATCTATATTTATGATTGAGTCTTGAAACCCAATTAAATGGAAGACGCATATGTATACATACAGACTGAGACTAGCGAAGAAAATAGAAGCAGCCGATTGTAGGAGAAAAAAGGTGTCTGTTCTACCGCGGAATCGAGGAGAGAAAAGTTTGGTGGGAGATATAAATATTATAATATATATACATAGGGGAGGAATCAATTCTTGAAAGAAAGATATATACATATTGGAGGAGACGATAATGAAGGTTGTCAGAGGGTGGTCGGCTTGAAAAATACGAAGTTGGAATTGAGAGATATATCTTTACACATACAGGGTATTGGAGAGTGAGGTGCTAGGCTGAATATATATACATATCAGACGCCATAGCCGAGTGGGGGAGACAATAGGAAAGGTTGGCAGGGGTGATCGACTGGAATAAAATTGGAGCACTATTCTTAAGGTCTGGGCTGGTTTAGGAAGAGAAGAAGGCAGCTGGGAGGAATTACTTGGCAGATTTTTGCGGTTTTAAATCGGGTGATGTGTACCAATTCTTTTATTGATTATTCATCAATTATGATTGTTGGCTAAATTCTTTTATGTATTGGAAGAAGATGAAATTTGTTATTTATTTCTTTCAATTCAAGAATTAGTAGTTTAATAATTTCTTGTGTGGTCTTGATTGATCTTGCATGCTTTATTGTTATTATTTGATTGATTGGCCACCAATTAAATATATTGTTTCTTGTTTTAGTCTTGGAAAAGCTACAATAAGTTAGAACATTGCATGATCAACACATGAATACTAGATGTTAGGAATAACACTATGACATGTGCAATCTCATTGATAATTGTGTGATTTAATGCGTTCTAAACATTCGTGTTCCGACTACGAATAGATTCGTTTCATGTTTAGGATAAATTTAATTTTTCTTGAAAAAGAAAATTAATTGCATGTGAATTATCGATTGTCAAGAAACGCATGAATGATTTAAGGGACATTTGCATGGATGACCAAAAAATACATAATGCCAAAAAATGTGACAACTTTTGAAAATGAGCTCAAAAATGACTAATTTTGGCCATGAAAAGTCCAATATGCCCTCACTTAACTAGAAGACAAAAATGGAATCATGCAAGTGGATTGAACATATGATTGATGTGATGTACATGACATATCAAAACTACCCAATGGACAAAGAAAGAAGCCAATGGATAATAGAGTGAGCCAAATTTTTTTTTTTTTTTTTTTTAATTATTTTGAAGAAAATAAAAATTAGACTTTTTTTTTTTCTTCTACTTCATTTCAACACTATCTCTCTTGCACCACAAGACTATTCACTCAATCTCCATTGACACTTGAGGAAGATACAATTTGAAGCTTGAAATTCCATTTCCAAAGGTAAGTATTTTTGTAACATAAGATATATGGACAATTCCAAAGGTCGCCATTTTTATAACATATGAATATGGGCATTAAATATGTTGATGTTTTGTTAATCATTCATGATTCCACTTTTTAGATCTTGAGACCCATACATTTAGATTTAGGTGATAATAAGTATCCTCATAAATGTAGCGACCGAGAACTTTTACGCAATTTAATGATTATTTCAAAGTTTCGAAAAACGTGTCACTGCGATCTCGCCCATTTATAAGTTAAAGTTACGACGTGTTCGTCTAGTCAAGTCGAGAAATGTAAAGTCAATTCGATTTTAATTAAATTTCGAGTTTCCAAAATTTTATTATTTTAATTATTTATTTAAATTATTATTTTCAAAATCATTTTAAATCTCAAATTACATCAATCTCATTTTATCAGTTTCATTCTCCCGACCAGTTGAATTCGCGTGCGAATTTCCCTCGAACTACGTGCAATGCTTGTCTTGATTTTCACACCTACCAACCTCCATCAATCATATCAATCACATACCATACCAGTGAAGGAGCCACCTATAGGCGAGGTAGCGCGGCCGCGCTACCTCACCGCCGGTTATCTGCCAGTGGCGCTGCGCAGGTGGCGCAGCGCCTGGACACCTGATTTAATTTAATTTTTTTTTTGGCCCAAATTAGTACCCAACTCCCAAGCCCAAGCCCAAACCAAAAATACAACATACAAATCTATCTCTATTTGGTCCAACAAGCAAATTCTCAACAAAAATCAAAATCCTAACCTTTTGCTTTTCATCCCTTCCTTCCTGATTCTCTCTGTTACGCAGGCGCAGCGTTCGGCGACGGCCAGTCCATTGTCCACGCACCGCGCACGAATCCGCTGTCGGCGCCGGTCTCAGATTCTCAGCAGCGTCAGCGTGCGCTGCGTGCCTGACTGTGTCTGTGACTGCCTTCCTTCCTTTCCTCTGTGCTATGCTTCGTTCCGACCCGACTGTAAGTGTTTTGAATCCCTTTGACCTTTTTGTTAATTGTTAATACTTAATAAATGGTAAAGTATATAATATATTATATAAGTATATGTATATCTAATATCTGTTACTCTGTCTCTTAGTCTCTGTATATATAATATGTATATTATATTATTATATTATATTATTAATTATTATATGTTATATTGTTATGAACTTATGATTATTAAATTATTTTATTTGTTTTGATTGTGACTTGTGTACTAATTTTCAGATTTTATAATGTTATTATTACTTATTATGTTATTGTTAATGTATAAGTTTTAAAACATTTTAATAAATATTATTGATGTTTTATTTATTAATTTTTTTGGTTAGGTTAGACTGTCAATTGTTGTCATTCCTCAATTTTTTTTATCAATTTGTGATTTCTCACTATGGCTAAACATTAATTAGTTATAATTGATTTGAGAATTATACATAAATGTTACATTTAAATTTTTGTAAAGTGGTTTAGATTTGTAAATTGTGACTATTGTGATGAAAATATGATTTGATTTGTAAATTGTTATTATTGATTTATAGGTTGTGAATTGAGATTTGGTGAATATTTGATTTGATTTGTGATCATTGATTTACAGATTATGGAACGTTTTTTCCCACCTAAACGAAAATTTGAACTTAGTGGTTCTAGTTCTAGTAGTCCTGCAATTGCTTCTAGTAGAGCAAATGAGTTATTAGATTTTGATAATACAAAGAAATTTCGCACTGAATTCAATATGGATGAACTTGTGTCGGATCCAGGAATACGGCCCCCAATTGAGTCATATGATCCTAACATTAGAGATGATGTTAGGATGACATACTTAGAGAAAGGTTGTCCGAGCCAACGAATACCAACTGATGTCATTATTATGTATTTTGCATCTATTTTGGTTTTTATTGGACTATCTGTTCATATATTTAATTACAACTTTTTATTCTTATATCTATTTATTCATTTTTGAATATTATTTCATTAAATAATATTCACAATCTCGCTACTGTCATCGTTCACGTTAGTAGGTCAACGGTCAACGGCCGACGAGGTCAACGGTCAACGCTCTACTTGGATTTCTCGGCTGACTCCGCCACTGTACCATACCATACCCCTATATCAACCACTCCTCCAAACCCAACTCTCAACCTCACCACTCAAACCATCCCAGCCTCTCCATTCAGCAAACCAACCCACCATTTCCAGCACCTCCATTTCAACCATTTCAGACCCCATTGCAGAATCATGGCACATCCTCTGTTAGAGCTCCATTCACAACCGGCCGCTACCATCCACCATCAACACCACCACAACACCTCCAGCTCTCGGCCAACCACCACCATCCAAACCACCTATAGCAGCCATCACCACCGACACTTTCTTCTTCTTCACCATCATCATCACCACGCCCAAACCACAACCACAACCACAACCGCCACCACAACAGCCACCTGCAGCTCCACCACCCAAACCACCTGCAACCGGCCAGCCACCCTTCAATCTTCCATTAACCACTCGCAACCACGTCACCGCAGACCACAAACCATCATCACCACCGCCACCTCCAACAAACTGCCCCAACGCCACCATCACCGCCAATCAACCCACCTGCACCAACCCAACTCCAAACTCAACCCAATCAAACCCAAAACCCAATAATAGATGAACCCAGTAACCTACCTCAACTGTGGAACCTTTTCAGCCGGAGTATCGCCGGAGAATCGCGATCTAAGCCGCAACTTCCATCCTCGATGAACTCCGTTTTTCGCACCCAATCTACACTAAACCGTGGCCTTTTTGCTCCCCTTGGTCACCGCCACTCGACGGCGGTGATACCGCCGCGACATCGCCGGCGTGTAACGCCGACAGACCGAATTTCCCTTTCTCCCCTCTCGCCCTCGCTTCCCCTGTCTCTCTCTGAATGAGGCCTGAGGGAGTGAGAAATCATTTTTCCTTATTTAAAAGTTTTCAAAAATTTGCAACTTGATCCCTTTTTTTCCAAGTTATTTAAATCAGTCCCTGTGTTTTAAAACTTATAATTTCAGTCCTTAAGTCTTAAATGATTTTAATAAGCCCTTCATTTTTAAAATCAATTATTTCAAACCCTACAATTTAATACTCATTTTGAGCTTCGACCCAACTTTTTAAAATTTACATTTTAGTCCCTCAAGTTTGAAATTATTCACTTTAGCCCCTCAACTTTCAAATTATCCATTTTAGTCCCTCAAATTTCAAATTATTCATTTTAGTCTCTCAACTTTCAAAGTATTCATTTTATTCCCTCAACTTTCAAATTTCTCATTTTAGCCCCTCAATTTTCAAATCATCAATTTCAGTCCCCAAGTTGTAAATTATCATTTTAAACTATAAATTTCAAAAGACTATTTCGACTTAACCTTCTAATTGCCTAGACGAAGTGTACGGAGAATTAAAGAATTGAAGTCGTTTCCCGCTCAACTTTGCACTCGTCAAGTTTAAGGTAGACTCGCCCCTATTAATTGATTTAGATTATGATTGCATTTGAATGTGTATGTTATGTGACTTATGTGAAAGTCATTTTTGTGAAAAGAGAAAAGAATGTATTTCTTCGGAAATATTTATGTTGAGATGAGAATATATTTCTTATGAAATATTTATTTTGTTATGCTTGTCATAACTTATATACTTTTATGCACGAGAAAGAAAGAAGAGAATGTCTTGCAAGATAAATGATGATGTTATGCATAACTTATATGCCTTATGTGCATGAGAAGAAAGAACCCACACCCTATGATTTTAAAGAGCCTATGATTTTCAAAGAGAAGCCACGTGCTTTAATGTACAAGAAGAGCAACCCACACCCTATGATTTCTTAAGAGCCTATGATTTTTCAGAAAGAAGCCATGTGCTCTAATGCACGAGAAGAGCAACCCACACCCTATGATTTCTAAAGAGCCTGCATTTATGTGTTCAATTATATTGTAGATTAATTAATTGGCGATGAGTCTACTGAGTATTTCTATGAAATGCTCATGTCTATTTTAACAACATTTGCAGATCTCTGAGAGGGTGGCAAGTGATGGATGATTGTGGCAATAGACGTTAAATGGTTGAAAACCTTATTTTAATGATTTCCGTATTTCCAAACATGGGATAATTTCGAGAATTTCAGTTATTTGAGAAATTATGACATTGTCATTTGCTTTACAATATTAATGGCTCGATTTATTATTTCGAATGATTTCATAAATGTTTTCAATTTTATCGACCATTACAGTTTATTTAACGTTTCTTCCGCTAAAATGTTGTTTTAAAGTTTAGACTAAAAGATGACGTGATGAACCGGGTATTTAGAACTCGGGGTGCTACAGCTTGGTATCAGAGCCAGTCTGCGTTTCTGTAGACTGGCAAATTTTCCAAAAGGAATTTCAAGAAACATTTTACACTATTTAATTATTATTGATGAAGATTGCCACTGCCATCACTCGTTCCACCAACTTCGAGGTAAAGAAGTTTATGATGTTTAACGTTATTTCAGTATTTCGGATACTTATTTTAATGATTTATGAGAAAGAATGAAGAAAGAGAAAGAGATGTATCCGAATAAGAAAGAAAGAAAGGAAGAAATGAGTTTCGGAGCATAACGAGAAATTTTATCCGAATCAGAAAGAAAAGAAAAGAAAGAGAACGAGTGTTGAGCATAATGGAAATAATATGATTTAAGAATGATTTTATAATAATTTTTGTCCTCGAACTTAGAAATGATGAACCCTAACTGGGCTTTGCATAATTGATTTTAGACATAGCACCATTTACGAGAGTCAATAGAAATGATTAGACAATATTTTCAGAATATATGTCGTTTTGACCAACACCTAATGTTTAGATATATGACCACATTATCGACTATTGTGCCACGCGTTACGAGGCCATGCCTAGTGATTTTAGAGCAACTGTTGCAAGAATTTATTAGTCACTTGTTGTCAACATTTGTAGTAAATCAACGAGAAATAGAAAGTCAGTTTTATGAGATTGTGATGAGACGATGAAAGTATAAGTAATATGATTTTATTGAGACTTTTATGAGAAGAATGATGAAATTTGAGATTTAAAGTTTTTACTCTTAGTTATTGGGAATTAAGAATTGATTTTGTGTTTGAGTAAGTGAATTATTCCTCTATTTTGAGAAAAATTTATAATGTTGTTTGGTCTTGTAACTAAGAAATTTTGGAATTATGATTTGTGGCATATATGTTATAAGTATGACAATGTGTTGGCATTTGAACTCATTAATGTATTGAAGGAAGTGATATTGTGATATTGGAAACTATGATTTGAAATTGTTATGTTGAGGAATGATCAATTGATTTTCTAGGATATTTTTGGTAGTATTGAAGTTTGTTGGAATTGTTGTCAATATTTTAATCGTTGTGGTCAGATGTGGAGTATAACTACAAGTTGTTATTGTTAGTTATGAAGTATACCTAAAAGGTTGGATAAGTCCAAATTACAAGGGAGACTTTGCCCAAAATTTTATCATTTTGAGTTAAGAGCATGGTATGGTAAAGCAGCCCACTAAGGGAATTGAGGATTGACTTGCAAGTTTATTTACACCACGAGCAAGATTTAGTAAATGATAGAAAGGGATAATGACTCTTGAGATATTTTTGGCTTATTCAAAGCATAATCATTGTTGTAATGGATATAGTTATATTGGAATGCTCTCCTTGTTTCACAATTTCAAAAACAAGATCATGTATACAACTACTGGGATATCAAGGTATACGTGAAGTTATGTGAGGACTTGATGCATACATTGGGAAATGTCGAGTTATATTTTGAAAGATAAGTGAGACAAATATTATGGTGTTATTGGGAAGAATCTTAATTATTCTCGGGATCGAATTGATTATTAGTATGAAGTGAGCACTCATATTGGAGAATATTATAAATTATGAGGATATGCGATAACACTGTTGATTTATTTTGGAAGTTGATCTGGTAGATGATGTGTTAAAGATTTGGTTATTTACATGTAATATAATTATTTGGAAAAGTCAGTTATCATGAATGAGAGATATTAGAAGTATTTTATAGTGAGATGCCCTTAAAGGAGTAGAGACTTATTATTATGAGAAATTGAGGGCATGCGATTGAATGTTTGAGATTATGTGAGATAATGATGATTGTCATAAGGTCATTTATATATAAAAGGTACAATAGATGATTATAAGGAATAATGTGATGATGAGAACTGAAGGTGATGATGTATTGAGATTATGAAATAAGTTGACTTTTTATGAATAAGTTATGCTATGTTTGGTTCTAAGTGGAATTCGAAGAAAGATGATTCTCAGTCATGGAAATGAATCAGGGTTTCCTTGTAATGTGAATGATTCACCGATGTACATTAAGTTCCCATTTATGATATTAGAAGATCATGAGAGAAATCGTTGGATGAAATTGATGACAGAAATTTTACCAGGTCCTAAATTTGTTCAAGTATTGCAGAAGTAATGCATTTGATCGGAGGAAAGTTTATGATAAGATTATACCTTAAAATCTTGGAAATTATTACTAATGGTATCTTGGTTCGAGAATAAGAAATGAAATTTTATGTATTTGTCCTTATGGATAGAATTTGTAGAAAATGGAAATAAGACTTCACAGTAATGACTTATTATGGAGTAGTGTGCAGAAAGAGTGACAACGGTAGAATCCAAGGTTTATTGACTTTGGGAGATTGATATATAATCTTAGTGAGCAGATTGACGTATAAGGTTCACGTGATAGATATGATGGTTATTATACTGTAATCTTAGAGAGATTGATATGAAAATTTGAGGTTATGTTAAACGATTACTACAAGATATGGTGACTAGACGGTTAATGGATGTTATGGTTATCCCGTGAAGAATTATGTGAATATATTGAGTCAATTGATCTTATTTTGATGATTTATTGCATTATGGTGAAATATTACTGATAAGTGCTTTATTAGCATGTATTTAATTCACTTATTATCCTATTTTGTTATTAGTTTGATCCTATTGAAGTATCGTTCAATGCATTTTCATTTATTGTGTTATACAGGATCGCAAAGAACGAAAAAAAAGGAAACATGACCAAAGAAATACAAACAAATCAAGAAGTGAGGTTCAAGGGTATATTCAAAGAGCTCCAAATCAATAATTTCATGTGGGAAGAAGATTAGATGCAAAAATTATGGTCAAAGAAGGTTTGGAATGAAGTTGGAAATCAAAAACCCGCAAGGATTGTGATCATGAATTTTAGTCATAGATTGAAGCTCAATTTTGTCATATAAGACTTTCTAATTTGGGAAGATCTATTTCACAAATAATTGTAGATATTTGAGTTTTCTTTCCAATGCAACTTGAATCACCACAATCGGACTTCGGCAGAGAAAGTTATGACCAAAACATCGAGCACAAGCGCTTCTCGGCAGAAATACACTTACGGCCATAAATTATATAGTTACGGCTATAACTTCCAAATTTCGAAAATTTTCAGTAGCTAACTTACGGCCGTGATAAGGAAAGTTACGGCCGTAAATTGCTCTCCAAGGAATTTCCTTATCTGATTCAAGGTCTATCTTTGGTGTATCTTTGGGGTAAAGTTAGGGCACGATTTTGGGAGTATTAAATGAGGAAAATCACCACAAAAAGGAGGCTACACATTGAGGAAAATTGAGAGAAAAATATAGAGCATTCTTGGGAGATTTTCAAGCCAAAGAACATCAACAGCAAGGGGAATCCATGAAGCAATTTGAAGAATCTACCACAATCATGCTAGGCTAAATTCCATATCTTGTTCAAAGGGGAAGTTGTGTTAACTTAATTATGTTATTTTCTTTTCCTACAAATTAGTAGCGTAAATTTATTTCTTTATTTCAATTGTTGGATTATTATGTTTTGAATGTTCATTGAGTTTATTTGATTAATAGTTTAATTTGGCCAATTGGATTATTGATCTTTGGATTCATGAATATGCTATGTTTAGATTCTTGATCCGTAATTGTCATTGAATCTTTACTTTAGTAGCAAATAAATCTCGTGCAGGTTTAGTAATAATTCGACTTGGATTGTTTAATTCGAGCTTGTGTAATTAACGATCCAATTCAATCTATTCTTCTAAATTTTCATACTAGTCGTGTATTAAATCCTAATAGCTTATTTAGGATTGTCCATGGCTAGAATTGGTTCAAAGAACTTATTTTGAATCAATACACATAAGGAAGAATTTAGATAATCAGAGCTTGTTGATTATTTATGATTGATAATTGAATTAGGAATAGAAACACGTTACAAGGAAAAGTATAACATTAATTGAGGGCACAACCGAACCCGAGAACAAGATTTCTTCTCATATTATTTCTCTAGTCATATTTAATTATTTATTTTATGCATAGTTTTCATTCAAGCAATTCAAACAACAAAACCCCCCATTCCATTCTAATTGATCGAACAACTAAAATTAGTTTTCGTTCCTCGTGGGATCGACTCTTACTCTCGCTACTACATTATTAATTAATATTTAGCAAGTAAGGAATTATTTATTATTTTTGTGCATTGCGACACGCATCAAATTTTTGGCCCCGTTGCCGGGGAACGGTCAACCAATTTAGTTGTTTAGTTAATTAGAATTTTATTTTTTTCTGCATTTTATTTTATTAATTTTATTTTCACTTTATTTATATAATTTTTCAAAAAAAAAAAAAAAAAATTCTTGCCTGTCTACTTCTTTGCTTATATGCATAAAACTCGATCAACTAATTTTGAATTTTTTGATTTTGACCCAGAAATTGAGAGAACTTTTCAACAGCAAAGAAGAGCTGCACAACCAATGGCAGTAGCTAACAATAATCTGACTCTCAAGCAACTAGCTATCCCAAATGTTGCTCAACAACCGCTATGTATCACTTTTCCGGCAGTGGAAGAAGGCAGAACTTTTGAGCTAAAATCCAGACTGATCCATCTTTTGCCAGCTTTTCGAGGACATCCCGGTGAGGACCCATATAGACACCTTAAAGAATTTCATGTGGTATACGACAGTATGAGGCCAACGGGCATTACCGAGGAGCAAATAAAAATGAGAGATTTCCCATTCTCATTGAAGGATGCGGCCGCAGACTGGATTTATTGTCTACCATCTGGAACAATCACTACTTGGAATGACATGAAAAGGCTTTTCTTGGAGAAATACTTCCCCGCATCTAGAGCTGGTACCTTCAGAAAGGAAATATGTGGGGTGCGCCAAAACAATAACGAAACATTGTACGAGTATTGGGAGCGTTTCAAGAAGCTCATCTCAAGCTGTCCCCATCATCAGATCTGTGAGCAACTCTTGGTGCAATATTTTTATGAAGGACTGCTGCCGATGGATAGGAGTATGATAGATGCCGCAAGTGGAGGTGCGCTAATGGACAAAACACCGGAAGAGGCGAGAGCCCTAATTTCTATTATGGCTGAGAACACTCAACAGTTCAACTCCAACAGGGATATGCAAGTTCGGCGCGTGAATGAGGTAAGTAGTTCCAATATTGAAAGTCAATTGTTTGAACTAACAAATCTCGTTAAACAACTTGCTGTAGGGAAGGCACAACAGGTCAAAGCTTGTGGGATATGTTCAAACTTCGGACATCCAACAGATACTTGTCCGGTGTTGCAAGAGGGAAATGGTGAACAGGTAAGTGCTGCAGAGAGTTTTCCGTTCCAAAGACAACAGTACAATTCGTACTCTAATACCTACAATCCAGGATGGAGGGATCACCCCAACCTATGCTACGGGGTTAACAATCCCCCAGGTTTCATTTCAAACAAACCTCAAGGGAAATTTCAACAACAAGGAACCTTCCAACAATAGGACAGTATCACCAAAAACCTCAAGGCTCGGGTATGTCTCTTGAAGACATGGTAAAAACACTAGCAACTAACACATTACAATTTCAACAGGATGCAAAGTCTAGCATTCAAAATTTGGAGAACCAGATGAGCCAAATGGCCACCGCCATCAACAGTTGGAAGCACAATCCGGAGGTAAACTACCATCTCAGCCTGAGGTGAATCCTAAAAATGTTAGTTTCATCACTCTCCGGAATGGAAAAGAGGTTGAGGGGCCACAAATGAAACATGTCGTAGCTGAAGAGGAGGAAGTTGAAGAAAAAGGGGTCGAAAAGAAAAACAGCACTTCGCAAAACCCGCAGGTAAAATCCAACTCTAACTCAATTGGTAAATTGACTCCACCTCCTTTTCCTAGCAGGTTAGCAAAAGCGACTAAGGAGGGCAAGGAAAAGGATATATTGGAGATGTTCAGGAAAGTGGAAATCAACATTCAACTGTTAGATGCAATCAAGCAAGTGACCTGATATGCGAAGTTTTTGAAAGATCTGTGCACCAATAAGAGAAAGCTAAAGGGAAATGAGATGGTAAGAATGGGTGAGTCTGTATCTGCACTTCTTCACAGAAAATTACCTCCCAAGTGTAAGGATCCAGGTATGTTTACCATACCTTGTCAAATAGGCAATAAGAAAATAAATCGTGCTTTAATAGACTTAGGAGCATCTATCAATGTAATGCCTAGGTCCACCCATGCTTCATTAAAACTTGCCAAACTGATTGAAACCAATGCTATAATTCAACTAGCCGATCGTTCTAATGCTTATCCTGACGGGGTAGTTGAAGACATTCTAGTGCAAGTAGGCGGGTTAGTATTTCTTGCAGATTTTTATGTATTGGACATGAATGATGAACACTTCCCCAACTCTACTCCTATTTTGTTAGGGAGAACATTCCTAAAGACATCTAAGACTAAGATAGATGTTAGTAGTAGCACACTTTCCATGGAATTTGATAATGAAATTGTTCAATTCAATATTTATGATTCCGTGAAACATTTTGATGATGATCCTGTTTATTCTGTTAATGTGAATGACTCTTTAGTACAGGAAGTTCTCGATATTGGTGGAAAGGACTGTCTAAAGTCACCGAAATCTGGTAAAATCTCATCCATCTCATTACCAGTTTCTGATGAAAAATCTCTACCCCCTACTTTGCAGGCACTAATGAAGAGCATGAAGAGGAAATTGAGTTTTGGAAATCCACCTAATCCCGGTTGAAGGAGGAAACAACCTGTCGAGCCAACGACAGTAAACAAAGGCGCTGCTCGGGAGGCAACCCGAGAGGGGAGTTTCTTTACCTCCTCGACTCTTTATTTTCGTATTTTCATTTTTGGTTATTTTTATTTTATTTAGTCATTTCATTCACACACAAAAAAAAAAATTCAGTGGCTAACTTACGGCCGTAAGGTACTCAAGTACGGCCGTAACACAATTCCAGTACATTTAATCAGAGGCCAGCTTACGGCCGTAATGCAATTTTTTTATCTTTTGTTCAGAACCCACCTTACGGCCGTAATACGCTACCTTACGGCCGTACATTCGGATTTTCAAATTTTTTTTTAAAAAAAGCACGTAGCCCTCGTGCATAACTCCCCTTTTATTGTTTTGCTTTACAATGAGGACATTGTTTTGTCTAAGTGTGGGGGGGAATTGAATTGATTATGAGCTTAATGTTTTTATTTTCTTTCTGTAATCGAATCTTAAAATTCATTTTGAGTCAGCATCCTTGTTAGCTTTGTTCTCTACTTGTGTCACATAGCTATGCACTTAGGCACTTTGATAGGAAGCAGCCCACTTTTGGTACATTTTTTTAAAAAATCATTGCATGATTGGATATAAGTTGAGCACATAGAGATCAAATCGTCCAAAACTTCACAAATAGGTTGAAAATAAAAAGTAAAATTTTCAGATATCTACAACCTAGTTAACCCAACCCACAATAAACAGATTGTTCCTTCATATATAACCCTGAGCGTCCCAATTATTATACTTTTGTGAGCAGTCATGGTTTGAATACTTTTAACCGTTATCCTCGACCAATGGATTTAGATTTGGAATGAAGATCAAGCAATGACCTATAATTCATAATTGGATGGGAGAAACACATGAAAACCATAATTTGTGAGCTTTTGAGCCTAAGAGCTTTTTTTAATACTTATGAGCTCGTAATTCTTTGATGTGTGTCCTGCATGGTTGGGTTATGCTTGGATGTGCTTTCTTGTGCATACCGTTGTAGCTTCTTGGCTCAAGTGCAAAATATAGTAAAGGCATTAGGTTAAACCAAATTTGACCTGCTAAAGGGGCCAACCATGATACATGTACCAATAGAAGCCCTTTTGAGCTTTAGCCTTTCCTTGAAATTTTGATGTCACGCTACAAACCACGAATACCCTTTCTTTTGCACTATCTTTGTTTTGAACCCATAGAGAAGGGATTCGCAAGCTTTTCTTGATTAAGGATCGTGCTGTGGTCTAAGTCTAAGAAGTTGCAATGAATATCGTGTGTTGGACAATGGTTGTGTAATGGACTAAATTCAGGGGAATGTAATTCTATCTCAAGCCAATTGGTGACTGCGTAATGATTTGAATAAAAGAGAAAAAGTTGCAGTCTGTACTCGGAAAAAAAATCGAAAGAGAAAAAGCAATAAAAAGGAAGTTTAGTCAAGAAAATTAGTAGTTGAGGAAGTCAAACACTCAACTTGTGAAAAAAAAAAAGAAGAGATTCAAGTGTTAACAAAGTTGGGTAGCGGGAAACAATGAAGTTCATATTAAGGGGTGAAGGAAGTAATGTCATTGTGAATTGACTTAGCTTGCAAAATTCCTTCTCGACTCAGCCTAAATATATCATTTTATCCTACCTGACTTGAAGCCCCGTTACAACCAAATAAAGACCTTTACTTTGCACTTGTGTTATTGTTGGCTCCGATTATGACATTTGAGCAGTCTGTGGTAATAGATTCTCCATGCAGTGAGTTGAGTGAAAATTCTCACCCTTATACACTTTGTGCGAAGAGAGAAATATATAGTGAGGGTGTTAACTCCCATTACATATGCTTATGAGTGGTTTGAATTGCTTGGTCTATATTCTGTGCTTTCAAGTTGGCCAAAAACTAACACCCATTTAGTAAATCATTGATAGAGGTTAAGAGAGAACTCACGAGAGGTGGGAGGATACAAGCCACATTGGGAAATGAATTGGGCCGGGGGTATTGATTTTCATTTATGTTCAGAGGATATTGGATGATGCATCTCTTGCACACACTAATACACTCCGGTTATGCAATTGAATTTTCATGCTAAAAAAAGAAGTGGGCTGTAACCTTGACTTTCCGATTATAGGTCTATCTTTTTGTTTGAATTATGTTTCTTTTCTTTCACATCATTATTCGAGGACGAACAATGGTTTAAGTGCGGGGGGATTTGATAAGTGCTTTATTAGCATGTATTTAATTCACTTATTATCCTATTTTGTTATTAGTTTGATCCTATTGAAGTATCGTTCAATGCATTTTCATTTATTGTATTATACAGGATCGCAAAGAACGAAAAAAAAAAGGAAACATGACCAAAGAAATACAAACAAATCAAGAAGTGAGGTTAAAGGGTATATTCAAAGAGTTCCAAATCAATAATGGCATGTGGGAAGAAGATTAGATGCAAAAATTATGGTCAAAGAAGGTTTGGAATGAAGTTGGAAATCAAAAACCCGCAAGGATTGTGATCATGAATTTTAGTCATAGATTGAAGCTCAATTTTGTCATATAAGACTTTCTAATTTGGGAAGATCTATTTCACAAATAATTGTAGATATTTGAGTTTTCTTTCCAACGCAACTTGAATCACCACAATCGGACTTCAGGAGAGAAAGTTATGACCAAAACATCGAGTACAGGCGCTTCTTGGCAGAAATACACTTACGGCCGTAAATTATATAGTTACGGCCGTGATAAGGAAAGTTACGGCCATAAATTACTCTCCAAGGAATTTCCTTATCTGATTCAAGGTCTATCTTTGGTGTATCTTTGGGGTAAAGTTAGGGCACGATTTTGGGAGTATTAAATGAGGAAAATCACCACAAAAAGGAGGCTACACATTGAGGAAAATTGAGAGAAAATATATAGAGCATTCTTGGGAGATTTTCAAGCCAAAGAACATCAACAGCAAGGGGAATCCATGAAGCAATTTGAAGAATCTACCACAATCATGCTAGGCTAAATTTCATATCTTGTTCAAAGGGGAAGTTGTGTTTAACTTAATTATGTTATTTTCTTTTCCTACAAATTAGTAGCGTGAATTTATTTCTTTATTTCAATTGTTGGATTATTATGTTTTGAATGTTCATTGAGTTTATTTGATTAATAGTTTAATTTGGCCAATTGGATTATTGATCTTTGGATTCATGAATATGCTATGTTTAGATTCTTGATCCGTAATTGTCATTGAATCTTTACTTTAGTAGCAAATAAATCTCGTGCAGGTTTAGTAATAATTCGACTTGGATTGTTTAATTCGAGCTTGTGTAATTAACGATCCAATTCAATCTATTCTTCTAAATTTTCATACTAGTCGTGTATTAAATCCTAAGAGCTTGTTTAGGATTGTCCATGGCTAGAATTGGTTCAAAGAACTTATTTTGAATCAATACACATAAGGAAGAATTTAGATAATCAGAGCTTGTTGATTATTTATGATTGATAATTGAATTAGGAATAGAAACACGTTACAAGGAAAAGTATAACATTAATTGAGGGCACAACCGAACCCGAGAACAAGATTTCTTCTCATATTATTTCTCTAGTCATATTTAATTATTTATTTTATGCATAGTTTTCATTCAAGCAATTCAAACAACAAACCCCCCCCCCCCATTCCATTCTAATTGATCGAACAACTAAAATTTAAGTTTGAATTTCTCCAATTTTGAAAGGGAATTTCAGTCGAGTTTAGAAATGATTACGTATGTGAATCTTTCCAGAAAGATTCTGCCAAGTTTGGGTATTCAATATTTTGGAATTGATACCGCGTTTCTATATTTTAGATTATAATGTTTTATTCTTGATCAATCTTGATATGATCCGGACCAGGCATCGAAGGGCAAATTCGAGAAATCGGAAATACGACAGTGATCTATGTGCAAAACGGAGTAAGTTTCATGTTGGAATCGAGCCGAGAAGGCGAAAGGATCAAGCCGAGCCGAGTAAACGAAATTATTTATGCAGAAAAGGCATTACGGCCGTAATGGAAATCTTTCACGGCCGTAACTCATATAATCACGGCCGTAAAAGCTATTGTCACGGCCGTAATCAACTATCGAGGGAAAAGGCTGAATTTCAGCAGAACCAGGCTTACTGCCGTAAGTCTGAAAGTTACGGCCGTAACTAATAAATCAGATTTTTTATCAGAGAGGCCATTACGGCCGTAAGAGAGTTCCTCATGGCCATAAATGAGGAGCGGGCCAGATTTTCCGAATTTTCAATTATTTTATTTCCTTTTTTGATTTTTAGGTTATTTTCCTATTTTAGAATTTTAGTCTAATTAGAATTCTATTTTGAGTAAATTAGATGCTAGGTTATTTTGCTTATTTATAGTCCTTTCCATTCATTGTAAAAAACAGTTAAATTGGGCAAATCCTTGTGGTGTTTCGAAAGTCGTGGTTCTTTATTCCGCATTGTCGAGCCATCGCGTCGTGAATATCGGGTCATCATTCATCCGTCCACCCACAACCTTAGTTCGGAACTTTCTGGCGTTTCTTCCGCGCTTCGAATAGATACAGCCTGGTAAAAGGGGGGGAAAAGTTTACTCTAATGCCACTATCTCCAACTGAAGCCCTGAAAGATCAATTGAAAGTGAAAAGTGAGTTTGAGGGGAAAAATAAGAGAGTTGAGGCCACGACCTCAGAAAAAGGAGAGGGAGTGGAAATTAAAGAAAAGAGAGTTGAGGTCACGACCTCAGAAAAAGGAGAGGGAGTGAAAAATAAAGAAAAGAGGGTTGAGGTTCAAACCTGAGAAAAAGGAGAGACTGAGTGCAAAAAGCAAAAGAAAAGAGAGTCTACCACAAAAATGAGTCCATTTGCACTTACTCACGCTAACACACCCCTCCCCAGTTCTTTAAAATCTGTTTTACAGGTACCTGAGTCAAACCATGTGCTTAAAACAGGAAAAAAACTTGTCGGCACAAATGAGCAGCCCAAAAAGCCGAGAAAGTTGAAGGAGAAAAATGGGCAGCCCAAAAGGTTGAAAGCAAGCACGAGGCATAAGCATGATCATCGAGCCCAGAAAAGCAGAAGGAGTTTGAAAAGCCGACCAAAATTGGATTCGAGGTCGAATCCTTTTCAAGAGAGGGAGTATGATATGATCCGAACCAGGCATCGAAGGAAAAATTCGAGACATCGGCAATACGACAGTGATCTACGTGCAAAACGGAGTAAGTTTCATGTTGGAATCGAGCCGAGAAGGCGAAAGGATCAAGCCGAGCCGAGTAAACGAAATTATTTATGCAGAAAAGGCATTACGGCCGTAATGGAAATCCTTCACGGCCGTAACTCATATAATCACGGCCGTAAAAGCTATTGTCACAGCCGTAATCAACTATCGAGGGAAAAGGCAGAATTTCAGCAGAACCAGGCTTACGGCCGTAAGTCTGAAAGTTACGGCCGTAACTAATAAATCAGATTTTTGATCAGAGAGGCCATTACGGCCGTAAGAGAGTTCCTCACGGCCGTAAATGAGGAGCGGGCCAGATTTTTCGGATTTTCAATTATTTTATTTCCTTTTTTTGGTTTTTAGGTTATTTTCCTATTTTAGAATTTTAGTCTAATTAGAATTCTATTTTGAGTAAATTAGATGCTAGGTTATTTTGCTTATTTATAGTCCTTTCCATTCATTGTAAAAAACAGTTTAGTTTGAGTTTTGAGATTAATAAAATTTGAGAGAGGATTCTCCAAATTGAAAGGTTGAGGAGTCCTTTTTGTGTTCTTCGAGAACAAATCCAAGTTATAAAATGTTGTGAAATATTTGTGGCGTTGAACTTATCAAATATTCGCGAGAATATTTGTGGCGTTTCCAATTAGAATCTTATCAAGGAAATTGACAAGTCCTTGTGGTGTTTCGAAAACCTTGGATCTCGATTCCGTATCGTCAATTTCTTGCGTCGTGAATATTGGGTCAAGGTCCTATCGTCAATTTTATCTTTCCAGTAGTTTAATTCTTGTTTAATTTCGTGTTTTTGTTTATTTTCGCGTCAAATCTGATCTAGATCTTTCCTAAGGCTTAAATTTCGTTATTCCGCGTTTTCTATGAGATTCCCCGACTGGGATCTCATCAAATCTTCTTGATTTTTAGTTTAAGCATTGGAATGATGGATATTTTTATCGTGAATTCGATATCAGTATAGATCCTTGAAAGGTTGGAAATAAAAGGTTAAGGAATGAGTTTATAAGTTGGATAATGTCGGATGATTGATTGAGTCCTATACAATAGCTATCGAGCGTCTTTTCGCATAGCTTCATATGAGGTACAGATATATATTAGAGAAGTTGTTCGATTTCATGGATTGCTAGTGTCCATTTTTCAGATAGAGATTTGAGAATTGTCCCTTGAGATTTGGAAGAGTTTACATGTGGCAATGGGTACTAAATTAAATTTTAGTACTGCCTACCATCCCCTGACAGACGGGCAGTCCGAACGCACTATTCAGACGCTGGAAGATATGCTTAGAGCCTGTGTGCTAGACTTCAGTGGTAGTTTGCAGATTCATCTACCATTAGTGGAATTTTCCTACAATAACAGTTTTTGAGCTACCGTTGATATGTCACCATACGAAGTACTGTATGGGTGAAGATGTTGATCGCCAATCTATTGGGATGAAGTTGGCGAGAGGAAATTTTTGAGTTCAGAATAAATTGAGAAAACAGTGTAGGCTATCGAGGAGATGAGATTACGGATTAAAGCTGCCCAAGACAGACAGAAAAGTTATGCCGATCAAAGAAAAGACTTAATGTTTGATATTAGAGAGAAAGTGTTCTTGAAAGTAACTCCTATGAAGGGTACTTTTTGTTTCGGCAAGAAAAGGAAATTAAGGCCTCGTTTCATCGGACCATTTGCAATAGTAGAGAAAGTGGTTAACGTGGCTTATTGTTGGCTTTGCCACCAGAACTTGCAGCTGTTCACAATGTTTTTCATGTTTCCTTATTGAGAAAGTATGTTTATGATCTTAATCATGTGGTGAATTATCAGTCTATTTCATTTTAGAAAGATTTGACTTATGAAGAGGCACCTATGTGCATAGTAGAGATAAAAGTCCATGTCTTAAGAAACAAAGAGATTCCTTTAGTCAAAGTCCAGTGGGGTAGACGCAATAGTAATGAAGCTACTTGGAAAATGAAGATGAGATCCTAGCCAAGTATCCAGAATAGTAGATCAAGTAAGTTTAATTTCGAGAACGAAATTATTTTAAGGGGGTAAGGTTGTAGCGACCGAGAACTTTTACGCAATTTAATGATTATTTCAAAGTTTCGAAAAACATGTCACTACGATCTCGCCCATTTATAAGTTAAAGTTACGACGTGTTCGTCTAGCCAAGTCGAGAAATGTAAAGTCAATTCAATTTTAATTAAATTCCGAGTTTCCAAAATTTTATTATTTAAATTATTAATTTAAATTATTATTTTCAAAATCATTTTAAATCTCAAATTACGTCAATCTCATTTTATCATTTTCATTCTCCTGACCAGTTGAATTCGCGTGCGAATTTCCCTCGAACTACGTGTAATGCTTGTCTTGATTTTTACACCTACCAACCTCCATCAATCATATCAATCACATACCATACCATACCCTAGCCCTATATCACCCACTCCTCCAAACCTAACTCTCAACCTCACCACTCAAGCCATCCCAGCCTCTCCATTCAGCAACCCAACCCAACATTCCAGCACCTCCATTTCAGCCATTTCAGACCCCATTGCAAAATCATGGCACATCCTCTGTTTGAGCTCCATTCACAACCGGCCGCTACCATCCACCACCACAACACCTCCATAGTCTCGGCCAACCATCACCACCCAAACCACCTGTAGCAGCCATCACCACCGACACTTTCTTCTTCTTCACCATGATCATCACCACGCCCAAACCACAACCACAACCGCCACCACAACAGCCACCAGCAGCTCCACCACCCAAACCACCTGCAACCGGCCAGCCACCCTTCAATCTTCCATTAACCACTCGCAACCACGTCACCGCAGACCACAAACCATCATCACCACCGCCACCTCCAACAAACTCCCCAACGCCACCACACCGCCAATCAACCCACCTGCACCAACCCAACTCCAAACTCAACCCAATCAAACCCAAAACCCAATAATAGATGAACCCAGTTACCTACCTCAACTGTGGAACCTTTTCAGCCGGAGTATCGCCGGAGAATCGCGATCTAAGCCGCAACTTCCAGCCTCGGTGAACTCCGTTTTTCGCACCCAATCTACACCAAACCGTGGCCTTTTTGCTCCCCTTGGTCACCGCCACTCGACGGCGGTGATACCGCCGCGACATCGCCGGCAGACCGAATTTCCCTTTCTCCCCTCTCGCCCTTGCTTCCCCTGTCTCTCTCAGAATGAGGCCTGAGGGAGTGAGAAATCATTTTTCCTTATTTAAAAGTTTTCAAAAATTTGCAACTTGGTCCCTTTTTTTCCAAGTTATTTAAATCAGTCCCTGTGTTTTAAAACTTATAATTTCAGTCCTTAAGTCTTAAATGATTTTAATAAGCCCTTCACTTTTATAATCAATTATTTCAAACCCTACAATTTAATACTCATTTTGAGCTTCGACCCAACTTTTTAAAATTTACATTTTAGTCCCTCAAGTTTGAAATTATTCACTTTAGCCCCTCAACTTTCAAATTATCCATTTTAGTCCCTCAAATTTCAAATTATTCATTTTAGTCTCTCAACTTTCAAAGTATCCATTTTATTCCCTCAACTTTCAAATTTCTCATTTTAGCCCCTCAATTTTCAAATCATCAATTTCAGTCCCCAAGTTGTAAATTATCATTTTAAACTATAAATTTCAAAAGACTATTTCGACTTAACCTTCGAATTGCCTAGACGAAGCGTACGGAGAATTAAAGAATTGAAGTCGTTTCCCGCTCAACTTTGCACTCGTCAAGTTTAAGGTAGACTCGCCCCTATTAATTGATTTAGATTATGATTGCATTTGAATGTGTATGTTATGTGACTTATGTGAAAGTCATTTTTGTGAAAAGAGAAAAGAATGTATTTCTTCGGAAATATTTATGTTGAGATGAGAATATATTTCTTATGAAATATTTATGTTGTTATGCTTGTCATAACTTATATACTTTTATGCACGAGAAAGAAAGAAGAGAATGTCTTGCAAGATAAATGATGATGTTATGCATAACTTATGTGCCTTATGTGCACGAGAAGAAAGAACCCACACCCTATGATTTTAAAGAGCCTATGATTTTCAAAGAGAAGCCACGTGCTTTAATGTACAAGAAGAGCAACCCACACCCTATGATTTCTTAAGAGCCTATGATTTTTCAGAAAGAAGCCATGTGCTTTAATGCACGAGAAGAGCAACCCACACCCTATGATTTCTAAAGAGCCTGCATTTATGTGTTCAATTATATTGTAGATTAATTAATTGGCGATGAGTCTACTGAGTATTTCTATGAAATGCTCATGTCTATTTTAACAACATTTGCATATCTCAGAGAGGGTGGCAAGTGATGGATGATTATGGCAATAGACGTTAAATGGTTGAAAACCTTATTTTAATGATTTCCGTATTTCCAAACATGGGATAATTTCGAGAATTTCAGTTATTTGAGAAATTATGACATTGTCATTTGCTTTACAATATTAATGGCTCGATTTATTATTTCGAATGATTTCATAAATGTTTTCAATTTTATCGACCATTACAGTTTATTTAACGTTTCTTCCGCTTAAATGTTGTTTTAAAGTTTAGACTAAAAGATGACGTAGTGAACCGGTATTTAGAACTCGGGGCGCTATAATAAATGCCTAAAGATCTTTATTTGTTGTCATATTGTTCATGTGTTTATGTATTTTGGTAGTTGAGTATTGATGGAAACATTAATTTCTGTCGAAATTTTACAGCAAGAACCCTAGATTTGGAATTTAAGACGCACAGTACGGAGCGTCGTGTCCGACATTTAAAAACTGTCGGAACCGACAGTTTTTAAATGTCGACACGACATTTGTAACTGTCGGGAATCACAGAAACAGATCGATACCTTATGCAACTAAATGCAAGGCTGTCTAATTTCACTTTCAATTCGATTTTATGAAATGCATCAATGTCTGACTTACGTATACTATTGTTTCAGGAATGAGTGCTAACCTGCGATTTATCATCTTGTATGGAGGAGATTTTGTGAATGTAGATGATGAATGGAAGTGGCGTGGGAACAAGACTACATCTATTGTAGTCCCTAGCGATATCACGGTGGAATGACTAATTGAACGGTTGAATGCGAAGCTCCCACCTACTAATGTTTATAGTGACATGTTATTGCAATTCAAGGTGCCTAACATGAACATACCACCAGCCGAAATTCGAGAGGAGGAAGATTTGAAGTGGTACTTAACAATTCATAGAGAAACAGCTCTATGTGTTACTGCAGTCGAAACACCTCCTCGTTTAGCGGATGCAGTTATGGACATTAGTTGCCAACAAAATCAGTGTCATGCGAGAGTTGAATTTAGACCAACAGACGTAACCATGGTGGAGCATATAGTCACTGAGACCAATGACAATGCAACAACCAATATTGTCTGTGATGCGTTCGAAGAAACTTTGCATGGTAATGTAGATAGTCCCTTTTTTGTGTCGGATAATGTGGACGATGACATACTGAGTGTGGATTCTCTATCTGCACCTCACTCCACAAACGGGGATATGCACGATGGGGTCGAGCATGTAGACACTTCAGATCTTACATCTAATCAAATTTACATGAACAAGAGCCAGTTGTACAAAAAACTGTGACTTCTTACGTTGCGGGATAAATTTCAGTTTCGGGTTCAGAGATCTTGGACTTGTGTATTACATGTTTTTTGCGTCAACCGTAACTGTAAGTGGATGTTACGGGCATCGGCCGTTAAAGGTTCAGGTGTCTTCATGGTTAGAAAATTCTATGACTTGCATACGTGTTCTGTGGACTTCCGACGTCGCGCTGTTCAACATGCTACCAGTTCGATCGTGGCCGAACACATTAAGTGTAGATTGAATGACCCCAACACGCCATATGCTCCTAAGGTAATAGTCCGCGACGTGGAACATGAAATCGGCGTACAAATTAGTTATAGCAAAGCCCGAAGGGCAAAGGAAGTAGCCCTAAATTCGTTGAGGGGAACACCTGAGGAGAACTTTCAAAAGCTTGCCTCATATTGCCATGTTCTAGGCGAGAAAAACCAAGGAACTATTACGCAAATAGAAGTTGATTCAAGTAACAAGTTTCACTACTTCTTGGCTTTTGGTGCTAGCATACGTGGATATCTGAACTTCCTTCGTCCTGTAATCTGCGTCGATGGTAATCACTTGAAAGGTCCATACAAAGGGACCCTTCTACTAGCAATTGCTCAGGATGGCAATAACCAAATATATCCATTAGCTTGGGGTGTTGTCGACGGGGAAACAAACAAGTCATGGAATTGGTTTTTGTCCAAGTTGAAGGACCTCATAGGAGACTCAGAGGATCAAGTATTCGTATCTGATAGGAAAAATAGAATTGAGAAGGCAATCACCTTAATATTTCCTCTGTCTCATCACGATTGTTGCGTGTGACATATTGAGAAGAATTTAATTCAGCGATATAGTAATGCTAGTGTTCGCTAGAAACACACCGCAAGTGCATGTCGCATACAAGTGATAGTGGACTCATTGAGTCCGGTTTATCGATCCCACAAGGATTGTCTATTTCAACTACATTCTAGTATAATTAGTTTTAACAAGAAACACACACAATAAAGATTTGTTTGGGAATGTTCTCGTACTAGAATTAAAGTTACAATTGTAAATAAATAACTAGAAAAATGGTGATGAATAGACGATAAAGGAGTGTTGGATTCTTGATTCCACTTGACCATTACCTAAGTGAACTATCACAAGCAAATAGAAATGCAATTCATTAATCATGTTAGACCCGATTTTCCAAGCTTAGCCAATTACCTCTCTCGAGTGAAATCAACCCTAATTAGTGACATTAACCTACTATATCTCTATGTCGATTAAAAACACACCAATTGCATTAAACCTTTGTGAAAATAGCTCAATTGGTCATTTAGGGTTTTAGGTATATCTCTATCCTAAACAAGAACCTAGAGCAAATATTGTATTGATCTAGAATACACAACAATTTCTCAATAATTGCACATCCCATGAAACCTAAGCATAAATGTGGCCACAATAAATGCTAGTCAATAAATACAACAATAAATGCACAAGATAATAAAAAGCTTAAATTCTTAGTACAAACATTAAAATCAACTAAGTTAGGTCAAGCTTCATCAATAATCCCAACACAAAATAGTTTAGCCCATAGTGAAATAACAATAAAATTCAAGAATTAAATACATCATTTCAACTATGAAGTAAAATAAATAGAGAAATATGAAGATTAAGCAAAAATACTTCCCTTCACCAATGATTCTTGCTTCAAAATATCACTATTCTTCCACAATAATGTTGGTATTTCTTCCTCAAATCAACATTCATCAACAAAACTTTACAAAAACAAAAGAAAATTACAAGAGAAAAGCAAGAAGATGAAGAACAATGGAGAGAAAATGAGTTTTAGGGTAAAAGAAAAGAGAAAAAGTGTCTAACCCTAGCCAAAAACGCCCAAAAATACCCATTTTTCGCGTAGATCCGCGTTCTCAGCGTTTGGGCCGAACCGGGTCGGCCCAGAAAATCAGTTCAAATTTTTGGCCACGCGATCACGTGGTTGAGTGCCTCGTGATCGTGTGGTTGAGGTGAAAAACTCTCGGGTTGAGTTCTGGCCTAACTTCGCGAGCGCTAGTGGTTGATACACGCGATCGCGTGGTTCACCGGCAGCTCCATGTTTCAATGATTTGCAATTGGGTCTTCCAACTTTCAATGTAGATCAACTTGATCCCCAAAGTTTATGATTTCTTTCAATTGAGCCCTTCCAGAAGTACATTTGAGTCCCTCAACTTCGGAAACTTGCACTTTAGTCCTTTGATTGATTGCACATGCGATCACAACTTTTCGAAAGTGACAATTTGGTCCCCAAACTTTGACTCTTGGAAGGATTTGACTCTTTTCTCCTCAATTTCGTCAATTATTCATCCATTTAGCTCCTTTCTTGTGCTTTCTCCATGTCGTTGATTGTTAAACCTATTTAACCAAAAAATATGCACAATTAAGTAGGTATTTGTCCAAATTACTCAAAAGTATTACTAAAAATATATGAAATATGCATGTAAAATGCACTCAACAGCTAGCGCCACTTTTCTCTTCAAAAAGGCTGCCACACGGCGTATCGACTAGAAGAATTTGACAGGCTAATGAGACAGATAAGAACGGTTAGTCCGCGAGTAGCGTTCTACTTGGAGAAGGCTGGGTTTGCATTTTGGTCCTGATCACATTTCACCGGGAATCGATACAACATTATGACCAATAACAATGCAGAAAGTTTGAACACAATGTTGAGACATGCCCGTGGCTTACCCACCACATGTGTAGTAGAACACATTCGTAGTACCATGCAAAGGTGGTTTTATGATCGCCGTCTATCCTCATCACAATGTAGTACACAACTAACTACGAGAAAGGAACCATGTAGTTGAAGACCTCCTCTACAATCTCTTCATGGGGATGCGCATACAGGCTGACGACTTCATCCAATTCGGGAAACGAAATAGGCTGTATAGTTGACCGAGATATCACATGAGGGACATCATCATCATCGGATTCTATGACAATAGAGAAAAGGGGAGAAGAGCCCGGAACAGGTGGGGAGTCACTCACATCCTCAATGACTATAGGGAACAGGGGAGAAGAACCTGGAATTGGTGGAGAGTCATTGACATTGCCATTGACCATGGTGGACCCAGAGGAAGCCATTTGTGATATTCAACTTCCTGGAGATACAGAAATGTATTTTAACACAAGTTCACCTTTATACAGAAGTCTTGTGCATGTGGTTTTGATAAGTTAATGTTGTCAACCACCTTAAAAAACTATTTATTAGTGTCAAGTACCTGATAGCATAATGGCTGTCATAGTACCTAATCACATTAGATTTCCTGCAACATCATTCCTTCAGTCACACTTCAGTGATTGACTGACAATGCAGATGAAAAATATTCATTTTGGTGAGTGTAGCCTGAAAATATTAATCTGAGGCTAAATTAATTACAAAGTACCATTGAACAGATGTACTACAATTCAAGTTCATACACTACATTCAACTAAGCACAATATTTACGAACAGAAGGATCGAAACTAACCCAATAGAATTTCAACTAACATTCTATTGCCATCTACATTCAAAATCATGGAACATGAATACTAATTACAACAAGGATTCCGCCAAATGTTAATTTAATTTGGAATATGCACATTCAAAAAATGCCAATGATGTTGCTTAAGCAAAAGAGAGGCCAGATTGAAGTCAGCCCAAACTACTACTTTGAGGAGTTCATTTCTTGGACCTCTTCCTCCCTGACCTTGTGAATGGCGATCGTGTGCTGACCGATGGCACCCTTGTGCGTGTCGAACGTCTTTTCCCTGTATTGGTTGGTCGGACATCTACTAGCTCTTCAGTTAACGGGGCCACTTCCACTGGAGAATTGTATACTATAATTGCACCAGTTCGCTCGTCTAATGGGTCTTCTCGTGTCGACTCTTGCGCGAAATCTGCTATGATCATGTAACAAACGTTTATAAAAATAACAGTTAGCTTCGACGCTGTTACACAAAAACTGTCGATAATTGCAGAGTACAACTGTCGATCCAGACATTTGAAATGTCGGGAATTCTAAGTAACATGCAAACTTGGGGATTATGGACTACGTACCTACTTCATATGTGGCACTATCAACTGGGATATCAATATTGACATATTCCGAACGCACCTGTGGTGGGGAATAGTTGGTACCTTCGATGTGAAATCAAAATCGTTAAATAATGTGGTTGTACTATAACCTTTTATGTAATTTTTAGAACAATTGGTTTACTAGTCAAGTAGTGAAGTTGTAAATCTTATTTGAGGAGGAGTATAACCTGCTACACCCGGTTCTTCAGCCCGCATTGGAGTATCTTCAAACGGCTCACTCTCCCGAGTTGGTTGATGGCCCATTCCTTGGACTTCAACAAACTCTTTCAAATCTCGAAGTTGATGAGTTATGTACTTCTCAAGCTCCTCCTTCAGAAGTATGCTAGAGGACTCCATCCGCGTACCGCTTGCCCGTATCTCAGTTTTCAGACCATATACAAGCCTTTGCATTGCTTGGTAATTCTTCATGACAGTGTCATTAAATCCGCGGATTTTCTCATCGACCTTCTGCTGAAGATCCTTGAAGCCATCCATTATTATTGCCCTCTCCGTTTCCAATTTAAAATTGAATTTTTTTTCTTGCGCCAGTAGCAGACTGGTAACATCATCTCGGGATAGTGGGGTTGTAGATCTTGATGGTTCATTCTGAGATGTGCTTGGGATGGATTCGTTATGAACAGGCAAGATCTTTAAGCCTCTTCTTTTGTATTGTCTTCTCGTACTCCTCGGTATTCACCGCCGGACCACATTTAAGCCCAGTCACAATTGCGTACTCATTCAGCCCGAACCTACTATAATGCCCATTGAAATTGAACCATAATTCATTTATCTTGCCCGACTCCACTAGGCGGAGTAGTATCTACTGCATCAATTGTGCCGAGAATTGAAGCTCTGGTAGTTCTGTCAAATGCCCGAAGCAGCTATTTTTAAATTGTTCTTGTTGAGAGCTGTCCAATCTATCAAATACCACCTTTACGTACTTCAGTTGGCTTCTCTGTGATATGTGTGCGTGTATTATGTCTTCCTCGAGCAGTACGAACGGGAAGTTCATCTACACAATTTAAAAAATACCACTTAATGATGATAATAGTAAACATTTCAGTTATCCACACGCTAGTAAATGTGAGAAGGACATGGTAAATGGAAATGTCTATCGAATCAAATAAACTAGGCCATCTGTCGACAATAACAGATTTATTCTGTCGTGATCGACAGAAAATTATCAACAGATGATTATAAATATTTTGCATTCTAAATCCAGTATGTAACACGCAATCCTCAACCCTGATTGAACAAGCTCGTAAAAAGTAATGTGAGACTAAGAGACCGGAACTATATATAACCGCTTGTTCAAATTTTGACTCACACAATAAGAGGGATGTGTAAACTGATGAAGCTAAACTCAAAATAAGTACTCATCCAAATGCTAGGAAATGCAATCAGTAGTAGGTAAATGGAAATTTCAATCGAATGAAACAGTACAACCCCAACTGTCGAGAATTACAGATTTCATCTGTCGAGAACGACAGAAATGTCTCGACAGATGACTATAAACATGTAACAATCTAATTTCTGTATGTTAGACAAACCCATGTATAATTGTCCTCATTCCTGACTCTGCAAGCATGTGTCAATACAATTTCCGAAATGCATGTCACGTTTAGGAATATTTCAACCTTTTTGAGCGGTAGCAAATAATTAACGTGAGAATAAGAAATGAAAATATAGAAAACTAATTGCTCATATTTTTCAATAACATGAACAGATGTATGGGTGAAATCATGATGAAAAACTCAATAGTTCTCATGAACCACTTCCTCCCTCATTTAACATTTACAAAAAATCACTTCAAGCATCCCCGTTTATAAACCAAACCCACCTCCTATTCCTGTCCCAACTTACAATTAGAAACCAGTTTTTCCTCCCATCGCCATTTTGTAGCCGAACCAACTTCCCCAAGCTATTCCCATTTAGAAGCTGAAGGCAAATGAAGGGCATGAAGGACCAACACCCATTCAAAACTCAATCCACTACAAAAATTGATTTCAACAATGAATATGGGTTGCACATCATATGGGAAAACTCTCTGTGAGTTTTATTCCAAACAAAAATAACGAAAAACAAAAAAAATATTCAAAACCGACAATAGCTGGCGAGAAACGGGTCGAAAACAAACAAGAAGAACACACGGTTCGCGGGTTTTTCGTTACTAACCTTCAATGTCGACGCGGCCATGATCGGGATCGGAAAGCTGGAATTGGGTGAAACCGATTCCTCGGTTTTGGATGAAGATTATGGAGGAAGTGACCCTAGATTTCGTTCCCCTACCTTTTTCCCTTCTTCCCCTACTTTTTTCCCTTCTGCACAAGTACCAAAACCGGCAGTTTTGATAATGGGTCTACTTTTTGTACTTTCAATTTGAATATGTCAATTCCATACTTGTTGGATGCAAATGGGAAAAAAAAATCTGCAAGGGGCAAATGTGTCAAAAAATATTAAATTTTCCAAATTCATGAAAATATGTCATTTTTGTTCATACAAACCCAAAAAGTGTCATGGAATGCAATTTCCTCATGATTTAAACTACAAATTGTGGAATTGAGATAGATGGTAACAAGTGGATTCGAATTACAATTCATGCTCCCCATTCATGTTTTAGTCCCCAAACATTTTTAGTTATTTTATTTATTAATTGTAATTTTTAGTTAGAATAGTCAAGCAAAGCCATCTTTTTATTTATTGTTTCACTTAATTGAATCGACAATAAACTAATAATTATAACTAGACTTTATTCCTCGTGGGAACGATACTTTCAACTTGTCACAATTATTACTTATCAATGATCACGTGCGCTTGCGGGATTCGCACCGAACAAGTTTTTGACGTCGTTGCCGGGGAATAACGGATTTAGTATAATTATTAGTTTACCTTTAATTCAATTAAATTTTAATTTTTAGGTTTTAGTTTTCATTATTTTTATTTTTATTTTTATTTTGTTTTGGTTGTTCATAATTCCTTGTTTTTCTCTTCATATTGGTCATTGAGTAGTATATGTTAGGTTTTAACGAGCCTGAACTATTACCAATATGTAACACCACAAGGTCAAAATCTTAAACCTAGGCATGTTAGCTTTTCTTTACTTAAATGCGGAAAAGAAATCATTTAAAACCTCAACGTAGTCATTTTTTTTTTTATTATGAAATTCTTACAAAATTTCGGCAGAGTCTCCTCTATAAATTGAACTTAACCAACCTGTAGAAGGACATCAAAACTATTTTACAACATAAAACTCAACTCAAATAAAAATCCAATATTCAACATACAACCCCAATTCTACTTCAAACTCCAACATCACCACACTATTTCAAATCCAATCCCCAAACTCCTCAACACAACATTTTGTATCAATAATCTTCAATTAAATGCAATAAGTGATAATATAACCAATATTAGAAATTCCATAACTAATTTAAACTAATCTCAACCAAACAATTATCAACATAAAATGAATGAATTAAGAAATAATTAATCATAAACTTCATTAACTTCAAATTTAACTTTATTTTTTTAAAAAAACTTGAAGCAGTGTAGCCTGAGTCTGTCACCAAGTGCTCTCCTCAGATCACCTAACTTTCATCACCTGAAATGTTGGAAAGGGATTGGGGTGAGCTAAAGCTCAGTAAGTAAACTTTATGCATGAAATGCATGCTTATGACATGAATGCTTTAAAAATTCCATATATGTATCCCCTTTTGACTTTACTTTCTAGAACATTCAAAATTTTCAAACTTTCACTTAACATTTCAAAACTTTCACTTCATTTCAAAACTTTCACTTCATTTCCATCGTGAGCTCACTTGGTGTATCTTCTAGTCAATCAGATAACAGTGAGCAATTCTTATTTGGAACCGGATTAACTTTCACATTTCCACCGCAAAGCGGCTCATTCACTTCATTCCACCGCAAAGCGGTTTAACAGTCCATCGTAAAACGGTTGAACATTCCGTCGCAAAGCGACTTAATTCGGGTACGCCGGTCCCCCGCGCCCCATTTCCCACTCACATCTTTCATGAACTAGAAGTACACCCATTCTTTCTTGAAAAACTTGGGATACATAACTTTTGACCAAAAATTTCACTTTGACGCATTCCTTTCATTAAAACATTTGACTTCCCCATTTCGATGCCAATGCATGCTTAATGATGCAATGACATGATAACGTCCATGCTTGAACATTTCCTTAAATACACATAATTGCATATGGTAGACCAAAAGCATTAAAATTCCGTAATTAACACGAATGTCAATTAAGCACATTAATTCCACATTAGCATTCCACTTTGATAAAAGTAGGGGGAAGTTTACTCACTTGACATCCTTAGTATTTACCGTTATCTGGATTTGCAAGTGGAGGAGTATCGGCTGCCCGTGACGTCAATGTACCAAAATCCTAGTTGTACCCATTCATTTAATAAAATATACTTTTAGTTCAAAATCACATTTTAACTCTAAGCAAGGTTGAAACTTTCATGTGACTTATAATTCCAATCAATTGGAATCTTAAACTACGTCAAACACAGATCATACTTCATTCGAAATAAGAGATTAACTCAAATGCCAAAATTGAAATCTAACTAATCAAATTACACAAATGTTAAAGTTATGGAATCTTCATCACAACTTGAATTTCACAAAGACAATTCCAATTAGCATGCTAACTATTCGAAATCTGTAAATTCTCAAAAATGACAGTAAACCTTTCAATTGAATTAACAAATTCAAAATTTTGGAAATGTGAAATTATTCCATATAAATTAATAAATCAAAAAAATAAGAACTATAATTAAAAATGTACACTAAAAATTCAAATTAAACAATCTTATTATTTGAAATCCCAAATTTAAGAATTTCTATTTAAAACAACCATAAGCCAATAGAAAGTCAATTAAATACCCTCATTAGTTAAAATCTGAAAATTACATACATTCAATAGCTAGACATAGATACTAGCATCATCATCAAAATTCTCAATTTCGAAATATATATATAAAAATCGCAGTTTAAATCTAACAACTGAAATCTGTAAATTTCACATATTTAATATGAATACATACATACATTTATGCAATAACATCTCTATGTTCAAGTGTGTGTTCGTGCGTGTGTGTGTCGTGTGCTGTGTGTGAGCGACTATGTGTGAGTGTGGTGCGCTCGAGTCAGTGTGTGCGCAGAAAGTGAAGGGGAAGGTACCTTACTGGTGGTGGCCGGTGACTGGCTCGAAGTGCCGGCGTGAAGGAGAGGCGGGAGTGGCGGCTTATGAGTGAGAGACGAGAGAGTGAGACGGAGGCCAGCGGGAGAGTGAGGCAGAGCGAGAGAGTGAGGGGCGTGAGCTAGAGAGAGGGATGATTGTTTGAGAAATTAGGTTAGGTTTAAATGTTTAAAATTTGGAAATTTGCAATTTAGTCCATCAACTCTCATAAATTGGTAATTTAAGTCCACGACCCTCAAATAAAATCTCGAAAGTGTTACCAAACTTTTTCCACCTTCAATTTATAAAATCTAAGTCGCTCACCACCTAATACCAGTAGAAATCAACAAGTTTGACAAATAAAACAAACAATTAGACATAGAATTGTACATAAACAATATATCAACATTTTAATTGGCACATTGATCGTGACGGCGTCCAAGCCCTTCCACTGTAAGTATTCAAATAAAACCATAATAATCATAATATTAGTTAAATCATTTATAATGATATTGATATAAACTTTACGTGAAAATCAAGAAAGCATGTAAATCGAAATGCGGCATTACACAATAGATCATGAAATAGAAAGAACCTTTAGACAACGTAGAAGAGAACAAAGAGAAAATAGGAATATGGTCAATAATCAAAATCCTAATCAAAACCAATTATCACTTGCTCCTCATGAGCAAGAAGTGCAAATTCAACCAAGAGCAGTTCTCGATAATGCTCAAGCTCTGGTTGGGGATTATGTGAATCCCGCACCACCCCTGTACAACAAACAATTGTTTATCCACCATTCGGGCAGGAAAATTATCACCTAAGACCTAATGTCATTAATCTATTTCAAAATCATCAAGACATCAAATTCTTTGGAAAGGCGACTAAAAATCCGCATGAGCACATTCAAACCTTTTTAATGCTATGCGATGTAATCAGTCACGAAGAGATGTCAGCAGACGTTTTTCGAATGCGTTTGTTTCCCCACACTTTCAAAGATAATGCAAAGAAATGACTACTCTCATTAGCTCCCGGAAGCATTGTATCTTGGAATGACATGGTGCAAAAATTCACCATGAAATTTTTTCCTCCATCTCGAGTTCTCCAAATCAGAAATGAAGATCGCATTTTCAAACAACGAGATTTTGAGAGCTACCCTGAGGCATGGATAGGGATGACAATAATACCCATGTACCCAAATTCCGTTGGGTACCCGACACAAATTGGCGGTTGTTACCCTACCCAATGGGTTGTGGGTAGGGTATGGGACCTACGGGTATAGATTTAAAAAATCGACATGGGTATGGGTAGGGTATAGGTATTGTAGAAAAACACATTTCCCACCCATACACCCATTAATTTTTTTTCAAAAAATTATTATATTTAAATTTTAACAGTATATAATTTTGGACAAGTAGACTATTTGATATTTGCTTATTTTTGGACAATTGGAGTCTATTTATTTTTGGACAATGGATGTTGTTATGTTTTTACTTCATTATCAATGCCAAAAAGAAATTAAAAAAAAATATTAAAATTAAAATATGTAACGGGTTTTTAATGGGTTAAAAGTATACCCACACCTTACCCGCATCCTACCCGCACTCGACCCGCAACTCTTAAGTGGGTATATGGGTCGGGTATGTGTATTACAAATCTCTAGTGGGTAGGGTATGGGTTTTCCAAACCCGCCCCATACCCTACCCATTGCCATCTCTAGGCATGGACGAGATTTAAGGACTATTTTAGAAAGTGTCCAAATTTGGACATTCCTAAAAATGCTCAGGTTTACATCTTTTATTTAGAATTGCATCCTGAATAACGCAATATGCTTGATGCTTCGGCAGGTGGATCAGTAATGAGATTAGATAGTGACCGAGCACATAAACTATATGAGAGAATTGCAAAGAGCCAGGCGATGTGGCCTACTGAAATGGAAATTCCAAGAAAAGCATCTGGTATCCACAATGTCGATGTAGTTACACAATTGGCAGCTCAAATGGAAGTTCTATAAAAAAACTGGACAATTTAACTCGACCCGTGCACATGGTGCAACAAACAACACCAGTTTGCTAAGGATGCGAGGCAGATCATGTTATAGCTAGTTGTCATTTAGCCTCAACACATGGAATGAAATATAAGGAGATCAGCTACACCAAGAATTTTCAAAAGTATCAAAATGACCCTTATTCCAATACATATAATCCAGGGTAGAGGAATCATCCTAATTTCTCTTGGTCTAACAATCAAAGTCAGGGCCATGAAGGAAGTTTTCAAACAAAACCACCAGATTTTCAACATCAACAACCACAACAGCCAAGGAAGCCATCATTGGAAGATATGTTTGCACAATACATGGCAAAGACTGAACAAGTCTTTCAAAACCAACAGGCAGCAATAAAAAAATTGGAAAATCAAATGTGACAGATGGCTATGGCATTAACAAGTAGAAATCAAGGTACCTTGCCAAGCAACACAGAGAAAAATCCTAAGGAACAATTTATGGTAGTGGAAGCTATAAATTATGCAATTATTGAGACACCTTCAATTACAGCTGTAGCACCTATTAAGCATATGTCCCTCCTATTCCATTCCCTCAAAGGCTTCGAAAGCAGCTAAAGGATGAACAACTTCATGCAACCACTACAAGGAGTGGAGTTCAGTTGCCAGAGAACACTGTGAAGAAGAAAGCAACTGACGGGGATCAGGTAACCCGAATGGACAAGGACAAGCGATTCAGTCTGAAAAACCACTAAATGAAATTGAAAAAGAACAGTCAGAGAATCCACAAGGTAAGATACTTGTTCCTGTTAATCAACACACACCTCCAGTCTCATTTCCTCAAAGGTTGCAGAATACTAAGTTGGAAAAGCAATTCAAGAAATTTTTGGATGCCCTCAGACAACTACATATCAACATCCCATTCATTGATGTCATAATGGAAATTCCAAACTATGCTAAGTTTCTGAAAGAGATGTTGACAAAAAAGAGGAAGTTGCCACAAGATGAAGAAGTGGCTTTGACAGAAGAATGCAGTGCAATCCTACAGCATAAGCTCCCCCCAAACTAAAAGATTCAGGGAGTTTCACTTTACCTTGCTCCATAGGAAATTCACACAATTTAAATGCTTTAATTGATTCTGGAGCAAGTATTAACTTAATGCCACTATCTATTTATAGGAAATTAGGATTGGGGGATCCTAAAGCAACTTCAACAATCTTGCAGCTGGCTGATAGGACACTCAAGCACCCCTTACGGAGTGATTGAAGATATGCTCATCAAAGTTGGAGATCTCATCTTTCCAGCTGGTTTCATTATTCTGGATATTAAGGAAGATCGGAACATTCCGGTGATCTTAGGAAGACCATTCCTAGCAACTGAACGAACTTTAATGGATTTTGAAAATAATGAAATAATTCTGAGAGTGGAGGAAAAACAACAAAGTTTCAGCATGAATAATGCACTCAAACAACCTTCAAATCTTGAGGAATGCAAAAGGATTAACATCAAAGAAGAGAAAGACTGGAAATTTCACAATACCAGAAAGAGAGATAATGGATATGGTGAACTGGTTGGAAGGGATAAAAATGGAAATTTAATAATCTGGAGGCTAAAGGATGAACAAGAGAATGCCTGCATGTACAAAAAGTGGAGGGCTGAAAATTCTCTTTTCAAGCCACCCTAAGTAGCCAAAATATCAAAGTCAAGCTAATGACTTTAAACAAGCGCTTGTTGAGAGGCAACCCAATTTTCTTTTATTATTATTATTATTTTATTTTATTTATTCAGCTTTATATGCACCAGTTTGATTTATTTATTTTTACTTCTTCATCCAATAACACTTCTAATGCCTGAATTTCATTTCTGGCTTGATAGGACTGATTTTGCAACAGGAAGATGTTCAAGGAACTTTGGGAATGCATATCTCCACATTCAGATTGACGAGGGATGTAACGCCCCGAATTTCATAAACTCAGGACGCCACTTCTCCTTTAAATCTAATTTTATTGTGAAAAGTAATTGAAGTCTAAACATCATATTTATGTGAAAAATTGCAACAGTAAATAAATTAAATTTGATAAATTCATAAAATATTTAAATCTTAATTTTCAAAGAAAATAACAACGAAATAATTAAATTTGACGATGTTCATAAAACTTTAAATATCATGTTTAAAAATAACGACAAATAAATAAATTGACAATATTCATGAATCGTGACTTTAAAAATATAGCTTCATTATTATTTGCCACCACCGCACTCTCCGTCGTCAACTCCGAAACCTGCAATTTGTAAGTTTAAAAATAGGGGTGAGCATTTCATAGAAATACTCAGTAGGTTCAGCGCAATTTAAATAAACTATACCGTAAATAACACATATAATCATGCAACTTAAGTCATAAATTCTCATTCTCATGCAATAAGCAAGTGGATCTTATAACTCATAAATTTTCATGCCCGAAGACATGTGGATCTGGGCCTGAAGGCAATTGATCCATGTCCGAAGACATGTGAATCTGGGCTCGAAGGCAACTGGTCCATACCCGAAAGCATGTGGATCTGGGCCCGAAGGCAATTCGTTCTCATAAATTACGTAATCACATGCATAAATTTACAATACGGGTTTACTTAATATTGCGTAATTAGAATGAAAGAGTTTTTGAAGTAATGAACCTACCTGAAAGTATTTTCGAGTTCGTTGAGTGGGAAAACATAAATCTTCTAAACGTCCAAGCGCCTTTTCTAGCCAATATATAAAATAATTCTTAAACTAGTATTTTGGAATTCACGGGTTTTTAAAAGAAAAATAAATGTTTAGGGTTTAAATTGAAAATAAAAATATAGTTGGGAATTGAAAAGAGTTGAGAGCAAAATAAATAATTTTGAAAGCAATTGGGCTAACTCATATGTTTTTTAGAAATCTTGGGGACTAAAATTATTTTCAAAACAATTGGACTAAGATAAATGATTTGCAAAACTTAAGTGCTGAATAAAATATTTGCAAAGCTTTGGACTAAAATAACCGACTTTGAGAAATAAAAGCACCGACTCTTAGGATTTCAAAACATTCGAGCTGACTAATTCATTTTAAATAAAAGTGCAGGGATAAATCAAAGGACTAAAATAAGATTTTTAAAACTAGAGGTGCTGAACTAAATGGTTTTTAAACCAAAAGGACTGAAAATAACTAAATTTAAAATCAAGGGCTTAAAGTGTAATTTATCAAAAATCAGATTTTTTTAAAATAGGAAATCAATCTCTCTTTCTCTCCCCTATTTCGATCCAGACCAAAGAAGAGAGAGATGGGCGGTCTGCCCATCTCCGGCTGCCGGTGCTCTTGCATCGGTGCGATGCCGGGGTAGTGCCGCAATCACTTGGCGGCGACTGCGGTGGATAGGGTGTCGAAATTGATGCCAAAACCGAAGTGGAGAGGTGCTGGTTGTGTTGGGTATTTGACCCAAATTAATCAAGTGCCTAGTGAAACATAATGAGTGTCTAGCTAAAACAAAGGATGGGGGAGCTAATTATGATGTCTATGAAATGATAATTAGTATAGGCTAATTATGGCATTGTGTGGTCCAATAAAGCATGTCATAATTATCCTTGACTAATTATGATGGTTTTGGTGTTAAGAGATTTCACGGTGAATTCTCCTCTATAAATTGAGGAGAAATCAAGGAAGAAACTACCACCACAAACAAGTTGGTCTAATTAGTGCCACATACTGTGACCAAAGAGAGAAAATTGTGAGCCTAGCATATTGTGAAGTTTCTTGTAACTCTTTGTGGTGTAAATCAAAGGGTAGAAATTATATGTGGTAAAGCTCGTTTGTTGTATTTTCTCTGTGGTCTGTGGGATTGGGTTGGTGAGTGAAAGTCTATATATTTGTAACAATTTAATAAATAGTGAAAAGCTTTGGCGAGGATCCGTGGACGTAGGCAAGTTGCCGAACCACGTAAATTTCTGTGTTCGTATTTATTTTCTTGTTTGCTTATTTTACTTTGAACATCAAAAGATCCTGTGGGAAAAAGAAAGTGGGAATCAACGTGTCAAAATTCCCAACAGGTTGGAGCTTGCAGATTCCGGTGAACCTCCGGCCAAGAGGTAGGTGATTGAGGTTTCTTGGTTTGGGTTCGATTTTTTTGAGTTGATTCTTGGGTTTCTCTTTGGCCTGATTTCAGGTTGCGATTTTGTGCTAACTGAGGGTGGAGTTCGAAGTTGGAACATGTGATTTCTCCGACGAAAATCCGATCGAAGCTGTTTAGGGATGAGGTATGCTATTAGGTTACCTTGATTTCTTGATTATTCTTGAGTTTTGGGTTTTCTTGGGTGTTAAAACCGGAGTGGACAGTAGGTGGTGGGTGAGGGGTTGGTTCAAGGCTCGTTGGTGTGGTGTTGTGAAATTGGAAATGGCTGGAGGTTTGGGAGGTGGTGGTCAGATTTTTGGTGTTACATGCGGCGATGGTGGTTTGGCTGTGACGGTTTGGACAATGGCTCGATGAGTTTGGAGTCTGGGGCAGTGGACAGGGATGTGGATTGGTGGAATTCGATCCTGCAGGTTGGTGGTTGTGATTCTTGTGGTGGTTGGCACGGTGATGAAGATGGTTGTGAGTTTCACAAAGGGGTTCGGTGATTGGGCGGCCTTGACTGGTGGAATTGGTGTTGTAGTAGCCATGGTGGTTTGGGCAGTGTATTCAATCTGTGTATGAAGTCGAGAGAGAGGTGAATTAATAAATTGTGTTTGGAGTTAAACATGGTAGATTAGGTTAAATCTTGATTTACGGAAATAGTGAGAATCATGGAAGTGAGTATTTGTTGTGTAAGGAAATACTTGGGAAAGAAATTGTTGATTTTGGTGTCGTGAATTGGACTAGGAGAATACGTGTGCATATATATATATATATATATATATATAGATTTGGTATGGAAAGTGTTGTAATTGGAATATAACTGTAAAACGTTGGACATGGAAATGTTTGATATGAAAACGTTTGAATTAGAGTACGATTTTGTAAAGACTTGGGGTACAAGAATATTATTGTGAATAAAATATCTTACTAAAAATAATTATTAAAAGATGAAACTTAGATGAAAAATAAATTTTGATAATAATCAAATCGATCTTTGAATTTTTAGAATTCAAATAATTTGAGTTTAAAATAAATAATAATTTTGGGTTTAGAAAATATTTAACAATATGAAATTGGGTTAGAAATCAAATTGGATTCAAATTATATTTTATTTGCTCGAAATATTCGACATGCTAGACGAGCACGCTTAAATTTAAAAAAATGTATAAAATTATAGCGACACGTTTTTTAAGGAATTAAATATTTATTTTATAATCAACTGAAAAATTCTCGATCGCTACAAGGGAAGTCCTTTAACCTCTCACAGTTATATTTTTATGTGCTTATCTGATACATTGAGGACAATGTATATTTTAAGTTTGGGGGTGGATAATCCATTTTTCTACCAAAATTTTCGTTTTTATTCAGTATGCATTCAAAAAAAAAAAAAAAAATTGAAAAATTTGAAATTTTTTTTGACATGTGTATTGCCTAGGATATAGTATGGATTAAATTTTGCTTTTACTTGAATTTTGGATAATATGAAAATATGAATTTTATGAACTAGTTATTACTTGCTAGATTTCATCTTCACGCATACATAGCCATTGTTGGATTATTACTTGTGTAGGGATTTGTTTAATACACGTTGGGGCAAATTTATGCAATTTGAACTTAGGAATGACTTGTAAATCCCTAAACTTAGATGATTAGACATCCCAACCTTTGAAACTTAGAAACTAAACTTGCTCAAGAGCAGTTTAGGGGTGGAAAGAAGTGATGAAGGTAGGCTTGAACTTTTAAGGGTCTGTAGTTCTTGAAATGTGTCTTTGGTTGAAGAGGCCTTAGTCAACGGGTATAAACCATTACCAGCATAAAAACAGAAAAATGTTGAAGGTCTTATTCTACTTTTCAAATGCCTTTTTGACTCGAGTAATTAAGTTCGAGGGGTCTTTCAAATCTAGTGCCCTAAAGTCGTCTGAGTTGGGAGCCACCGACCTAAAGCTTGCTACAGGGGTCAATTAGAAAGCAAGTACGGAGAGTGGACTTACACATAAGACAATGAAACATCTTTAACTTTTCTGTTTAAGCCTTTATAACTCAAGTAATTAAGTTTGAGGGGTCTTTCAAACCTGGTGCCCTAAATTCGTCTGGTTTGGGAGTCACTGACCTAAAGCTCGCTACAAGGGTCATATAGTAAGCAAGTATGACAAGTTATGTACAAAGATGGTAAAAGACATGGATATTAAAAGAAAAAGTTGTCCATAAAAAAAATGATTGGAATAACCTTGTTGATTGAGACTTTGATACTAAAGACATGGATTAGGGAACCGCTTACCATTAATTGTTCAGGCAGACTTAGCTAATTTTGACCACCTGGTGTGGAAGAATGCAAATTTTTTATGTTTAGAAACCACATGAATAGAAAGAACATTGGGATTCGAGAGAAAAGCAGTAAGTTGTGATCATCCATGAGCGATGCAAGGAAAATCATTAGATTCGTTAAGGTGACCACATGGGATTCAGGCTTGATTATGCATAACACACGACAGTGTTAAATATATCATTTACATGAGTAGGAGTTTGATATTGGCTATTCACTCACACACTTGAAAATCTGGCATGAGATAACTAGAATAATTTTGCTTTATTGTTCATAACTCTTGCTAAAGTACAAATTGATCTGGATTATTGAGGCATATGGTATACATGTTGACATAAAAAAAATATTTGTACTTTGCTATTTTGATTCATTAGTATTGTTTTATCTTATTCGAGGACGAACAATAGTTTAAGTTTGGGGGTTTGATAAGTACGTTTTTCGTACTTATCTTGACTTTAAATTTAGACAATTGTAAGTGTTTTAGGATATGATATTGCTAATTATATGTTTATTTTGTTTGTTTTAGGAAAAAAATCAAATTTTGAATGCATTTGGATGCGAAACGGAAAAAATGGACTAAAGCCGTACAAAAAGGGACAAAGTGTGGATTAAAGTGCAAACATCCAAAAATTGAAGAACTCGAATTGGTATAAATAGAGACATGGGCTACAAAATTAAACACTTAAGGATCAACTTGAATTATTTGAGAAAATTGAGGGTTGAAATTAAAATCTATCTATACTTGTGACTGGGCCTTGAAACCTAATTAAATGGAACAGAGAGAGAGAGAGAGAGAGAGACTGCTGAAGAAAATAGAAGCAGCCGATTGTAGGAGAAAAAAAGGTGCGTGTTCTGCCGTGGAATTGAGGAGAGAAAAGTTTGGTTGGAGATATATATATATATATATATATATATATATATATATATATATATATACACACACACATAGGGGAGGAATCAATTCTTGGAAGAAATATATATACATATTGGAGGAGACAATATTGAGGGTTGTCAGAGGGTGGTCGGCTTGAAAAATACGAAGTTGGAATTGAGAGATATATCTTTACACATACACGGTATTGGAGAGTGAGGTGCTTGGCTGAATATATATACATATCAGACGCCATAGCCGAGTGGGGGAGACAATAGGAAAGGTTGGCGGGGGTGATCGACTGGAATAAAATTGGAGAATTATTCTTAAGGTCTGGGCTGGTTTACGAAGAGAAGACGGCAGCTGGGAGGAATTATTTGGCAGATTTTTGCGCATTAAATCGGATGATGTGTACCAATTCTTTTATTAATTATTCATCAATTATGATTGTTGGCTAAATTCTTTTATGTATTGGAAGAAGATGAAATTTGTTATTTATTTCTTTCAATTCAAGAATTAGTAGTTTAATAATTTCTTGTGTAGTCTTGATTGATCTTGCATGCTTTATTGTTATTATTTGATTGATTGGTCACCAATTAAATATATTGTTTCTTGTTGTAGTCTTGGAAAAGTTACAATAAGTTAGAACATTGTATGATCAACACATGAACATTAGATGTTAGGAATAATACTATGACATGTGCAATCTCATTGATAATTGTATGATTTAATGTGTTCTAAATATTTGTATTCGAACTAGGAATATATTCGTTTCATGTTTAGGATGGATTTAATTTGTCTTAGAAAAGAAAATTAATTGCATGTGAATTATTGATTGTCAAGAAACGCACGAATGATTTAAACTACAAATTGTACAATTGAGATATATGGTAACAAGTGGATTCGAATTTCAATACATGCTCTCCATTTATATTTTACTCCCCAAACATTTTTATTTATTAATTGCAATTTTTAGTTAGAATAGTCAAACAAAACAATCTTTTTATTAATTGTTTCACTTAATTGAATTGACGATAAACTAATAATTAGAACTAGACTTTATTCCTCGTGAGAATGATACTCTCAACTCATCACAATTATTACTTGTCAACGATCCCGTGCGCTTGCGGGATTCGCACCAAACACATATATTAAAAAATTCAGCATCAATTGATTCAAGAATATCATAGGATTCTAATTTTAGAAACCTAGAAGCAGTATTGTTCCTTGCGTACCTATAAATATAAGTTTTATTTCCCAATTTAGTAATCTATGGATTAGGTTTTCTCACATATGCAAGACATCCACACACCTTGAAACGATTATTATTAGGTTTTCAGTTAAACCACAATTCATATGGAGTCTTGTTAATCCTTCTCATAGGAACCTTATTTACGATATAACATGAACTTAAGAGTGCCTCACCCCACCAATGATTAGGTAAACCAGAACTAACAAGCATGTAGTTCACCATCTCTATTAAAGCCCTATTTTTTTTCCGCTCTGATACACCATTTATTTTGGAGAGTATATACTGGCGTAAACTCGTGAATGATACAATTAGATTCACAAAGTTTTGATAATTTTGTTACTTGGTATTCATCTTCTCTATCAGAATGAAGGATTTTAATTTTTATTCAATTGATTTTCAACTTCAGCTTTATAAATTAGAAATTTGCTTAAGACTTCATCTTTACTTTTTAGTAAGGATACATAAGCATATTTAGAGAAATCGTCTATAAAGGTCATAAAATACTTATTCCCTCCATGTGAAAATTTACTATGTAAATCAGATACGTTAGAATGTATAAGACCAATTAATTCATATGTACGCATCAGAAATTTATGTGGTTTACAAGTTATCTTTCCTTGAACACATATATCACACTTTTTAACATCATCAAGTTTACATTTAGAAATAATTCCTAAGTTGTGCATATTTGATGTTCCAAATAGATTTATAATTTATGTGCCCTAATCTAGCATGCCATAAAGGAAAAAAAATCAACAGTATATGCAAAGTTATCCTTTATTAAATTCATTTTGAACATGTCATTACAAGAGTAGCATTTCCCAATTAATACATTATTCTTGGACATAATAAGACTATTAGACCCAATTACAATCTTAAACCCTGCTTTATTAAGACAGACTGCAAAAATCAGACTCTTGGCCAAAGTCGTATTCTTTCTTGAAGCGAGTTTTAGTTCAACTGTTCCAATTCTAACAACTTTGACAATGACATTATTACCCATTTTGACCTCTCTACCATCAGGGCATTCTTTGTAAGTCTTGAACTTTGACAACTGCTTTATAGATGACACATGAAGGAATCCAGGTGTGCTTGATCTCTTTATGTTTAAGTATCTTTTTATAACCATTCCAAGAATTAAGCAATTACAGCTCCAACTTGAAATGGTTCGCTACAGGTAATTTCATCATTTTTAAGATTGCTAACAATAAGTTGCGGTTCATGCACTCGAGAGAGGATGGACTTACCATCAGTCATCTTGAAATCAAAATAATTATCAATTAAGAATTTTCTGTTGCTTTTTCGATACTTGTTGTCTAGTGCCAACCAAAAATCCTTACCCGATTCAATAGTCTTGTGCGCTGTAAACAAAATCTGATAATATGTTCAGAATATGGCCTTGATATAAGAAATTATCATCCTTACTATTCTTCTTCTGCTCCTGCTCCTGCAAATCCTTTCTGTGTGTTTCTGTATCATCTGGTCCGTCCTTCAAGAAATGGAGCAAGATCATCACATTGGATATAAGACAATTTTATTGGTATCAAGAAAAAACAGACCCTTCTCCTGCTAGCGAGTGAAGTTCTACCAATCAAAACGATCAAGACGAATCAAGTCCTAATTCATTCAGCGTCATATCTTTAAACTAAGACTTCTCTTAAAACTGTAGGAAAAAATATTGGGAATCTGAGAAACTTGAATGAACTCCAAAGCACAAGAATTCTTAGCCCCTGTATGTTTGGCCCCCATTAAAAATAGTTTATTTGAATAAAGTGTTTTTTGAATAGTATTTTTAGGGGAATGTGTTTTTAAAAAGAAATAAATCTTTTTGGGTTTAAGTATAATATTATTTTATTGATAAACGTGTGGTTGAAAAGAAGGGTGATAAAAATGAATTTTTTTTATAATGGGAAGCCAAACACACGCATAATATAATGTATTTGAAAATGAGTTTGAGAAAAGTGAATTTTAAATAATGGTGCTTAAAAGGGGTTAAGATTCAAGACACGAATTAGAAATATAAAATTGTCATTTTACTGCTTGTACAATATACCATAGAGAAAACAAACTAATAGCTAATGTCTGCAATATATTTATTCAAACTACACACATTTTTTGGAATCAATTTTCAATCATACACTAGAAAACAAAATATTATTTGTTTGTAAACAAATTTGAGCCGTCAAACAAAGGCTTATATACATCTATAGGAGGGTCCATCCAAATTAGAATTTAGCGATAGATTTTTCTGAATTAGAGTTAAATTAAAGAGTCCCGCAAAAGAAACGTAGGTAAGAAATTGATAGGATAGGACATGCAGTCTCATATATATATATATATATATACTAGTAGACGGACACGTGCGTTGCAAGTGATGTTTCATATTTGTGTTGATTTGCGTGAGATGAAAAGTTAAAAAGCTGTTATTTTGAAATATATACTGGAGTATAAAAATTGATTATATAGGGAATAAAATAAGACATAAAAATTGATAGAAGTTCATGAAAAAATGTACTTCAAATGTACTTACAATATTTTATTTAGTATAATATTCACTCTGTCTAGCTTTGAAAATATTTTTACGATTTGAACCCTCTTGGGAATGAGTTTTCTCAAATTCTTCCTCTTGCTTAGTTGTTTCCTTGTCAAAGTCCATCTTGAACCTAGGTAAAATAAAAATAAAAAAGGACACATGAGAAACATAAAAGAGAGAGAGATTGTTGCGGGCATTTAGAAATAATGACAAGAATTGAGATTCAAAATGAAGTTATTAAAATAAATTATACAAGTAAATAGTGTTCACTACTTAAGATGACTTTGCAATCAAAGAGTACAATTAGAATGTAATTGTAAAACGATGAAAAGGAGACAGTTTCATTCTGACATTGAACAAGTAGTGTATCCATAATATTTTGTACACTTCATGAAAACTTGAAATTGGCTGAGAAATTAAATCCAGAAAATCTCAAATCTTACCTAGTAAATGCTGACAGTTTAGCTGAGAAATGATTCTTTTACATGTAAAGTTCAAGAAAACATCAAAAGTCCAACAACAACCAAACCACACTAAATCCCATGCTTTTACAAACTGGCTAGTACAAAAAGGGTGTTACAATGTTTGGCAAACTCCTCCCCACCCCCAAACACACACCCCACTGAAACACGATGATGCCTAAAATATGGTCACAAGGCTGCTGAAAAAGAAAAACCTGAAGGGAAAACAAATGAGCAATTTAATTACTACACGCCCAATCCCTTGCTTATTAGCCTCTATTTGATCCTCATTATTTTTTGTTAGGAGAAATTCATAGAATCAAATAAATCAAACCGAAGGCCCGTGTTCACACGGTTTCCTTAAATCGAATTCGCCGCCTCACCGGGGTGCACGAGGTTTTAATCGGTGTTCGATTCCCAGGATACAATCGGTTGTCGGCTAGCGTTGCACTATGTTAACCGCCTATCGAACTACTGTGTCTAACTCTCAAGAACTTTGGCAAGGAAGGAAGGAAGAAGAAGAGAAGAATTTAGGCTGCTGAAATTTTTATTTTTCTGTATTTGCTATGATCTGTTTTTCCACCGAGAAGAGAGGTTAGCTATATATAGGCCACCAACTTTGAATTCCATTTAATCACAGCAATAATTTCCAGCTGAAACTGAATTGAAACTGATGAAGGGAGGAGCAACGGCTGGAAGCTGGAAAGTTGAGAAAACTGATACCATAAATTTCCATTCAACCAAATTGAAACTGATGAAGGGAGGAGCAACGGCTGGAAGCTGGAAACAAGTTATATTTTTCATTCAATTATTTCCAACAATCCCCCACATGAATGAAAATTTGCGGAAATCAAAGTCTCTAAAGAGAAAGAGAGAGTAAGATGAATCAATCCTGCATAGGATAGGTAGCGTTTTGCTTTGAACCTTCCCTTGTGAAACCTATCCGGTATTACTAGCAAACCAGTGGATCTGATGCCTTGAACTGTTTTGCCATTTGTGTAAACCAAGACAATAGACCTCACACAGGACCATTCTAGACACAGCGTAGTTCTCAAAGTTGTGTTCGTTTTGGCCATGAACACGTCGCCTGGTTCTGCAAGTGTTTGTTCAATGATGTAGCCTTCCCAATCCTTATAGAAGCGGCCCCACTTCACACTCACATAGGTGACCTCTTAACTCAGCGTTTCACCACCACGCTTAAGAGTTATTAAAAGCATAGCTTAACCTGCATCTTTCAATCACTGTAGGCACCATAGGAATGAGCAGAAGGAGAACCTTCTTAGTGATTTACACAGATATACATGGTTTAGTTGTCCCTTTGAACCTAGATCCTGGGATCTCCATTCAGCTAGGTTGTGTTTCCACCATGACACCTTTCAACGTCAGGCTGCAAGCCCATTCCCCTCGATGCTTTAACAACTAGCTCACGAGTCAACCCTTTGGTTAGCGGATCCGCAATGTTATCCTTTGACTTCACATAGTCTAGAGCGATAATACCTTGTGAGAGTAGTTGTCGAATGGTATTATGTCGTCTTCGAATATGTCGAGACTTACCATTATACATATTGCTCTGTGCCCTGCCAATTGCTGATTGGTTATCGCAATAAACACAAATTGCAGGCACAGGCTTTGACCATCTTGGAATATCCTCAACAAACTGTCGAAGCCACTCTGCTTCCTCAGCTGCTTTATCCAACGCGATAAATGTAGCGCCCCGAGTTCCGTATACCCGATTCACTACGTCATTTTCTGTCTAAATTTTTCGAATAATATTTTTGCGGAAGAAATAATTGAAATTCATTTTTGGCAACATTAAATAAAATGTAATGGCCGCTAAAATTGAAAACATTTATGAAACCATTTGAAATAGTAAATCGAACCATTAATATTGTAAAGAAATTGCCAATATCATAATTTCTCAAATAAATGAACTTCTCTAAATTATTCGATTGTTTGGAAAATACGGAAATCATTAACGTCAAACTTTCAACCGTTCAACGATTATTGCCACCATCATTCATCGCTCGCCACCGTCTCCGAAATCTGCAAAACTGTTAAAAAAATAGGGTGAGTATTTCATGGGGGAAATACTCAGTAGACTCATCGCAAATTAATTTAATTTATAAGATGATTAAACACATAAATTCCGGCTCTTTATAAAACGGCATTGATAGAGCTTCTTTATAAAACTGCTCTTGATAAAACTCATATTGTGCATTACAGCACGGGACATATTTTACAAATCATAGGCTCTTTGAAAATAGCTCTTTGAAAACAGCTCTTTGAAAATCATATACTTATAAAAACATTTTAATTATGCCAAGCATAATTTCTTTTGAAAGCATAACATAAGATATGATTGAAATCCTCATAAACATGAATAGACACAAGAACTTTACCGAACTTAGGTGGCAAGAATTCTTATGCAGTAAAACCATAATAACAGTAAGATCATAATAACATAGGATAAGATCGAAATCCTCATAAATATAAGAATTTTACCGAACTTAGGTGGCAAGAATTCTTATGTAGTAAAATCATAATAACAGTAAGTATACCAAAACATAATTCATGAAATTCATAGGGATCATTTCCATCATAACATAAGATAGGATCGAAATCCTCATAAACATACGCGACAGGAATTTTACCGAACTTAGGTGGTAAATCCTCATAAACATATGGAAAGACAGGAATTTTACCGAACTTAGGTGGTAAATCCTCATAAACTTATGGAGACACAAGAATTTTACCGAACTTAGGTGGCAAGAATTCTTATGTGTAGCAATGATCCAAAACATATAAAACATTATCGTAAAAACATAGGGTATACTTACTTTTCATAAAAACATAAGGTATATTTACCTTTCATAAAAACATACTTGTTTTTCTTAAAAATTGACTTTCACAAGTCACATGACATTTATATGAAATCATAATTTAAATCAATTAATAAGTGCGAGTCTACCTCAATTCCGACGAGTGCAAAGTTGAGCGGGAATGACTTCAATTTCTTTAAATTCTCCGTACGCTTCGTCTTAGCCAATAAGTCACTTTAGTCTATCGAATATATAGTTCAAAATGATAAATTATAATTTGAAGACTAAAATTGATGTTTTGAAAGTTGAGGGACTAAAATGAATACTTTGAAAATTGAGTCGGAAACTCAAAACAATAGGGTTGAAATAATATATTTTAAAACAATAGGGCTGATTAAAACTCATTTAAAACTTAAGGGTTGAAATTGATAAGTTTAAAAGCTGAAAGGACTGATTTGAAAACCTTTGAAACTAAAAGGGACTGAATTGGATTGTTTTAAAATCATAGGGGTTGATTTGAAACATTTCAAAACTTGGGGGCTTAAAGTGCAAATTCTGAAAATTAATATTAATATCCTCAGATTTCATCTCTCTCTCTCTCATTCAGCACTCTCTCTCTCATTCTCGCGATTTCATCAGTGAAATCAGGCGAGAAACGAACGAGTGACACTTCCGGTGATTCGCCGGAGAAGTAGCCGGCGCAGGTTGCGGTAAGTGGTGACCAAAGCAAGGGTTCTGATTTTAGGGCTTGGGTGCGAGAAACAAGGGCGAAATCGAAACAAAATCGAATTGTGGAGATTTGGGTTTGATTGTTGGAGATTTGGAGTTGGGAAATGGACTAGGCAGTGGAGGCGATGGAATTGTGCGGTGGTGTTGTGATGAAGCTGGGTGGCCGCCGTGATGAAAATGATTGATTTCCTGTGGTTTGTGTCTTCGGCTATGGGTTGCAGGTCGTGACTGTGGAGGTTGGTGACTGGTGGTGGAAGGACAGTGTTAAGTTTCCGGTGGTGATATGATAAACGGTTGCTGTGGATGGTGATTAGGCTGATTCGAAATTGGTAGTAGTTGGCTGCAAATTAGAGATGTAACTGCTGGAATTGTGGATGTAACTGATTGGTGATGAATCAGAGACTGGTTTGGAGATATGGCTGTCGATTGATTCATGGTGATTGGCTATGGTGTTGCAGTTGGAATGAGGTGATGATGCTGATGATACATAAGTTTCGTGGTTATGGTTTGGGGCTGCAACTGATAATTGTGGTAGTGATGATGATGATGTTTATATATATTGAATTGTGGAAATCTGAAAATGGATGGATCCGAAATTGTGGTATGTGGAGTTGGTGATAAAGGAGAAGAAAGCATTTTACCTTGCTGGAAAGAGTAGTGTAGGTGATGATAATGATGATGCTTTGAGGTGTTCCAATTGTTCATGTGTGGAGATGCTTGTTGATTGTACACAATGAGATGGAAAGAATAATTAAGAAGGAAACAATGTGGGGAACGTGAGTTGTGATGGGGAAGAATATGTATTTATTTGGTACTATAGAATATGATAGTGTAGAATTAGGTATAATATGAAATGGAAAAGGGTGTAAAATTATTTGTACAAAAATGATGATGTTTTTGTGTAAAGAATTGTTGTCTTGGTGTAAAGAAGAAGACATGTGGGAAAAATTTGGATTTTAGAAAGATTTTTGAAAATAATACTTTGAATAAATAATTAAAATAATATAATTTTAGAAATTCGAATATTTAATTTAAAATCGAACAAATTCGATATTTCTTGACTTGGCTAGACGAATCCGTCGCGGCGTTAACTTCAATATAAATGAAATAGTAACGACACAATTTTCTAAATATTAAAATAATTATTTATTGCATAAAAATAGTAACGACATAATTATTTGTTTGGACGATTTCCAAGAGACAGCTGCACCACCAAGAGTGAAGACATATCCACTAGTAGACTTGGAGTCAGACATATCTGATATCCAATTTGCATCAGCATACCCTTCGATTACTGCCGGGTATCTAGAATAATGCAGTCCAAAATCACGAGTGTACCTCAAATAATGTAACACCCTGAAAATAGCTTTCCAGTGGATAGCACCTGGGTTACTCGTGTAGCGACTCAGTCTACTAACTGAGTATGCTATGTCCGGTCTCGTACAAGTCATTAAATACATTAAACTCCCTATTATCCGAGAATATTCTAACTGTGACACGCCGTCACCAGTATTCTTGGATAAATGGAGACTCAAATCCACTGGAGTCCTGGCCACAGTGGAATCTGATTTGTTGAACTTGTCTAGTATCTTATCAATATAATGAGATTGAGATAATACAAGTCCATTCGGAGTTCGAGTAATTTTTACTCCCAAAATGACATCCGCGAGACCCATATCTTTCATGTCAAACTTTGAGTTTAACATATTCTTAGTGGCTTTGATAATCTTATCAGAACTGCCGACAATGAGCATGTCATCGACATACAGACACAGTATGACATATCCATCATTAGTGTCCTTAACATATACACACTTGTCGCACTCGTTGATTCTAAAGCCACTAGACAACATAGCATTATCAAACTTCTCATGCCATTGCTTCGGTGCTTGCTTTAAACCATAAAGCGATTTAACCAGTCTACAGACTTTCCTTTCTTGACCTGGAGCCGAAAACCCCTCTGGTTGCTCCATGTAGATTTCTTCATTCAAATCTCCATTTAGGAAAGCTGTTTTTACATCCATCTGATGTATTTCCAGATTTCGCAAGGCTGCAATAGCAATTATCATTCGGATAGAAGTTATTCTCGACAGAGGAGAATAAGTATCAAAGTAATCTAAGCCTTCTTTTTGCTTATAACCTTTGATTACTAGTCGAGCTTTATATTTATCAACGGATCCATCCGCTTTCATCTTCTTCTTGAAGATCCACTTGTAGCCCAAAGGCTTACAACCCGGTGGAAGATCTACTAATTCCCAGGTATGATTCTGTAGGATAGAATCAATTTCACTCTTGATGGCTTCTTTCCACAGATGACCATCGGGAGAAGATATAGCTTCTTTATAGCTTTGAGGATCATTTTCCATCAAATATGTGAGAAAGTCAGGGCCAAAAGTCTTAGAAGTTTTGGTCCTTTTACTCCGTCTAGGCTCATCCTCACCTTCTTCAACTGGATCTTTACTGCTACTAGAAGCAGAAGATTCCATAGTCCGTTTAATAAGAGTTAACTGTTTAGGAGATTTACAAGGAAATATATTCTCAAAGAATTGTGCATTCCTAGACTCCATGATCGTGTTTGGATCAATATCAGGTACATTCGAATAATGCACAAGAAACCTATATGCACTACTATTTTGTGCATAGCCAATGAACACACAGTCAACTGTCTTAGGTCCAATCTTGACCTTCTTGGGAGGAGGCACTGCGACCTTCGCAAGACACCCCCACATTCGTAAATATTTATACGAAGGTGTTCGGCCTGTCCAAAGTTCATACGGAGTCTTATCCATATTCTTTCTTAACACTTTATTCAAAATGTAATTCGCAGAAAGAATAGCTTCTCCCCACATGTTCTGTGGTAATCCAGAACTAATCAACATAGCATTCATCATTTCTTTTAAAGTTCGATTCTTACGCTCAGCGATTCCGTTCTGCTGAGGTGAATAAGGTGCAGTGGTTTGGTGAATTATTCCATGTTTAGCACAAAATTCACCAAATGGTGATTCATATTCACCACCACGATCACTTCGCAACACCTTTATTTTCTTGCTAAGTTGATTTTCAACTTCATTCTTATAAAGAATGAATTTTTCGATAGCTTCGTCTTTGCTTTTAAGCAAGTACACATAACAGTATCTCGTGCTATCGTCGACAAAAGTAATAAAATACTTATTGCCACCTCTTGTTTGGACAAATTTTAAGTCACACACATCACTGTGGACTAGTCCCAACGGCTCGGTACTTCTTTCAATACTATGAAACGAAGACCTTGTAATCTTTGCCTCAACGCAGGTTTCACATTTGTGATTCGAATCAATTTGAAACCTAGGCAAGTAGTTTAGCTTGCTTAGCCTACGAATTGCATTATAATTCACGTGACCTAATCTACCATGCCACAGATTAGGAGACTCAAGCAAGTAAACAGAAGGAGTTTTCTCATTATTCATAACGGTTGGGGTTACAGCAATTACATTTAATTTAAATAGGCCATCAGTCATGTAGCCTTTCCCAACATAAACTCCTATCTTGGTAATCACCAGCTTATCCGCTTCAATGACCATGCGGAAACCATTCTTGCTCAGAAGAGACCCAGAAACCAGATTCTTGCGAATCTCTAGCACATACAGCACATTGGTCAGAGTAAGCTCTCTACCAGAGGTCATCTTCAGGATCACCTTACCTTTACCCAGCACTTCAGATGTTGCGGAGTTTCCCATGAACAATTTTTCACCATTTGTAACTGGTGCAAAAGTAGTGAACATGCTCCTGTTGGAGCAGACATGGCAAGTGGCCCCAGTGTCCAGCCACCACTCCTTTGGGTTAGATCCCACCAAGTTAACCTCACTAATCACCGCTGTAAGGTTTAGGTCAGACATGTCATCTGAGAGATGATCTCTCTCATTTCCAACCATATTAGCTTGAGGACGCTGCTTGTTATCCCTCCGAGGCTGGCGGCAGTCTGCTGATCGGTGCCCAACTTTATCACAATTGAAGCACTTTCCATTGAACTGAAACTTGGCCTTCTTTCCTACGCCAATAGTAGGCTTCAATTGAGACCCTTTCATGGCCTGCTTTTTATCATTTCGATTCCCATTACCTTGCTTGGCTTTAAAAGATTGACCTTTCTTGGTACCAGAACTCTGGCCGTGCTCTAGTACATTTGCCTTTTCAGAGTAAGAATTCTCCGATTTACGTTCAGCCAATTTGTTATCCTCCTCAATCCGCAGCTTGATAATTAAATCTTCGAAAGACATCTCTTTCCGCTTATGCTGCAAATAGCTTTTGAAAGCCTTCCACTGAGGAGGTAGCTTGTGAATAGCAGTAGCCACTTGTAGGGATTCTGACATAGTCAAACCCTCAGCATGCATTTCCTGCAAAAGTACTTGATACTCTTGCACTTGGCTCACCACTGAACGAGAATCCACCATTTTGAAGTCCATGCACCGACTGGCTAAGAATTTCTTAGACCCAGCATCCTCGGTCTTGTACTTCTTTTCTCTAAGGACTCCCAAAGCTCCTTAGCAGATTTCTTTACCACATACACGTGATATAGAGAATTCTGTAGGCCATCCAGGACATAGTTGCGACACAGAAAATCAGCACTTTTCCATGCATCCCAAGCAGCACGCCTATGCAAATCAGTGTCGTTTTCAGCCACAACAGGGGCATCCTCGGTGAGGAAACGTGCAAGGCCCAAAGTTGTAAGATAAAAAATCATCTTGTTCTGCCATGTCTTAAAATCAGTCCCTGCAAACTTGTCCGGTCGAATTGCATGATTCACAGGAAATGGAGCCGGAAACGATGGCAAAGGTACCGAGGCCGCAGCCCTAGGTACTGGCAAAGGTATTGTGCCAAATTGAATTGCCGAGGACGCAGCCGTAGGCAAAGTGGGGTTCACTCCAACATGAGGAATACCGCCACCAAGTGTCCCATCAACGGGAGAAACGCCAGTCGAGGTCTCAACAGGGTTAACCGCAGTCATTGTAGGATTTGGTACACCGGTACCAACAGTGTTGCTTGCATTGTTCACATCGTCATTACCGTGAGACGCCATTTAACCTTACAACAGGCAACAAATAATTTAGAATAATAATAACGTTGTAAAATTAAATAGATTCAAGATCTAAATAATTTATTGGAAACAGATTAATCATAAGATCAAATTATAAGAATAATTTATTTTGTAAAATAATTAGCAACTTGCGGTCATTAGAATTTCATTAACCAATGGAAAGCAATCATGAACCATGATGGGAAAATTTTACCAATCATTAGAATAATGAGTAAATCATGATTATAAAATAATGGAAGTAATGATCATAACCATGCAAAACCATTTAAACCCAAGCAAATCCACCTAAAATCCATGCAAAACCGTAAACCACCTTTTAAAATCTTGTAGAGAGAGAGAGAGAGAGAAAGACTACTATAACATGCAAAGACCACTAAAAATTCATGCAGGCACAAATACACAACCAGGGACATAACTTTCTAAAGTAAATCATGCTACAGATTTTGAAATGAAGCCATGCACGTATAGAAATTCATGCAAACTAGACAGTAAGTCAGGAATCACGTCGGAAATAAACCAGTTTACAGTTTTTTTTTTTTTTCAAAGATTCAGCCAATTAAATCTACTGTTAATTTCCAGTAAAACATATTTCCAGTTACTGCAATTTATATTAACAAAAACTAAAAAAAATATTCTGCTGAAGTAAATTCTAATCAGAAATGGAAGAAAAATATGCTGTTGAAATTTTTATTTTTTATTTTTTTTTTCAGAAACGGAAGAAATCAAATACTGATTCTTAAAAATTTCCAAAACAATGAATTCGATTTAAGCTTGTTAGGAGAAATTCATAGAATCAAATAAATCAAATCGAAGGCCCGTGTTCACACGGTTTCCTTAAATCGAATTCGCCGCCTCACCGGGGTGCACGAGGTTTTAATCGGTGTTCGATTCCCAGGATACAATCGGTTGTCGGCTAGCGTTGCACTACGTTAACCGCCTATCGAACTACTGTGTCTAACTCTCAAGAACTTTGGCAAGGAAGGAAGGAAGAAGAAGAGAAGAATTTAGGCTGCTGAAATTTTTATTTTTCTGTATTTGCTATGATCTGTTTTTCCACCGAGAAGAGAGGTTAGCTATATATAGGCCACCAACTTTGAATTCCATTTAATCACAGCAATAATTTCCAGCTGAAACTGAATTGAAACTGATGAAGGGAGGAGCAACGGCTGGAAGCTGGAAAGCTGAGAAAACTGATACCATAAATTTCCATTCAACCAAATTGAAACTGATGAAGGGAGGAGCAACGGCTGGAAGCTGGAAACAAGTTATATTTTTCATTCAATTATTTCCAACATTTTTCGCTCAATTTTCAACGGTGCCCAATTTTAACAATAAAGTATTCTAAACATAAACCCACAAATTTTCTCTCATTTTCAATCACACAATATCCTATCAATCATTATTCAAAACTCATTTTTTGCCAACAAAATGGCAATCAAACATAGGCTTAATATTATAACAACGAATCTGTTGGTTTGGCGAACAATTTGCTCTAAACTAAAAGGAAGTGTTTGGTATTCCATGGAAACATCTATAATCAATCTGAACCTAACAGAGTTCCTTCTGAATACTTTCCTTAAACAAGTAATTAGAAGCAAATGAATTTATATAGCAACCAGCACCGTAAGAAAGATTTTCTCGATTTGGTTTCAGTTCTAATTCAACCCCTGCATAATTCAAGCTTTGCTTCAAAACATTAGCAGCATCTTCCTCGATGGAGATCTCGATAAGGGCAGTTCCGCAAAACAACCTTTTGTCAACAACATGTCGAGGTAGCCTCACACTATTAACCTAGAATGATACACAAAAACTACAAGTTAGAAATCGTGACATGGTTTATCCTTTCCTACTAAGCATGGAAAAAACTAAGCATCTTAATCTTAATTAAATAAAAGAGCAGATTTCTTCTCAATGCAATCGCCTCTTGAGATCATAACCTCCCACTTCCAAAATGAAGTCCATGTCATCTACCCCATATTTAGCAAGCTTTATCTGTGCCATCCCATTGACAAGTGAAGCATGGCATAACAAGTAGCAAGGCATATTAAAAGAGAGGGTCTGCTTTCTTAAACAAGTTAAAACTCACACAATTCCTGCATAATCTATTACATCGGAAACAAGTAATTATATGCATTACATCAAAATCCATACGATCCAACATTCAATAAAATGCAGTTCTAACAATATTATATCCAAACGCCAGGATACTGAAGCCTTTGAAATTTTGAATTTGAAAGAATGTTTTTAACAGTAATACTTCCAGGAAAGCTGTACCTACGTATATATCATTTTTAAATAGAGAGAGTAGTGGCTAGGTGATCCCGTATACAACGTGGAATAGAGGATATCAAATAATCTTAAAATAGAACTTCAGGTTAAGTAACTAAACATTACTGTTAGAGCTGTCAGATCAGTGCCCTTCGTCAAAGAATCTATTGGATACGTTCTTCAGATACCTTTCTCCTCTACATAAAACGAAAAATGCAGTGTGTCCAAACTAAATATAAAATTTAATTTTAAAGAGCTCCAAACTAGAAGATCTATATAAGGGGAATTTATTTATAAATCTCACAATCATGTATCATGAATTGGCATGGATAATCGTCTACTAGTTGTCCACACCCTTTAATTAAATTACTGATTGTGTTTTGTCTTCAGATTAATGATTTCTTTCACCAGATATTAAATGCAGCTAGTTACAAATCAGAAAAATCAAAAGAGTCTTTGCAATTACAGTTTGGTAGCATTCAAATTCTGGCCCAAGTTATATACTTTACGAAATAGATAAAAATTGCTATAGCCTATAGAACTTTCATATCGTTGGTATTACTTCATTTTCTGCAAGAAGTTTAATAAAAAAGGTATAATCAAAGTGACTTCTCAAATAGAGAGACACGTATATTTTCTCATTTAGAGTACATTTTGTTTCACAACAGATAATAAATGGTTAGCTGTCATTGTAACTATTCCTTCCTCCAAAAATTCTGAGTATATGGGGGGACCTAGGACCAGAAATTTGTGTTCCTAGACATTTTCTCTTTAAGAGAGATTTTACCTCAATTTTTCCATTTTAATTTGAGTGAAAAGAAAAACAGAGAATTTAAGAAGACCAAAAATAAGCCAGATGGCCATGATCAGGGGCGGCCCTGGCCCTATACAGTAAATGCAATCGCATAGGGCCCCCTAGGTGTGAAGGCCCTCAAAAGTGTATAAGATCTAATAGTTTAGTCTAATAGATATTTCAAAGATTCTAAAAAAAATACCTATGTCATCAAAAAATGCTAGAAGAGTAAATTTAATTTCATATCTTAACGGTTTACGTCATTATTAAACAATTTTATTTAATAATTTTTTTTGTTCAAGGGCCCCATTTAAAATTTTGCATAAAGGCCCCTAATTTTTTGGAGGCTCCAAGCCCGGCTCTGGCAATGATAAGTGCTAAACCTTCAAATGATCAGCAGATGTTCCTCCTTTCTCAAATGAAAACATGGGCAAATCATCATCATCATCATCATCATCATCATCACTCCTTCGTATAACAGTAGGCTCTTGTTAAGTGCATTTTTATATACTTTTTATACCTTTAAACTAGCATATTTTGGAATATCTTGAACAAATATCTACTAATTTATGCATATTTTGTGTTTAAATAGGTTAATGTTCAAATTTGAGGCCAAAAATCACAAAAGGAGTGAAGATTTTGCTGAAATTCCAAGTTTGGGGACTATTTTGTCACTTTCGAGAAGTTCTGGATGAGATGTGCAATTAGTCGAGGGACCAAATTGCAAGATTTCAAAAGTTGAAGGACCTAAAGTGCAATTTTAGAAGGACTTATTTGAATGAAATCTGAAAATTTGTTGATTTAATTGATCATCATTGAAAGATGAATGACTTGATGGAAATTACGGAATGGACTAAGCTGCAAGATCGCACCCCAGCTGAGCCACGTGAACGCGTGGCTCGAACCAAGTCGCGAACGCGACTCAGACCTAAAAACGGACTCGAGATGCATGGTTCGGGAAATGTTTCTACCGAGCGATCGCGTGCGGTATAGGCACACGATTGCACGGTTGTGATTTTTTTTAAAAAAAAAATCTGGGCTGGTCCGGGTCAACCCAGCTAGCCCGATCCGGCCCACATCTCTGTTTTACGCGGATCTTGATGAATTTTAGGGTTTTTGAGCCATTTTTGAGGTTATTTAAATAGAAAACAATCCTCATTTTTGGCTTATCAAGTAAGTTCTTGCCCCTTTGAATTTCTTTTGTAATTTTCCTCTTAATTTTCATACTTTAAATGCAATGTTAAGTTAATGTTTTTATGTTTTAGTAAAGTTATTGTGTATTTAAGTTGCTTATTATTGTTGGGCTTTTGATTATTGTTATTTTCTCACATTTCCATCAAGAATGTTATTTACTTTTTGTACAATTAATGTTTTATGTTTGAGTTGTTGAAGACATTAATGATTGATGGAGGAACTTGGTTCAAAGTGTAGATATCTTGAATTTTTACTTCAAGAACTTTTCAAAAAGGGGGAGTTTTCTTTATTCTCTTATTTTTAATCTTTATTTTGAGTATTATTCATATGTTTATGTTATTTGTTAAATGTTGTTGTTAGTTTATTATAGGTCAATGTTATTGTGTTGGAATTTTTGACTAATTTATTTTTAATTAAGTATTTTAGGTTGTTTATGGATGTTGGATATTTATGTTTATGTTTTTATGATTAGGAATGTTGTTTTATGTTTATGTAATCTTAAAATATTGTCAATATTTTGTATTGTATTTGCAAGTTATTATACATGTTAAGTTTAATTTAGAATTTCCCATGTAATGTGGTTAATTGATTGACTATCACTAATTGATTTGTGAAAGAAGAAATTATGTAATTATAAAAACTTAATTCACCTTGTCTCATGTTTTCAAGTTTAGTTTAATCACCAAGTTCTTGTTGTCATTAGTTTACTTTGGATAATTAGTTTTAATTATAGCTTTTACATATTGTTGTCTATTTGCTTTAATTAACTAGTTTTTCATGTCACCATGTTTTAATTTATGTTAGTTAGTATTCACCATCAAACCAACTTTTTATGTTACTTGACTTTTCTTTTAAAATGAAATCAATAATTTTAGTTACAAATCAATCAATCCTCGTGGGTACGATAACCCGGACTTTTCTAGTCCACTTTACTACTTGAACACGAACCGTGCACTTGCGGTATACGATTTTAGCGAACAAGTTTTTGGCGCCGTTACCGGGACATTGATTTTATTTGTACTAAATGCATTGATTTTTGTTAATTGAATTCTCTTCTCATTCTCATCTCTTTCTTCTTTTTATTTTCATTTTCTAGGTACTCTTGCCTTGTTTATGCAACAACGTCCAACTTGGGACATTCTTCCATTTGATCCCGAACCCGAACGAACTTTTAGAAAGAGGATTAGAGAAAGAAGAGAACAAGTTGAAAAACAAAGAATACAAGGCAATATGGGGGACAACAACCAAGGTGGTGCAAATCCCATTATTGATGAGGATGATAGACCAATGGGGCAATTCATGATCCCTCTCATCACTCAAAATCGAGGAAGCATCACATATCCCCCATTTGGACGTCCGGACTTTCATCTAAAGCCGGATGTGATAAATCTCTTCAAGGGGCATCTACAATTCTATGGAATGACCGAGGAGAATCCATTTACTCACATCTCGCGGATTTTGGAGATGTGTAGTAACTTTGATTATCCGGGAATTCGCAAGGAGGCTATCAACATGCGGTTATTTTCACATACCCTTAGAGATGGAGCTCGTGAATGGTTAGATGCAAACCCCGTTGGAAGTATTACAACATGGAATGATCTTGCTCAAAAGTTCACTACAAAATACTTTCCTCCGTCAAAAGTGGCTAAATTGAAGAATGATATCTCCACATTTCGGAAACTTGATATCGAAAGTTTCTATGAGTCATGGGAAAGATTCAAGGAGATGTTGAGAAAATGCCCAAATCATGGGTTCACCAAGCAAATGCAAGTTCAATATTTCTATCTTGGGATGAATCCATCTAGTCGAGTGACGGTTGATTCGGCCTCCAATGGAGCTATCACTACAAAATCACCCAATGAAGCAATTGAGCTCTTTGAGAGGATGGCTAGTCACAATTCTACTTGCCCAACCGACCGCATGGTACCGAAGAAACTCGCCGGAATTCATGAAGTTGATGCATATGCGGCTTTGTCGGCAAAGATGGACCTTCTCTTCAAGAAATATGATGATTTATGTTCTCAACATACGGTAAAAGCAATCTACCCTCCTATATCCATTTGTGATGTATGTGGAGTAACACACAAGGTTGAGGAATGTCTCATAACCGACCACAAGGCAATCCTTACTCCAACACATATAATCCGGTTGGAGGAATCATCCGAATTTTTTATGGTCCAACAATCAAAATCAAGTAAAACCTCCCGATTTTGTTCAACCTCCTAGTTTTGTTCAACCTCCACCACCCTAAGAGAAGAAGCTTTCTATTGAGGAGATACTCATGCAAAATATGAACAAGACAAATATTATTCTCCAAAATCAAGCGGCTTCTATCAAAAATCTTGAGACTCAAGTTGTGATGTGATCCAAACCAAGAGTACAAGTCTGCGCAAAGATCCGTTGATGATCAAAGGAGGACTGATGAGAACCGAGAAAGTCAAACCTCGATGTGCAAGTCTGTGGGACCCATGACGAGAGCCGATGCCAAAGAGGTTCAAGATTCAAGGCTAAACAAGTAATTAAAGTCAAGAAAAGCTAGCCAAGAATCAAGTTGGAGCCAAAAAGTAGAAGAAATTGGACTGAGCCAATTTCGGTCGACCGAAAGTCATTTCGGTTGATCGAAACTCTGCAGAGGATTTTTGAAGGCAGCCTCAGTCGCGTTCGGCTGAGGCTTGGTCGACCGAAAGTCCCATTTCGGTCGACCATGTGATCGACCGAAAATGGTTCGGTCGACCGAAACACTCCGTTTCACAAAAACGTGGTTTTTCTTGCAAATTCCGAATTTGCACCTTTTTCCCATTTTGTACATTATATACACATTCTTTTTCATTTGTAACACAACTTGGTTATTCATTGTGATGCTCTTCAGAGCTTAGTCTAGAGAGACTCTTTTTGAGGTAAGGTTAAACCTCCTTTGTTCTTGTATTATTCTTGGAAGTTAATCAACTTTGCTTGAGTATTATTATTCTTGTGTTGTTGTTTATTTTCGCCACCTTGAAATTTGTTTGGTTGATACCCATTGGGCTAGGGTTAGTTTAATCCTTGAATTTTGGGTTAGATTTAAACTTGGGTTAAGGTGTTTATCCCTTTATTTTACCACTTTAGCTTTCTTGGGTTTTGTATTAAATTGTTGTGGGAATTTTAGGTCAATATACCGAAGGGGTTCGCATCATTTGATATCAGAGCTTGGCTCTAATTTGGTAAACCTATCTTTACCTCATTGTTGTTAAAAAAAAATCCGAAAATTGAGAAAAATTGGGGAAAATTTATATGCCCATGTGTATTGTTGATTCCATGTATTTGGTATATTGATTGTGAGTTTGTTGGAGGAATTCCATATTCATTCACTACAAAATCTACACTTTCCAAATTGTGTATTCAAAGTGTTTGATAAATTGTCCCAATGAAAAATACTCCATTAATGCTTCGTTGTTCAATGCCCTTATATTGCTAATTACTTGGGGCTATCTAATTCCCATCATTGAGATTGTGTTATCAACATTTTATTCCATATATCAATTGCTCCATACATTGGGAAATTGTTGATCATTCGTTCCTTACCACATTTGGGTTGTTGGGGATTTATTCATATATCTACATTATACACATTCAAGGCCATTCAAAGATTGAGTACAAAGTGTTTGATAAATTACCTCATTGAGAATTTACACTCCTTGTGCTTATTGCTCTACATCTTTGCCTTATCAATTATTTGTGGTTTGTCAATCTCATAGCTAAAATCGTGTTCCTAGCATCTTATCCCACATAAATATTGTTCCTTTTGAGTTTAGCAAGCACATAAATTCCACTTGCTATTGTACCTACTTGTTATAATCTCCTTCTTTCTTTGTTTGTGATTTCTTTGACTCCACAAGAATTATACTTTGTGTTTTAGTTGATTACCTTCCTTGGAGAACTTGAGAAAAGAGATTTTGAGTGGAAAAAGGCAAGTGTGGTGAGCTCATTAGAGGGTAACAGCCTAAATTGAGTGAAACACGAGTGAGAGTTATTCTTGTGAGAACACTTTCACACTTGCACACCATGTCAAATTCCAATGCTCAAATTCAAGATTTGAAGTCCTTGTTACAAAATCTTTCAACCACCTTGGCTAGACAAATGGAGAAAAGTGGGGGTGAGTTGGAAAATTTAGGAACAAGAGGGGAGAGTACATCAACTAGTAGTGGTGAAGAAAAATGGGATGGTAGGAGAAGGTTGAGGGATAAATTTGGGAACATTGTGTATAGGGATGGAAGTAGAAAACAAAGTGGGAGTTTGAATAGAAAAGAAGTTGGGGGTGAATGTGGGGATGTTTTGAGAAATGATGGGGATGGTGAACAAAATGGGAGTTTGAATAGGAAAAGAAGATAGTGGTTAGAAGGTAGGAGAAATGGAGTTGATGAAAATATTGATAGTGCGAGAATGCAAAATTCATCACTCCATGTGATGGGTAGAAGTGGAGAAGTGGAAGAAGATTGGAGAATGGGTAGAAGACGAAGAGAATTGGTAGATAGGAGTGGAGATGGGATGGATGAGAAGGTTAATATTGAGCAAATGAAGGTTTCATCATTCCATAGGAGGGACGGTAGTGGAAGTAGAGAAGTAGTGAAGGAGATGAATGTTAGGCTACCAAAATTTTTGGACCATGATAATGAGAGGGGAGAGTTGGAGAGAATTGCTAGTCCACCAACATCTTTGGCCCATGATAATGAGAGGGAAACACATGGAGAATATAATTTCTACACTAGGTGCCTAGTGAGTGATAAACCATGTAGTCTCATGATAGATGGGGAGATTGGCACTAATTTGGTGAGTGCAAGTAGGGTGGAGAAATTGGGGTTACCAATTATGAAACATCCTAGTCCTTATATATTTCAAAGGTTGAATGACTATGGGGAGGTGAGGGTAAGTGAACAAGTTCTTCTTACTTTTCACATTGGTACTTATAGTGATCAAATATTATATGATGTGGTTCCCATACACACTACTCACCTAATTTTGGGGAGACCTTTGCAATGTGAGCGAAATGTGAATCATGATAGGAAGTGGAACCGGTGTAGCTTCCAAATGGATGGAAAAAAGGTTGTGATCCTATCTTTGAACCCAGAAGAAGTATGCAAAGACCAAATGAAGCTCAAGAAGGAATTTGAGGAAGAAAGAAAAGAAAGGGAAAATAGGAAATCAAAAGAAAAATCACTTGAAGAAATTGATGTCAACACAAAAGTGGGGTCAAATGAAAAAGAGAGAGTTGAGGCCACGACCCTAGAGTTGAGGACCGATGACTCGATTACAAACTAGGAGGGCCAACGAAGCAATGGGCAAACTAGTACAAGAAAGAATGGTCAAAACAATGTTCGTGTCATCAAAAGAAGCAAGTTCCATGTTGGGACTTAGCCAAGACGACGAGTGGATCAACCTCATTCAAGCCGTCGAAGGAAGTTGTGAAGTTTCAGAATTACGGCCGTAACCTATATTTCTTACGGCCGTAACAAGTCCACTGCTCAAATTGAAATTGCGAGGAATTGGAAATTACGACCGTAATTGCTGGAGGTCACGGCCGTAATGAAGTCACTGCTCAAAAAATGGGTTTGGGAATTTTGGACTTACGACCGTAAGTCATGGTGTCACGACCGTAATCGTGAACCAGTAACCCAGTTACGACCGTAAAGGAAGTAGTTACGGCCGTAACTATCAAAATGCGTGAAATCTTATTTTCTGTTATTTTTTTATTTCTTTCCATATTTGAGCAATTTCTTTCCTAGTTAAATTAGGGCTCCTAAAGCCAGATTTGACCATATTTAAAGGGATGTAATTTTCATTATTAGAGAGACTATTATTGATATTATTGTGAGGTAAATTGCTTTCAAACTCTATTCTTTATTGAATACAATTCGAACTTGCGAGTTAATCTTATTTGTTCAGATCTCGCTAAGAATTAATATTGCTTGTGATCAAGAGGTCAATATATCCATGTGATTGTATTGGTTGCTTGGTTCAATTAGTTTTAATTGGATCAATAAATCGTGGTTCTTTGGCATTCTTGAGTCGATTCAATATTTTGTGGGTTGCGTAGCTACAATTTCTACGTGGTTTGCATCATTTGGTATCAGAGTTTAGGCTCCAAAAATCAAGATTATATCTTTATTTTTATTTTCTTGAGTTTTCTTAATCTTGTTCTTCGTGTTCTTCAAGTTCTTGAGTCTTTAATCCAAAAAGTGTCACAAAAAAAATTCAAAAGTCTTTATTTCCTTCGTTTGGTATTCTAATAAAATTTCGTTTGTTTCGTTATTCTCGTAATTGAAATTTCGAGGAAAAAAAATCAATCAAAAAAATTGTTATTTTATTTCAAGAATTATCTTCTTGAATCAATCTTATTTCCCATAAAATTGTTAAGTCCTTTATAGAGTCAAATTTCATTCTCTCAAGATCTTCTTCAAGTTTTCCAACAAGTTAATAAATTCTCACTCATACTCGGTTTGAATCATTCGGGTTTAAACTTGTTTGAGTTCGGATTCATTCTTTGAAGCAATTCAGGTGAAAACCATTGAGTGGAAAAAGGCCAGAGAGGTGAGATCAATAGAGGGTAAAAGTCAAAATTGAGTGATACACGAGCGAAATACACATGAGGCATATATTATTTAGTTTTAGGGTGTCGGAAAATTCTATTACAATAAAGAATGGCGATCAAGTCAACATGATGGAAGAGATGGCACAACGCTTTGAGAAAATGATTGGGGATATGTCGAGCAGAATTGAAATGTTAGAGCGGCCTAGGGAAGCGCCCAATGTGCAGAGACAAGTGGGGCGTGGTCATAGGATAGAGACAGAGGAAGAAGATGAATTTGATGGGTTTGATGATGGGGCACTTATAGATAGAGAGGTTAGGCATGAACGACGAGGTAGAGAGGTTGTTGGGTATCGACCGGATCGTGGCATGAATAACATCAAAACAACAATTCCTTCCTTTAAGGGTCGGAGTGATCCAGAACAATACTTAGAGTGGGAGAAAAAGATTGAGTTGATATTCGATTGGTACAGCTATACGGAGGAGAAAAAGGTTAAGGTTGCGGTTCTTGAATTCTTATGCACTTCTTGGTGGGATCAATTAGCAACTTCTAGGAGGCGAAATCGTGAGAGACCTACTAGTACATGGGGTGAATTAAAGGCTGTCAGGAGAAAGAGATTTATCCCTAGTCATTACCATAGGGAACTTCATCAAAAATTATAAAGTCTTTACCAAGGTTCTAAGAGTGTCAAGGATTATCATAAGGAGATGGAGATGTTGATGCTTAGAGCCAATGTGGAGGAGGATGAGGAGGCCACTATGGCCCGTTTCTTGAATGGGATGAATAAAGAAATAGCAAATGTGGTTGAATTGCAACACTATGTGGAGCTAGAAGATATGCTGCATATGGCCATGAAAGTGGAGAAGCAATTGAAGAGAAAAGGGAGCCAAGTATCAGTCGGGTTCTTCGGGTTCTAATCGGTCTTGGAAGCCGAGGTGGGAAAATAAAGGAGCTGAGGCTAATTCGAAGGGAAAGATTGAGGTACCAAAGGGAAAGGATGAGTCCGTTAACAAATTTCCACCCAAAGGGGAATATCAGTCATCTAGGAGTAGAGATATCCAATGCTTCAAATGCTTGGGAAGAGTACATGTGGCTTCTCAATGCCCTAATAGACGTGTCATTACCATGCGAGCGGAAGGAGCTTGGGAAAGTGGAAGCGATGAAGAGGACTACAGCGACATGCCCGCTTTGGAGGAAGCTAGTGATAATGAGGAATTGTTATCCGGGGAGCATGGACCGTTATTAGTAGCGAGGCAAGCCCTTAGTGCTCAAGTCAACGTGGATAACGTGGAGCAACAGAGGGAGAACATATTTCATACACGGTGTCGCGTCCAAGACAAGGTATGTAGTATAATTATTGATGGTGGTAGTTGTACGAATGTTGCTAGCATCACATTAATTGAGAAATTAGGATTACCATTGTTGAAGCATCCATTACCTTATAAACTTCAGTGGTTAAATGATAGTAGTGAAATTAAGGTGAATAGAAGGGTGTTAGTGAATTTTTCGATTGGTAGTTATATGGATGAAGTGATCTGTGATGTGGTTCCTATACAAGTCGGGCACATTTTGTTGGGTGGGCCTTGGAAATATGATAGGAATATGAGACACGTGACGGGTATAAAAATAGATATAGTTTTACCAAGATGGGAGAAATATTACACTTACACCATTGACACCATCACAAGTTTATGCAGATCAAGTTAAATTGAAAAATGATGAAGAACAAAGTGTGAGGAAACTTGAGAAAAAGAGAGTTGAGGCCACGACCTCAGAAAAATGTGAGAAAAAGAGAGTTGAGGTCACAACCTCAGAAAAAGGAGAGGAAAAGAGGGTTGGAGCCACGACTCCAGAGAAAGGAGAGGCGAGAGAAAAAACGAGTGTTGGGGGTACATACCTCAGAAAAAGGAGAGGGAGCGAAGAGTGTTAGAAAAGAAACTCAAGAGTGAGTTTCTATGCAAAAAGTAGTGAAATCAAGAAGGCTTTCGTGGAAAATTGACCAATGGTCCTTTTGTTGTACAAGGAGTCATTCCTTTCCCTTGAGGAAACTAACATATCCCTCCCTAGTTTGGCTATTTCTCTCTTGCAGGAATTTGACGATGTATTTCCGGAGAATATACCTAGTGGGTTGCCACCCATTCGAGGTATTGAGCATCAGATTGATTTTGTACCTGGAACAGTCATTCCAAATCGGCCCTCTTATAGAAGTAATCCCGAGGAGACGAAGGAGCTTCAAAGGCAAGTGGAGGAATTGATGAGCAAGGGGTACATAAGGGAGAGCATAAGTCCATGTGTCGTACCCGTATTACTTGTGCCAAAGAAAGACGGGACTTGGAGAATGTGTGTTGATTACAGAGTCATCAACAACATAACGGTAAAGTATCGTCATCATATTCCTAGGTTAGATGATATGTTGGATGAATTGCATGGCTCTAGCATATTTAGTAAAATTGATCTTAAAAGTGGTTATCACCAAATCCGCATGAGGGAAGGCGATGAGTGGAAAACTGCTTTTAAAACTAAATATGGCTTGTATGAATGGTTAGTTATGCCGTTTGGACTTACCAATGCACCTAGCACTTTTATGCGCGTAATGAATCATGTTTTACGTGCATTTATAGGTAAATTCGTTGTAGTTTACTTCGATGATATCTTAGTGTATAGTAAAAACTTAGAAGAGCATGTAGAACATGTTAGGTGTGTGCTTGTGGTGTTAAGGAAAGAACAACTTTTTGCTAATTTTAAAAAGTGTAGTTTTTGCATGGAAAAAGTTGTGTTTCTTGGCTATGTGGTTAGTGCAAAAGGAATAGAAGTAGATGAGGAAATATCAAAGCAATTAAAGAATGACCAACACCTAAAAGCATAACTGAGGTCAGAAGTTTTCATGACTTTGCTAGTTTTTATAGGCGTTTTGTTAAGGATTTTGGCACAATTGTTGCACCACTCATAGAAATTGTCAAAAAAAGTGTAGGGTTTAAATGGGGTGTAGAACAGGAGCAGGCATTTGAGACCATCAAAAATATGTTGTGTAAAGCACCGGTTTTATCACTCCCTAACTTTGACAAGGCTTTTGAGATTGAATGCGATGCCTCAGGGCTAGGTATTGGAACTGTTTTAATGCATGATCGAAGGCCAATAGCCTATTTTAGTGAAAAGCTAAAGGGGGCTACTCTTAATTACCCTACATATGACAAGGAGTTGTACTCACTTGTGCGCGCTTTGGAGACATGGCAACATTACTTATGGCCACGGGAGTTCGTGATTCACACTGATCATGAGTCCTTGATGCATTTGAGGGGTCAAGCTAAGCTGAGTAAGAGACATGCAAGGTGGGTAGAGTTCATCGAAACCTTTCCCTATGTTATCCGGTACAAACAAGGTAAGGAAAATGTGGTGGTAGATGCATTATCTCGAAGTTATGTACTTTTAACTTCTTTGAATGCTAAATTGCTTGGGTTTGAATACATTAAGGACATGTATGCTAATGATCCGGAATTTTCTAGTATTTATGATTCATGTGGTAAGGGGGCTATGGATAGATTCTTTAAACATGATGATTACTTATTCCAGGAAAATAAATTGTGTGTCCCTAGGTGTTCAATGAGAGAGTTACTGGTGAGAGAGGCCCATAGTGGAGGTTTAATAGGTCATTTTGGGGTTAAAAAGACCTTCGAAATCCTAAGTGAACATTTCTATTAGCCTAAGATGAAGATTGATGAGGTTCGGGTTTGTAGTAGATGCATTACTTGCAAGAAGGCAAAATATAGGATTAAACTCCATGGATTATATATGCCTTTACCCGTCCCTAGTGAGCCTTGGGTCGATATCTCTATGGGTTTTGTTTTGGGATTACCTAGTACTAAGAAGGGAAGAGATTCGATTTTTGTGGTAGTAGACCACTTTAGTAAAATGGCACATTTCATACCATGCCACAAAACTGATGATGCTACGAACATAGCTGATATTTTCTTTAGGGAAGTCGTGCGCTTACATGGGGTTCCTAAAAGTATAGTCTCGGATAGGGATGCTAAGTTCCTTAGTCATTTTTGGAGAGTCTCGTGGAACAAACTAGGAACAAAACTACTTTTCTCTGCAACTTGTCACCTACAGACCAATGGACAAACCGAGGTAGTAAATAGGACCATAATTCAATTGTTGCACACCATAATCAATAAAAATCTGAAAACTTGGGAAGAGTGTTTACCATTTATTGAATTTGCATATAATAGGGCTATACATTCTACTACTTCTTGTTCACCATTTGAAATTGTTTATGGTTTTAATCCGCTAACACCATTGAATTTAATTCCTTTACCTGTGAATGAGCGTAGTAGTTTGGATGGAAAGAAAAAGGCTGAGATGGTTAAATCACTTCACGACAAGGTGATGTTGGCAATTGAAAAGAAAAATGAATATTATGCATCGCAGGCTAACAAAGGAAGAAAAAGCGTCATCTTTGAACCCGGTGATTGGGTTTGGGTACATTTGAGGAATGAACGGTTTCCGGAACAACGCGAATCAAAGTTACAACCGCGAGGAGATGGACCATTCCAAGTGATTGAAAGGATCAACAACAATTCTTATAAACTATATCTTCCTGGTAAGTATAATGTTTCAGCTACGTTTAATGTTTCTGATCTATCTCCGTTTGATGCAGGTACTAATTTGAGGTCAAATCCTTTCGAGGAGGGAGGGGATGATGTGATCCAGACCACTAGTACAAGCCCGCGCAAAGATCCGTTGATGATCAAAGGAGGACTGATGACTCGATTGCAAACGAAGAGGGCCAACGAAGCAATGGACAAGCTAGTACAAAAAATAATGGCCAAAACAATATTCGTGTCATCAAAAGAAGCAAGTTCCATGTTGGGACCTAGCCAAGACGACGAGTGGATCAACCTCATTCAAGCCATCGAAGGAAGTTGTGAAGTTTCAGAATTACGGTCGTAACCTATATTTCTTACGGCTGTAACGAGTCCACTGCTAAAATTGAAATTGCGAGGAATTGGAAATTACGGTCGTAATTGCTGGAGGTCACGACCGTAATGAAGTCACTGCTCAAAAACTGGGTTTGGGAATTTTGGACTTACAGCCGTAAGTCATGGTGTCACGGCCATAATCGTGAACCAGTAACCCAGTTGCGGCCGTAAAGGAAGTAGTTACGACCGTAACTATCAAAACGCGTGAAATCCTTATTTTCTGTTATTTTTTTATTTCTTTCCATATTTGAGCAATTTCTTTCCTAGTTAAATTAGGACTCCTAAAGCCAGATTTGACCCTATTTAAAGGGATGTAATTTTCATTATTAGAGAGACTATTATTGATATTATTATGAGGCAAATTGCTTTCAAACTCTATTCTTCATTGAATACAATTCGAACTTGCGAGTTAATCTTGTTTGTTAATATTGCTTGTGATCAAGAGGTCAATACATCCCTGTGATTGTATTGGTTGTTGGGTTCAATTAATTTTAATTGGATCCATAAATCATGGTTCTTTGGCGTTCTTGGGGCAATTCAATATTTTGTGGGTTGCGTAGCTATAATTGCTACGTGATTTGCATCAAGTTGGGAAATTGGAAAAAATGATGACGGAGAGACAACAAGGAGCCTTGCCAAGCAATACTAAGATTAATCCAAGGGAAAATGTGCAAGCCATCACTAATAGAAGTGAAATTCAATTACCGGAAATAACGGTAAAGCAACATGTGGCACAACCCGAGGTGAAGGAAAAATGTAATGAACATGTTGAGGAGGTGAATGAAAATGATGCAACATTGAAGGAAAGTGGGGAGACTTCAACAAAGGTGCCTACTCCGGTGAAAGCTTATGTGCCCCAATTCCTTTTCCTCAAAGACTCCAAAAGCACAAGGTGGATGCACAATTTGGTAAATTTCTTGAAGTCTTCAAGAAACTTCACATCAACATACCATTTTCCGACGCATTAGCACAAATGACTAGCTATGCAAAGTTCATGAAAGATATTCTTTCAATGTGATGCTAATGGAAGGATGTAGTGTCATACTACAAAACAAATTGCCTTTAAAAATCAAAGATCCGGGGAGTTTTACTATTCCTTGTACTATTGGTTATTTAACTTTTGGAAAAACATTATGTGATCTTGGTGCTAGTATTAATTTGATGCATTTATCTACTTTCAGGAGATTGGGCATGGGAGAGGTGAAGCCAACCACAGTTTCATTGCAATTGGCCAATCGCTCTATTAAGTACCCGCGTGGTATTGTTGAGGATGTTCTAATCAAGGTGGACAAATTCATCTTCCCCGCCAATTTTATTATTCTTGATATGGAGGAAGACCTTGATATCCCAATCATCTTGGGAAGACATTTCCTAGCAATTGGTCGGGCTTTAATAGATGTGCAAGGAAGCAAATTAATATTGAGGGTTCAAGATGAGCAAATCACATTCAACATCATGACATCCATTAAGCATCCCGCTTAGGTCAATTTATGCTCCCGAGTAGACATCATTGATCAAGAAGTGGCTATATCATTCATCTATGGATCATCTAAGGATCCCCTTGAGACTTGCATTGCTCATTCTATAATTACTAAGGGAGAGGATGATTTAGACATTGGAAGGATGTCACAACACTTAGAGTTCCAAATTTTATTCATTCAAGAAGAGGCCATATTTTGAAGAATTGGGAGAGAGCTCTTCTCCTTCACTACCCTCCATTCAACAAGCCACAACTCTTAAACTCAAACCTCTTCCATCACATTTGAGGTATGCATACTTGGGCGATTCTTCTACCCTTCCGGTTACTATCTCTAATTTGTTGAATGAAGTGGAGGAAGAAAAACTACTTGAGGTGTTGAAAATGCATAAAATGACTATTGGGTGGACTATGGCGGATATCAAAGGTATTAGCCCTACTCTATGCATGCATAAAATCCTTATGGAGGATGACTTCAAACCAACGGTGGAGCACCAACGCCGTCTAAATCCAAACATGAAAGAAGTGGTGAAAGCCGAGGTATTGAAGTGGTTGGATGTGGAAATTATCTATCAAATCTCGGATAGTGCACGGGTGAGTCCCGTCCAAAGTGTTCCAAAGAACGGAGGTGTCACTGTGGTTGAAAATGAGAACAATGAGCTTATTCCTACAAGGCCCGTGACTGGATGGAGAGTGTGCATTGACTACCGGAAGTTGAACAATGCCACTAGAAAAGATCACTTCCCTCTCCCCTTTATTGACCAAATGCTTGAGAGGTTGGCGGGACACTCCCACTATTATTTCTTGGATGGATACTCGGGCTACAATCAAATCTTGATAGCCCCGAAAATCAAGAGAAGACCACTTTCACATGTCCATATGGAACTTTTGCTTATAGGAGGATGTCGTTTGACTTTTGCAATGTACCGGCCACTTTTCAACGTTGTATGATGGTCATATTCTCCGACCCTGAGAAACTGAATGAACTCCAAAGCACAAGAATTCTTAGCCCCTGTATGTTTGGCCCCCATTAAAAATAGTTTATTTGAATAAAGTGTTTTTTGAATAGTATTTTTAGGGGAATGTGTTGTTAAAAAGAAATGAATCTTTTTGGGTTTAAGTATAATATTATTTTATTGATAAACGTGTGGTTGAAAAGAAGGGTGATAAAAATGAATTTTTTTTAATAATAGGGAGCCAAGCACACGCTTAATATAATGTATTTGAAAATGAGTTTGAAAAAAAATGAATTTTGAATAATGGTGCTTAAAAGGGGGCTTAGATTCAAGACAAATTAGAAATATAAAATTGTCATTTTACTACTTGTACAATTTACCATAGAGAAAACAAACTAATAGCTAAATGTCTGCAATACATTTGTTCAAACTACACACATTTTTTGGAATCAATTTTCAATCATACACTAGAAAACAAAATATTATTTGTTTGTAAACAATTTTGAGCCGTCAAACAAAGGCTTATATACATCTATAAGAGGGTCCATCCAAATTAGAATTCAGCGATAGATTTTTCTGAATTAGAGTTAAATTAAAGAGCCCCGCAAAACAAAAGTAGGTAACAAATTGATAGGATAGGACATGCACTCTCATATATATATATATACACTCACACACATACATGATTTCGTTTCCAATGGAATTTTTTTCATATGTTAACCCATTTTTATTTTTTAATACATGGAATGATCTCTTGAAAATTCGAATCAGCATATTTGCTGCAACAAAGAAAAAAATTGAGATAATTCAACTACATATATTAAACTCTCTTTAATATATTTTCGAAGTAAAATATATAGTTGAAAAATAATTTGAAGAAACGCATATGATTAAAAAATGATTTGAAAAAATAAGTGATTTATGAACTTGTTTATCAACTAGTTTACCAAATGGAGGCTTAATTGATTAAAATTTGTATGTAAATTCAAAGATAATTTTACAAATCCTGAAAACGAAGCATGTCAAGTAGTTGTGATGCAAACCACGTAGCAATTGTAGTTACGCAACCCACAAATTATAAGAATCGACCCAAGAACGCCAAAGAACCACGATTTAGAGATTGATTCAAATTAATTGAACCAAGCAACCAACACAATCAATAGATATGCTGACCTCTTGATCACAATAAAAGTAAATCTCACCCAAGATTTGAACAAACAAGATTAACTCGCAAGTTCGGATTTTATTCAATGAAAAATAAGAATATGAAAACAAAATAGCCTCTCAATTATAATATCAAAGTTGTCTAAGAATAATGAAAATTACATCCCTATAAATAGGGTCAAAACTAGGTTAAGCGTTTTAATTAAACTAGGAAACAAATACCAAAGAATAAGGAAATAAATAAAATTCCTAAATTCACGCGTATAATTATTTACGGCCGTGAACCTTCACTTTACGGCCGTAAGGCCCTTTCTGTTCCAACATTACGGCCGTGAGACTATTTTTACGGCCGTAAGCCAAATTTCTAAAAATCTTATTTTTGATCCGAGGCAATGTTACGGCCGTGACAAATATACGTTACGGCCGTAAATCCAGTTTTCTTCAAATCACAGTTTTCAACAGTAGGTTGGTTACGGCCGTGAGCTCCCATATGTTACGGCCGTGAATTTTGAAATTTCACAATTTTCTTCGTTGGCTTGAATGAGGTTGATCCACTCGTCGTCTCGACTAGCTTCCAACATGGAAATTGTTCATTTTCCTATGTCGAATGTTGTTGCGTCGTCCGTGACTTAACTTCTCCTTTGAGCTCCTATCCCGGATCACATCTCCTATCCCGGATCACATCATTCTCCCCTTCTTCAAGATGATTCGTCCCGAATCATAGCTTGGTTCATGGTATTTCAGCGCACCGCCTGGATCAAAAGGAAAATTTTTGCCTCCATTACATAGGATCAACCAATAGTCGAATACTTGGATTGGAAGGACGAGTCGAAATAAGAACTTCCTTGGCCAAATGTGGTGTGACTCAAACCTCCAAGTATATTCAACCTGCAAGAAAGATTTAAGCAAAATAGGGTGAGAAATGTTAGTTTCACAAAGTACAAGATATGGATCCTTGTACTCATGGTATATCATCTCCAAATCCTCTTCCCTAACAACGAGGTCCTTCTCTTCACTTCCTTCTTTTGTTGTAACTTCTTGCTCAATCTCTTCTATTTCTTTTCTCTCATACTCATCCACCTCTTCTAACTCCACATTTTCAAGCTCAACTATCTCTTCTAAATTTTTAGTTTCAACTTCTTCTACATTTTTAGTCTCAACTACCTTTTCCACATTTTTATTTTCAACCACACCTTCATCCTCAATCACCTCTTCCACAATTTTATTTCCTTGTTCATTCACCTCCTTACTACCCAATTCTTCATCTTCTACTTCAAATTTTGGAATTTGATCAACCGTTTCTAGTTTCAGCTTTCCCTCCTTCTTCTCAACATCCCTATCTCGAGGTTCCTCTTGCAATCCCAGTACAACTTTCCTCCCACTCTCTTTTTTTACCTTCCTCGAATCGTCTAGTGCTTCCTCGAGTATTAACCCATACAGTGTGAATGTTTTCCCTCTCGTAAGAATCCTGTATATGTGCATACTCTTATAATAAATTGCTTCCCTCATACGACTCCATGATTTTCCCAATAAAATATGACAAGACCTTAAAGGCACTACATCACAAAATACGTCATCAATATATTTTCCACGGGTGATAGTCACTAGAACTTGCTTGGTTACATGGAATTCTCCAAATTCCCTCATCCACGTCACACAATAAGGTCTATTGTGCGGTATTAGAGATAATCTCAATCTTTCAACCATGGTGATATTAGCAAAATTAGTGAAGCACTCTCTATCAATTTCCAAACTGCATACCTTCTGACCTACATAACATCTAGTTTGGAACAACGAACTCGGATCATAATCCATCCCTTATGTGGTAATTAAAGAAAGCTCAAGAATAGATGATCTAGACACCAATTAGCAAGAAGGAATTTATTTTCTTGCTTGAAAAATAAACGGAAGAAAGAAATTTAGAGAATGTCAAGAATTAAAGAAATCTCAAGAAAGTGATTCTTGAATTTTGATTAGAAAGGAAAGAATATCAAGAATTTTAATTTGACTTGGAAGGCAAGGATTTATCAAGAATTTAAGGAAATTCAAGAAAGTGGTTCTTGAATGGAATTTTTTTTTTTTTTTTTTTTTTTTTTTTTTTTTGAATTTTGGGTGAATTTTCGGAATAAATAAAAAAATAAAAAAATAAAATTTTTTTATAAAATCCGAAAATTCGATAACGAACACGACAAAACAAACGGAACTTAATTTGGATAAGAATTAAGCAAAACAAACACTTTTGAAATTTTTTTGGAACGATTTTCTGGATTAAAAACTCAACAAACTCAAGAACAAGAAAAACGCAAAAAACTGAAAGACAAAACACTCAACAAGATATGGATGATTTTTATGGGACTCGATGATAATCATAAAAATCAAACTGGATAGAAAAACTCAAGAAAAACAAAATAAAGATATAACCTTGATTTTTTGAGCCTAAGCTCTGATACCAAATGATGCAAACCACGTAGCAATTGTAGCTACGCAACCCACAAATTATTGGAATCGACCCAAGAACGCCAAAGAACCACGATTTAGAGATTGATTCAAATTAATTGAACCAAGCAACCAACACAATCAATAGATATGCTGACCTCTTGATCACAATAAAAGTAAATCTCACCTAAGATTTGAACAAACAAGATTAACTCGCAAGTTCGGATTTTATTCAATGAAGAATAAGAATATGAAGCAAAATAGCCTCTCAATTATAATATCAAAGTTGTCTAAGAATAATGAAAATTACATCCCTATAAATAGGGTCAAAACTAGGTTAAGCATTTTAATTAAACTAGGAAACAAATACCAAAGAATAAGGAAATAAATAAAATTCCTAAATTCACGCGTATAATTATTTACGGCCGTGAACCTTCACTTTACGGCCGTAAGGCCCTTTCTGTTCCAACATTACGGCCGTGAGACTATTTTTACGGCCGTAAGCCAAATTTCTAAAAATCTTATTTTTGATCCGAGGCAATGTTACGGCCGTGACAAATATACGTTACGGCCGTAAATCCAATTTTCTTCAAATCACAGTTTTCAACAGTAGGTTGGTTACGGCCGTGAGCTCCCATATGTTACGGTCGTGAATTTTGAAATTTCACAATTTTCTTCGTTGGCTTGAATGAGGTTGATCAACTCGTCGTCTCGACTAGCTTCCAACATGGAAATTGTTCATTTTCCTATGTCGAATGTTGTTGCGTCGTCCGTGACTTAACTTCTCCTTTAAGCTCCTATCCCGAATCACATCAAGTTGTTATCCCGTTTTGGTTGTCAGGTCATAATTTTGACTGGACTATCGATTATTTAATATAGCCAAAATTGTGTCACGAGATGCCATATTTTTATTGTCCCGTCTGGACAAGATGTGTATGATTTATAGTTTGTTGGATAAACTTATTTATAAATATTATATTACTTTTAAATAATAAATATTTTTCAAAATTATTTTTCAATCACACATTTTACTTTAAAAAATTATAATTTATTATTTATAAATAAAATTTAACCGTCAAATAGAGGCTCAGTTGTTACATGCACACATGCAGACAGCAGCCGTAGACAAATTCGCTAAACACTCACCAAGCCCCAAGCCCATAGACTTATTTGTTTCTTTTGGAAATCATCAACATTAGACCCAAAGCTTATCTTCGATGATTATAGATTCAGTTTCACCACTCTATTCTGTTCATTATAAAATCTACTAAGAAACGTAAAGCAATCAAATACTTAGTAATAAATATTATAAACCAAAATATTTCGGTATAGTCCTCCCTTCTTTAATTTGTTTTATCGAACTTCTAACAGGGCTGAAATTAATATAAAGCATGATCCAAGTATCCAACCATCTTATTTTCTCTTGTCCTAATCTATCTTCAAATTTCACTGTCTCTACTTTTGGTTTTGTATCATCTGTCTCTTATCTTATCATTTTAGTATGATTAAATTCAGAGGCGAAGCTAAGGGGCAAGGAACGATCGGCGATCGCCCTTAACATTTCCACTGTTCCAGTCACTTTCAACCAATTTATAGTGTATTTTCAGTTTTCGCTCCACAACATTTTTTCGATGTCCCTAAAGGTTTCACCCCAATGACAGAACCACCAGACTTTCCTCTACTTTTTGGTTTTTGGAGTCTAGTGCGATATGTTGAAGGAAGAGGAGGAGGCATGCTTTTTTTTCCCCCTTTTAATTATTTTCAATTGACAAATATTAGCACAATAATCTAAAGCCTAATAACACTGAAGCTTAAGACTTAAGTAGACGTTAGATCCATAGATGGACAGATTGTTTTTGTATGGACAAATTGATTTTGTCTCTTTCATCTATCAATCGAACTCGTCTTTTTTTGATATTCAAATTTGTCTATTTCAATACTCTTGGTTTTAAAAAAAAAAAGTCGGGGGCACTCCCGGGCCTCCCCTCCCCTCCACATAATTTTTGTCCTGTAACATGTATTTCTAGCTCCGTCAGTGTATTAGCATCATCCATAATAATACAACGACCCAATTTTTCTTCAATAACTGAAGAAAAGCTGAAAACGTTGAAAAGCTTCTTTGAAAAAGTGAATTCCCACCTAATACAGACTACAGAGTGGAAATTCCCCTCAACTGACCTTTCTTTGTCGCAACTCTCCTCACATGCCAATCTTATAGCGATCAGTGCGAGAATAAAGCATAAATTATTGAATGTGGAAGCAAGAAAATTATTAGTATATTGCATATGCTGCCAAACTTCAACTTGCAACTCCAATATTTTTTATTTTATTTTTTTACTTCCTATTCCTTTTTTGAAATTGTTTTTGTGCATCATTTTCACACATTGATAAAGAAGTTTCATTTGATCAATTACAAATAGACTAATCATGAAAAAAATATTGCCTGCTATTCCTAAAAAGTTGGTGGATCCTACTCCTTCGGTCTTATTGCACACATACACATTCACATTTAAAATAAATAAATAAATGACTATGATCATCCACCAATAATTTCCAAGTGTTATAAATTATTAGAAATTATTAAGAAATTCCTTTGTAAATCTCTACCTAATTTCTTACCTAACTCCCACCTAATTAATATTGTAAAGAATTATTGTGAATGACTTTATCTTCCTATAAATAGAGGCATTCATTGTTGTATTTCACACACCTAATGGAATGAGAATTCTCCTCTTTATTCTCTCCATCTCTTCATCTCTAATTCTTGTTTAGATTTTGATAGTTTTATAACACGTTATCAGCACGAGTCTCTAGCCAATTGAGTAATACGACGGGAGTATGCTCTACAGTTGCATCTAAATGATGAACTTCTGTATCAGAAACCAGATTATTATTAATCAACGTTTCATATTTCAAATCTAGTGTTTTTGGTATTAGAAAATCATTTATACATCATAGATTAGAAAATCAATTCCAAGTCCATAGAAAAAATTGGAGAAATTGTGTAACCCGAAACTTTCAAAGCAAATTCACGCACCGTAACGGATTGGACTATTATGAATACCTTGACTGAAAGATATGATTCACGCACTCATGAAAGGTAATTATTTCATTACGTTGATACCGCCTATATGGTCGGTTTAATTATTTCATTATGTTGATACCGCCTATATGGTCGGTTTAATTATTTCATTATGTTGACATCGCCTATATGGTCGGTTTAATTATGTTGACACCGCCTATATGGTCGGTTTATCAATTGAATACATATAAACACCTCAATTGTTGGTTAATTCTAACATATTAGAGGATTGTTGTCAACATATATACGTGGTGGTATAACCCCAGTATCATTATTGTTAATATATATATACAATATTATTTTTAATATATACTTGGTGGTATAACCCCAGTATTATTATTGTTAATATATATACAATATTATTGTTAATATATACTTGGTGGTATAACCCTAGTATTATTATTGTTAATAAAATATTGTTATTTAATACTTCATTAAATGATACCAGAAGTTATCACTACTAAAGATAGATAATATTTCATCAAATGATACCAGAAGTTATCACTACCAAAAAGTTGGTAAATGTTGATAAAAATATTTTATCCAATGGTACCAGAAGTTACCAATATCTGAATTTGAATGGGTGGATGAAAATTATTCAACAAGAGAATGTTGATGTATGATAAAATAATATCACATGATAGCACGGACATAGCTAATGTGAAAATAATCTCATCAGTATTATGAGATGAATATTAGATGATAAGTGTCTGGAAAAGTTCTTGCACGAGCACTTATGTATTCCAGAAGAAGTACATATTTACTCCAGAAGAAGTAAAAATTATTATCTAAACATACTGAAATGATATTATTATTACTCCCGAAGAAGCATAAACGAGACATACATGCAAAATGCAAAAGGGAAAAACATTTATGATCCTCAAAATTAGAGATGTGTTTCGGGAGTAGCCGTATCCTACCACCTCTGACCTTTTGAGGAAATAAAGAAAAAGGTGTGTTTCAAGAGTAAGAAATACTCCATACTCTACCACCTTAAATCTTTGAGGTACACAAGATTAAAACATTGATAAAATCCTAGAAATTTATGGTGTGTCTCAAGAGTGAGAATACTCCGTACTCTACCACCACCTATTCTAGAGTTCACAAAGATAAATTTACATTAACCGGACTCCATTTTCGCTTGATTCCCCTTCCTTGCGACCAATCTATCTTAACTCCTGCTGGATCTTGTATTAAAATATATGATTGCAACTTATCCAGCAGTTCCTCGATAGTAGGAGCAGAAATAAGGATTCTCCTAGAAAATGGAGAGATGAATCCCTGTTCCACAGCATAATCAAGAAATGTTAGTAAACCATCAAAGAAATTGTTTACATTTAAAAGCCCAATAGGCTTAGTATGGAGATCTAGTTGAGCCCATGAGGTAATATTAAAGATTTCTTCTAAAGTACCAAAACCTCCAGGTAGAGCTATGAAGGCATCAGAACCATATAACATGCAAGTTATGCGTTCATGGATAGATAAGGTTTGTACTTCATGCCCTCGTGTTTTGCCTGCGATATCAGCTAAAGGAGTAGGTATAACACCTATCACTCTTGCTTTCTCTACTAGAGCGGATTGTGAAACACAACCCATCAATCCACTGCTACCTCCTCCATACACGAGAGTGATACCTTTCTCTCCCAATTTCTTTCCTAAATCCACGGCTGCTTCTAGATACCCAAAACCTTTTCCCACTTTTGATCCACAAAATACACAGATAGTTTTGATCTGTCGAAGTTTTGATCCTTCCATTTTTGAAAGTAAAGAAGGAAAAACTTACGAGAAAATGTTATTTTGGGATGAATGAACTATGAAAAATGTTTGGCTATTTAAAACCGAAAAACTTCACTATTTCCGCTCGTCTTTTGAAAAAGTGAAGATTTACTTTTGACAAAATCACCCTACTCACCTTTCGGTGATTTAATATTTAAACAGCCTTTATCAAAACTCGTGAAAGGAAACAGCAAAATATTTTATATGTGCATATATATCAAAAGATTTACCTTGTATCAATGCTGAACAGCCAAAACATCATTGTTTATAACAGCCTGGCAAACAGGATCTTTTGCTACTATATTTTTGAGACTATAACGGTTTTTATCCTTGTTAAATTGAGCATATAAGGAAAGGAGTTCACGTTGCACATACCCACTTGGGTGCGTCTCAAGAGTCAATCGGATATCATCCAATGACTCCTTACTCAGTCCACCCTTAATGAAATCGATTTTGTCATCCCGATTTCCAGAAGAATATCCTACTGATTTGCAACGAGTATCACATATCCAACGAGCACATTTGTAACAACCGTTAAGCCTTTTTGCTCTTCGTTTCTTTGCAAAAGTACTTTTTCCTAAACCAGGCATATGTTTAGGAAATGTCAATGGCAATTCACCAGCTAATCGAACTTTTGCTTCGATCAACCAGCGAACATCTTCTGGGATACCATGATCCATCAGCAACCTCAATCTTTCGAGCCTAATTCGATAAATTTTTCTCAAATCATTTACTGGAAGATTGGAATAATATTTACGAATATTTGAAAGTATGATATCCATTTTTGATGGATCTAGCCTTCTTCCCAAATCATCTATTTAAATGCATTATTTAACGCGTAAAAGAGCGGTGGCTCCGCGTGTCAGTAATATAGATTCCATCAAGAAATAATGGAATAAATTATTAAAAAGGTGAGATAATGCGTCATTACCTTTTTCGATATAAGAGAAGATTTGGCGACAAGATTGAGATCATGAGATATTTCCTTGGATATTGTACCTGATTTTTCGGTATAAAAATAATAAAGGCATACTGATTTGAACTGTACATAAATATGTACTGATGAAATGAATACTGTATTGAACCAGAAGTTCATACGTACAAGTAAAATATCTTGCCGAACCAGAAGTTCATACGTACAAGTGAAATATCTTACTGAACTAGAAGTTCATACGTACAAGTGAAATATGTATATAGTATGAACCAGAACCAGAAGTTTAGCAATATTGTATTGAATCAAATATTCATACATCAAAATGAAATAAAACCGTATTGAACCAGAAGTTCTATAATAAACGGGATTAGCTCGAGAAGCTTTATGATTTGTAAAAGTGTGGTATGTATACAATCTACCAAAGCGAGATATATGGTTGAAATTACATCCCTAAAAGGGACGACATGTGCGGCATTTTAGCCAATTGATATAATATAATATTTGGGGAAAACACGCCTGAAGCGTAATTATGCCTGAAGCATAATGACTATCGATTCCAAAAATAAATATCTCTTGAATGATTGAAATGATCCCTTTGAGGTTAAATACTCATAGTGAGTAAAAGGGACATAGTTAAATGTAAGAGACTCAGGTACCTGATGATAGAACATATATAGAGATCTCTCTATGTTATATTAAAATGGAATCGATAAATAAGTCGACTGCATACCCTCTTATAAAAATGAGGTTGATGAAATTATAATACTTTGGCCAAGTATATAAACCCAATGTAGGGATTATTGTTCAAGGACCTGAAGTCCAAATTGCGACCTGAAGTCTAAATGCTTAAATGTGTAACATGACATATGGTGGATAGACTATAGTCTAAATCACTAGCTTGAGCTCTTTGATATACCAATGAGTGAGATCAAAATGTATGATTCTCATCTCGGTACTTTGAGAGTATTCTTTGATGTACCAGTTGATCGCGGTACGTTGGGATTTCAAGTAAAATGATTGTAGATTATATGTCAAAATTGATATCTATTTCAATGATTGATTATGCTCCTGCAAATTAGAAATTGCAGTTTATAAAGTGCAAGAACATACATGTATAAATCATTGAAAGATTCAATATGCCCAGATTAGTATCACTATAGAATGATACAAATGACTTCATGATATAATATGTTGAAAGTGAAATTGGAGTATACTATTATTATATTTGAATATTTGGGCATGCAATTGATTTTCAATATGCAAAATTATATTATCCATCAGAAATGAATCCGGAAAATGAATATTCACCAGAAGTGAATTCGGAAAATGAATATTCACCAGAAATGAATCCGGAAAATGAATATTCACCAGAAGTGAATCCGGAAAATGAATATTCACCAGAAGTGAATTCGGAAAATGAATATGTTTAATTATTCACCAGAAGTGAATTCTAGATTTAATTATTCACCAGAAGTGAATATGAAAATGAATATGTTTAATTATTCACCCGAAGTGAATTCTAGATTTAATTATTCACCAGAAGTGAATATGAAAATGAATATGTTTAATTATTCACCAGAAGTGAATTCTAAATTTGATTATTCACCAGAAGTGAAAGATGCAATCAATAAATTAGTACAACATTGCTTAATATAGCATGTTATGACATCATGAGCTATGAACGATTTATATAAAGCTCATCATAAATTATACGATGAAAAGATTCGTGATTGCATCAATATACTTGTGATATTCCATGAAAAGGAATAAATACGCGTTGCACTCTTTTTCCCTTAGCTGAGGTTTTGTCCCACAGGGTTTTCCTAGCAAGGTTTTTAATGAGGCAACAGTTGAGGCGTATTGATGAAAATTAATGAGAATAATGCACTCTTTTTCCCTTCGCTGAGGTTTTGTCCCACAGGGTTTTCCTAACAAGGTTTTTGAGGCATCATCATAGCTATCAACAAGCTATAATTCAGCAACACATTGTTATACTGGAATGATATCAACAAATGAAGAAAATCATACACATCTTATGAAGAATGTTATGATATCGGCTACACACAGGAAGATTTTCATATATATTCCAGAAGAAAGATGATATCATTATTCAAAAGGTTCATGAATACTTGATTGCACACTTCAGGGGGAGAATCATGCTGTCATGCTGTACTCTTTTTCCTTCGTCCAGGTTTTGTCCCACAGGGTTTTCCTGACAAGGTTTTAACGAGGCAACGGCTGTACTCTTTTTCCTTCGTTCAGATTTTGTCCCATTGGGTTTTACTGACAAGGTTTTAACGAGGCAGCACTAAAGCACTAAAACACTGAAGCAGCGAAGCACTTCAGATTTCAGTACATGATTTGTACTACTTATCATTGATGTCATTTTGGATATTAGACTCAATGATTAATGATGGCCAACATCAGGGGGAGCAGCTGTACTCTTTTTTCCTTTGCTCAAGTTTTATCCCACTGGGTTTTCTTAGCAAGGTTTTAACGAGGAAGACAATTGAGCAATAAGTCATTCAAGGGGGAGTGTTATAAATTATTAGAAATTATTAAGAAATTCCTTTGTAGATCTCTACCTAATTTCTTACCTAACTCCCACCTAATTAATATTGTAAAGAATTATTGTGAATGACTTTATCTTCCTATAAATAGAGGCATTCATTGTTGTATTTCACACACCTAATGGAATGAGAATTCTCCTCTTTATTCTCTCCATCTCTTCATCTCTAATTCTTGTTTAGATTTTGATAGTTTTATAACACCAAGTTAGTTTATTTATTTATTATATCAAGTGCCCACTCACATGTATAAGATATTACTAATGGTGGTTAATCCTCCATGAAATACAATATTGAAGAAATTTCAAAGTTTACTAATAGTCACTTTAAAACTAACTCAATAATATAGAAGTAAAATCGTAAAAGAAAAACTCAGAAGACTAGAAGAGAGTTTGATTAGAGTATCTCCAATCGTTAGGTATAATAGATATTTTTCACGTTTTACGATCTTAAAAGTTATCGGAATGGTCTCCAATGGTGGGATGCAAAGCAGATGTATTTTAAAATTCTGGCAAAAATGTAAATTTAGATGTAAATTTGCATCTTCTTTCATAACTTCAAATGGAACAAAATCAACCCAAAATTTAGATCCACTTAGATGTAAATAGATGTAAAAGTGATTTCAAAAAATATTAATTTTATATTATTGGCATTTCCTATTTTTCCACAAATGTGTAATTTAAGAAAACTTAATTTAATTACTAAATACATGTATTTAGTAATTCATTAAGTTTAATTAAATTGTGCAAATATTTTTTGAAGAAAAACATATTTTTTATTTTCGTACCAACCATTTATTGTTGGAAAGATAATGATCAAGAAATATTGATTTGATTAGGATCATAATCTTGAAATCTTGATCTTGTTATCTTGTGATTTTGGTAAATTTCGTGATGATCTATTCTATGATTATTCTTGGCACTCAAGCTTATCCTTAGATATGGTAAGTTTCTTCTTGTTATGATCATGAATATTTCAATCTTATCTTTGCATACAGTAAGATCATCATCTTGATAAAACTGAGCATATTCAAGATTATCTACATATGGTAAGGTTGCTTCTTGATAAGGCCGAAAATCTTGGTTGTTGAGTTGGACGAAAATATGATTCTTATGCTTGGCATCCAAGTGTATGTTATGGTAACATCTTTCATGATTTTATGGTAAGATCTTTCATGATTTATCATTATCCTATTTTATGATAAGATTTATTCAAGAATAATTATCTTACATTTCTCTAATTATCTCTACTGTATTTTGCAGGTATTAGATATCTTTTGCAATAAGGAAACTTGGAGGTCAAGTAAATTATTTGCATTTAAATAGAAAAAAAACGGGATGTTTTTCTTAAGAAGTCAAGACGTGAAAAACACTAAAATACGTGTGGTGCTTAATCATTTACGTCCACTACATTCAAGAAGTCAAGAAGCTAAATTTCGTGTGGTGCACAAATAAAAAAGGCTTCAATTGTGTTGTAACTTCGGTACTCTAGGAGGAGGATTCAATCACTTAAAGAATGAAGGAATTTCAGCATGAAGATCAAACGGGAGGTTTGGATCGTGTTCGAACGAGAGTTCGAAGTTGCTGAAAAAGTGTTGCAGATTCAAAGAAAACTACTGAAGAGTGGTGGGACGACAGCTCACATTACATGTCATAGAAGGATCAGGAAGTGATCTATTTCTTGGATGTTTGATAAGTCTATGCGTATATTTATCCTGTAGTTTAGATTGATCTGTATAAACTCATTCATCATATAGTGATTGATTTTTGTCCGCAAGATGCGGCCTGTAAGTTTTCCCTGTTAGGGTTTTTTTTTCACATTAAGCTCAAATTATTGTGTTCTTGTTCATTTACAATTCTGAAAAATTTATTCTGTTCATTTACGTTTTATTATCCGACGAATCTGCATCAGCAAGATTCATATGGTATTGCTCTAAAACAGATCTTAACGATTTACTGTTAATTGGTTACTGTCCAGACTTATCTGTGACAATCTCTTGATAAAATTTAGACAACTTTAAATTTTCAATTACAATTGGAGATGGTCTACTAGACGTGTGCATTAGATTCTTTGATTATTTGTATGACTTCACACTCACGAACTGGGTCTAAAGCAAATGGACATGCGCGTGTAGACTGGTCAGTTGGTGGACAATAAATTAAACAATCATGCTACTGGAATCAAATTTTTTAACATAAAGTTTACACCTACACATATGACAGTCATCCATTGGTTTACCCATCACATTAACTACAAAATCAACGATCCACACATTTTCGGTGCAACTTTCGGTCTGGAATTTCGGTTCCTTCAACATTTTCGTAAATTCAACTAGTAGAATCAAATGACGGAATTACCCCCATTGGCCAATACTGTAAAACCATTTTTTGTTTGCTCCAATCAAGTCTGAAAATAGTTAATTTTCAATTTTTTTCTTCTTTTCTTTTACAAATTTCTTTCTTCATTGTTGAATTAATTTAGGGAAATCCGAGTTGCCTCCCCAGGACTTCAAGTAGTATAGTTTTGGGTCTACGATCTTCAAAAGTGTACTTCTAAACCCTAACCTATTTACATTTTTGAATCGTGAGTTTGAGTGCCTGTTTGGTCCTGAAACTTTTTGTCACATTTTTCTCCAAACTTATTTTCAACACACATTTTTGTGGGGTTCATTACTTTCACATTTTTAACCTCTTTTTCACCACACATCCTCCTAAACAATCAATTTTCCTCCAAAAAATTCTACACTAAATAGGCATTGAATCTCTACATAACAAAAATCGTCAATGTAAACATTAAAATCACACGAAACCTCTCTCACGGTTTAAAGTTGTATGTCAAGTGATTTGAAAATTTAGCCTTTAAATCTTGAGTTACACAAAATTCAAGCGTGGTACGATTTTCGTCATTACATTGGGACTACTTCACACATTTAAATATTTTAAGACGCATAACCTCGTATTTTTAAGACTTGGGACCCAAAACCATTCAAGTTGAAAGGTTCTCTACAGAGCCTAATTTTTGCATTCGTTAGATATAACTGTTGGGATTTTGGTCCCAAACAAACCCCGGGGGCGATGATGAAACATCGGGTCGGCTTTTTTGCTTCGTAGGCCTTCGGCCCATGATCGAGGTATTTTATGCCCCAATTAAACCACAATATGCGTAACCCAAGAGTGAACAGGTTAGGAACTTTACCACCCTATCTTGAGGTGTTAATTGGGTCATTGGCCCTGTTGCTCGATAGGTGGATCCGATTGGCGGCCCAGGTTTTAATTAGGCTCCCGACCCATTCCCTAATTAAAACCTAGACCTAAACCTACCTATCCTATATATCTACTCCCTCACTCTCATAACTAACAACACACTCTCGATCGAAGCCTCTCCCTCGCTCTTTCTTCGTGACTGCGGCGTGCTTGGCTCTCCCTTCTCTGTGAACTTGGTAAACCCGCGACCCTGCTCCTTCTTTGGCCTCTAGTCTTGCTGCCCCTTCGTGGTGGGCTGCTGCTTCCGCCTCTTGTCTTCGTGCGTGGCGCCTGTCTTCGCCGCACCTTGGTGAGTCCGTGTTTAGGCCTCTGTTTGGTACGGTTTCTTGGTGAAAACTTGTGGGTTGTGGGTTGCCTCGGAGTGTGATCTTACCTGTTTTGTGTGGTGTTGCCGATTGTGGTTATTGGGGCAATTTCCGAGCCCTCGGTTCTAGTCACACGATCGTGACATTATCAAGGCTTTAGGGAGTTTTTCTCTCTTTCTTGATTATTGTTAATCTTATCTTTTCAATTACTTGTCACTTATTGAGAATAACTTGTTACTTTGTGTTTGTGCAAGGGAAATTCTCCTACGAACTGGTATCAGAGCCGTGTCTGACTGATCGGCTGATTCGTGACATTCGCTGAAATTTGATAATTTTTTATTCACCTCTGTTTCACTGATATATTGCAGAAATTATTTTGTGTCTTTGAAATTTTCATTTACTTAGTGTTATCTGAAAATTCTTGACTAATTATTTTCTGTGTTTCTGTTTTGCAATCACTGTGTAGGTCAATTTTTTGCTTAGTGCTGATTCTGCCTACATCGAGGGATAGCTGATTGCAAACTTCGCTAAATAAATAAATAATTTTCGTATCACTCCTTATTACGGACACAGAGAAGTCCGCTCTGGTAAATTGGCTGATCACTTTTAAATTTCTGTAATAGCAGGTCATCGTGTGGGGCGACCATTAGGCTTGCGGTTGCCTGTTGCTAGTTATAGGATTTAACTGTTATTACCTGTGATTTGGGATATTGCTGATTTCATACTTGTTCTTGATACATCTTGGTGATTGTCTATCACGTGTTGCTCTTGATATTAGAATTGTTTCCCTTGACCTTACCCGTGTCGAAGATTCTCTTGACCTGAGACCTTTTGAGTCTCATGGAATCCTGAGAGTTTAGAACGACGTATATATTGCGGCCCTTTAGGTTTCTGTGTGAAATTCTCTTTGAGCTGCATATTATTCCATTGTGGTGTGTTGCTTGAAATATGTCTGCACATCATTTTGACTTGAGTGTCTTTAATGGAAAGGGTGATTTTTCTATTTGGCAACAGAAAATGAAAGGTATTTTAGTTCAGCAAAAAGTTTCTAAAGCTATTGATAATTCTTTTCCTGCTACTGTGACTGAAGAACAGAAAATGGAATTTGATGAACTTGCTTATACTTCTATTATCTTGCACTTATCTGATAGTGTTTTACGAAAAGTTGGTAAACACGATACTACTGAAGCTCTTTGGAAAAAGTTACAAGAACTTTACTTAACACAATCCACCCTGAACAAACTTTTTCTTCTTGAAAATTTTTTCAGTTTCAAAATCGATCCTTCAAAGGAATTAGATGACAATCTTGATATTTTCAATAAACTTGTTCAAGATATCACAAATTGTGGTGATAAAGTGCCTGAAGAATACAAGGCCATAATTTTATTGAATGCCATTCCTGACATATATAAGGATGTTAAGAATGCTATCAAGTATGGGAGGGAGACCCTTACCCTGGAGGTAGTCATTGATTCACTTAAGAGTAAGGATAGGGAGATTAGAGCTGAGAAAGGTGGGAGAAAGCAAGGGGAGGTCCACTTTATGAGAGGTAGGACTCAAACAAAGGGTGGTGGAAATTGTGGGAGCGGACAAAGTAGTGGTAGCAAGAAAAAGGGCAGAAGTAGATCCAAATCACGAGGGAAAGCTGCAGGTAGAAAATGCTATGGTTGTGGTCAGTTAGGACATTTTATTAGTGATTGCTATAAGGAGAAAAATAAATTTAAGGGAAGTGAACAAGGGGAGGCGAATATTGTGGCACCAAAACATAATGAACCTGGTGAGGTTTACGTCCTCTTAGATCACAAGCCTAGTGAAATTAACCTGTCTATGAACTCCCATACTGATGAATGGATTCTTGACTCTGGTGCATCATTTCATGTCACTTCTCATAAGCATTGGTTTGATCATCTGCATGAGTATGATCATGGTCATGTTGTTGCATGGGGTGGAGTCGCATATAACATTACAGGTGTTGGTGATGTTATTGTCAAATTTGAAAATGGTTTTGTGCATACATTGAAGAATGTTAGGTACATTCCACATATGGGTAGAAATTTGATGTCGATGGGAGAGTTAGAAAATGCAGGTTTCACTTGGAGGCTTGGTGACGGGGTGATTAAAATGTTTAAAGGTGCACTTAGGGCCTTTAAGGTCATTAAGAAAAATGGCATTTACACAACTCATGCTGAAGTAGTAAGTGGTAAAAACCATACTATTGCATCCATTGACACCGATCACACACAAAGATGGCACAATAGACTTGCACATGTAAGTGTTAAAGGTCTAAAATTTTTGAATGACAAGGGTGTGTTTGGAAAGGATAAGGTGTCTGACATGCCATTTTGTGATCATTGTGTGCTTGGGAAACATCACAGGATGTCTTTTGCATCCAGCACACACCGGACAACTAGAATGCTTGAATACATTCATTCTGATTTATGGGGGCCCTGGGAGTAATCCCACTTTTGGTGGTAACAAATATTTCCTGTCTATTATTGATGATTTCTCCAGACGCGTATGGATTTATTTGTTGAAAGATAAATCTGAAACTTTTGAAAAGTTTAAAACTTGGAAATTACAGGTGGAGAATCAGACAGGTAGAAATATAAAATATTTGAGAACTGATAATGGTCTTGAATTCTGCAATTCTGATTTTGACAATATGTGTAAAGATAATGGTATTACTAGACATAGAACTGTGCCTTACACTCCCCAGCAAAATGGGGTTGCTGAAAGGATGAATCGTACATTACTTGATAAGGTTAGATGTATGATGTTAAGCTCTGGTGTGCCTAAATCTTTTTGGGGTGAAGCTGTTATGACTGCATGCTATCTGATTAATATGACTCCTTTCGCTGCCTTGAATGGTGATACACCATATGAAAAATGGTATGGTAAATGTGCTGATTATTCTATGCTTAGAACTTTTGGTTGTACTGCGTTTTCTCATCAAAGTGAGGGAAAGTTAGAACCTAGAGCTAGAAAGTGTGTCTTTCTAGGATATCCCGAAGGTGTTAAAGGGTATAGGTTGTGGGACGGAAGTCAAAAGGGCGTGAGAATAATCATCAGCAGAGATGTCACCTTTAATGAGTCTGAGATGCCTTGTCTAGGAAACGAAGAACAGCTAGAGATAGGTGGAGATGAACCCTCACCTGAGGTGGAGAGTGTTAGAATCCCTATCCCCATTACCCTGAGTGAGGTGGAGAGTAACCCCCAACAAGATCACGAGAATGTAGAAGAAGATGACCCTATAGATCATCCTGTTGACCATAACCCTTTGGATGGCTATCAGTTAGCTAGAGATAGGGAAAGAAGACCACATAGAGAACCCCAAAGAATGTCCGACTACGTCATAGCCTATGCTAGTTACCAAGACCTAGCTGAGAAAGAGCCCAATACTTACGAGGAGGCTATGAGAAGTGAAAATAGTAAATTTTGGGTTAGTGCCATGAAAGAGGAGATGGAATCGCTCCATAAGAATCAAACTTGGGTTTTAGTGGATAGACCAAGAGATATATCAATTGTAGGCTGCAAATGGGTCTACAAGGTGAAGGAGGGTACCACTGAGAATGAGCCTGTGAGATACAAGGCTAGGCTAGTTGCCAAGGGGTACACACAAAAGGAAGGGGTAGACTATAATGAAATTTTCTCGCCCGTTGTTAAGTATACCACCATTAGAGTCATGCTTGCTTTTGTTGCGTATTATGACTGGCAACTTGAACAACTTGATGTGAAAACTGCTTTTTACATGGAGATCTTGAAGAGAAAATTTTTATGTTTCAACCCAAAGGTTTTGAAGATAAAGAAAAACCTGATCATGTGTGTTTTCTTAATAAATCATTGTATGGTTTAAAACAATCACCTAGACAGTGGTACAAGAAATTTGATTCTTATGTGCTTTCTATTGGTTTCAAGAGGAGTGAGTTTGATCATTGTCTATACTATATGCATCACAACACTGATGAGTGTGTGTATTTGTTACTTTATGTGGATGAAATGTTATTAATTGGTTCTAACATGACTTTAGTAGACAAGATTAAAATTGAGTTAAACAAGGAATTTGATATGAAGGACCTAGGCCATGCTAAACGTATTTTAGGTATGGAAATTGAAAGAAATAGGTCTAATTCTTGTTTATTCTTGCATCAAACTCTCTATGTGCAAAAGGTGTTAAAGAAGTTTGGTATGATAAATTGTAAACCTGCTTCTGTACCTCTTGGAAATCATTTTGTTTTAACAAAAGATCAATCACCTGCGAATGAGGAAGAAATAGCTTATATGAGTAATATACCCTATTCTAATGTGATTGGTTCTGTGATGTATCTGATGGTTTGTACTCGGCCAGATTTGGCTTTTGCTGTTAGTACTTTGAGCAGGTACATGTCTAATCCTGGCCCCACTCATTGGGAAGCCTTGAAGTGGCTACTCAGGTATCTTAGTGACACTTATAATGTGGGTTTAATCTATAAGTGCAAATCTAATAATGTGAAATTGAAGGGTTTTACCGATGCTGATTATGGTCGAGATAGAGATAATAGGAAATCTACTTCCTCTTATGTGTTTACTTTGTGTGACTAATGTGTTAGTTGGAAGTCTCAGCTCCAACATATTGTTGCTCTCTCTACTACTGAGTCTGAATATATTGCTGTTACCGAAACCTTTAAAGAAGCTTTGTGGTTTAAAGGATTACTTAAGGAACTGGGAGCCTTAAATGAAAGTGTAACAGTATATTCTGATAGTCAATCAACTATTCATTTATGTAAGAATCCTATTTTTCATGAACGTACTAAACACATTGATGTTAGATTACACTTTATTAGGAATATTATTTCTCAAGATGAAATTAAACTTGAGAAAGTGCATACAGATTATAACCCTGCAAATATGGGCACAAAGGTGCTCACTTTGGTAAAATTTAGAAGTTGTCTACTGCTTCTAAATATCGGTACAGGTATGAAAAGGTCCGATTAGTTTTGGACTTTAATCTTGCAACTACTAAACATCTGTTGTTTTGTTTTTTGCAGGTTTGTTCGGTACCAAGGTGGAGGTTTGTTGGGATTTTGGTCCCAAACAAACCCCGAGGGCGATGATGAAACATCGGGTCGGCTTTTTTGCTTCGTAGGCCTTCGGCCCATGATCGAGGTATTTTATGCCCCAATTAAACCACAATATGCGTAACCCAAGAGTGAACAGGTTAGGAACTTTACCACCCTATCTTGAGGTGTTAATTGGGTCATTGGCCCTGTTGCTCGATAGGTGGATCCGATTGGTGGCCCGGGTTTTAATTAGGCTCCCGACCCATTCCCTAATTAAAATCTAGACCTAAACCTACCTATCCTATATATCTACTCCCTCACTCTCATAACTAACAACACACTCTCGACCGAAGCCTCTCCCTCGCTCTTTCTTCGTGACTGCGGCGTGCTTGGCTCTCCCTTCTCTGTGAACTTGGTAAACCCGCGACCCTGCTCCTTCTTTGGCCTCTAGTCTTGCTGCCCCTTCGTGGTGGGCTGCTGCTTCCGCCTCTTGTCTTCGTGCGTGGCGCCTGTCTTCGCCGCACCTTGGTGAGTCCGTGTTTAGGCCTCTGTTTGGTACGGTTTCTTGGTGAAAACTTGTGGGTTGTGGGTTGCCTCGGAGTGTGATCTTACCTGTTTCGTGTGGTGTTGCCGATTGTGGTTATTGGGGCAATTTCTGAGCCCTCGGTTCTAGTCACACGATCGTGACATTATCAAGGCTTTAGGGAGTTTTTCTCTCTTTCTTGATTATTGTTAATCTTATCTTTTCAATTACTTGTTACTTATTGAGAATAACTTGTTACTTTGTATTTGTGCAAGGGAAATTCTCCTACAATAACTAGTATTAGTTATTAAGTACAAGTATTTTTGTGTGAAAAATGTAATGATCAACTACATCATCTAAAAACTTTATTAGTCAAAAAAAAATGAGAGGCATTTACGTAATTAAATTTTATTTTCAACAAGTCGCCTCATGTATTCAACATACACGCGAGATTTAAATAAATAGGTTACCACCAAACTTGGTTCAAAATATTTGCATGTTAAGTATTAAGGCCCTGTTGGAGACCCATTATTTAAGAATAATGTGGTTTATAATAATATTTTTGGAGATTATGTAGTTGAAAAGTAGGAAATTTTTTTGAATTTTTGTGTAGATTATTTTATTGGTAGAATTTGTGGATGAAAATGAGTTTTGAAAAATATTTATTTTGAATATTGGGTACCATATAGGGGCTAAGTTGAATCAACATACTTTCTTAGAATCATGGATGAAGTAGCTTATAATTGTGCATTGTAAGTTATTTAGATGAACTAGTTTAGCAGCATTCTTCATAGAAAAGAGTAGTTCAGTTTAGTGACTTCAATCGATTTAAAAGCGCTGATATACTATAATCAAAATCTAAATTCATGATTTGATGGATTTAAATAAAAGTTAATGCTCTACAAACTGGGGTCTACATGATTCACATACAATAAGAATATTAACATGGCTTACCTAGATCTATGTTGTTCATCTTGATGCACACAACTGAATTTTAAAAAGAGTTATTTTCTTCCCCTTACTTTTCCTTGCAGTTTTTCTTGATGGATAAGATACTTTCGTTTGTCTGTTTACATTCCTTTCAAAAACGTGATCAACATAAGCAGGAAAAGAGAGAGCGGTTACAAAAAAAGTAGTTATTTCTTTTATTTCAAACTCTCAATCAGTTTCAACTACTTTTTTGCCCCTCAACCATCACAAGGGGATCATATTCGATTGAAACTTTATCTTTAATTATATTAATAATTAATAATACAAAATAACGTGAATATGATATTAAAATATTAAAAACCTTGTAGTTACGTGGGTCACGTAATGATATTGGAATAAAAAATTTCCAAAATGTGTAGATTGCTGGGATCTAAGCCAACCATTCTTCATCTAATCCAGTTTTTTTGTCAACTAATTAGTAGCATTAAATTAATTTAACCCTCGTTTTCTTACTCACATTAACTAAGTATTGTTGAATCGTTAAACTATTCACTTATTTCATTGATTTGCTACTTTTTTAGGTCGTCCTTGATAATTTTTTTATAAACAACACATTTTTTCAAATTATTTTTAGTCATTCAAGTTTTTTCAATTACTTTATAATCACATATTTTATCTTAAAAATAACAATTTTTTTTTTTTTTTATAAACTGAAAACTAGAAGCTTACTTAAAAATAATATGAGTGACAAAAGAAACAAAATAATTTTTCTTTATAATTTGTGTTTAGAATGACAGAGGGTTGACTGGGGTGTAGAATACTGGTCTAGAATATATGTTTTTAATGTAAAATATATGGTTGAAAAGTAAAAAGAAAAAATGTTCAGTTAAAAAGTAGTTTAAAAAAATAATTTTTAACTACAAATTTTACATAAAAAATCAAAATAATAATCAATTTAAATCCATTTAAATGGCCGCCGAACATTCGTGGAAACACTAAGACTACATATTAATATTGCCTCAAGGGTTAATTGACCAAAGTAGTAACAAAAGTCAAATAAATCAACTGATATATGCATCCGTCTGGTAAATCTTTTTATTTATAAGGGCTTGTTTGGTAGTGGTAAAATTTTTATCACAATTTTTTAAACTCAATCTCAATCATTCATTCTTAATCAAGTCTATCATTTTTTACATTTTCAAACATTTTTAAATCACACATTCATCAAAAAAAAAAAAAACTAAAAAAATCAAAAAATTTCACATTGCCAAACAGACTCTAAATTAATTTATAAATTACACAATTTCTCTAACTTATTTTTAATCACACAATATTTTATCTTTCTACACTTTTAACTACACATTTTATCTAAAAAAATATAAAGAAATCAATATATACATCTTTTTTTTTTTTTTTTTTTTTTTTTAAGAGACATTCATCAACAACAAATTAAAAAGAAAGGTAGATTGTTTAGGTTGTCTCCAGTCTTTGTTTAAAGTTACAATCTTGTCCTCACCTTCAAAAGTAAGTTTATAGATGCACAACCTACTTTAAATATGTGAATTTTGGTTTCATGGACAAACACATCTCATATTTAAAATCTCAACGAATAATTATATTGACATCGAAATTTCTTATAAGAGCACCAGATTTTAATTTAATTGTGTTAAAGAACATTAGTCTTTACATATTGTCGTACTTAGCTCGCTCTCTCTCTCTCTCTCTCTCTCTCTCTCTCTCTCTCTCTCTCTCTCTCTCTCTCTCTCTCTCTCTCTCTCTCTCTCTCTCTCTCTCTCTCTCTCATTAATATCCCCAACCTTGCATTGATTAACACATTTGTCATTACTTTTATCCAAATAACTGTTACAACTTACAAGGACATATAAAGATTTACCGTGTGTTTGGCCAATAGTGCCAATTTATAAACAATTTGTTTGCTACTTTCAAGATAAAAATGTGTGATTAAAAAGTAATTTTAAAAAATATTTACAGTTAAAATGTAGTACAAGTAATCCTGAAATAATTAATTGAATTATTGCGAACGTAACTGTTGACATACAAAAATTAGGCCCATTTAAGACGTCTAAAGAATGGACACAAACAAACCCATTTGCAGGCAGGAGATGAATTTATTGAGTGAAGGTACAGTATCGCCCAAGCCTGAAATACGCCCAAGATCTTAGAGACTGAAATATGTCATTATCATTTAAAACGATGGTTATTGAACATTTAATGAGCAATCTTATCACATCTCACGGTCCAAGAATTTCAATTATAAATGGTTGAGTAAGAGGAGTAATAGCAACAGCTAATGTAGCAATTATTCAACAAGTCATCCACTATGGGGAAAATGGGTAATTACTGGGCGATAGGCAGTTTTAGAGCAAAATTAAAGGGAAACCGTCAAGGAAGTATAAAAGCGAGAAGAGAATGTAGAGACAAAGATCCTATCAATCACTCTCAAAATAGAGAATATGTAATTCCATTTCTTTAAGTTTTTCTTGTTAACTTTCGATTACTTTGCAATTCAGTGTGCTTCTGCCCCTTGTAAGCATTTCGTTTCATTGTAATCTTCATAAACAAAACACTCCTTGTTGGGACTTTGTCTCAAAAGCTTGTCGTTCCTTACACATCGTTTGAATCCTTTTAATTGTTAGTAACTGACTATCACAAAATAAGGTTATTTCCTAGTTCGTCAACAAGGGTAGCTTTCTTGTGGTTCAATAATTTGCCTATAAATTATGTTCAAACATGGAAACAATTAAAACAATTATTCTACGCTCAGTTTTATAAAACTTAATATGAAATTACTTTGACCGATTTGACAAATTTACGTCAAATACCAAATAAATGGGCGGAAGTTTTCCTTCACAGGTTTAAAATGGCTAGGAGTAAATGTTTTGTGCCTTCACCCGAAAAAGAGTTTGTTAAAATTGCTCAAAGCTGCTTAAGCTTTGATTTAAAGAAGAAATTCCAAGATAGGAAATTTCTTGACCTTTTTCAATTAAGTGATAATGTGATCAGATATGAATGTTTAATAAGAGAAGAAGAGCAAATGTATAGTTCTAGTAAAGGAACTTATTATAGAAACCCAGATTTTGATATTCATACAGTTGATGAATATTATGATCAGACCGAAGTATGTTTGGCTGAATTAGTTAAGAGAGATGTATATGATTTTTCTTTAATGGTCAAATCAGGAATAACGGTAGAAAAAGAGCCTATGAGAGACGAAAATAAAAAGGCTAGGTTATTCTCCTTTGATGTGACTAAAGCTGATATTATATTTGATATGCTTTATAAAGACAAGCAAATAAAATTGAGCGGTAAGCATAGATTGTCAAACCCTGAACAAGTCAAGAGTAAAAGATATTGTAAATGACATGATGTGTGGTCTTATATGACTAACAATTTCTTGATTTTTTGTCATGTATTACATGATACGATTGAATCAAGTCGAATCACTTTTGAAGCCAAGAAGAAGATGGCAGTGGATGAAAATCCTTTCCCACGGTCACTTGAGGTTAATATGGTAACGACTAGTTTTAAAAGTGGGTTGCCAAAATTCAAGTTGGTAGTGGATGATGGAGAGGAAGATGTTGAGCCACATCCCAACGTCTTTAAACGTCTCAAAGGAAAGGAAGTTAGAAAAGATGAAGAGGTTCTGTGTGCTAGATGTAGAAGGGAAGTGAGTAGTAAGAACATGGAAAAAACAGGAGCATGAAGACAACATCATCATCCTTATATTGTTCCAAAATTCCAACCTATTAGAGGACAAAGCATGCCATTTTACTGGAAACCACCTTTTGAGAGGCAGTTCAGGCCAATATACAATGGCAGGACATTTAGGCCACAAACTTATCAATCAAATGAATGGCATTCATTCTAGTATAAAGCCGGAAGGATGGTGCCTTTTAATGAAATGACTAGGACGCAACAAAGACGTTGCCAGCGGAATTATGGGAGAATGATGAGGCAACAAAAATGGTCATTATGCCCTAAAATTCCTAATTTTCTTAAGGTGGCTAACAAAAATGTTCCTCTGGGAAGTCAAAATTCGAGTGTTGTAAGAAAAATGAATATGAAGTGGATTTATTGGGTGAACCATCCGGACGTTCTTTTGACTACTATGTATTATATGGGACGCCCAACATGGAGGTGAGGGTGCCTCGCTCTGAGAAGTATGGATCACCTCCCCCTACGGGATGGATAACTGAAGAGGATACGATAGAGGAAATATAAGGAAGTCTAAAACATAGAAACTCCAAATGAGATCTCGCACATAGACTTGTCACAAAAAGTTGATTCAGTAGAATACAAGCAAGAAATGGAAATTGATGCAGCTAAAAAGGTCATCTTTTGGAGACCTACAGTGAAGTTAACTAAATATCTAAGGCCATTATTTGTGAAGGCTTTAGTTAATGGCATTTCGTTTGCAAAGTTACTCATTGACAATGTCGCAGCCATACACAATATTCCATCCCGAATGACGAGAAAGTTTGCAAAGACAGAGAACGATACGATCCAAACAGAAGTTATTCTCATGAGTTTTAATGGAGGAGCAATTTCAGCCAAGGGAGTGATACCATAGACATGCGGCGGGAACTACTACTAGAACTATGGTCTTTTTCGTCATAGGTGGTCTTACTAGTTATAATGTGTTGTTAGGAAGAGAATGGATTCATGGGAGTCGTTGCATGCCTTCTTCGCTCCATTAATGCATGGTTTTCTAGAATGATAAAGGTGAAGCAGAGATGGTGCAAGCAGATCACATGCCCTTTATCGCAAAAGCAAACTCAGTGGAGAGGTTTATGAATGAAGGAAATTACGGACCTGTTAAAGTAGTTCAAGATGGAGAAGAAACCCAAATCGTTGCACAGAGCTAGGAACCATTTTCAGTAGATGCACTTATTGAAATGTTCAATCAAATGAGGCTAAAAATATAGTGGCACATGAAGAGTCATTAATTGGTAAGAAAATAATCAAGGAACTTTAATGAGTCGTTAACAGTAAAAAAAATTGACCGATATTCAAGCCTTCAAATCCAATTGATGGCTTTTAACAAAGAACGTAAAGAGAAGACAGAAGCAGTAGTAGCATTGAAAGTTTTAAAGAACAAATTAGCAGTGTTCGAGTTAGAGCAGAATATTGGCCAAGAAGTTAACGAGGTGAATTATTTAAAGGAAGTGATGTCTACAAAGAATCTAAACAATCAGGTGATGAGGATTGCAAAAATTGGGCATGCTCAAGTACAAGATCCTTTGATAAAGGCAAATATTGGTGATGAAGGAGAAGATCGCCAAACACAAGTCAGACAAATGCTTAGCAAAGAGATAAGTGACAAATTAATTGCTTTATTGAAGAATATAAAGATTGTTTTTCTTGAGAATATGAGCACATGCCTGGTTTAGATAAAAGTTTGGTAGAATATAGATTACCGACTAAATCAAACTTTAAACCTCATAAACAACCTCCTAGGCATTTTGCCCATAACGTATTGCCTGAAGTAAAGAAAGAAATAGAGCATTTATTAAAGGTGGGTTTTACTAGGACAAGCCAGATATATTGAGTGGTTGTCAAATATTGTCCCTATCTAAAAAAAGAAAAGTAATATTAGGGTGTGCATAGATTTTAGAATTTTGAACTTAGCAACACCCAAAGATGAATATTCAATGTCTACGGTAGACTCTTTAGTAGATTCAACTGCCAAAATTGTAATGTTTTTTTTTTTATGGATGGATATTTAGGATATAATAAAATTTATATAACTGAAGAAGATATGCCTAAAACTTCCTTTAGAAGTCCTGGTGCTTTAGGATGTTTCGAATGTGTAGTTATACCTTTTGGCTTGAAAAGCTCAGGGGCTACATATCAAAAGGAAATGAACTTGAGTTTTCATGACATGATAGGTGACTTTGTTGAGGTATATGTGGGCGATATAGTGGTCAAATCACTTAAAGAAGAAGATTATTTTGAATAATTAAGACGCTCATTTGAGCTAATGAGGAAATACAAGTTAAAATTGAATCCTTTAAAGTGTGCATTTGGTGTTAATGCAGGAAATTCTCTTGGTTTTCTAGTACACCAAAGAGGAATTGAACTTGATAAAAATAAAGATAAGTCATTCTAGAAGCTAAACCACCTGGTAATAAAAAAAAAAAAAAAGAATTGCAAAGGTTTCTGGATCAAGTAAACTTTTTGAGATGTTTTTATCTCCAATTGTGTAGGGCGAACAAAAGCTTTTTCGCCTCTTTTAAATTTGAAGAATCGGGACGAATTCGTCGATAACGAATGATGCATGTCACAATGCACCAAAATAATAAATAATTCATTACTCGCCAAATATTAATTAATAATGTAGTAGCGAGAGTAAGGGTTGATCCCACGAGGAACGGAAACTAAAATTAGTTGTTCAATCAATTAGAATAGAATTTGGGGGTTTTGTTGTTGGAAATTATTTGAATGAAAACTATGCGTAAAAGAAATAATTAAATATGACTAGAGAATTACTATGAGAATAAAACTTGTTCTCGGGTTCGGTTGTACCCTTAATTAATGTTATACTTTTCCTTGTAACGTGTTTATATCCCTATTCAATTATCAATCATAAATAATCAACAAGCTCTGATTATCTAAATTCTTCCTTATGTGTATTGATTCAAAACAAGTTCTTCGAACCAATTCTAGTCACAGACAATCCTAAACAAGCTCTTAGGATTTAATGAATTTGGCCAAATAGATATGGAATTTGGCCAAATAGATTTTTAGCAAGTTGCTTCATGAATTTCATTGTTGTTAATATTCTTGAGCTTGAAAATCTTCCAAGAATGCTCTATATTTTTCTCTCAATTTTCCTCAATGTTCAGCCTCCTTTTTGTGGTGATTTTGCTCATTTAATACTCCCAAAACCGTGCCCTAACTTTACCCACAAGATATACCAAAGATAGACCTTGAACTAGATAAGGAAATTTCTTAACGAGCAAGTTACAGCCGTAACTTTTTCATTTATGGCTGTAAGTGAGCTACTGAAAATTCTCGGAATTTGGAAGTTACGGCCGTAACTTTTTCATTTACGGCCGTAAGTGCATCTCTGCTGAGAAGCGCCTGCACTCGATGTTTTCGTCATAACTTTCTCTCCCGAAGTCTGATTGTGGTGATTCAAGTTGTATTGGAAAGAAAACTCAAATATCTACAATTCTTTGTGAAATATCTCTTCCAAAATTCGAAATTTTTATATGACAAAATTGAGCTTCAATCTATGACTAAAATTCATGATCACAATCCTTGCGGGTTTTTGATTTTCAACTTCACCCCAAACCTTCTTTGACCATAATTTTTGCATCTAATCTTCTTCCCACATGCCATTATTGATTTGGAGCTCTTTGAATATGCCTTTGAACCTCACTTCTTGATTATTTGTATTTTTTTTGTCATGTTTTCTTTCTTTTCTTCTTTTTGACATTACATAGCACAATAAATGAACGTGCATTAAACAATATTTCAATAGGATCAAACCAATAACAAAATAAGATAATAAATAAATTAAATAGGTGCTAATAAAGCACTTATCAAATCCCTTCACACTTAAACCATTGTTCGTCCTCGAATAATGATGTGAAAGAAAAGAAACATAACTCAAACAAAAAGATAGACCTACAATTGGAAAGTCAATGTTACAGTCCACTTCTCTTTTAGCATGAAAATTCAATTACATAACCGGAGTGTGTTAGTGTGTGCAAGAGATGCATCATCCAATATCCTCTGAACAGAAATGAAAACCAATACCCCCGGCCCAATTCATTTCCCAATGTGGCTTGTATCCTCCCACCTCTCGTGAGTTCTCTCTTAACCTCTATCAATGATTTACTACATGGATGTTAGTTTTTGGCCAACTTGAAAGCACGGAATATAGACCAAGCAATTCAAACCACTCATAAGCATATGTAATTGGGGTTAACACCCTCACTAGATATTTCTCTCTTCGCACAAAGTGTGTAAGGGTGAGAATTTTCACTCAACTCACTGCATGGAGAATCTATTACCACAGACTGCTCAAATGTCATAACCGGAGCCAACAATAACACAAGTGCAAAGTAAAGGTCTTTATTTGGTTATAATGGGGCTTTAGGTCAGGTAGGATAAAATGACATATTTAGGCTGAGTCGAGACGAAATTTCGCAAACTAAGTCAATTCAAAATGACATTACTTCCTTCACTCTCAATATGAACTTCATTATTTCACTCTACCCAACGTTTTTCACACTTCTTTTTTTTTTTTTTTTAAACAAGTTGAGTGTTTAACTTCCTCAACTACTAATTTTCTTAACTAAACTTCCTTTTTATTACTTTTTCTCTTTCGATTCTTTTTTTTTTCGAGTACAGACTGCAACTTTTTCTCTTTTGTCCAAATCATTACGTAGTCACCAATTGGCACAAGATAGAATTACACTCCCCTGAATTCAGTCCATCACACAACCGTCACCCAACACAAGATACCCATTGCACTTCTTAGACTTAGACGACAGCACAATCCTCAATCAATAAAAGCTTGCGAATCCCTTCTCTATGGGTTCAAAACAGAGACAATGCGAAAGAAAGGGTATTTTTGGCTTGTAGCATGTCATCAAAATTTCAAGAAAAGGCTAAGGCTCAAAAGGGCTTCTATTGGTACATGTATCATGGTAGGCCCTTTTAGCAGGTCAAATTTGGTTTAACCCAATGTCTTTACTATATTTTGTACTTGAGCCAAGAAGCTACAACGGCATGCACAAAAGAGCACATCCAAGAACAAATCAACCTTGCGGGACCCACATCAAAGAAATAAGAGCTTAATATAAAGAGTAAAAGTAGCTCATAGACTTAAAATCTCACAAATTACGGATTATATTTGTTTCTCCCTTCCAATTATGAGTATAGGTCATTACTCAGTCTTGGTTCCGATCTCAAAATTCTAGTGGATAATGATAGAATGAAGTTACTCGGGGGGTATTTTATCATATTTATTTTGGTTTGACTCAATTAGGTTGCAGAAATTTTTCAATTTGTCCCCATTTTCAAACTAATTCAGAAATTATTGAAAAACTCATATCTATGTGCTCATTGTTTGTCCGATTATACAATTTAGGAAGTTGGTGGTTCAAAAATAATCATAAGTGAGGCTGCTTCCTATTATACCAAAATGTGGGTATAAGCACTATTAAAGCTAACTAACAAAAAAACTGAATGAAGCTAAATAAAATAGGGATAACAAAAGATAATAGATAATCATCCCCCCCACTTGAATTCTACATTGTCCACATTGTGGAGCGTGACAATACAAAACAAAATAGGAAAATGTGAATGGAATCAGAAGAAGAGATGGAATTTTAAAAGTTTGTGAAACTTACGGCCGTGAAGGAATTCACTTACGGCCGTAAGTGTCTCGCTGGATAAAAAAAATGATTGAGTTAGTTACAGCCGTGAGATAAGTGATTACGGCCGTAACTTAACTTCTGTCCCAATATTTTTTATTTTTTATTTAACTTAAACAGGAAAAAAAGAACTAATAATAATAATAATAATAATAATAATAATAATAATAAAGCAAAAGAAAAATGGGGGAGTAAAGAGACTCCCCTCTCGGGTTGCCTCCCGAGCAGTGCCTTTGTTTACTGTCGTTGGCTCGACGGGTTGCTTCCTTCTTCATCCGGGATCAACTGGACTCCCAAAGCTCAATTTCTTCTTCATGCTCTTCAATAGGGCTTGCAAAACAGGCGGTAGAAGCTCTTCATTAGAAATTGGTGATTCAACCTGAGAGATTTTACCTGATTGTGGTGACTTTGGACAATCCTTTCCACTAAGTTCAAAAATTTCCTGTACTGAAGAATCAATCACATTAACAGACTGAACAGGATTATCATCATCATGATTTTTCACGGAATCGTAATTATTGAATTGAATAATCTCATTATCAAATTTCATGGTAAGTGAGCCACTACTAATATCTATCTTGGTCTTAGATGTTTTTAGAAATGGTCTGCCTTACAAAATAGGAGTAGAGTTGGGGGAGTGGTCATCATTCATGTCGAATACATAAAAATATGTAGGAAATACTAACCCGCCTACTTGCACTAGAATGTCTTCAACTACCCCATCAGGATAAGCATTAGAACGATCGACTAGTTGAATTATAACATTAGTTTCAGTCAGTTTGGCAAGTTTGAATGAAGCATAGGTGGACCTAGGCATTACATTGATAGATGCTCCTAAGTCTATTAAAGCATGATTTATTTTCTTATTGCCTATTTGACAAGGTATGGTAAACATACCTGGATCCCTGCACTTGGGAGGTAATTTTCTTTGAAGAAGTGCAGATACAGACTCACCCATTCTTACCATCTCATTTACATTTAGCTTTCTCTTATTGGTGCACAGATCCTTCAAAAAAATTTCATATCGGGGCACTTGCTTAATTACATCCAATAGGGGAATGTTGACTTCCACCTTCCTGAACATCTCCAGTATATCCTTGTCCTTACCCTCCTTAGTCGCTTTTGCTAACCTGCTAGGAAAAGGAGGTGGAGTCAATTTAGCAATTGAGTTAGAGTTAGATTTTATCTGCGGGGTTTGTGAATTTGTATCTTCCTTTTCAATTTCCTTCTCCTCTTCCTCTCCATTTGCTTGGGCTTGCTTTCACGAACCTTCAATCACTTTTCCACTCTGCAGGGTTATGACACTCACGTTTGTAGGATTTATCTCGGGTTGAGATGGCAATTTTCCTCTAGATTGGCCTCTAATCTATTGATGGCTGTAGCCATTTGACCCATCTGGTTCTCCAGATTTTGAATGCTAGACTTGGCGTCCTGTTGAAATTGAAGTGTTTTAGAAGCCAAAGTGTTAACTGTGTCTTCAAGGGAGATACCTGAGTTTTGGGGTTTTTGCTGATACTGCCCCTGTTGTTGGAAGGTTCCTTGTTGCTGAAATTGCCCTAGAGGTTTGTTGGAAATGAAACCCGGGGGCTTGTTAATTCCGTAGCTTAGGTTGGGGTGATCCCTCCATCCAGGGTTGTAAGTATTGGAGTATGAATTGTAGTGTTGTCTCTGGAACGGAAAACCCTCTGCAGCATTCGCTTGTTCACCATTTCCCTCTTGCAACACTAGACACGCGTCCGTTGGATGCCCAAGATTTGCGCATAATATCCCACAGGTCTTGACTTGTTGTAACTTCCCTATAGCAAGTTGTTTTACAAGATCTGTTAGTTCACAAAGTTTACTTTCAATATTGGAACTACTCACCTCATTTACGCGCCGAACTTGCATATCCTTGTTGGAGTTGAACTGCTGACTGTTCTCAGCCATATTGGAGATTAAAGCCCGTGCTTGTTCCGGTGTCTTGTCCATCAGTGCATCTCTGCTTGCGGCATCTATCATGCTTCTATCCATCGGTGCCAGACCTTCATAAAAATATTGTACCAAGAGTTGGTCGTTGATCTGATGATAGGGGCAGCTCGAGATGAGCTTTTTGAAGCGCTCCCAATACTCATATAATGATTCACCATTATTTTGGCGCACCCCACTTATTTCCTTTCTGATCGTTCTAGCTCTCGATCCAGGAAAGTACTTTTCTAGGAATAGCCTCTTCGTGTCATTCCAGGTGGTGACTAATCCAGATCGTAGACAATACAACCAATCAGTAGAAGCATCCTTCAGCGAGAATGGAAAATCCCTCATCTTGATTTGTTCCTCAGTAATACCCGTGGGTCTCATGCTATCACAAATGACATGGAACTCCTTCAGATGTCTATATGGATCCTCACCGAGATGTCCTCTAAAAGTTGGCAGAAGATGGATCAGTCCGGATTTTAGCTCAAAAGTTCTGCCTTCTTCCACTGTCGGAAAAGTGATGCATAGTGGTTGTTGAGCAACATCCGGGGCAGCTAGTTACTTGAGAGTCAGATTATTGTTATCTATTGCCATTGGTTGTACTGCTCTTCTTTGCTGTCAAAAAGTTTTCTCGATTTCTGGGTCAAAATAAAAAAAATTCAAAATTAGTTGATCGAGTTATACGCATATAAGCAAATAAGTAGACATGCCAGTTTTTTTTTTTTTTGAAAAATTATAGAAATAAAGTGAAAATAAAATAAAAATGAATAAAATGCAGAAAAAATAAAATTCTAATTGATTAAACATTAAATTAGTTAACCGTTCCTCGGTAACGACGCCAAAAATCTGATGCGTGTCGCAATGCACCAAAATAATAAATAATTCCTTACTCGCCAAATATTAATTAATAATGTAGTAGCGAGAGTAAGGGTCGATCCCACGAGGAACGGAAACTAAAATTAGTTGTTCGATCAATTATAATAGAATTTGGGGGTTTTGTTGTTTGAAAATTATTTGAATGAAAACTATGCGTAAAATAAATAATTAAATATGACTAGAGAATTAATATGGGAATAAATCTTGTTCTCGAGTTCGGTTGTACCCTTAATTAATGTTATACTTTTCCTTGTAACGTGTTTATATCCCTATTCAATTATCAATCATAAATAATCAACAAGCTCTGATTATCTAAATTCTTCCTTATGTGTATTGATTCAAAACAAGTTCTTCGAACCAATTCTAGTCACAGACAATCCTAAACAAGCTCTTAGGATTTAATGCACGACTAATATGAAAATTTAGAAGAATATATTGAATTGGATCGTTAATTACATGAGCTCGAATTAATCAATCCAAGTCGAATTATTACTAAATCTGCACAAGATTTATTTGCTACTAAAGTAAAGATTCAATGACAATTACGGATCAAGAATCTAAACATAGCATATTCATGAATCCAAAGATCAATAATCCAATTCCCCAAATTAAAACATTAATCAAATAAACTCAATGAACATTCAAAACATAATAATCCAACAATTGAAATAAAGGAATAAATTCACGCTACTAATTTGTAGGAAAAGAAAATAACATAATTGAGTTAACACAACTTTCCCTTTGAACAAGATATGAAATTTATCCTAGCATGATTGTGGTAGATTCTTCAAGTTGCTTCATGAATTCTATTGTCGTTGATATTCTTGCGCTTGAAAATCTTCCAAGAATGCTCTATATTTTTCTCTCAATTTTCCTCAATGTCCAGCCTCCTTTTTGTGGTGATTTTGCTCCTTTAATACTCTCAAAATCGTGCCCTAACTTTACCCACAAGATATACCAAAGATAGACCTTGAACTAGATAAGAAAATTTCTTGGCGAGCAAGTTACGACCGTAACTTTGTCATTTACGGCCGTAAGTGCATCTCTGTCGAGAAGCGCCTGCGCTCGATGTTTTGGTTATAACTTTCTCTCTCAAAGTTCGATTGTGGCGATTCAAGTTGCGTTGGAAATAAAACTCAAATATACACAATTCTTTTTGAAATAGCTCTTCCCAAATTCGAAAGTCTTATATGACATAATTGAGCTTCAATCTAACACTAAAATTCATGATCACAATCCTTGCGGGTTTTTTATTTCCAACTTCACCCCAAACCTTCTTTGACCATAATTTTTGCATCTAATCTTCTTCCCACATGTCATTATTGATTTGGAGCTCTTTGAATATTCCCTTGAATCTCACTTCTTGATTATTTGTATTTCTTTGGTCCTATTTCCTTTCTTTTCTTCTTTTGACATTACATAGCACAATAAATGAAAGTACATTAAACAATACTTCAATAGGATCAAACCAATAAAAAAATAAGATAATAAGTGAATTAAATACGTGCTAATAAAGCACTTATCAATGAAGAACATCAAAAGGCTTTTGATAGCCTGAAGACATATATATCAACTCCACCAGTACTAGTCTCACCCATACAAGGACGACAAATGAAAAGATACATATCGGCTGAACAAGAATCAATAGCTGGAATGGTTGCTCAAGAAGACCGGTTTTGCGAAGAGAGAGAGATATATATATTATCTTAGCAGACAGTTGACAAAATGTGAATGTAATTATTCTGCTATTGAAATTTTTTGTCTTGCGTTACATTTCACATGTACGAAACAGAGGGCTTATTTATGACATGTGACTGTTTATCTGGTTTCTAAAATAAATTTAGTAGAGTACATGTTTTCTCGCCCTATTTTGCATCAAATGACTGTTCTTTGGACTTTAGCACTATTGGAGTTTAAAATACAATATGTACCCCAAAAGGCTATTAAAAATCAAGATTTGGGTAACTTTTTGACCGATCATGCATGCATGCATGCATAGATATACCTAAAGAAATTAAGTTAGAAATTGACTCATTTAAAATAAATCCTTGAGTCCTATACTTTGATGTATCGAAAATTGCTGGAGGAGCAGGAGTAGGGGTAGCGTTAATAAATTCATTTGTGATTTATTATAAATTTTCCTTTACTTGAATAACATATGTACTAATAATCAAGCTGAAGTTTTCAAAAAAGATAAATAAATAAAAAATCTAGCTGAATATGAGGTGTTGATTGTGGGTTTAGAACTGTTATTAGAATTAGGAACAAAGAATGTAATTATCTGGGAAGTTTCCCAATTGGTAATTTATCAATTGACTGGCGATTTTAAATGTCAAAGTAATTCTGTTATAAGCCAATATGAAATCGCCTAAGAATTGTTAGAGGAATTCGACCAAGTGGAACTTCAGTAAGTTAACAGAATGTATAACGACTTAACAAATGAATTAGTTCAAATGGCTTCAGGGTATTCAAAGGTACTAAATTTGGATTCCACTTGTGAATATGGAGTTATATTTCCCGTCGTACAACGGAGGGCGAAGGGAATTGATGTAAATTGCATACAAGATGGAGATGTAGTATATTAGAGGAAAGAAATAAAAAGGTTCTTACAAGAACCTGACAAAAAGAATGACAAGAAAATGAGGTTACGCTCATTGAATTATGTATTGATAGATGAGGAATTGTACAAGAAATGTTTAGATAATGTGTTGCTAAAATGTGTGTGTTTACAAGAGAAACAATCATGATTGAAATTCATGAAGGAATATGTGGGGCTCATCAAGACGACCAAAGAATGAGATGGTTGATTATTAGGAGCGGATACTTTTGGCCCAAGGTGGGTGAATTGTTCATTCAATATGCCAAAAGTTGTTTAGCACGTAAAAAATATGGCCCAATCCAAAGAGTGCCAGCAAGAGAAATGACACCCATTATTAAGACTTGGCCATTTAAAGGTTGGACGATAGATCTGATTGGGAAAATATATCCCCCATTGTCTAAGAAACACACGTTCATAATAGTTGCAATCGACTTTTTCACCAAATGGATGGAAGCAATACCTTTAAAAGAGGTTTCTCAGAAGAATATCATAAAATTTATTCGTGATCCATTATCTATAGATTTGGAATACCACAAACTTTAATGATAGATTACGGAACTTCTTTAAATGGAGAACAAGTGAAGTAGTCCTTGAGCGAATTTGGAGTTAAGTTGGTAAACTATACACCCTATTACGCCCAATCTAATTGGCAGACAGAATCTTCTAATAAGGTTTTGAAGAATATTATAAGAAAAATGTTAAATTAAAACTCCAGAAGTTGGCATTAATGTTTAAATAAAACGTTGTGGACTTATAGAACATCTTCACGTTTAAGTACTAAAGTAACTTCTTTCCAACTTACTTATGAACAAGAGACAGTGTTGCTTATGGAGATTAATGTGCAATCAATTAGAGTAAGTTTACAAACCATTTAAGTGATGATGAATATGTAGAATCACTAGCCCAAATTTATTAGAATTGGATGATTTAAAGTTGGACATCCTAGATAAATTGTAGGTTCAAAAGTGAAAAGTAGTTGAATATTATAATAAAAATATTATAGCCAAGTTTTTTAGTATAGGCGACTTAGTTTGGAAGACAATACTCCCTTTGGATATAGCAAGGACCAAATGTATGAGAAATTATCGCTTAATTGGGAAGGATCATATAGAGTGAAAAACGTGTTGCCTAATGGAGCATACCACTTAGAAGATTTAGATAATATAAGGCACATAAGGTTTATTAATGGTAAATATTTAAAGAAATACATTCCTTCAATTTGAGATTTTGAACGAATGGAAGGCCATTACTCAAGTGAGTAAAATACTTATTTCATTGATTAAATTGGCTGCCATTACATTTAGCAGGCGTTGGCTGCCATCATAAAATTAAAATATTGTACCAAAACAAAATAAAGGACGATATCATCCTACAAAATCCTTTTACAAGCATACATTGAATGTTAGTTCGTAATCGTTATTAACAAAATCTTCATTATCTTCTAGGAATGAACGAATAAATGAAGGCAAGACCATTACGTTCGATAAAAATGGAGTAAATATCATAAGTAATATATTATTAAAAGAGCAAATACAAATGTTCTACAACACTTATCATCATCAAAAAGATTACATGCAGAAATAGGAAGTCATTGTTTTCTCATTAACTATTAAACGAGCAATTGGATTAATTTTCATCACATTCCTAAATACATCGCTGCAAATAACATCTAATTCTCTAGCCAAAAGAGACAATATACCCCCAAAGGTCGAAATAGTCTGGTAAGAAAAAGTGAGAAGCGCTCACAACAGGCAAATAGCCTAAGAAGCACTCTCAGCAAGCCATTAATTCACGTCAAGAATCCTTGCTGGGAGTCATAAATAGAAGGGACGCTGAGAAAACCTTCATTGGCTAGAATATGTTTCCTATATCTCTCATACCAAAGAAACATCAAAAGGTCAAAGAAGAAGACACTCGATCCATTTTAGTGTAGAAACTCCATCATTTACATGAAGGACACTAGCAATGTATTTGGGTAACATGAGATGAAGGTAAAATGATGAATGAGCAACAAAGCCGTGACTTTATAGAATAACAGAAGATGAGGAGATGGGATGCAAACAATCATATACAAAAATCAAGGGGTTAGATATTGGGAAGAAGAGAAGTCAAAATATCCATTTCATTTAGGATTCTACAAAGGTATGAAAGATATATATGGCAGATTAATAATCAATATTAATTTGACCATATTGGGGGTAATTGTTGACATACAAAAATGAGGCCCATTTAAGAAGTCCAAAGAATGGACCCAAACAAACCCACGTACAGGCCCAATGTGAATTTATTGAGTGAAGGACCAGCATCGCCCAACCATGGAAGAAGCCTAAGATCTGAGTGACTGGAATATATCATTATCATTTAAAGCAACGACTATTAAACAGTTAATGGGAAATCTTATTACATCGCACAATCCAAGAATTTTGGTTGCAAATGGTTGAGTAAGAGGAGTAATGGCAACAGTTATTTGACAGGTCATTAACTATGGAGAACTGGGTAGTTACTGGATGACAAACAGTTTTAGAACAAAATTGAAGGGAAACCGTCAAGGAAGTATAAAAGCGAGAAGAGAATGCAGAGACAAGGATATGATCAATCACTCTCAAAATAGAGAATATACAATTTCGTTTCTTTTAACTTTTTTATTTTTGTTAACTTTTAATTATTTTGCAATTTAGTGTACTTGTGCCCCTTTGAGGCATTTCGTTTCATTGTAATCTTCATAAACAAAACACTCATTGTTGGGACTTTGTCTCAAAAGGTTGTTGTTCCTTACATATCGTTTGAGTAGTGGTGGTACGACTTTCTGGTGAAACAGGAACGAATGAGGCAACATTTAGAAGAATCGATCTTTTACCGAGCTGTCTTATTGGAATAGCAAGAGCATTTATAAACTTGTTTAAATCATTATCAAATAGAGGCTTATTTATCACTCATAGTTTTAAATAAGAAAAAATAATAATAAATACAAAAGGCTTCTAAAATATATGTTCTAATTTACAAACACGTTCACAAATTTTTTGGATAGAAATCATTGTCAAGGACAAATTTATGCTATTATTGGAAGGTTAATAGTAGGATCGTGATAGAAAAAATTGCAAAGACTATGCATTTTTAATGAAATTAAAATTTGTGGGCCTCTGTTCAATAACACTGTTTGGTTTATAAATTTTTTTTATTTATGATTTTGAAGTAAAAAATAAAGTTTAAAAATTAGAGAGAGAAAATGTGTGTAGTTAAAAAGTAATTTGAAAATTTGTGTTATTTATAAACATGTTTATAAAACAAAAAAGATTCTTTTACTAAACGGATACATAGTTGTCTAATTTTAATTGAATTAGAGAGAAAGTTTAAGTGGTTGGACATTATAGCCTATAGCACCTACGTTGGTGTCCCTTTTTTATTGGTTAGGCAAACAAATTTTTTTTTTTTTTTTTAAATAACATAATTTCTCAAATTAATTTTTCAACCACATATTTTTTCTCTTCACCTTTCAATCATATATTTTACCTCAAAAATATAAAAAATATATTTTTAAACACAACTTTTAACAAACAGAGAAATGTCTAGATTCATAATTTTAAATATGTTAAATACTTCAAAGTTAACTTTTATAGGTTGAAAAGATATTCGCAACTATGCACTATTTAATTTCCATTATTTAAAAATCATGATTTTCACTTTTTAGCTCCTCTTTAATTTTCATTATTTGAAAATAATGATTTTTTATCTCTTCTTTTCAATTATACATTTATCAATAAAATAATATTATAAAAAAATTAAAAAAGTTTATCTACTTTTTAACTATATATATTCTCCTAAAAATTACTATTCAAAACAACAAAAATTATTTTTGAACAAAATCAAGCACACCCTATATTAGGGGTGAACGAGGTCAGGTTTGGGCGATTTTTGACATATTTTCAAACCAAACCATTTCACGCGATTTGTTTCATTTTACAAATCAAATCAAATCAAACCATTTTTTGCTGTTTGGTTCGGTTTTAATCCACGAACCTATCGACATAATATAATATTATTTTAGTTGTTAAATTAACTCGTATATTTTAATATAAAGATAAAATAAGTGTATATATAAGCAAATACGAGAATTAATAATGTTAGATGTTAAATTCATTCGAATTTGTTTTCAATTCAAAATAAAAATATAAAGTTAAAAAACAATTATAAATTTGTAGTTGCATTGTATTTGTTCACTAACTTCTTTCCTAACAAACATAATAGGTTATCGTCATCAAAATTCTTAGAAAAATCACTAGTATTAGACATACCATAGCTAGTCATTCTTTTTTACTTTTTATTTGAAACCATATACGGATACTTTTTTGCATAAATGTGTGATATGATTTGATAAAGTACTAGTCCCGCTGCTTATACAATTTTTCACAGTAATTATATTTTGTCTTGGCTCTCTTCTTGCTTGTTTACCTTTGTTGTCCAGATTCTGGAATTCAATAAGAAATAAATTCTAAAATAAAATAAAATAAAATAATCGAATGATATTGCTTGCAAAGAAACTTAAACATGTGATATTCAAATTCTTACCCTGATTCGAACCTTCTGATATAAATCGAAAAATCTTCCATGACTCTCTAGAATAAAATCAAATGCAAGAAGCAATTGGAAGTACACCATCGTCTTTGTCTATTGTTCTAAGAATTTAATTGACATTTGTGAAGAGGAACTTGGAAGGAAGCAAGGAATACGAATGAAAACAGAATATTACTGATTGAATTAGGAAGTGGAAACGTTTTAGGTTTGAATCTCAATTAAATGGACTTTTAGGGTTGGAGTATGTGGTTTAAGGAAAGAAAAAGGTTGAACCCCAACCTTGAGGGCCCCCACTGACCCTGCCCTGGGCCTTGGTAAATGATGTAAATCGCAGGTTATGCCTCCCAGAGTGTAGGGTGAGGGATTACCTTTAACTTGGTAAGTGCCGGATTCGAACCCCTGACCAAGCGAGGCTGGTCTTTAAACCACCATCTCTTTCACCGTCGGGAGATATGCCCTAGGGGCGAGTATGTGGTTTAAGGATGGTGTGAGTTATATGTTAATGGGGTATTAGGATTTGAGTATGTTTAAAATGTGGTATGAGTTAAAGGGTAATGGAATTTTGTGGTTGGACATTAGACGAGAACTTTTTTAAAAAAAAAAACTAGACGAGAACTTTTATTTATTAGATAAATTTGAATTTTTTTGGAAAAACTCTCTAAATTTAAATAAATAAAAATTAATTTTTTAATTAAAAAATTAGCTATTTGGTTTGGTTTAAACTATTTTTAAAAATTGAAACCTTAACCAAACCATTTTGAAACGATTTGATTTGATTTGAAAATATTGACGAGTCCCCATGAAATCGAACCAACGATTTCAATTCAATTCGATTTGCGATTTAAGATTTTTTTGTGCATCCCTACCCTATATAATGGGTTGGACTTTGGAGAGCCCAACAATAGTTTGCAAATATGGCCAAGAATTTGGAGAAATTTTTGTTGGACGGTAGGCCGTTCCTTAAGCCTTCCTTTTTAAAAAATTTGCCGTTGAGAATCGTAAATAAGGGTACAGATTGGGGCAATGCAGCAAAGTAAACAATAGTGTGTAGTGTGTTCAAATGTAAAGGGTAAAACAGGAAGTTTATTAATAGTTCCCAGCGGCAGTGGGCCGACCCTAAACGACAAAGGACGACAGTGCAGCCAGGACAGATTGCCATTTTTTCCACTCATTCCTACTTCTCCCTTTTACCGCTCGTGTTCAAAAGCCAAGACAATAATATAAAATTCTGATTCTGAATAAAACCACTGATATCTGCGTTGTGTTGAATTTTTCAGAGGGGGTCACTCTCAGTGCATATAATGTTAAACTCCAGAAGAGGGAGGGGTGCGTAGGATAAGCAGAGGGGGTGACGTTGGAGTGGTGCGCTTGAGTCTTGCGATGCTTTAATCTGCACCTTGTGCATTGTGCCCAGTGTTTGTAAAAAAGGTTTGCATCTTTCACTTGGGTTTGGTTTCTTGAATCTTGATAAAAATGCCAGCTGCGCAGTTTAGCAGTGGCCGCCGTTGGAGGAGGAAAAATCCGGTCAGATTTGCATTCTTCTTCCTATGCTTATGGAGTCTAATCTCGCTATCACGCGCCGCTAGGCTCTCTGCTTCTAGACAGAAGCTCGAAGTCCAGAAGCACTTGAATAGACTCAACAAACCTCCTGTTAAAACCATTCAGGCACTCCCCCCTCTCTCTACTGTATAATTTTTTTTCCTAGTATAATGTTTAGTTTGTGTTGTATGATTCTTGTTCTGCTGTCTTTCTTGTTTGTTTCTTTCCCCTTTTTTTCTGAGCTTTTTTTTAGTTCGTAAATGTTAAGGGTTACTTCACTCTTTATTTCCATTTTTTTAGCTTTAGGTGCTGAAGCTTCGATGGTCCTTATGATTTAAGTACCACATTTATGGTTTATCTGTTCTGTGTTCTTAAAAGAGTGTATATTTACTTGGATTTAATTTTATGAACAGAGTCCAGATGGGGATATCATTGACTGTGTTCACATCTCTCATCAGCCAGCTTTCGACCACCCATTCCTCAAAGACCACAAAATCCAGGTCCATTTTTCCATCCTTGTTTACTCTTGTGTTTATTTGTTTATTATAGTATGTTTTTTGCTGTTCCACATGAGCTGTTTTGTGTTGATATCAGACTAGGCCTAGCTACCATCCAGAAAGGCTTTTTGATGAGAACAAGATATCCACAGAGCATAAAGAAAGAGCAAATGATATCACTCAGCTTTGGCATATGAATGGTAAGTGCCCTGAGGACACCATACCCATAAGGAGGACAAAGAAAGAAGATGTTTTGAGATCAAGCTCTGTGAAAAGGTATGGAAAGAAGAAACACAGAACCGTTCCCAAGCCGAGATCTGCAAATCCCGACCTTATCAATCAAAGTGGTCATCAGGTAAATAAAGAAAGTACTTACTTTTTTAATATTGGAGTGAGCATCTTTTTCATAATGTAATGTAACATTCTTTGACTTTGGGGCTAATTACCAGCATGCTATAGCATATGTTGAAGGAGAAAAGTATTATGGAGCTAAAGCAACGATTAATGTGTGGGAACCCAAAATACAGCAGCCTAATGAGTTCAGCCTGTCTCAGATTTGGGTTTTGGGTGGTTCCTTTGGTGAAGATCTTAACAGCATTGAAGCTGGTTGGCAGGTATATTTTATTTTAGATCAAAGTAACAAATGACTCAATACTTGTAAAATTGGAGTCAAGATATTTAATAACTGCTGATAACTCAGATATAGTTATATCATTGATGAATATGATGGATGGATGCACATGGTTTCAGGTCAGTCCAGATCTCTACGGTGACAACAACACCAGGCTCTTCACTTATTGGACTGTAAGCTTATAAATCTGTAACTTCCTCCTCGTTTTTTTTCCTCGGAAGTAAACGTTTTAATGACTGCATAATTGCAGAGTGATGCGTATCAAGCCACAGGCTGCTACAATCTTCTTTGCTCTGGCTTCATTCAAGTCAACAGTGAAATAGCAATGGGAGCAAGTATCTCTCCAGTTTCTGCCTTTAGAAATTCACAATATGATATTAGTATACTTGTCTGGAAGGTAAATACAATGTTACCTACCTTTTTGTTAAGGTGGGGGCAGCACCAACCATAATTTGAGTCTCCAAGTTAATAGAAAAAAGGAAGTTGATATGATCTTTATTATGCAGAAAAAGCAGCTGATTATATAATTTAATAATTGTGACGTAAAAACTATTAATATTATTCTGATGCTGAGAATCTTGCCATTTTCTTCTGGATTGCATCAAATTCTCAGTACCTTAGAGGGGTATTATTGATATTACTAATTACCACTACCATGCTACACTGGAATCACACAAGTATAAAATTTCTAGATTTTCGACTGTATTGCTTAAGAGGGTGTGCTTGAGTGAAAGCAATGTTTAAGGGGCCTTTCTTTTGGTCAATGTTTGTTTATCCCTTTTTGTGTTTCCTTTCCATTGTATTGTATTGTAGGATCCAAAAGAGGGAAACTGGTGGATGCAGTTTGGCAGTAACTATGTGTTGGGGTATTGGCCGTCTTTCTTGTTCTCCTACTTAGCAGACAGTGCTTCCATGATTGAATGGGGTGGAGAGGTTGTAAACTCAGAACCTGATGGACAGCACACGTCGACTCAGATGGGCAGTGGTCGTTTCCCAGAAGAAGGGTTTGGCAAGTCAAGCTATTTCAGGAATATTCAAGTTGTTGATAGTTCCAACAATCTTAAGGCTCCCAAAGATCTCGGCACCTTCACTGAGCAATCCAACTGCTATGATGTCCAAACAGGCAGCAATGGAGATTGGGGTCATTACTTCTATTATGGAGGTCCTGGGAGAAATCCTAATTGCCGATAAAAAGGAACCGGAAAAAGGAACCTTCAAGTCACTGTATCATTCAATGTATCTAATGCTGTACAACTCTTTTTTATTTTTCCAAGTTTGTTAGGTAGATGTGATCCTTGTAGTGGCAAGTTTTGACCCTTTTGTTTTCTTCTCCTTCCCATGTAAGTGAATGGAGAAATGGCCTAGTTTTATCAAAATTAGAATGAAACAGGCATTTCATTTTCTTTGTTAAATTAATTACTCCACACTTGGAGTGCTTCTAGTCAAATTGTTTTGCTTCAAACGAATGAGGTTGCGTTACTGGTATATTTTTAAATATTATTCATGCGTGTACATGTAGGTAGGTGAGTTATGTTTTTGAATTAATCTAAGTGCACAATTGTAGTGACAATGTAGATGATAATTTGATGATGTGGAGGTGTTATTGTTGTTGATTAAAAAGATGATCTGATGTGTGAAAAGAAAGGATTGCATTACGTTGATTTAGCAAAATTGTATATTTTTTCCTATAAAAAATTAACAATCTAATAATTTCATTGTGTGTGACAGACGGAACTTGAACACAAGATGTTTACCATTATGTTGAACCTGATTAGATCTATCATAGATGGGGACTCAAGAGTACAAAAATGCTAGTTGTACTTAGAGGATGACAAAAAAATAAGTTGGCAAATTTGTGAACGTTGATTTAAAAATTGATGTGATGTGTAAACTATTATGATTGCGTCAATCATACAATATGTCAACCTATATATTAAATTATAAGTACATGTAGCAGAATTGTTGAAGAGTATGATGTGTTTGAAAAGATAGTAAGTACCCCATTTGGATGGGATCTGCACGTGAGTGGAACAGAACTTTTGATCATCTTTGGATTCTTGTTGGATAAACTTTTTTTTTTCTCTCTCTAAAAGAAAAAGAAAACCCATCACTATCACCAATCTTGCAAATCATGGAGCGCCATTTATAATAATATGTTTAACAACCTTATCATATGATCAGTTTCTCCATTATTTCATTAAAGATACTTTTTAAGGGTTAGATTTTTGAATTTACAAACTAAGGGGTTATAAAGTTTATTCCAAAGTGAGGCTGACTTGAATTCCCCGACCCCCTAATCACCGTCCTTGATGATACGCTTTAGTCCTCCATTAATAAATGATTTAATTTTCCTATAAAAAGATTGTGGCCATGTTACAGGTCTCTTAACATTTAAGTTTTCAGCTTTATTACGAGGAAAATTTAAATTCCATTCAGTTTTAGGTAAAACAAAATTGGCACTTTCTTATACAAGGTTGTTAGTTTCTTCTGATAAATCCATCAAGTATCGACTCTCTTTCAAAATTTTTGGATTAATTGATACAAATTAGAACTCACAACACAAGAATGTTTATTTTGTCATATAATAAATAAATGAGGAAATTACGTACAGGCATTTTTTTTACTTCTGAATTCGAAACTCCAAATTACAACTAATTAGTTCAAAAATCAGGTCAAATTTAATCTTCGATTATTAATATTAAAAAACTATTTGAAGACAACAAATTCATCCCCTACTTTCTCTCTAACCTACGCACTGCAGTGCCAAGAATTCTACCCAGCTCCTCTCTACCAGTATCCTAGTTTCTCTCTGAATTACATCTCAGGCAGAGGCTACAAAAAATCCCTATCTTCTTCGACGGCGACGGTGGCGGTGGCAGCAGCTTGTAAGGAATCGACTCTATTCAACATACTTCTTGTGGTGTGTGAACGTGTGTGTGTGGTGGTGCAATTTTGACGGTTGTGTGGTGGTGTGGTTTTGTGTGAAGTAATTTGGCCCAAGTCTACCTAAGCCCAAATCCGGAAGAATAATCCTACAGCCCATCACTCCAGCCCAAATAATATCATGCTGAGTCCAAGCATTCTATACCCGAGCCCAAGTCGCACTCTGTTAAACGCGCTTTATTCTTGTTCTAATAGAATTTGTTGCAACCGTTGGATCAATCCAGATGGGACGCTCTTGGCCATTGGATCCTTCTGTCTTTATATCCAGACGAAGAGTCCATAAGAAAGGATGATTCATTCTGATCCATTCTCAGATTAGATTTTTCTCTCTCTCATTCTCTATCACGCCATCGCTGTTCTTGGCGATTTCTCTATCTAAATTCTTTTAGATTCTTCAGAAGAGACTTTGTAATATTATTCTAATTTGATGTAATCATTTAGAGAGTTTCAGAGCTCATTGTAAGCATGCTTTGATTCTAATTTTTGAGAGGTTTTTACGCAGTTTGTGCGATCTGTAGTCTAAACCCTTTTTTGTAAAAATTTTGAGTTTTGATTCAAACTTTACTGTATTTTGTAGATCAAATAAAACTTGTGTTTTTGTTGATTTTCTTATGTTGAATCATTTACAGTGGTATCAGAGTCTTAGGGTTTCTGATACGTGAAAGAAAATTTCTAATTTTTGGGAAATCTTGAAAATCTTTTTGAAAAAACTGTAAATCTTTGTGAGAAAACCTTAGATCTTAAAAATCCAAGGTTGAGTCGTGTGATACCTTTGAGTTTTCCATAAGATCCTTTTACATCTGTACATTTGTGTTAAGGATTTGTTGATTCTCTGGCATACTGGAGTGTGAATTTGAAAGATCTTCAATCGGATCTACTGTTGTTAAAAAAAAAATTCCTAAAAGGAATTGAATCGCTGAGATATATTCGCATCAATCAGGTGAAATTCCTCAAATCTTTAGGATTTTTTGAACCATCTAATTATCTTTCTTTTTTCCTCCGTTGAACCCCTCTTAGACCCCTTTACTGTCCTTTGTCCAGGATTCCTTCAGAGAATTCGAGAATCTGAGGTAGTTCTGGGCCAACCTAAGAAGGGTTGAGGAAAAGAAAGATACTTTTCTTTCTTGTTCTTGACTAATTTCATCTATTTTGTGTGTTGCTGTATATTTTTTAGTTGTTATTGCTGCTTTGTGTTGTGATCGTCTTGTGTAAATTTTGATCTTTGTGATTCCTGAAACTCTGCAGTTTATTAAATATTGTTGACTACTTGTTATTTCTTGATCCCTGAAAATTTGTAATATTTTTCTTCCAAAATCTTTAAAATGGCTACTGCAAAGGTTGAGGTTGAGATTTGGAATGGGAAGGGGGACTTTAGTTTATGGCGTCAGAAAATAAAAGCTCTTTTACTCCAAATAAAATGTGCTAAGGCTATAGATGAAACATGACCTGAAACTTTAACTGAAGAAAGAAGAACTGAACAAGATGAACTAGCTTGGAGTACCCTATTCCTTCATCTTTCTGATACTGTAATTAGAAAAGTAGGGGAAACTAAAACAGCTGCTGACCTTTGGGATAAACTAGAAGAATTCTTCCTTACAGTTTCTCTTCCAAATAAATGTTTTTTATGGAAACAATTCTTTAGCCTCAAATTTGATCTTTCCCTGGGTGCTGAAGAGAATATTGATAGGTTTAATAGAATAACACAAGACCTTCTAAAAGTTGGGGAAAAAAACTACTAAAGATCAGAGAGTTGGTTGTTTGTTAAATGGTATGGGAGATAAGTATAAGGGTATTAGGAATGCTCTAGAGTATGGTGGCCAAAAGTTATCTTTTGAAATAATTTATACCTCCTTTAAGAATAAAGAGCTTAAGTCTAAATCTGAACTTAAAGAAGTCTAAAATGCCGAGTCCTCATTCATTAGGGGTAAGACTTCCTTCAGGAATAATAATAATAAACTTTGAACCACAATAAGAACAATCCTAGGTAAACAAAAGAATATCAGACTAAGAAGTTTATGCCTAACAAACCTAGAGATAAAAGATGTGACAGGTTTGATAATAAGAGGTATGATCATAACACCTTTGAGACTAAAAGATATGATAATAACAAATTTGAAAGAAGAGTGGAAGACACTAAGAAATGCTTTTATTGTGGTAAAATGGGTCATCTTGTCAATAATTGTTTCAAGAAAATAAGGGATAATAAAAACAATAATCAACAAGAAACTGTGGATATTCAGAATAATAGTGGGGTTGTTTATGTGACTACTTCTTCAAAAATGAAAAATGAATGGATTCTTGACTCTGACTGTACTTTTCATATGTGCCCTTATAGGGATTTGTTTGTTAATTTCTCCGACTATGTTCTAGTTCTGTAAAATTGGGAAATGATGTATCCTGTGACATTAAAGGGGTTGGGAAAGTGATATTAAAACTGTGTGATAATAATACCTTGACCCTAAATCATACTAGGTATGTTCCTGACCTAAGAAGAAACCTCATGTCCTTAGGAATTCTAGATGATGAAGGTTATGACATTAGAGTCAATAATGGATACACAAAAATTTTGAGAAATAATTTGTTGATTACTAGTACAGCTAAGTCTAATGGTATTTACATTCTTTCTGTAAAACCCAATTTTTCTGTCTCACTTACTGCTGAAAATGATAATAATGACTTGTCTAATCTTTGGCATAAAAGACTAGGACATGTAGGGAAAAAGGGTCTTAAACAGTTGGGAAAAATTGGGGTATTTGGTAAAGACATTTTATCAAAACTACCTTTCTGTGAAGAATGTACCTTGGATAAACAAAAAATCTCATCTTTTGGTAAATAAATCCATAAATCAAGTGACATTCTTGAATACTTGCATGCTCATTTATGGGGTCCTGCCCCTGTTTGTACTGTTTCTGGATATAAATATTTTTTACTCATTGTTGATGACTATTCCAGAAAATCCTGTGTACATTTGCTGAAATCTAAAGACTAAACTGTTCATGTTTTTAAAGACTGGATTATCTTAGTTGAAAATTTGAAAAACAAGAAAGTGAAAACAATCAGAACTGATAATGGTTTAGAGTTATGTAATTTTGAATTTGAATTTTTTTGCAAACAACAAGGTATCCTTAGATATAGGACTATTTCATACAGTCTACAGCAAAATGAGTTGCTGAAAGGATGAACATAGCCTTGCTTGAAAGAACAAGATGTATGTTAATCCAATCTAATTTACCAAATTTTTTTTGGGGAGAAGCAGTTAAAACTGCATATTTTTTGATAAACAAATGTCCTTCAAGCTCTGTGGACTATAACATTCCAGATCAGATCTGGAATGATATAGTTCCAGATTATTCCTTTCTTAAAATATTAGGTTGTGCAGGTTATGCACACTAGTCTCAGTCCAAACTTGATCCCAGATCCCTGAAATGTGTTTTTATTGCTTATGGGGAAGGGGTAAAGGGCTACAGACAGTGGGTTAAAGAATAGAAATTTTTAAAGTCCTTTTGAGCAGATCAATTGTTTTTAATAAAAATGTTTTTCCCTGTAAGTCTGAAAAACTTGAAAATCCACTTTGTGAAAAGGATTTTTTAATAACTGAAGTGAGTTTTGATGATAATCATATTCAGCCTGAGCAACCCCAACATATTCCAGTTGATATCACTGCACCCACCACACCTGCTGTGCTTGTTGATATAAGTGACGATGAAACTGATTTAAATAATTACTAATTAGTCAGAGATAGAACTAGGAGGGAAGTTAGACCTCCAGTTAGATCAGATGATTTTGAATATTACTCTGCCTCAACTTTGTATTCCTCTTTAGAATCTGAACCTTGCTCATTTGAAGAAGCAATGGAATCTAAAGATAGAAATGTATGGCTGGAAGCCATGAAAGAGGAAATGAGTTCATTAATAAAAAATCAGACCTGGACCCTTGTTGAAAAATCTCCTAATAAAAAATTGATTGATTGTAAATTGATCTTTAAGATAAAAGATGCTGATTTAGAAGGGGGTAAGCCTAGATATAAAGTTAGGTTAGTTGCTAAAGGGTTTTCTCAAAAAGAAGACATAGATTACACTGAAATATTTTCTCCTGTTATGAAATTTACTTCTATTAGGATTTTATATGCATTAGTTGCACATAATGATTTAAAATTAGAGCATATGGATGTTAAAACTGCATTCTTATATAGTTTTCCTGATGAAACTATTTACATGTCACAACCTAAAGGTTTTGAAAAGAAAAATAAAACTGATCTAGTGTACCTACTTCAGAAATCTCTATATGAATTGAAGCAAGCACCTAGACAGTGATACAAGAGATTTGACACATACATTCAGAGTTTAAATTTTCAGAAATGTCAGTATGATCCTTGTTTTTACTTTAAAATTGATAAATCTGACCCTGTATACCTGCTTTTGTATGTGGATGACATGTTAATTGCTGGTAAGAGTCTGCATGATATTTCCTGTCTCAAAGAAAATTTGAAAAATGAATTTGAAATGAAAGATCTAGGACCAGCTAGAAAAATTCTTGGAATTGACATTTTTAGAAATAGATCAGCTAGAAATCTTTTTCTAAATCAAAAAGGTTATATTGAAAAAGTTTTGAAAAAGTTTTATCTATTTGATTCTAAACCTATTACACTTCCCTTACCTGCTCATTTCAAATTATCAAGTGAACAATGTCCTAAATCTGATGAAGAGGTTCACAGAATGCATAGTGTGTCCTACTCTAATGCAGTAGGCTCTGTGATGTACCTCATGGTCTCAACTAGACCTGATATTGCCTTCTCTGTTAGTGTTTTAAGCAGATTTATGAGTAACCCAGGTGAACCACACTGGGCTTTGAAATCATTACTGAAATATTTGAAAGGAATTTTAAATCCGAGTCTTATTTATTCTAAGTCTGCAAATGATTTTAAACTTAAAGGCTTTGTAGATTCTGATTTTGCTGGGAATGTTGATAACGGAAAATCTACTTCAGCCTACTTTTTTACTCTAAATGATTCTTGCATCAGTTGGAAAGCACAACTACAAAAGTTAGTTGCTCTTTCCTCAACTGAGGCAGAATATATTGCAGATACTGATGCTGTGAAAGAATACATGTGGCTGAGGGGATTACTTGGTGAAATTTACTGTTTAAATGAATCTGAGGTTGAAATCTGCACTGATAGCCAAAGTGCCTTATACCTGAGCAAAAATCCTGTTTTTCATAATAGATCTAAACATATTGATGTAAAATTTCATTTTATTAGAGATATTACTGAAAAAGGATATGTAAAATTAGTTAAGATATCTACACAGCTTAATCCAACAGATGCTGGAACTAAAGTAATACCTATAGCTAAATTTAAAGATGCTCTGAAATTGCTTAACATTGTTGAATTAGATACTGCTACTTTGTATTTTGCAGAAAATCTTACATGTGAGCTGAATGCACTTGAAAGCTGGAATCAGGACACAGTTGTAGACTGCACCAAATTAAGGGGAAGATATGTGAAGTAATTTGGCCCAAGTCTGCCTAAGCACAAATTCGGAAGAATAATCCTACAGTCCATCACTCCAGCCCAAATAATACCATGCTGAGTCCAAGCATTCTATACCCGAGCCCAAGTTGCACTATGTTAAACGCGCTTTATTCTTGTTCTAAAAGATTTTGTTGCAACCGTTGGATCAATCCAGATGGGATGCTCCTGGCCGTTGGATCCTTCTGTCTTTATATCCGAACTTTTTCTCTCTCTCATTCTCTCTCACGCCATCGTTGTTCTTGGCGATTTATCTCTCTAAATTCTTTTAGATTCTTCAGAAGAAACTTTGTAATATTCTTCTAATTTACTGTAATCATTTAGAAATTTCAGTGCTCGTTGTAAGCACGCTTTGATTCTGATTTTTGAGAGGTTTTTACGCAGTTTGTGCGATCTGTAGTCTGAACCGTTCTTGTAAAAACTTTGAGTTTTTGTTCAAACTTTACTGTATTTTGTAAAGATCGTTTATAGATCAAATAAAACTTGTGTTTTTGTTGATTTTCTGAGGTTGAATCCTTTACATTCTGTGTGGTGGCGATGGTTTTGGCGGTGACGTGTGGTGCAGTGGTAGTATTGTTTTGTCGTTGATCTATGAGAACTAGAACTACTGCGATTTGCGATATTGCTGTCTGATAAGATTTTGAAAATTTTAGCAATCTGTTTAATTTTTTATTACAGGTTGCGATTTTATAGCGATGATGAGTTTTTATTGGTTGGAGAGTGGAAGAGGTGGAGGAGATGATAGTTTTGTGGTGGGAATTGTTAGTACACGAGGAGGAGGAGGTGGTAGCTGGCGGCAGTGTCGCGTTGCTGGTTGTTGGGTGGTGTGCAGGGGATGAAACGATTCTAATGGTGAATTTTAGGTGGTTTTTTGGTTGGAAGTGGTGGTGGTGGTGCATCAAAAGCGGCGGTTACAGGTGGTTGGTGTGTCGGTGTTGAGGGATTGGGGTGGTGGGGGTGTTGGTGGTGGTGCATTGGTGTTGGGGGTGGGTGATGGACCTGATGGTGGTGGTTGGGGAGGGATGATGATCAGGTAGGATTAAAATTGATTGTGACCACTTTCAAAAAAAAAAAATGATTGTGACCAAAAAATTCGTAACTTGTGACCTAAAAGTTTGAAATCGTGATAAAATTTGTAATTGTGACTCACAATTTTTTAAGTTGTGATCAATTAATATGAAATTTTGGTTGTTAAATAAGTTGTAACTTATAAAATTTGAGATTTGTGACCAAAAAATAGGTTGTGGCCTATAATATTTTGAGTTTGTGATCGAGAAATAGATCGTGACCTATTAAATTGATAATTTGAGTCGAATGAAGCTGTGACCAATTAATTTTGTAATTTGTGATCGTGAACTAAGTCGTGGTCGATAACTGATAAGTGCTTTATTAGCACTTGTTTGGTTCACTTGTTGTCCTATTTCGTTATTGGTTTGATCCTATTTAAGTATTGCTTAATGCATTTTATATTTTATGTTGTGTATGATCACAAAGGAAGAGAAAAGAGGAATAAATGACCAAAATGTACTTAAAAATGAAGTTTGGGGATCAAAGCCGCAAATAGCTTACGACAGTAAGATCAACAGTTACAGCCATAACACTCAAAGTACCAAAAATATCCAGAAGTCCACTTACGCCCAGAAGATCCATATTTACGACCATAACCTTCAAAACACAAAAATCTCCAGCAAGCAAATTTTGTCCATAAGATCAACAGTTATGGCCGTTACTTCGAATCGGAATATTAATCTATTTTGAATCGAAGTGAGTCTATCTTTGGTATATCTTCTTGATCACCCTAGGGCATGACTTGAGAGGTTTAAAAATACAAAATTCACCACAAAAAGGGGAGAAAAAATTAGAGATTCGAAGAGAGAATTCTTGAGAGATTTTCAAGCAAGAAGCATCAACAACCAATGGAATTCATGAAAAAAATTGAAGATTTCACCATGATTATGATGGGCTAAGTTTCTTTTTCTTGTTCAAAGGGGAAGTTGTATCCATTCAATTTTGTTATTTTCTTTTCCTTTACTAGTAACGTTGAATCTATTCTCTTGTTTCAATTGTTGAATTATTGAGTTTTGAGTGTTTGATTGAGTTTTGTTGATTAATAAATTTGATTTGGTCAATTAAATTGCTTAATCTCTAGACTCGTGTATGTGCTATGTTAAGTCTTTTGATCAATAATTGTCATTAGATCTTGACCTTTGGTAGCAAATAAATCTCGCGCAAGTTTAACAATAATTCAACTTGGATTGTTTAATTCGAGCTTGTGAAATTAATAATTCAATTCAATCTATTCTTCTCAATTTTCATACTAGTAGTGCATTAAAGCCTAAGAGCTTGTATAAGATTATCCATTGACTAGAATTGGTTCAAAGAGCTTGTTTTGAGTCAATGCACATAAGGAAGAATTGGGATAACCAATTATTTACGATTGATAATTGAATTGGGGATAAAAAAAACATTACAAGGAATAGTTTAACAATAATTGGGGCACAACCGAACCCGAGAACAAGATCTTCTCTCATTTAATTCCTTGCATATTTTTCATTTAAGCTAATTCAAACATCACAACCCCCATTCCATTCTAATTTATCGAACAACTAATTAGGTTCACTGTTCCTCGTGGGATTGACCCTTACTCTCGCTACTACATTTTAAATTGATACTTGACGAGTAAGGAATTAATTATTATTTTGGTGCATCGCGACACACACCAATAACAATTGTGATATGTGACCAAATAATAAAATTTTTGACCGGTTAATTATATAAACTGTGACAGGAAAAAAAGTTGTGAGTTATAAATTTATGGTTTGTGACCTATGAATCGATAAGCATGACTAAGAATGAAGTTGTGACAAATTATATTTGTAATTTTCGTCCGAAAAATTAGTCGTGACCTATAACATTTGTGTAACACGTGACCAAACAATAAATCTGTGATCGACTAATTTTAGAAAGTTGTGACAAAAAAATAAGCTGTGACATATACATTTTTTATTTGTGACTAAAAAATAAATCATGACATATAAATTTTTAATTTGTGACTTAAAAAATGCGCTTACTGTTGTTACAACTGAATCGATTCTGGCCGTTGATATAACCAATTAGAGCGTCCTAAGCCGTTGGATCTCTACATCTATTTGTATCTCAAGAAGCATCCAGATGCATTATTGAAGCCAGATATATTTTTTCTCACTTGTTCGTCTCCTTTGAAGGCGGTTTTTACACTTCTCTCTCAATCGTTCTGATTCTAGAAGAACTGCTTTGTGATCTCTTCTTCCCTTGTAAACCTTCATGATATTGTATGAGAGAGTATTGTGTGAGAGTATATTCTTAATTTTGAGAGATTTTCATATGCAGTTTGTCTGCAAACTCAGTTTGAGTTACTTCGTGATTTCTTTGTGGTTTTTGTAAATCTTTACAGCAAGTCCTGTAAAACTGTGTTTTGAATAAACTTTGTGTTTTTTTGTTTCGTATTCTAGGTTCTAAATTCTTTACAAGCTTCTTCATATTCTTTACTTTATAACGTAATAAGTAATTTTTGCCAAACATTCGATTTTCCTCTTTACTGGAATAATGGAAATCCCCAAGGGCTGAGGCTGATCCCTTCATGAACCTACATATTATCGTACATATTAGAATTGGACACAAGGAATCGAATAAGTTTCTCTTATTAATTCTTAGGATCACTTCTCTCATTTTTTATTTTGTTTTTAATTTCTCATCTTCAACTATTTTTGCTGAATGATTTTGCTTTATCTAGTTTATCTAGTTCTTTTTCTTTATCTTTTTTTTAAGCAAAAATCAATATTTCTCCATTGACGTCCTACTTTTCCTCATTTGCCCCTGTGCCAATGATTTATTGGGCCTGTTATTTGTGGGCCTCATTATTACATCTATGATGGACCTCAGACATTGGTCCATTAGTCACTTAGTGTCTAGGAAAAGTGAAAATTACACACTCCCCTACTTTTAAAGATTCAAATTCAAATGTAAGACCAAACATGTATAACTTCAAATCTCATATTGTAATTAAAATTTTAACAATTAATTAATTTATAAATTAAAATAATAATATTATGAAATTAAATTAATTATCAAAATCCTATTTCAATCCCACACCATACCACTCCACATCAAGCCCTAATTATTTCCTCACTCTCTATTTCTTACGTTCTCTTCTCTCACAATCAAGCAGCCACCCGCAAACAGCCACCTCCGCCTCTTCACACCCTCAGCAGCCACCTCCGCCTCTTCACAACTACAGGCAGCGATCATTTCAAGGTGAGCAGCGTGGATCGATGCATAGGTGTCACTGCCTCGGTCTTGCAGCGGAGCAGCGCCACTGCAAGATCAGGGCAGCTGTGCTTCTAGTGTTTTACTCTTCTGTTGAGGGAGTGGAATTCGGTTTTTGGAATTTGGAAATGCTGTGTAGATTAGCATTGTTGGGGATGTGGCGGTAGAAGATGAATTAGATGATGGTGTGGCATCGGGTTATATGTGCGATGTTACATCTTCGGTGATGCAAATCTGCGGGGTGGTGGTTGTATGGTGAATGTGAGTTGCGGATCTATGTGGTGGTGGTTGTGAAATCAAGTCACGCAGTTTTTTTTTTTAAGGGCGGCGGAAGGTGTGGTGTCCGGTGGTGTTACAGTAGCCTTTTTTGCTTTTTGTTGATGCATTGAGACAGTGATGTTGTGTGGGTGTCGAAGGAGGAGGAGGAGGTGGTGGTGATAGCGGTTGTGGCGACGGCGACTACTGTGGCGTCTGCAAATGTTGGTTAAGTGAGATGTGACCTCATAATTTGATGAATTGAATGTGACTAAAAAATATGTGACCAAATAATTGATAAGTCATAATTTAATAATTGTGATTTAAAATATTCGTAATCTAATAATTTGATAAGGTGTGACCTAAAAATAAGTCCGGATAGTCATAGTCAACATTGACATTTTGTGACCTATTGATTTTGTAATTTGTGACTTTGAAAATAGTTTTAAAGTGAAAATTTTGTTAATGTGACTTATTATTTTGATAATTTGTAATCCTGACATTATTTGTGACCTAAATGATTTATGTTTTGTGACTTGAAATTATTGTAACCTTAATATATGTAATAAATAAAACATTTTAAATTACTTAATTTAATTAAATAATTTTAATTACAACCTGATTTTTGAAATTATACAAGTTTCATCCCACTTTTGAAATTTGTATTTATAATTACCTTATTTATGTATTTTTCCCGTAGGAAAATGACACAAAGGGAAAAATACGTAACTACAAACCTACAACTATCACTTAAAGGTAACAAACTTAAAATTTCTTTTTGAAAATGAGTTGTTAATAATAATAAATAAATATTATATTATATAAAAATAATTATCTATTATATTGGTAATCTTACTTAATATTAAAGGAGGAGAATCTCCCTCCAATTTGACACAACTTTTTATGATTTTTTTTTTATACAATATTATATATTATATATTTCATTTATTTTCACACTCAACTTTTATTGCTTTCACACTCCAAAGACTAAAACTCAATTTTTATTGTGTTCACACTGCTAGTTTCACTTAAATTTTTTTATGGAGATTTTTTTTTACTTATTTATATTTGATTATTTGTGTTTAAACCTATTTTCATAAAAAAAAATTTATCTTTTAATGTTTTGAATTTTGCAAATAAGTATTTGTGTGCAGTCATATAAATTCAATGCAAAATTTTCAGTTCAAAATTATATCGAAGTTGTATCACGCATCTAATACTAAATAAATCTTATTGTATAAAACTTTTTATAAATAATCTTATTTTTTTAGTTATTTAGTACATTTAAAAATTTGAACTCCTTTGTATTGCGTTCTATTAACTTAATTAGTATTTTTATAGAAAGTTACATTTAATACGTAAATAATTTTTTTTCAATAATTGTGATATTTTATTGGTATCAATCTTATGGATGAATAATTTTGTTCTGTCATACAAATCTAATATCGAATTTTCATTTATATTTATATCGAATATTTAATCAATTTGTATTAAATTTTATTTTAAATAATCATACTTTTAATTCAATATTTATGATTTTTAAATTTTTACAACAATAACTAAAATGTCTCCAAATTTACTTAACTGATAATTGAGATGATCAATATTATATTATAATTTTCATCAAAAAACAATTACGTTGTAGTAAAATTGCAAAATTTATAATACCATAAATTTGATGCATCTTTGTCAATCACAATTTTAGTTTTTTTTTTTTTTATGATTATCGAATTCGTTTCTTATACGTGTTATTTTTCATTGTCAATGATCAAAACAATAAATCTTATCTTTTATAGCATGATCTATATTATTAACTTTTTCATCTATTGTTTGATTGTTCAGAATACATGAACATTGGAGATCCTACATTTAAATATTTATTTTGCAAAACAAATTTTTGGTGCGAGGAGAGAGTGAATAAGCATTATAAAACATGTCGTAATTCGAAGTTCTCATTTTGTTGTGGGGTGAACACGATTTTTAATAATATTTCAAACCAAACCATTTAAAACGATTTGGAATTTTTCCAAGCCAAACTAAACTATTTCATTTTTTAAACAAAATAAAATCAAACTTGTAACGCCCCGAGTTCCGAGGAGCGCGGGAACGTCACTTTTCTAAATTCTTGAATAAACTTTGTTGCGGAAAAATGATTAAATATTAAATATCGCATTTATCGAATAAAAGTTTAGCGATAATTCAAATGAAATAAGTATTTTCGTACAAATTTGTAAAAATGACAATTCTTGATAAAATGAAATAATCATTTCAAAGTTCACGATTTTTTAAAAAAAATATCAATTTGTAATTTGCCGTCATTGCCCATCACTCGCCATCGTCTCCGAAATCTGCAAAAGTTGTTAAAATAACGGGTTGAGCATTTCAAAAATGAAATACTCAGTAGACTCATCGCCAATAATTAATCTACAAGATAATTGAACAAGAAATTATGCAAATAATGTAGTGACATTCTTTTCTTATTCATAGGCATCACATAGTGAACGCAAATGAACACATTCTTTTCTTTTCTTGGCTAGCAGATAAGTTATGCCCAGCATAACGTAATTCTTTATCTCAAAAGAGATATTCTTTTCTCATGCAATTAAGCATAAAAATCACACAAATCCACATAACACATGCAATTATAATATAAATCAATTAGTGGGGCGAGTCTACCTCAAATTCGACGAGTGCAAAGTTGAGCGGGAAATGATGTAAATCCTTTAAATCTCCGTACGCTTCGTCTAGCCCATAAGTTACATTAGTCTTTTGAAATTTATAGTTTAAAATGATAATTTACAATTTGAGGATTGAAATTGATGATTTGAAAGTTGAGGGACTAGAATGAATATTTTTGAAAGTTCAGGAACTAAAATGAATACTTTGAAAGTTGAGGGACTAAAATGTAAATTTTCAAAAGCTGAGTTGAAGCTCAAAACGAATATTAAACTATAGGGCTGAAATAATTGATTTTTAAAATGAAGGGCTGATTAAAACTCATTTAAAAACTTAAGGGCTGAAATTAAAAGATTTAAAGCTGAAAGGACTGAAATAAAACATTTTCAAACTTGAGGACTGATTTGCAAATTCCGATAAATCAAAACAAAACTTAAAATCAGATTTCACTCTCTCTCTCTCTCTCTCTCTCTACCATTTCGCGACCCGAGTAGTAAGACAGAGAGAGAGAGAGTCGAGGGCGGAAGAACAGAGAGGAAGAGGAAGTGTGATATCCTTCACAATTTCCGGCGCTACACCCGGCGATTAGCTAGCGGTACGCCGTCGCAGGGTAGCGGCAAGAAGCGGTCAGAGAGTGGTTAAGGTTTTTGAGCGGATTGAGTGCGATTTTTGTGTGCGATCCGAGGCAGAAAATTGGGGTTTTCCGGTTAGAATTCGGCGTTTGAGGTAGGTAATTGATCTATTATTAGGTTTATGTCTTATTCTTGAATTTTGGCTTTGATTTGGGGAGAAAATGGCTTGGATTGAAGGCGCGCAGTAGGTGGGTTTTGATGATGTCGAGTGGTGGTTGCGGTTCCGGTGGTGGTGACTGGTTGCGGGTGGTGTGGTGGCGACTGTGGTGGTTCGATATACGAATTTGGGTTGAGCAGTGGACTAAAAATGGAGGTTCGATGGTGGAGATGGAGGTGACGAGTGCGGGCGTGTCTCTGCGGATTCATGGCAGTGACTTTGGTTGTGACATTGGCTTCGGTTGGGTGATGAATTGATGATGTTAGTGTGAGATTTGGGTGGTTCCATTTTCGACTGTGTGGTGGTATTGTGGTGGTTCTTGGTTGGTGCAGACGGTGGTGGAGTTCATTAAATTGGGCTGTTGGAGAACTGGGCAGATTGTGGTTACTGAAATTGCAGTTCATAGATGGTCGGATGATGATGGTGGTGTTCGAACGGTTTGGGTTGGTTTGGAGTCTGCGTGACGGAGTGTTGAGGTCTAGGCGGCGGTGTGATTGTGAAACTGGGCTCGATGGTGTTCGATTGCAGTTGGATGGATGGAGACTTGGCAGCTTGGTGGCGGCATTATGGCAGTGGGCAGGGGCGGTTCTGAAGAGGTGAATGAAGGCAGTGATGGGTGGATGAATGAAACCGTGTGGTGATGTTGGGTTCGAAAATGGTGGCTGCAGTGTGAGGCTCTGGTATGTTGAAGGGGAAAGAGGTGAGGGATGCATTTAATAGTTGATTTAGGTGTTAAACATGGTAGATTAGGTTAAATATAGATTCATGGAAAATTGTGAGAATTTTGGAAGTGAATACGGTTTTGTAAGGAAATACTTGGAAAATAAGTTGTTGATTTAGTTGGGCCAAGAATGACTTATTGAGTTTTAAATGGGCTTGAGTGATTGGTAAAAATATTTGGGCTCGATAAATTGGATTGGATTAAAACAGTTGAAATCTGGACTTAATATAATTAATACTTGGACTTTGAAAATAAACTGTGATATTGAAATATATTTGATAGAAATTAAAATTTGACTAAGTATTTGAATAAATTAAATTTTCCACTTAACTGGCTAGACGAGCACGCGTTTAAAAATAAAATAACTAAATGATGGGCAAGGTCGAAGCGACACGTTTTTAAAAATATTTATTTGAATAAAATCACGAAAATTTCTCGGTCGCTACAACCTTCTCCACTTAAAATAATTTCGTCCTCGAAATTAAACTTACTTGATCTATGATATCTGGATATTCAACCAGAATTTCTTCTTCTTTCTCCAAACAATTTCGTCATTATTATATCTACCCCCACTGGACTTTGACTATAGGAATCTCTTTGTTTCTTAAGACATGGACTTTTCTCTCTACTATGCACATAGGTGCCTCTTTTTTTAAGTCAAATATTTCTGAACTAAAATAAACTAATAATTCACCATGTGATTTGAATCATGAACATACTTTCTCAATAGGTAAACATGAAAGACTTTGTGAACAGCTGTAAATTCTGGTGGCGAAGTCAAATATGGAGCAAAAATAATCATCCTCACTTATACTTGAGAGACTTTGTTTCTACTTTCAATTTCTCAATAGGTAAACATGAAAGACTTTGTGTGCACCGAACATTTTTTCTTCAAATATGGAGCAAAAATAATCATCCTCACTTATACTTGAAAGTAGAAACAAGGTTATGTATTTATGGAAGCAATGTCTGGATGTAATGTCATCTTTAACGTGAAATAGATGGAAAGGATTTTTGGCTACGAAAGGGACTTGTGAATATGGAGGAATTTGTGGATATGAAGGGATTTGTGAAGGGAAGAGAAGTTGATAAGGTTAGTTTCAAAGGATCAGATTTTTATTTGACATTGACCTTCATCGTTTCTTAAGTATAAACCACCAACAATCCACAATCCGTGTAATGATGCCCAATGGAAGTAGCAATATCAAACAAGGGCAATATAAGAAAACTACCAATCACTCAACTCTCATGATGAATAAATAAAATTACTTAAACTTGAGAGAGCTCTAGTTGTATGTGTTGACTATCCATCTTACCACAAGGCTTAAATTCGTGCATAAAATTTTTTTTAGGAGGGAGGTCTTTACAAAATAACAAAGATATAATTCAAGACTCAAGATGTACTCAGTTTTAATGCTCAACTATCACAGAAGAATTAATGCAAAACAAGTACATTTGAGTCACTCTCCCCCCAACTAAAATCAGGCATTGTCCTCAATGACTCAAAGAAAAGAAAAATGAACAGTGATTAATAGACACGACTCAAAATTAAATCAAGCTAAGGAGAAGAGTGTACCTGAGAGGAGGCTTATGCACATGAGCAATTATTCAAGAATGAAAAACAAAAAATGAAGAAAAGAATAAAACTGCAAAAAGAAAAGAAAATGTATACATAATAATAAATGTTAGTTCCAAGAAAATCAGCTGCTGGAAGCAGGGTCCAGCAGAGGTAGTTCATTAATAACAACAGAAAAATTATCCAAAAATGGTTTCAAACGTTGTCCATTAACTTTAAAAACAGTACCAGTTTTTGGATCCAAGATTTCAACTGCTCCATAAGGGTAAACAGTTTGCACAATGTAAGGACCAATCCATTTAGTTCTCAACTTACCAGGAAATAGATGAAGTTTAGAGTCATATAGCAATACTTTTTGAGAAGGGAAAAATGATTTTCTAAAAATTTTCTTATCATGAAAAACTTTCATTTTCTCTTTTGAAATTTTTGCATTCTCATATGCGTCCAAACGCAATTCATCTAACTCATTCAATTTCAGTTTCCTAAATTCACCAGCTTGATCAAAATCAAAGTTGAGTGTCTTAATTGCCCAATAAGCTTTGTGTTCAATTTCAACCGGCAAATGACAAGGTTTTCCAAATACAATTCTATATGGAGACATTCCAAGAACAGTTTTAAAAGCAGTCCTATAGGCCCATAAAGCATCATCCAATTTTATAGCCCAGTCTTTTCTATTTGGATTAACTGTTTTTGTCAAAATGCCTTTAATTTCCCGGTTGGCTAGCTCAGTTTGACCATTAGTTTGAGGGTGATAGGGAGTGGAAATCTTATGCCTAATGCCATAGTTCTTTAACAAAGTTTCAAAAGGTTTATTACAAAAATGTGTTCCTCTATCGCTAATTATGGCTTTAGGCATACCAAACCTAGAAAAAATATGTTCTTTCAAAAATTTGAGCACAACTTAATGGTCATTTGTTCTACATGGAATAGCCTCTACCCATTTTGACACATAATCAACAGCAACCAATATATATAAATATCCAAAAGAAGGGGGAAAAGGACCCATAAAGTCTAATCCCCAACAATCAAAAATTTCAAGAACAAGGATTGGAGCTAATGGCATCATATTCCTATGGCTGATACTACCAAGTTTCTGACATGCTTCACAATTTTTACAAAAGGTATGAGCATCCTTAAATAAACTAGGCCAATAGAACCCACATTGAAGTACCTTAGCAGATGTTTTCTGCGAAGAGAAATGGCCTCCGCAAGCATGAGAATGACAGAAAGTAAGAACTTGTTGTACCTCATCATCAGGAACACATCTTCGGATAATTTGATCAGCACAATATTTGAATAAGTATGGGTCATCGTAGAAGAAGTTCCTTGCGATAGCTTTCATCCTCATTTTGTCTTGGACACTCTAATTTGAGGGCATATGACCTGTAACAAGATAATTAACTAAGTCAGCGAACCATGGAACAATGTTCAAGCTAAATAGATGTTCATCGGGAAATGAATCATTTAAAGGGTGAGAAACTGTTGAATTATCAGAATTTAATCTGGATAAATGATCAGCGACAACATTTTCCACCCCTTTTTTATCCTTAATTGTAATGTCAAATTCCTGCAATAACAAAATCCATCGAATGAGTCTAGGTTTAGCATCTTTCTTTGTGAACAAATATTTAAGAGCAGAATGATCAGTAAATATGGTAACAGGGGTCCCAATAAGATAAGTTCGAAATTTTTCCAGTGCAAAAACTATAGCTAGCAGCTCTTTTTCAGTAGTTGTGTAATTTAATTGAGCTTGATTCAAAGTTCTGCTAGCATAGTAGATTACATAAGGTTCCTTACCTTTCCTCTGGACAAGCACTGCCCCTACGGCTATATCACTTGCATCACACATTAATTCAAAAGGTAGAGACCAATTAGGTGATCTAACTATGGGTGCAGTGGTGAGTGCCTTTTTTAAATGTTCAAAAGTTGTAGTGCATTCATTAGTCCAAACAAATTTTGTATCATGCATCAAAAGTGTAGTTAAAGGTTTTGCTATAATACTAAAATCTTTTATGAATCTCCTATAAAAACCTGCATGACCTAAAAATGATCGAACGTCTTTTACACTTGAAGGAATAGGCAACCTAGAAATTGAATCTACTTTTGCCTTATCTACTTCCATGCCATTAGAAGAAATTATATGACCTGAAACAATTCCTTGTGTTACCATGAAATGACATTTCTCCCAATTAAGGAGAAGTTGCTTATCTTCACACCTGCATAAAACAGCTTTCAAATTTGTTAGGCAATCATCAAATGAATTACCATACACAGAGAAATCGTCCATAAAAACTTCCAAAATGTTTTCTATCATGTCACTGAATATGCTAAGCATGCATCTTTGAAAGGTTGCTGGGGCATTACAAAGACCAAAAGGCATTCTTTTAAAAGCAAACGTCCCAAAAGGGAAAGTAAAAGTAGTTTTTTCTTGGTCTTCTAATGCTATTTCAATTTGATGATAGCCTGAAAAACCATCCAAGAAACAATAAAATGAATGTCCAGCAACTCTTTCTAGCACTTGATCTAAAAATGGTAAAGGGAAATGGTCTTTTCTGGTCATGGAATTCAATTTCCTATAATCTATGCACATTCTCCAACTAGTGGGTACTCTTTTAGTTATCATTTCTCCCTGTTCATTTTCAACAACAGTAACCCCGGTTTTCTTAGGTACTACGTGAGTAGGACTTACCCACTTGCTGTCTGCAATAGGATAAATAATACCTGCATCAAGTAATTTTAAAACTTCATTTTTAACAACTTTTTTCATGTTAGGGTTTAGCCTTCTTTGAGATTCCCTTGAAGGATTAGCATTTTCTTCTAGAAAAATTCTATGAGTGCACACTAAAGGACTAATTCCCTTAATATCTGCTATAGTCCAACCTATTGCAGATCTATGATCATTCAACACTTTCAACAACAAATTTTCCTGATCACAAGTAAGAGTAGAAGAGATTACCACAGGGTATGATTCATTAGGTCCCAAGAATGCATACTTTAGTTCCGATGGAAGAGGTTTAAGCTCTAGAGTTGGCATCTTTTCTGCTGATGTTTGCATGGGTGTCTGGCTAACATTTAGAGGCTCAATGTTTGGCTGCCAAGCTCTTACAGCTGCTGTTGTGACACCTTTTGAAGGGTCTTGAATGCCGTCCAATTCGAGATTCTGCTCAAGTTGCTTATCAGGATCTTCTAGCTCCATTAGCAGCTCTTCCAACATATTAACTTCCTGCACTTCATCGAAATCTTTTGGTTGTCTACAAGCATTGAATATGTTAAGTTCCAAAGACATATTGCCAAAAGTCAACTTTAAAATACCACTCCTACAATTTATTAAAGCATTTGAAGTTGCAAGAAATGGTCTACCAAGAATAACAGGGATTTGAGGAGAAGTTTTAGGTGTATTTTGAACATCAATAACAACAAAATCAACTGGATAGTAGAATTTATCAACTTGAACCAAAACATCCTCAATTATCCCTCTAGGCATCTTAATAGATCTATCTGCTAATTGTAAAATCATGGGGGTAGGTTTAAGTTCACCTAGACCAAGTTGTGTATATACGCTAAAGGGCAAAAGATTCACACTCGAACCTAAATCTAGCAATGCATGACCAATACGAGTGGTTCCTATCATACAAGCAATGGTTGGAGAACCAGGATCTTTAAATTTTTGAGGAGTTTGACATTGTATGATAGAACTCACTTGTTCAGTTAAAAATGCCTTATTCTTAACAGCTAGCTTCCTTTTCACTGTACACAAATCCTTAAGAAATTTAGCATAGGCAGGGACTTGTTGAATTGCATCTAACAGAGGAATATTTACCCTAACTTGCTTAAAAATTTCATGAATTTCTGTTTGATTTTTGGTCTTATTACCAGGTTGTAATCTTTGAGGAAAAGGGGCAGGGGGTGCACCTACTATTTGCTTAGGTGGTTCCTGAACATCAGGTAAAGATTTTAATATAGTATCATCGACAGGAGGTTTAGCTTGCTTACCCACCAAGTTCTCTTGAGGTTCAGGAACTTGGATTTGCTTACCACTTCTCAAGGTAGTTACTGCTTTCACATGTCTCAGATTGGGTTCATCGACCCCATTGTATTGAGTTTGAGGGTTTGGCATTGGTTGAGCTGGAAACTTACCTTTTTCTTGTGCACTTGCCTGAGTAGTCAGCTTTGTAAGCTGAGATCGGATATCATTAATGGCCTGCGAGTTTTGATTGTTGATGGCAGCTTGGCTTTGCATGAATTGTTGGATTTGGTCTTCTAGACTTCTCTTCTGCGATGGCATATAAGGTGTTAGTTGTGAAAGTCCAGCATTGTTGCCAGCATTATTTTTTCCTCCTTGGTCATTCCTCCAACTGAAATTTGGATGATTTCTCCAACCTGGATTATAAGTACTCGAATATGGATTAGCATAAGGTTTGGAAATCATATTAACAGCAACAGATTGATCAAAATACATCTCTTTTAGTTGGGGAAGTGCAGGACAATCAGAGGTTAAATGCTGTGCATCATCACAAATTGAACATTTTTCTAAAATAGTGGAAGAGGAATTGACTTCATTCACTTTTTGAGTTTCCAAATTTTCAAGTTTTCGAGTGATGACAGCCAATCGGGCATTTATGTCATCATCTGCTCTAAGTGAATGAATTCCATTTCCAGATGCAATTTTTGGAAATTCAGTTTTTATTGTAACACTTCTATCAAACTCATCAATGCTATCCCAAGATTGGGCATTTTCAGCTAAATCATCAAAAAATGTAAAAACTTCATTTGGGTCTTTTGCAAAGAAATCACCATTACTCATGGTTTGCACAAATTGTCTCATTTCTGGTCTGAGCCCTTCATAAAAAAATTTCGTTAACATCCATTTTTCATAACCATGATGGGGGCAAGATAACAACAAATCTTTGAATCTTTCCCAACTAGTGTAAAAATTTTCATTATTCTTTTGGGAGAAATTCATAATTTGTCTTTGAATAGCGGTGGTTCTTTGTGGTGGAAAAAACTTTTTAATGAACTCTTTCCGCATATTTGCCCAGTTTGTAATTGAACTAGGCCTCAAAGAGTTAAGCTACGACTTAGCTTTATCCTTTAGTGAAAAAGGGAAAAGCTTGAGTCGAATGACTTCCTCAGTGCAATTTCGTTCAAGAAAAGTAAAACAAACCCCTTCAAATTCCTGGATGTGGTGATATGGACTCTCTGATGGCATCCCATGGAAGCGTGGTAGATGATCAATCATTCCCGGTTTGAAGTTGAAGACCGCTGCATTTGCAGGCGTCACTATGCATGACGGAGTGCTTGTCATCGTTGGAAAAATGTAGTCTCTAAGACTTCGAACGACTGGCGCCTTATTTGGATCTGCAATATTTTCCATTACTACCTGCTGATTTTCAAGAATTAAAAATTGGTTAGTAGGTTCCGATCTTACTAATCGCTTAGAATTATCTCGAAACCAAACGGACATAAACAAAGAATAATATCAAGAATAATAGTCGAACAAAAAAAATAATAAAAAAATAAGAAGAATTCAGCAAAAATCAATTAACACCAAAATAATCCCCGGCAACGGCGCCAAAAACTTGACTCGATGTTAAATCTACCCTCCAAGTATAAAGGGGTCAAGTTATAGCCTAGCAATAATCCAGGGTCATTCTTCCTAGGGATTTTATTGGTATCGTAATATTCGCTAAATTCGAGTCTTAAACTATGATTTCGAAATTACTTAAATGATAAAAAAATATAATTAAATTGCAATGAACGAGAAATTTGAGTTGAGTTATTCTTTCGCTATCAATTGAGTTTTGCAAATAAAATTAGTGTGAATTTCTTGAAATCGATAAGATTTAAACATATTCGTACGAAAATTAGTCAATTTATTCTACGGCATTTAGTCGAGCATTTTGTGTGCATATTTAATGCATACCACATCAACGACATCAATCGAAGTAAAATAATTTGAAAACTTAAAACAATTTGTAAACGCTTATCAATAACAAGAATTCATTCCTGACGAATTAAAGCACACCCATTAAAGCTAAGAATAACTCCCCTCAAATATAACTTAGCCGGACTTCATTAAACTAACCGAAATACAATTCAAATAAACACTAACCATTACTCAAACAAAATTCAAATTTGAAAATAAAATTTCACTAACTAAAACATATCTAAAATCAAACTAGCATCAATAATCTAAATGTATGTGGACTAACAATCAAAATATTTGAGAATCTAAACAAAACGCAATAAGTCAAACTAGAACGAATAACCAAAACAGAGGCTACTGCGAGGGAGCTGCTGGCAAGAGGCTGCTGCTGGCAAGACTGTTGCTGCGCGGGAGCTGCTGGTAAGACTTCTGCTGTTGAGGTTGAGTGCGGCTGTGAGATGAAAAGAGGCTGAAGATGGGAAGTGGAAGTGGAGTGAAGTTGATGGAATGGCGTGAGAGGATGATGAAGGAGAGCTGCTGAGTTCGGTAGAAGATAGAGCTTTGGGGCTGCAGGAAGAAGAAGAAGACAGATAGAGAATGCGTGAGGGGGAGGTCTGGTGGTGTATGCGCAGAGAGGTAGAAGACAGAGAATGTGAGGGAGGAACTGGGGATGTGCAGTGGATTGGTGAAGTGCGGCTGGTTTTTTTTTTTTTTTGAAGGTAGATGAGATAGATAGCAGAGAAGGAGACAAGGTTGGTGCGGCTGTGTAGAGAGAGGACAGAGGTTCGGTTGGGGCTGTTGGAAGAAGGAGACTGCTGAATGGATTCAAGGTGAGAGAGACGTGAGGTAGAGGGAAATCCGAGGGAAGTTGTGTGTCTATTTGGTGAGAAAGAGAGGTGGCTCTTGCTGTTGAGACCGACAGAAAAAAAAAACGGGATGGTGAGTTGTAGGTTTTTGGTTGGCATGAGAGAATGAAGTGGGCTAGAGAGTTGATTTTTGGGCTTTTTCAGGTTAATCAAGCTAGGGGTTTTTGAGATAAAATTATCCAAAATGTATCTGCAAATAAATAAATGAAATTATTAGCAATTAAAATTAATTTAGAGTTAAAGAAATAAAATTAAATCTTTTATAAGTTTTACTCTAAATGACAAAATTTATATCCCAAAATTGTATTTTTCATTTATTTACCTATCCAAAATACGTAAAATTGGACACTAATCAACATAGATATCATCATTGCGCCACATGGTGGACCTTTGCAACAGATAAGTGAGGACACAAGTTCTTTTTGAGAAATATTGATCATACACAGGGATTGAGTAATGGAACAAGGTTGATAGTTACAAAACTTGGTGACCATGTTCTAGAAGGTCAAATTTTTTCTGGCATCAATGCAAGACACAAGTTCTTTATTCCAATGTTATCGTTGAACCCTTCTGATTCTAGGATACTTATTAGATTTTAAAGAAGACAATTTCTATTGATGGTGTCATATGCCACGACTATCAATAAGAGTCAGGGACGATCATTCTTGCATGTGGAACTTCTTCTTAAACGGCTGGTGCTTACACATGGATAACTTTATGTTGCGATTTCTAGGGTGACAAATCGTTCCAGATTAAAGATATTGACTTGTGATAAAAAAGGAAGAACAACAAAATCAACAAACAACGTTGTGTACAAAGAAGTATTCCAGAATTTGTAGTCATATGAAATCAATAAATGATGATATTATCTCTTATTTGCGAAATTTATTTATTTTATGAAAAGGATTTATCTAATTTCATATTGAATTATCTTTATCCAAACTTTTCTTTCCGTGCATCGCACGGGTGATTAACTAGTTATTATAAACTATAGAGAAAAAGAGAAAAAAAGTAGAGACACCAATAAACTTGTTTGTTTTATTATAAACCAGAGCCCCATACATATATATATGTATGTGTATATGTGTGTGTGTACAGGGGTACAATTGTCATTCTCAATTATAAGATAATATTTACAACACTCCCTCTTGAACGACATAGTACAAAACATCTGCCTCATTAAAACTGATAAGCGTATTTTATACACTTATTTTTATGTCTAAATTAGGATTAATTATTGTCGTGTGGGAATATTTTCTATTTAATTTATGTTTATTTGTTTACTTTTCAGAAAATGTCCCAATTGAAGAAGAATGAAGCAATTAATGGAAAAATGACACGATTGGATGTTAATTGGAGCTAAATTGGACAAGTGAGGAGTTTGTGACAACAACCGGGAAACATGCTTGGTGCCAAAGTGACTAAATTAGAGGTTGGAGGACCTAATTGAATGAATTAAGAGCTTGAATGGTCAAACCGAGAAGAAGATAAAGTTTGGGGACTAAATTGCAACAATTGAAAGTTGAGGACTGAAGGTGCAATTAAAAGTCAGGGACTAACTTGCACAACTGGAAGAAAGATGAAGTCGCGATCGCTGGTTACACACCAAGCGATCGCGAGATGGTTGTAAATTATAACCCGAGAGTTTTTGGGTCTTCCACACGATCGCCGGCCATAAGCCTGAGCGATCGCTCGCTTGTCCGACTGGGCCGCAGATCAGATTTTTCTCGCGATTTTTGACAGGCTTTGGGCTTTTTGACCTAGGTTTTCTCCAAAACCTATATATACAACATAAGAGGCACGAAATTCAGACCTTTGCCTCTCCATAGAACGAGTCACGATAGAGAATTCAACATCAAATTCTTGGAGAATCAAGCATTGCAAAGGCGCGTGAATTGAAGATAACTGAAGAATCAAAACTTGGTGCAAGATTTCCATTCTTTATATTATCTTTAATGAACGTTAATTTTTATTGTTTTTGTTATTTATTGATGATGTGTAACTAAATTCTATGTTGGGATGAACGATGTAGCCTAGTCAGATTATTTTAATTCCAAATTCCGTTGTTTTAATGTTTTGTTGCATGTATTGATTTATTATTACTCTTAATGCTTGAATTGCTTGATCACCAATTCATGATTTATTGAGTTATTTTCATAATCCGAGAGGTGAGTTAATAATTTAGAACGTGGTAATAAATCCAGTAATTGAACAAGAGATAGAGATATACTCGTGTTATTATTGCAGTCGTGTGTAAATTCTTGTGTGTTATGCATCTAGATAAGGAATATTCGGACCCTCTATAGAGATACATGGTTGACTTATTTAGGTAGAATTGATTTAAACTCGAGAGAGGAATTTCAATTTAAATTAGTGAATTCGACCGAATGCATAATTAGGAAATAAAACTTGAATTGGAGTTAATATAATTGGCTAGGTGAAATCGGGATTCCCAACTACTTTACAATCGTATTTAAAAACAAAAGCAATTTCGCAATTTTATTTCTTTAGTTTAATTCTTTAGTTGTAGTTAACAATCTCAAACAAATTCGCCCGTTCAAATAGAGTTAGGAACTGACACATTTCGGTACTTAATAGCAGTCCTCGTGGGACGATAATCCGGACTCTTAGGTCCACTTTATTACTTCTCACGACCCGTGCACTTGCGGGGATATCTCGCATTGCGAGATATCAGGTGAACAAGTTTTTGGCGCCGTTGTCGGGGACTGTTTTTATATTAATATCGATACTCATTAGTTCTTATTTTACTTTGAACTTTATTTTGCTTATTTTTATTTTTATTTTTATATTGTTTTTCAGTTTTTGCTTTTAATTTTTGTTTTCTTTAATTTATGTTAAGAAGGACTAAGTCATTTGATTTGCTTCCTTTTGATACAGAAATTGAACGCACTTTTCGACAGAGGCGTAGACAACAGTTGGAAGCGAATCAACAAACAGACTTAGCCATGGCAGATGATAGAATTCAAGATAATCAGGGAAATCAAAAAATCTGCCAGCAGCTGTAAATGGACAGCAACAAAATCATGGAATGCGTGTTTTGCGAGACTACATGATTCCTCCTGTGGGGAACATTGGAACATGCATAGTACCTCCTGCAATCCAAGCTAACAATTTTTAGATCAAAACCTCTTTGATCTCACTGATCCAAAACTCATGTGTTTTCCATGGATTGCCGACTGAAGATCCTCATGCACATCTTCAATCCTTTTTGGAATTGTGTGAAATGCAGCGCATGAATGGAGTTTCAGATGATGCTGTGAAATTGAAGTTATTTTCATTCTCTTTGGAGGACAAAGCTAAAGCTTGGTTCTACACTTTGCTCCTACATACGATCACCACTTTTGAAATCATGAGTCAGAAATTTGTAGATAAATTTTTCCCACCTGGCCGCATGTCAAAGCTAAGGCGTGAGATTTTATCATTCTGTCAACAGCCTAGGGAATCAATTTTTGAGGCTTGGGAAAGGTTCAACGAGATCATCAGACAGTGTCCTTCACATGGAATCGCTGATTGGATACTAGTTCAAACATTCTACAACGGGCTGACAAATGAAAACAAGAAGTACGCCGACTCAGCAATTGGAGGATCAGTAATGGATATGACATATGAAGAAGCTTCTGAGATTTTTGAGAAGATGGCTGCGAACAGTTACCAGTGGTACTCAGATAGATTTACACCAAAGTCTGGAGGAATTGTTGCAGTTAATGAGATTACAGCATTAAATGCTAAGCTGGATGCTTTAACGAAGAAAATTGACAGTATGGGTGTGCAGCCAGTAAATTCAGTTCATACAACTTTGTGTGATTTTTGTTTCGAAAATCACGCGATAAATTTCTGCTCACTTCAACAAAATCAATCAAACCCAGAACAGGTCAACTTCGTAGGAAACAGGCAGCAGGGTGGTCCTTATTCACAAACTTACAACTCAAAATGGAAGAATCACCCAAATTTTTCATGGTCTTACAATCAGAATGTTCAGCGGCCGCCTGGATTTCAGCAACAGCAACAATCTCAGAAAAACATATCCGAGAACATAGAAGAGTTAATTCAGCTGGTCAAGAGTCAGAATGGTGAGATAATGAATCAAGCTGTTGAAATAAAAAATTTGAAGAAACAAATGGGAGAGCTGGCAGCTAGCAGCTCAACAAGACAGTCAGAACAGTTACCAAGCAACACTGAAATGAACCCTCGTGAGCATGTTAATGTAATAACAATGAGGAGAGGGGTTCATTTATCCGAAGTGACTACAGAGGAATATGAAAAGCAGAAGAACCAGAAGAAAAATGTGGTGGAAGAACAGAAAAGCAACTTCAGAAACTCAAGAAAAAGTGGAAGAAGAAGTTTGAGTTCGACCTCCAGTAAAGGCATATGTACCCCCAGTTCCTTATCCACAAAGATTGATAAAGCATCAGTTAGAGCAGCAGTTTGGAAAATTCTTGGAGATATTCAAGATACTGCACATAAATATCCCATTTGCAGAAGCTCTAGCTCAAATGCCCCTCTACTTAAAGTTTATGAAGGAGATGTTGTCAAACAAAAGGAAGTTGGATGATTTTGAGACAGTAGCACTGGGTGAGGAGTGCAGCGCCATACTTCAAAAGAAATTACCACAAAAATTGACCGATCCACGGAGTTTCTCTATCCCTTGCACTATTGGTAATTTAACTTTTGAAAATGTATTGTGTGACTTAGGGGCTAGTGTTAACCTAATGCCTTTGTCTGTATACAGGAAACTTGGTTTGAGGGAGCCTAAACCAACAAATATCATACTAAAGCTTGCTAACAGGTCTATACAGTATCCATATGGGATAGTGGAGAACGTGATTGTGAAAGTGGACAAGTTCTTCTTTCCAGTTGACTTTGTGATCCTTGATATGGAGGAGGACTCTCAGTTGCCCCTGATATTTGGAAGACCATTTCTTGCTACAGGGCGAGCTCTCATAGACATCGAAAAAGGGGAAATCATTTTTCGAGTCGAGCATGAACAAGTCAGTTTCAGCATCAAGCCAAGACAGGATCTCGAATATCTAAAGGAAAGTTGCTTCAAGGTGGAAGGAGTAATTCAGAAACCAGAAGAAAACGAGAAGCAAGGGATTAAGTTCGAGGAGGATCTAAGCACAAAATATGAGTTCGTAAAGGAAAAAGATGGATGGAGGGACAAAAAGGAAGAAAAGCCGAACATCCCTCAACAATTGGCTAAAAGTGAGGCTTTGGAATTCAAGAAAGTGAGAAAACGAATGGAGATATGCAAGGCAGGGAATTGCAAGAAATGCAAAGCCTCAAAAGGATCATTCAAGCCTCCATGATAAATAAGTGCAAAAAGTCGAGCTTTAGACTTAAAACGGAGCGCTTGTGGGAGGCAACCCGACCTTTCTTCCCTTTTATTTATTACGCTTTCATAATTTATTTATTTGCTGAATTTTAGATATATGCATGGTAGGAAAATTGTTTGGGTGTTTTGCATGTTCATGTTAAGGACACTTTTGCATATTAGTCTATTATTGCATATTTAGTAATGTTTTTGATTTTGCATGTTTACATTAGGCTAGGTTTCTATCGTCATTCCAAACTCACACACACTAGTTTGAATCATGAAGTTAATGTTTGGAAAATCATTGCATCAATCATGAAGTGATTAGGGGGATAAAAACGATTTTGAAAATCAAAAATAGGAAAAACTTTCAGTACTGCCGTGTACTAAGCGATCGCGTGCCAATAGGCTATGGCGATCGCAACTTTGCATTAAAAAATTAACAGATTTTTAAACCTTGAACCACGCGATCGCTGGCACTCCAGCCAGGCGATCGCGTGGCTGTATCTGATACCAAGTTCGGCAGTTTAAGTGCTTCACTTAATTCTTTCAATTTCAAACAACATGAACTCATTTTCTCTCCCCCAATCACCTCATATTTGATCTTACATCTTGTGTGCATGTCATCAACACTTTGTTGCATCAATATCATTGCATACATGACTTCAAAATCCAATCAAAGGTCGTAATTCTTCACTTAAATCAATATTTACTCAAAATTTTGAAATTTTCTTTGAGATCTTGAATTTTGAAATTGTGAATGGTGAAGATTGGGCTTAAGTTAGATGTTGGAGAAAGTGATTTGTGGCTTAGTAGACAAAATTTTTGGGTCATTCACGCCTCCAAACCTATGTATACCCTTTGATTTTTGCAATGCACGTCATGTGTTTGATGAAATGCCACAAAGACATTCTAGTACTAATTTGAGACATCCTTCCGAGCATTTATCTTCATGATATGTTTCTCATTGATTATATGTGTGTAGTTCATGAATTAGTTCACTTCATTTCACAGAATTCATGAAAACAAATTTAGCACCATGGCAGCCTCAATGCAAGGCCACTGCAGGCCATTGCACCTGAAAATCCACTCACGTCACCAAATTTGCCATAGTTTTACATGACCCTATTGAGCTCCAAAAGACCTGAATTTTTAATATGTTGTAGACCATGCTGTGAACTTTAACATATCAAAATATGGCTCGAAAAAATTTGTGTTTTTCTAGGCTATATCAAGGCTTAAATATGTGTGGTCTACCATTGTTGAAAATTAAAAAATTTGCTTTAACCTTAGTTTGGGGGTGTGGCACTGAGCTTCCATTATTTCTTCTTGATGTTTATGACTTCTAATGTTACTTATCTCTTATTTGCAAGGTAAACATCAATCAAAACACCTCAAACCAAATCAGGAAAAGCAAGAAAATGGTCGATTCATCCAAGACAGTGCAACAGGAAGCTTCAAAGAAATACATCATCTAAACTTGGGAAGTTCTCGTTCTCTTTTCTTTGTCTTGTTTTATTTTGTTGAATCTTTGTGACAAACATTGAGGACAATTTTCATTTCAAGTTTGGGGGTGAAAATTCATTGCATTCTTCATTCATTTTATATTCATTCGATTCTTTAGGGGCTATTTATATTAAAAAAAAAAAAAAAATTGAAAACTTTGTTGACATGTTTATTGTCTAGGATATAGTATGAATCAATTTGTGTTTATGCTTGAAAAGTGGACAACATAAAGCATGAACTTATTTTGAACTAGTTATGTTTTGCTAGATTCATACTTATTGCGCACATAGCCAGTGTTGGATAATTGCTTGTGTGAGGGATGTTGTTTAATGCATGTGGGGCAAAGTTTTATGCAATTTGAACTTATGAATGACTCAAAAAGCCCTAAACTTAGATCGTTATACATCCCACCCCTAAATTAGAACCAATCATGCTAAAAGGCAAGTTTGGGGGTAAAATGGTTGGAATTTGTGTGTATTGACGGGTTGGAGGTCTGTGGTTCTTGGTTTTTCACTTTAGTCATTGCAGTTTGGTCAACTGGTATAAACCATTTCCAGCATAAAAACAGAAAAATGCTGAAGGTCTTATTCCGCTCTTCAAATGCCTTTTTGACTCGAGTAAGTAAGTCTGAGGGGTCTTTCAAACCTGGTGCCCTAAAGCCAACTGGCTTGGGAGTCATCGACCTAAAGCTCGCTACATGGGTCAATTAGAAAGCAAGTACGGGGAGTGGACTTACACATAAGACATTATAACATCTTTAACTTTTCTGTTTAAGCCTTTATGAATCGGGCAAGTACGTCTGAGGGGTTCTCTGAACCTGGTACCCTAAAGCCGTCTGGTTTGGGAGTTACCGATCTGAAAGCCCGCTACAGGGGTCATATAGAAATCCCGTATGAAAAGTTCTGCACAAAGATGGTAAAAGACAGAGACAATTAAAAGAAAAAGTCGTCCATAAAAAAAAAAAAAAAACTGCATGGTATAAGCTTTGTTGACTAAACTGTGGTGGTTGAGGTTGTAGAATTGGGGACTGCTTTCTTTTGATTAGTTGTGCATGCATATTTCTGATTTTGACTGCCTTGTGTGGAAAAAGCTAAGAATATTTTTAGAACCCACATAGATAAAAACCTGGGATGCGAGAGAAAAAGCAGAAAGTGGTGATCATCCATGAGCGTTGAAAGGAATTTTATTAGAAATCATAGATTGACCACATGGGATTCGGGCTGGATTATGCATAATGAGCCACACAGTGTTGAGTATATCTTTTGCATAAGTATGCCTTTGACATTGGCTATTCACACACACACTTGAAACTCTGGCAGGATATAACTAGAAAATATTTTGCATTGTTGTTCATGACGCTTGCTGAAGCTTAAATTGGTTTGGACTGTAGAGGCATATGGTAAACATGTTGACACAACAAAAATATTTGTTCTCTTATTTCTTTGATTTTTGTAGTTTAGTTTACATTGTTCGAGGACGAACAATAATTCTAGTTTGGGGGTATTTGATAAGCGTATTTTATACACTTATTTGTATGTCTAAATTAGGATTAATTATTGTCGTGTGGGAATATTTTCTATTTAATTTATGTTTATTTGTTTACTTTTCAGAAAATGTCCCAATTGAAGAAGAATGAAGCAATTAATGGAAAAATGACACGATTGGATGTTAATTGGAGCTAAATTGGACAAGTGAGGAGTTTGTGACAACAACTGGGAAACATGCTTGGTGCCAAAGTGACTAAATTAGAGGTTGGAGGACCTAATTGAATGAATTAAGAGCTTGAATGGTCAAACCGAGAAGAAGAAAAAAGTTTGGGGACTAAATTGCAACAATTGAAAGTTGAGGACTGAAGGTGCAATTAAAAGTCAGGGACTAACTTGCACAACCGGAAGAAAGATGAAGTCGCGATCGCTGGTTACACACCAAGCGATCGCGAGATGGTTGTAAATTATAACCCGAGAGTTTTTGGGTCTTCCACGCGATCGCCGGCCATAAGCCTGAGCGATCGCTCGCTTGTCTGACTGGGCCGCAGATCAGATTTTTCTCGCGATTTTTGACAGGCTTTGGGCTTTTTGACCTAGGTTTTCTCCAAAACCTATATATACAACATAAGAGACACGAAATTCAGACATTTGCCTCTCCATAGAACGAGTCACGATAGAGAATTCAACATCAAATTCTTGGAGAATCAAGCATTGCAAAGGCGCGTGAATTGAAGATAACTGAAGAATCAAAACTTGGTGCAAGATTTCCATTCTTTATATTATCTTTAATGAACGTTAATTTTTATTGTTTTTTGTTATTTATTGATGATGTGTAACTAAATTCTATGTTGGGATGAACGATGTAGCCTAGTCAGATTATTTTAATTCCAAATTCCGTTGTTTTAATGTTTTGTTGCATGTATTGATTTATTATTACTCTTAATGCTTGAATTGCTTGATCACCAATTCATGATTTATTGAGTTATTTCCATAATCCGAGAGGTGAGTTAATAATTTAGAACGTGGTAATAAATCCAGTAATTGAACAAGAGATAGAGATATACTCGTGTTATTATTGCGGTCGTGTGTGAATTCTTGTGTGTTATGCATCTAGATAAGGAATATTTGGACCCTCTGTAGAGATACATGGTTGACTTATTTAGGTAGAATTGATTTAAACTCGAGAGAGGAATTTCAATTTAAATTAGTGAATTCGACCGAATGCATAGTTAGGAAATAAAACTTGAATTGGAGTTAATATAATTGGCTAGGTGAAATCGGGATTCCCAACTACTTTACAATCGTATTTAAAAACAAAAGCAATTTCGCAATTTTATTTCTTTAGTTTAATTCTTTAGTTGTAGTTAACAATCTTAAACAAATTCGCCCGTTCAAATAGAGTTAGGATCTGACACATTTCGGTACTTAATAGCAGTCCTCGTGGGACGATAATCCGGACTCTTAGGTCCACTTTATTACTTCTCACAACCCGTGCACTTGTGGGGATATCTCGCATCGCGAGATATCAGGTGAACAAAAACCTTGTTTGATAAAAACCCAATGGGACAAAAATATCAAATGAAGAAAAAAGAATACAGTTATTCTTAGAGTAATAAGATGAATGCTGGCTCGTTAAAACCTCGCCAGGAAAACCTAATGGTACAAAATCTTGGCTAAGGAAAAAGAGTACAGCTACTTCCTCTAGTGTTGATCGCTGTAAATCATTGAGTCGATGTTTCCCAATCTTGAGAATTGGTTTCTTAAATGTAGATGTTGGTAGTGTTTTTGTAGATAAATCAGCTTCATTGTCACTTGAGTGAATTTGTTGAAAATTCTAGAGTATTTTGATGTTGCCTCGTTAAAATCTTATCAGAAAAATCCAGTGGGACAAAACCTGAACGAATGAAAAAGAGTACATCTACTCCCATTGATTCAATCTGTATTGAATCATCTATATAATTACTCCCCCTAATTCAATCTCTATTGAATCATCCATATATTGATCTCTTCAAGAGTCTCGTATAAGATAATATATCAATAGACATTAATAACAACTACCTCATTAAAACCATTGCAAGGAAAACCTCGTGGGACAATACCTCGGCTAAGGAAAAAAAGAGTGTAGCACATGTTAGCTCCCCCTCATGGGAACATTACAATTATTTGGATATTGCATATACTCATTTCAACTGTTAATCGGTGCAATATCTGTAGCGACCAAGAATTTTTACGCACTTAATGATTATTTTTAAACTATGAAACGTGCCGCTGTGATCTCACCCATTATTAAATCAAAGTTATGACGTGTCGTCTAGTCGAGTTGAGAAATATCAAGTTCAATTCGATTTTAAATAAAATTCCGAGTTTCTAAAATTATATCATTTTATTTAAAATATTCTTTTCAAAATCGTTTTAAATTCCAAATTTTATTAAGCTCATTTTATCAAATTCATTTTCGACTCAGTTGAATTCGCGTATTATTTCCTTGAGTTTCGTGTCTTGTGTACCAAAATCCCATAAGATTTCCACAATTTTCTAATCAACCCATACCTCCACCAACTCCCACTAACTTCAACCCATACTCTAACATTTGCCAACCCCCTCTTTATACATCACCACACCCCACAACTCTAATCCAACAACCCTAAGTTGTAATTCCATTTCCTCATCAACTCCACGACCAACCAAGTGCAAACAACCACCCACTCCACAACCACCACCAAATGCAGCCGGCCAAGACCAACCTCAAGCTGCCCATTTCACCATCACCACACGCAGACCACCGTGCAACCCGTCACAACCCGCTGGCAACCAACTCCACCGCCTCACAGCCACCACCTCCAAGTGCCTCATCACGATCTCAACCACCAAAAATGATGAACCGCCTCACAACACCACCACTGCAGCCACCGCCTGCGAACTCCATTCCACCCACTCACCACCATTTTGGACCACTACACAACCACAATACTCATCAACCGCCAACCATTCCCACAACCCCACCGCATCCGCCGCTAACCACCTCTCACCGCCACTTCCAAACTCAAATCAAAACCCAAAGTCCAGAAATAAGTTAACCCAACACTTACCTCATCCCTAGACTAGAACCCACATAGATAAAAAATTGGATATGTGAGAGAAAAGCAGAAAGTGGTGATCATCCATGAGCGTTGAAAGGAATTTTATTAGAAATCATAGATTGACCACATGGGATTCGGACTGGATTGTGCATAATGAGCCACACAGTATTGAGTATATCTTTTGCATGAGTATGCGTTTGACATTGGCTATTCACACACGCACTTAAAAATCTGGCAGATATAACTATAAATTATTTTGCATTGTTGTTCATAACTCTTGCTTAGAGCGTAAATTGAGTTGGACTATGGAGGCATATGGTAAGCACGTTGGCACAACAAAAATTTCATATATCTTGTCTATTTGATTTTGTAAGTCATTATCCATTGTTCGAGGACGAACAATAATTCAAGTTTGGGGGTATTTGATAGGTGTATTTTATACACTTGGGGATATGCCAAAATGAGAGTTTATTGTTTTGATTTGTGAATTTATTCTACCTAAAGTGCATTTAATTGTTATTATTTCAGATTTTAGTCAAAAAGAGGAACAAGAAAGCAATTACAGGAAATAAAGGTCAAAAGTAGGAAAATTGAAGAGAAACAAAAGTTCTGGGGTCAAATTGATCAAATCAATAGTTGGTGATACACTTCGCAAATAAAACTAGAGGACTGACTTGAAAGCCAAGAGAAAGATGGTGAATCGCGTAATAAAACTCCAGGTCGCGATCGCGACCTTCCCATGTCAGTGATCGCGACATGGCGATAAATTTGATGCAGAACTAAAAACAGGTTTGCCACGGGATCGCGGGCACCCAAACCACGCGATCGCGTGGGTGTCCGACTGGGCCTGTATTGGGCCTTTATGCGCGATTTGAATATAATACACTCGGGATTTTAACCTAGAAGGGAGGAGCGCGAGAGGCAAAAAAAGGGAGCACGATTTGCAGGGCTGAATATTGGAGAATTCTTGGAAATTCAACATCCAATTGACGTGGAGACTCAAGCACGGAAAAGCACGGGAATTTAGGAGCTTAACAAGGGAACTCGATTCTTGGTGCAAGACTTCTTTTCTTATTGTTGAATTCATAAATTCCAATATGTTTAATTTTGATTTTGATTGTTTTTATTATTCCTTCATTATGAGTAACTAATTTTAACGTTGGGAATCATGATGTAGCTTAGTCAATTACTTTAATTCCATGTTCCTTGTTTTAACGCCGTAATGCATGTGTTGGTTTGTTATTGTGTGTAATGCATGAATGAATTGGCCACTTATTCATGATTTTATGTGTTATTTCCATAATTCGAGAGGTGAGTTAATAACATAGATCTAGGTAATAAATCCATTAATTGAACGAGAGATAGAGTTATACTTTCGTGATTAGTGCGATCATGTGCGAGTTCTTGCATGTAATGCATTTAGATAAGGAATATTCGGACCCGCTGTAGAGATACATGGTTGACTTATCTAGGTAGAGTTGATTTAAACTCGAGAGAGGAATCTCAACCTAATTTAGTGAACTTGATCGATCACATAGTTAGAAAATAAAATATGGAATAGGAATTGATTTAATTGGCTAGGTGAACTCGTGAATCCCAACTATTTTCAATTATACTTAAAAACAATCAGCAATTGTGAAACCTCAATCTTGTGCAAAGTTTTAATCTGTTAGTCATAGTTATAAATATTAGTTTCCAAACAATCATAAATTCATTTCTTTGTTCAAATAGGGATAAGAATTTACACATTTCGGTACTTAGTAAACGGTCCTTGTGGGAACGATAATCCGGACTCTTAGGTCCATTTTAACTACTCTTCACGACTTGTTCACTTGCGGGATATTTCGCATCGCGAGATATCAGTGAACATATTGCAAGATAAATGATGATGTTATGCATAACTTATGTGTCTTAAGAGCACGAGAAGAAAGAACAACTCACACCCTATGATTTTTAAAGAGCCTATGATTTTCAAAGAGAAGCCATGTGCTTTAATGCACGAGAAGAGCAACCCACACCCTATGATTTCTAAAGAGCCTATGATTTTTCAAAAAGAAGCCATGTGCTTTAATGCATGGGAAGAGCAACCCACACCCTATGATTTCTAAAGAGCCTGCGTTTATGTGTTCAATTATAATGTGGATTAATTAATTGGCGATGAGTCTATTAAGTATTTCTATGAAATGCTCATTCCTATGTTTAACAATATTTGCAGATTTTGGAGAGGGTGGCAAGTGATAGACGATGGTGGCAATAGTTATGAAATAATCGAAAATCTTATTTTGATGATCCGAATTTCCAAACGTTGGATACTTTGAGATTTTCAATTATTTGAGAATTTATGAGATTGTCAAATGTTTTGTAATATTAATGGTTCGATTTATTATTTTAAATTATTTCATAAATGTTTTCAAATTTTATCGACCATTACAATTTAATTAATGTTGCCAAAAAAATGAATTTTCAGATATTTTTTCCGCTAAAATATTATTTTAAAAGCTAGACCAGACGATGACATGGTGAACCGGGTATTTAGAACTCAGGATGCTACAATATCAAATATCGTCATTAAGCATATATAAATGGCGTATATCTCATATTATTTGTTCTTCGAATATAAATTCAATTATTCCTTTGAACTTGAAAAACTATAAAATATTTCTAATCATTGGAACAAGCTGCATCGAGCCATGTTCTATAATCAATATTATCAATGCATTTAATGCAATTCTAAATTTTGGAAGCGACTTATTTACTTTAATGAACAATTAACTTATTCACTTCAGGTGAATAATTAACCATGAATTTGTATCTTGAAAATCAACTGCATGAATTTTCAAATATAATTTTATGCGACAATCACATTCCATTATAAAGTGATTCTATTCAAGGCATATTAAATATTCAGATCGCAAAGTATCTGTACATTTTGATCAAACAAGTTTCTTAAAAACTTGAACTATATATTTTAGATATATTTAATCCTTCAAGGATTATACTGTATGCTTTAGACATCGTATATATTTCACATTGCAATTATTAAATTGCTACCACCAAATTTAAGTCGTGAAACTCTAGATAGGTAAGGATTCCTTTATTTCAAATAGATTTTCTCTAATAATTTCACTGCAATCCCAAAGTACCGAGGTATTGATTACTGATGCGTGTCGCAATGCACCAAAATAATAAATAAATCCTTACTCGTCAAATAATAATTAATAATGTAGTAGCGAGAGTAAGGGTCGATTCCACAAGGAACGGAAACTAATTTTAGTTGTTCGATCAATTAGAATGGAATGGGGGGTTTTGTTGTGTGAAATTGCTTGAATGAAAACTATGCATAAAATAAATAATAAAATATAACTAGATAATTAATATGAGAAGAAATCTTGTTCTCGGGTTCGGTTGTATCCTTAATTAATGTTATAATTTTACTTGTAACGTGTTTATATCCCTATTCAATTATCAATCATAAATAATCAACAAGCTCTGATTATCTAAATTCTTCCTTATGTATATTGATTCAAAACAAGTTCTTCGAACCAATTCTAGCCACGGACAAGCCTAAACAAGCTCTTAGGATTTAATTCACGACTAGTATGAAAATCTAGTAGAATAGATTGAATTGGATCGTTAATTTCACAAGCTCGAATTAATCAATCCAAGTTGAATTATTACTAAACCTGCACGAGATTTATTTGCTACTAAAGTAAAGATTCAATGACAATTACGGATCAAGAATCTAAACATAGCATATTCATGAATCCAAAGATCAATAATTCAATTGGCCAAATTAAACTATTAATCAAATAAACTCAATTGAACATTCAAAACATAATAATCCAACAATTGAAATAAAGGAATAAATTCACGCTACTAATTTGTAGGAAAAGAAAATAACATAATCAAGTTAACACAACTTCCCCTATGAACAAGATATGAAATTTAGCCTAGCATGGTTGTGGTAGATTCTTCAAGTTGCTTCATGAATTCCACCGTTATTGATATTCTTGCGCTTCAAAATCTCCCAAGAATGCTCTATATTTTTGTCTCAATTTTTCTCAATGTCCAGCCTCCTTTTTTTGATGATTTTCCTCCTTTAATACTCCCAAAATCGTGCCCTAGCTTTACCCCAAAGATATACCAAAGATAGACCTTGAATCAGATAAGGAAATTCCTTGGAAAGCAAGTTATGGCCGTAACTTTCCTTATTACGGCCGTAATTGGGATTCTGAAAATTTCCAGAATTTGGAAGTTACGGCCGTAATTTTGTCATTTACGGTCGTAAGTGTATTTCTGCCGAGAAGCGCCTGTGCTCGATATTTTGGTCATAACTTTCTCTCCAGAAGTCTAATTGTGGTGATTCAAGTTGCGTTGGAAAGAAAACTCAAATATCTACAATTATTTGTGAAATAGCTCTTCCAAAATTCAAAATTATTCTATGACAAAATTGAGCTTCAATATATGACTAAAATTCATGATCACAATCCTTGCGGGTTTTTGATTTCCAACTTCATTCCAAACCTTCTTTGACCATAATTTTTGCATCTAATCTTCTTCCCACATGCCATTATTGATTTGGAGCTCTTTGAATATGCCCTTGAACCTCATTTCTTGATTTTTTTGTATTTTTTGGTCATGTTTCCTTTCTTTTCGTTCTTTGCGATCCTGTATAACACAATAAATGAAAATGCATTAAACGATACTTCAATAGGATCAAACTAATAACAAAATAGGATAATAAGTGAATTAAATACATGATAATAAAGAATTTATCAAATCTCCCCACACTTAAACCATTGTTCGTCCTCGAATAATGATGTGAAAGAAAAGAAACATAATTCAAACAAAAAGATAGACCTACAATCGAAAAGTCAAGGTTACAGCCCACTTCTTTTTTTAGCATGAAAATTCAATTGCATAACCGGAGTGTGTTAGTGTGTGCAAGAGATGCATCATCCAATATCCTCTGAACAGAAATGAAAATCAATACCCCCGGCCCAATTCATTTCCCAATGTGGCTTGTATCCTCCCACCTCTCGTGAGTTCTCTCTTAACCTCTATCAATGATTTACTATATGGGTGTTAGTTTTTGGCCAACTTGAAAGTACAGAATATAGACTAAGCATTTCAAACCACTCATAAGCATATGTAATAGGAGTTAACACCCTCACTAGATATTTCTCTCTTCACACAAAGTGTATAAGGGTGAGAATTTTCACTCAACTCACTGCATGGAGAATCTATTACCAAAGACTGCTCAAATGTCATAACCGGAGCCAACAATAACATAAGTGCAAAGTAAATGTCTTTATTTGGTTGTAACGGGGCTTCAGGTCAGGTAGGATAAAATGATATATTTAGGCTGAGTCGAGAAGGAACTTCGCAAACCAAGTCAATTCACAATGATATTATTTCCTTCACTCTCAATACGAACTTCATTGTTTCACTCTACCCACTTTGTTCACACTTGAATTTTTTTTTTTTTTCCACAAGTTGAGTGTTTGACTTCCTCAACTACTAATTTTCATGACTAAACTTTCTTTTCATTGCTTTTTCTCTTTCAATTTTTTTTTCTGAGTACAGACTGCAACTTTTTCTCTTTTGTTCAAATCATTACGCAGTCACCAATTGGCTTGAGATAGAATTACATTCCCCTGAATTCAGTCCATTACACAACCATCGTCCAACACAAGATAACCATTTCAACTTCTTAGACTTAGACTACAGCACGATCCTTAATCAACAAAAGCTTTTGAATCCCTTCTCTATGGGTTCAAAACAGAGACAATGCAAAAGAAATGGTATTTATTGGCTTGTAGCGTGGCATCAAAATTTCAAGGAAAGGCTAAGGCTCAAAAGGGCTTCTATTGGTACATGTATCATGGTAGGCCCTTTTAATAGGTCAAATTTGGTTTAACCTAATGCCTCTACTATATTTTGCACTTGAGTCAAGAAGCTACAACGGCATGCACAAAAGAGCACATCCAAGCATAAACCAACCATACAGGACACACATCAAAAAATAGAGCTTAATATAGAGAGTAAAAGTAGCTCATAGGCTCAAAAGCTCACAAATTATGGTTTATATGTGCTTCTCCCATCCAATTATGAGTTATAGGTCATTGCTCAGTCTTCATTCCGAACTCAAAATCTAGGGGATAAGGATAGAATGAAGTTACTCGGGGCGGTATTTTATTATATCTATTTTGGTTTGACTCAATTAGGTTGAAGAAATTTTTCAATTTGTCCCCATTTTCAAATTAATTCAGAAATTATTGGAAAACTCATCTCTATGTGCTCATTGTTTATCCGATTATGCAATTTAGGAAGTTGGTGGTTCAAAAATAATCATAAGTGGGGCTGCTTCCTATTAAACCGAAATGTGGGTCTAAGCACAATTAAAGCTAACTAACAAAAAAAATTGAATGAAGATGAATAAAATAGGAATAACAAAAGATAATAGATAATCATCCCCCCCCCCACACTTGAATTCCACATTGTCCTCAATGTGGAGTGTGACAATACAAAACAAAATAGGGGAATGTGAATGGAATCAGAAGAAGGGACATATTTTTTTTATTTTTTTATTTTTGATAATTACGGCCGTGAAGATATTAATTACGGCCGTAAGTAACAATCTGAAAAAAAAAGTTGAAAGAATCAACTACAGCCGTAAACAATATAGTTACGGCCGTAATTAGGCCTCTGGATAAATTCGATGTGAGTAGAGTTACGGCCGTAAAGTTTTAACCGTAAAGTTTTAACTTACGGCCGTAACAAGGCCACTGATTTTTTTTTTTTTTTTTTTTGTGAATGAAATTAACAAATAAGAAAAATGACAAAAATGAAAATAAAAAAATAACAATTTGAGGAAGTAAAGAAACTCCCCTCTCGGGTTGCCTCCCGAGCAGAGCCTTTGTTTACTATCATTGGCTCGACAGGTTGTTTCCTTCTTCAACCGGGATTAGGTGGATTTCCAAAGCTCAACTTCTTTTTCATATTTTTCATTAGGGCCTGCAAGACAGGGGCAAAAGCATGTCATCAGAAGTTGGCAATGTAATACACGAGATTTTACTTGGCTTTTCACCATTTCCACCAAGTTTGAAAGTTTCATGTACTGAAGAATCAATAACATTAACATAATGAACAGGATTATCATCATCAAGGTAGTTCACGGAATCATAAATATTAAACTGAATAATCTCATTATCAAATTCCATGGTAAGTGAGCCACTACTAACATCTATCTTGGTCTTAGATGTTTTTAGAAATGGTCTGCCTAACAAAATAGGAGTAGAGTTGGGGGAGTGGTCATCATTCATGTCCAATACATAAAAATCTGCAGGAAATACTAACCCTCCTACTTGCACTAGCACATCCTCAACTACCCCATCCAGATAGGCGTTAGAGCGATCAGCTAATTGAATTATGACATTCGTTTCAGTTAAATTGGAAAGTTTTAAAGAGGCGTATGTGGACCTAGGCATTACGTTAATTGACGCTCCCAAATCTATCAAGGCCTTCTCAAATTTAGTTTCACCTATTATACAAGGGATTGTAAACATACCAGAATCCTTGCATTTTGGAGGTAATTTCCTTTGAAATAATGCAGAGACATTTTCTCCTATCATCACCTTCTCATTCCCCTTCAATTTCCGTTTGTTGGTGCATAGCTCCTTTAAGAACTTTGCGTATCGGGGTACTTGCTTGATTGCATCCAACTGTGGAATGTTGACTTCCACTTTCCTAAACATCTCCAGGATTTCTTTCCCCTTGCTTTCCTTGTTCTCCTTTGCTAGCCTGCTAGGAAAAGGAGGTGGAGTCAATTTAACATTTTAAAGTGGAATCTGTTTTTACCTGCGAGCTTTTTGAGGTGCTGTCGTTCTTCCCGACTTCCCTTCCCTCAACTTCCTTTTCTTCGATTGCGGTAGGTTTCAGTTGCGGTTCTTCAAGCTCTTTTCCACCTCGGAGAGTAATTGCACTCACATTCTTTGGATTTACCTCAGGCTGAGATGGTAGTTTACCTCCGGATTGTGCTTCCAACCTGTTGATGGCGGTGGCCATTTGGCTCATCTGGTTCTCCAAATTTTTAATGCTAGACTTTGCATCCTGTTGAAATTTTAATGTGTTAGTTGCTAGTGTTTTTACCATGTCTTCAAGAGACATACCTGAGCCTTGAGGTTTTTGCTGATACTGCCCCTGTTGTTGGAAGGTTCCTTGTTGCTGAAATTTCCCTTGAGGTTTGTTTGAAATGAAACCTGGGGGCTTGTTAATTCCGTAGCTTAGGTTGGGGTGATCCCTCCATCCTGGATTGTAGATATTAGAGTACGGATTGTACTGTTGTCTTTGGAACGGAAAACCCTCTGCAGCACTTACTTTTTCACCATTTCCCTCTTGCAACACCGGACAAGTATCTGCTGGATGTCCGAAGTTTGAACATATCCCACAAGCTTTGACCTGTTGTGCCTTCCCTATAGCAAGTTGTTTAACGAGATTTGTTAGTTCAAACAATTGACTTTCAATATTGGAACTACTTACCTCATTCACGCGCCGAACTTGCATATCCCTGTTGGAGTTGAACTGCTGAGTGTTCTCAGCCATATTGGAGATTAAAGCTCGTGCTTGTTCCGGTGTCTTGTCCATAAATGCACCTCCGCTTGCGGCATCTATCATGCTTCTATCCATCAGTGCCAGACCTTCATAAAAATATTGCACTAAGAGTTGCTCACTGATCTGATGATGGAGGCAGCTCGAGATGAGCTTTTTGAAGCGCTCCCAATACGCGTACAATGTTTCGTTGTTGTTCTGACGTACCCCACATATCTCCTTTCTGATTGTACTAGCTCTCGATGCAGGGAAGTATTTTTACAAGAAAAGTCTTTTCATGTCGTTCCAAGTAGTAACTGTTCCTGATGGTAGACAATAAAGCCAGTCAGTGGCTGCATCCTTTAATGAGAATGGAAAAGCTCTCATTTTTATTTGTTCCTCAGTAATACCCGTGGGTCTCATGCTATCACAAATGACATGGAACTCCTTCAGATGTCTGTATGGGTCCTCACCGGGATGTCCTCTGAAAGTTGGCAGAAGATGGATCAGTCCGGATTTTAGCTCAAAAGTTCTGCCTTCTTCCACTGCCGGAAAAGTGATGCATAGCGGTTGTTGAGCAACATCCGGGGTAGCTAGTTGCTTGAGAGTCAGATTATTGTTAGCTACTGTCATTGGTTGTGCAACTCTTCTTTGCTGTTGAAAAGTTCTCTCGATTTCTGGGTCAAAATAAAAAAATTCAAAATTAGTTGATCGAGTTTTACGCATACAAGCAAAGAAGTAGACATGCAAGAATATTTTTTTTTTAAAAAAAAATTATAGAAATAAAGTGAAAAAAAATGCAGGAAAAAAATTCTAATTAACTAAACAACTAAATTGGTTGACCGTTCCCCGGCAACGGCGCCAAAAATTTGATGCGTGTCGCAATGCACCAAAATAATAAATAAATCCTTACTCGTCAAATAATAATTAATAATGTAGTAGCGAAAGTAAGGGTCGATCCCACGAGCAACGGAAACTAATTTTAGTTGTTCGATCAATTAGAATGGAATGGGGGGTTTTGTTGTGTGAAATTGCTTGAATGAAAACTATGCATAAAATAAATAATAAAATATAACTAGATAATTAATATGAGAAGAAATCTTGTTCTCGGGTTCGGTTGTATCCTTAATTAATGTTATAATTTTACTTGTAACGTGTTTATATCCCTATTCAATTATCAATCATAAATAATCAACAAGCTCTAATTATCTAAATTCTTCCTTATGTATATTGATTCAAAACAAGTTCTTCGAACTAATTCTAGCCACAGACAATCCTAAACAAGCTCTTAGGATTTAATTCACGACTAGTATGAAAATCTAGAAGAATAGATTGAATTGGATCGTTAATTTCACAAGCTCGAATTAATCAATTCAAGTTGAATTATTACTAAACCTGCACGAGATATATTTGCTACTAAAGTAAAGATTCAATGACAATTACGGATCAAGAATCTAAACATAGCATATTCATGAATCCAAAGATCAATAATCCAATTGGCCAAATTAAACTATTAATCAAATAAACTCAATTGAACATTCAAAATATAATAATCCAACAATTGAAATAAAGGAATAAATTCACGCTACTAATTTGTAGGAAAAGAAAATAACATAATCAAGTTAACACAACTTCCCCTTTGAACAAGATATGAAATTTAGCCTAGCATGGTTGTGGTAGATTCTTCAAGTTGCTTCATGAATTCCACCGTTATTGATATTCTTGCGCTTCAAAATCTCCCAAGAATGCTCTATATTTTTGTCTCAATTTTTCTCAATGTCCAGCCTCCTTTTTTTTGATGATTTTCCTCCTTTAATACTCCCAAAATCGTGCCCTAACTTTACCCCAAAGATATACCAAAGATAGACCTTGAATCAGATAAGGAAATTCCTTGGAAAGCAATTTACGGCCGTAACTTTCCTTATTACGGCCGTAATTGGGATTCTGAAAATTTCCAGAATTTGGAAGTTACGGCCGTAACTTTGTCATTTACGGTCGTAAGTGTATTTCTGCCGAGAAGCGCCTGTGCTTGATATTTTGGTCATAACTTTCTCTCCAAAAGTCCGATTGTGGTGATTCAAGTTGCGTTGGAAAGAAAACTCAAATATATAAAATTATTTTTGAAATATATCTTCCCAAATTCGAAATTATTCTATGACAAAATTGAGCTTCAATCTATGACTAAAATTCATGATCACAATCCTTGCGGGTTTTTGATTTCCAACTTCATTCCAAACCTTCTTTGACCATAATTTTTGCATCTAATCTTCTTCCCACATGCCATTATTGATTTGGAGCTCATTGAATATGCCCTTGAACCTCACTTCTTGATTTTTTTGTATTTGTTTGGTCATGTTTCCTTTCTTTTCGTTCTTTGCGATCCTGTATAACACAATAAATGAAAATGCATTAAACGATACTTCAATAGGATCAAACTAATAAAAATAGAGGATAATAAGTGAGTTAAATACATGATAATAAAGCACTTATCAATTACCATTTTTAATCTCACTCATTGGTACTTCAAATAATACTCACAACGTACCGAGTTGATGATCATACATTTCGATATCACTCCTTGGTACATCAAAGAGCGCAAGCTAGTAATTAGAGTCAATCATCTTTCATTATATATATTTCTAATAATCATATATTTATTGGCACCTATTATGCATTTGTCAGGAAAATAAAATATTGCATATGTGCCAGAACTTTGAAACATTCGTTGAGCCACAAGTCGTGTATTACGACTATACCTATAGATATTTTACTGGCTTTACACTTTTAAGTGTTTGGACTTCAGGTCCCAAAATTTCAGGTTTTGTTGTCAGTTTAATTTAGCCTAAATGCATACTTTTGCCAACTATTTTTATGTCAAATTTCTAGACATATTTTCTTTTATTGTCCTCGCTATCATTCATATTATGATGCGGCTAGCTTTAGAATTTGTTTTTGCATAAGTGCTTTATAAAGTGTGTCGACACAATTATTATCTCAATTAGATTTCTTTCCCCACAAGACATAACTATAGAGATCTTAATTTTTCAATTTTTCAAGTACTTGAACTTATTTTGGAGATTAAAAATTAGTTATATCAATATATACTCTCTCACGAGTATATGCCTCCTCGATAAGACCATCATAATCATTTGCTCTATTTTTATTTATTTGGGGATCAATATTTGAATCAGAAATCGATACGTTTCAGGCGTGTCATATATCAATATGAGATAGAGCATCTGTAGCTAATATATGAGATTTTATTAATCTCTTATAGATATTGCATCTTGTAGTTATGATATTTTTTGAACGTCTCGTTCATATTTTCAATCGAACTTCTGGTTCGTTGATAAGTGTATTTTATACACTTATTTGTACGTCTAAATTAGAATAAATTATTATCGTTTTAGAATAAATGCTATTTAATTTGTGTTTATTTGTTTACATTGCAGAAAATATCCCAAAAGATGAAGAATGAAGTAATTGATGAGAAAAATGCATAATTGGATGCTAATTGAAGCTAAAATGAGCAATTGATAAGTTTGTGACGTCAACCGGAAAGATGCAATGTGCCGAAGTAAAGGAATAAGAAGTTGGAGGATCCAGTTGAAGGAATTGAGAGTTGAAACGAGCGAATTGAGAAGATTCCAAAGTATGAGGAATATATTGTTGCAATTGGAAGTTGAAGGACTAAAGAGCAAATTAAACATGAGGGACCAACTTGCAAATATCCAATGATTGATTTGGATAATAAGAAGATACTTTGAGGATTTTTTGGAGTCAATTGGATGCAAGTAGAAGTCAAAAAGGAATGGAATATGATAAGAATATTACCATAAAATTGATTCCAATCCTAGAAGATTCTGGACATAATTCTAGTCGAACTTTGAGACCAAATTTTGGGGCAGTAAACGTTCGAATTAGGAATATCCTATTTCAAGAAGAATTGTAACCCTTTAAGTTATATTTCTAAAAAAAATTTAATAATCTTAATCGGATAAGGAAAGAGAAAGATACGGTCGAAATACTGAACACTGTGCAGATACCAAAAAAGACTCGCGCAAGGATTTGATGAATTTCTTTCCTTCTTCAACTTGGTCTCTTCACCAACTATAAATACAACTTCTTTGCACAAAAATAAAACCTTTGCCTCTCCAAAGAACGAGCCACAATTGAGGATTCAACATTAGATTCTTGGCATCGCAAAGGGGCGTGAGTTGAAGATCACGTAGGGAATCGATACTTGGTGCAAGCTTTCCATTCTCTATTGTTATTTCCAATGAACGTTTTATTTTATTGTTTATGCTTTTTAATCATGACGTGTAACTAAATTCTATGTTGGGATGAACGATGTAGCCTAGTTAATTATTTTAATTCCAAATTCCATAGTTTTAATGTTTTGTTGCATGTATTGATTTATTATTGTTCTTTGAATTGCTTGATCACCAAATCATGATATATTGAATTATTTCCATAATACGAGAGGTGAGTTAATAATTTAGAACGTGGTAATACATCCGGTAATTGAACGAAAGATAGAGATATACTCCTGTTATTATTGCGATCGTGTGTGAATTCTTATGTTTATTGCATCTAGATAAGGAATATTCAGACCCTCTGTAGAGATACATGGTTGACTTATTTAGGTAGAATTGATTTAAACTCGAGAGAGGAATTTCAAAATAAATTAGTGAATTCGACCGAATGCATATTTAGGAAATAAAACAGGAATTGGAATTAATTTAATTGGTTAGGTGAACTCGTGAATCTCAACCACTTTACAATCATCTTTTAAAACAAAACAATTTCACAATTTAATTCTTTAATTCATCCTCTTTGTTTTAATTTAAAATATCAAATTTTCTTTGTTTATTCAAATAAGGTGTAAAACTAACATATTTCGATAATTAATAGCAGTCTCCGTGAGACGATAATCCGGACTCTTAGATCCACTTTATTACTTCTCACGACCCGTACACTTGCGGGGATATCTTGCATCGCGAGATATTGGTGAACATTCGTATTATCAATTGCAAGGATATATATATATATATATATATATATATATATATATATATATATATATATCATATGATACATATGTAAGATTTTAAGCCATTAATTCTCCCCCTAATGCTGAAAAGATTGTCCAATCAAATTGACAATTAAAAATTTAGATGAAAAAATTAGGCTCTAACCATAAGTCAATTATAACATGAAGAAGTATGATGTTGGCATGATGCGTAATAGAATTTCCTAAATATAAATGGGAGTATTCTATTCTCAATTAAATTAATTGGAGGAGTTTAACAAGTAAAAATGTTAAACAATTTATCGACATCCTAACTAACACTTATTTAAAATGTTGAGATTTGTGTCTACTAGTATTATCAAGACACATTTTTGATTATATAATCTGAGAATTATGCTCATAATTTAAAATTTGAGCAATAATTTCTCAAACTTCAGGTTGCGAACACCATGTAATTATCTAGTATATGTATCAAATCTATTAGAAACAAATAATATTAAGATGATCAAAGTGGAGGATGATGGGATCCCATTTATCACCCTAACTATTTTCAGAAATATAGGGAATTTAATCCCTATTTTAGTTAGTGATAGTCAAGAAATTTTATGAAAGAGAATAAACATCATATATGATTGAATTGAAGAATCTTCTAGTTCTTCATTAAGTATCTATTTTAATTTTGCATCATTATTGATCCAGTGATGGTCCAACTGTTCATACCAAATAATAAAATCAAATTGAACTTCTTGTTCAATATAAATTATAATTCAATTATTAAACATTATATAATCATATATCATTCAAGTAGTCAAACAAAATCAATGTCCTTATGACATTAATTATATTTTTCCTTCAGGGATAAACATGGATAAACATAAACTTAAATGATATATTCTTCGAAACATGTGATACTTTTAAAGCAAGTTTTTATTGCTCATTCAAAATCAATATGTCAATATTCTTCTGGAATATTGAAATTGTAATAACATGCTCTTTCAAAAGCAGTTAATATTATTTTATAATTGTTATACTTCTTCGGGAGTAACAACATATTAAACTTAATTCAATGTGAAATGAGATTTTGGTTATTCAAGAGCAAAAATGAAATATTTTTCTATAATATTTTATTAAATAACTCAAATGAGATATTTCTAATTTGCAATATTCTGCTGGAATATCGATTTAGATTAATATTCTTCTGGAATATTGTACTATATTATTGAATGTAAAGCATACATTCAAATAAATGTTTATTGTAAGTTAGTATAATCAAAACGATATGATAAGATCGAATAACTATACCACTTTCTATGGAAATTCAAAGTTAATAAAATACAAACATTTACTTTGAGCAGAAAAAGAAATTATGTTATTCGTGAACAAGTAAAATAATAAATTGAATATTTGTCATAAAATAAAGTTGTTATTCTTCAACAGTAACAACAAAATATTGTTTCAAAATATCAAATTAATAACATATCTAATAATATTGGGCTCTCCAAGAGCAAATTATATTCCGTTATAATATTTCATATGAGATAAAATTACAATTATTTAGGAATCATCACAACAATATATTATTCTACATCATAATAATCTTCTGAATTATTAATAAATTCAAATTTTTTTGAGAACGAGAATACAATATGTTGACCACAAAATCTGGTAGGATCTTGGATCAACACGTCTCAACTCCTCCCTCTTGAACACGTGGATCTCCTGCTCACTAGGACAAACAATCAGCTTGCAAAGGAGGCCGAGGTGGCTCATGTTTACACTCCGATGCCTAAGTCAGTACTCATTTTAAGTAAATATAAATTGGGTGCGGGAAATATAAGTGTGTAAAAGAGAGAAAAGGAAGTGAGATTTTATATATTGAGTTTCTAACATTTTCCTTGGAGGCAATTGTGCTCTATTTATAGAAAGAGTAATTTTCTTAGATTGTGACATGTGTTATGCTTCACACATGGCAATATCCTAACCCTTCATGAGGTAAACCATTTCTTTGGTTATAATTATTACTGCATGTCATAGGGTTAAAGTAACCATCAAATCCCTTTAGAGACGTTATCACATCAAGTTGTCTTTTGCAGACAAGTCATCTCAAGCTGTCTCGTCACCTTTTCAGGGTACTCACCTCGGCTTAGGAGTACCTCAGCAGAAGGGTACCTCGGCATAGGGGTACCTCGGCATATAAGAATCTAACAAGTTCCGGATCCGCAATTTTGACTTGTGGGTCATGATTAGATTAATGGATATTTTGTGGATCCCCTGGTGGACCCATATAGATGACGTGTTGTGTCAAATTAGTCATAGTCGTAACACAATATTTATTACATGAGCAATAAAATAATATTCTTCTAGAATATTGAAATGTAGTAATAACGCAATATTCTTCTGGAATATTAATTCGAAGTTCATTCAATTATAACAATAATTAATATCTATTATGCTAGTTAGGAGCAAAAATAACGAATTATTCTTTTGGAATAATTATATTTCTAAAATTGCAATTCTTCAAGAATAATAAGTTAATATTCTTCAGAAATATTAACAAATTATGCTCTCCATGAGCAAATAATATTCTCCAGGAATAATGACATTAATGATTCGTTCTACCTTTTGAACTAACAATATTTATGCTTTACACGAGTGATAATAAAATATTCTTCTGAAATATTTATCTAACGTGGGTTGTGTTTCTTCGAGAACACCAATACCATATTCGTTTAAAACATATTGTAAATTATGCTTCTTCAGGAGTACTGAGTCAATACTCTTTTGAAATATTGAAATTGTAATATACTGCTCTTCACGAGCAAGTAATCTTATATATACATGATATAACTTGGGTTACAATATAAAGATAAAATCTAAAGAGTACAAGAATATTGGATTAACATAAACAAATAGATATACTACTAATAATAAACCATGAACATTGTTATCCATTTTTTGTAGATTTTGATTCCAAGATTTAGGGTGATCTTGTGTGTCATAAATGGTATATACAAACATAATAGATATAGGCCAAAAGAGACAATGACAAATTTTCAATACCTTTTAAAATGAAAATTAATGTGCCGGAACAAGATACGTCTTCTTCCACTAACGAACTTATTTCGATTCTTCAAATATAATAAATCAATATTCTTCTAAAATATTGAAAATTATAATTATAATTTATGCCCTTCATGAGCAAATAATATTCTTCTAGAATATTAATTATAATGTTGTACTACCTCAGGAGCAATAACAAATTATTTATAATAGACAACTATATGGTTAATATTCTTCTGAAATATTAATTATGTGTTGTCCTCCTTTAGGAGCAATAACATAATGAATTATCAATTTAAATCAATATTAACAATAATACTTGTAATTGACAGATCTATAATTAATATTTTTCTGGAATATTAATATATATACCGTTGTAATACTTCAGGAGCAACAATATAATAACATCAATAAATTTGTAATGAACAAATTTATGATTAATATTCTTCTGGAATATTAATATACTATTGTACTACTTCAAGAGCATGTTGTATTTTCCTATTATTTCTTCAATAATGGGTCAATATTCTTCTTAAATATTGATAATTATAATTTATACTCTTCTAGAGCAAATAATATTCTTTCTGGAATATTATAATATTGTACTATTTCAAGAGTAACAACAAATTATTTATAATAGTCATATTAATATTGTTCTGGAATATTAATTACACAGTTGCGCTACTTCATGAGCAACAACGTAATGAACTATTAATTTAAATGATAAAAAAAATTCAACAATAACAATATTATATAAATTAAACTCACATAGACAAGAACTTTTAATTGAAGTCCCAAAAAAAAAAAAATTGCAAAAAATTTGAATTGCACTTTAATTTGTGTGCATACTCAGAATCAATTATTTGAATTAATAGTGCAACAATCAGAATCGGTGATATGAATTAACATCACAATAATCAATGTGAAATCAATTTGCATGCATAATTATAACCAGATTTTGGATTTACTTCAATCATGCTTATTTATAAAAAAACGTGGAACAAGAATATACACATCAATAATACACGTAAATCAATGAATTGAATACAGACGTGTGGAACTTAAATTAACAACAGGATTTAATATCGTTATGATGTACATGTATATAAAAAAATTCAAGTGTCACCAAATTAATTTTGGTTTACATGATCGATGATTATACTTAAAAAAATTTACCTTCTAACTCAATTTGGTAGAAATTCGTGCTGATAACGTGTTATAAACTAGAGAGAAAAGTAGAGACACCAATAAACTTGTATAATTTATTATAAACAAGTGCTCTATATATATATGGGAGAATAGGGGTATACAAAATAATAATGTGTAGGGGAATAAAATTTACAATAGTAATAATATTTACAATAGTAATAAAATTTTACTCAAACACCACACAAACTCAATATTTTCACCCTTGCGCAGCTGCACTCCTAGATTTGACCCAACACGACCCCACCACACCCACACCCACACCCATACCCATACCTCACGACCACACTAGAGATAGCAAAAAAAATCGACCCGATGAGTACCCCTAACCCGACCCAAATGAGACAAAAAAAACCCGCCCCGCCGACCCACGAGGCGGGGGAAGGTTTGGCCGTCCCGACATGAACTCGCCCCGAATAAATTAAATAATAAAAAAATTAAAGGAAAAATAAAAAAACTAAAAAATAAAAAAAAAATTAAACAGGACGACGAGATTGACTCGCCCCGAAATTCGCAGAGCGGTTGACAGGTTTGGAAAGAAAAAAAATACCCGTGGGGCGAGGATACCCGAACCCGCCCCATTGCCATCACTAGACCACAACCCCACCCACCACACAAAGTCACAATTCGGTCACATATACAAAGTTAACCCCCACCTCGCATCCACCCCCACAAAGTTATAATTAGTCACACAAAGTCATAATTCGTTCACAATTACAAGTTTAATAACAAATTTCTCCCAGTCCATCCTGCCATCAAATGCACAGTTGGTCTCACAAAATCAATTTTAATCACAATTATAACTTTACTCACAAATTTCACAACCGCCCCGCCCCGCCCCGCCCCGCCTACGCACTCCAAAAAGTCACAATTGGTCACACAAAGTCACAGTTTGATCACAATTACAAGTTTATTGCAAATTCCACCCCGACCAAACCAACCTCAACCCTACCCCTACAACCCCATCCTCGACCCACTCACGCACCCAATCCCGCCCCACACCACATCACACCACACCACACCACACCACAAAGTTACATTTAGTCACATAAAGTCATAGTTCAATCACAATTACAAATTTAGTGGCAAAATTTACCCTACCCCACCCGAAAAGTCACATTTCAGTCACAATTACAAATTTAGTCACAAATTTTACCGCAACATCACCCTGCCCCGCCCAACTCCACCCTAATTACAAAGTCACAGTTGGTCACATAAAGTCACAGTTTGATCATAAATTCACAAATTCCACCCACATCCCACCCACTCCGACCCCTAAAGTCACAGTTCGTCATACAAAGTCAAATTTCAGTCACAATTACAAATTTAGTCACAAGTTTAACCGCAACCCTACTCCACCCCATCCCACCCCACCCCACCAAAAAAGTCATAGATGATCACACAAAGTCACAGTTCAGTCACAATTACAAATTTAATTGCAAAATTCACCCCACACCACCCCCAAAGTCATAGTTGATTACACAAAGTCACAGTTTGATCACATAAAATCAAAGTTAAGTTACACAAGGTCGCAATTAGATCACAAGAGGTTATAATTCTGTCACATAAAGTAACATTTCGGTCACATAAGGTTATAGTTTCATTACATAGTCACAGTTTGATCATATTATTTATTTATCGATCAAAACTTACTCATTTTTTTGATCATAGCTAGTCAATATTTTTTATCATAATTAACTAATAATTGTTCACATTTCATACTCGTTACAAGTCACACGAAGTCACATTTTGCCTACATTTTAGTCACAATTGCCTAATAATTGACCGTAACCCCACCCCATCCCACCCCCACCCCACCCCTACCATACTCTACCCTATCCTACCTACCCATGACCTCACCTTACTGCAATTGTGCAACCCAACCAACCACCACCGGAGTCGGCAACACAAACAACAACAAAACTCCACGATCCACAACACCACCAACATCACCGCCTCGGTCTCGATATCCACCATCACCAAGAGTGGAACTATAATGGACAGTAAATTTAACACAACCACATCAAATCCAACATCATAACTCGCCAAACCACAACCACCAACAATTCTACACCACCACCGGGCACTGACGACTACCGTTACCATCACCAGGCTGGTAACAAGTTTAATTAATGAGATGTGAAAAAACACAAGATAACATTCACCCCACTAACAAACACAGATCTGCTTCTTTCACCATTTTTAAATCTCCAATTTCATATGATAAATTTGATAAATCTAATCTTCCTCTTCATCCCCAGTTTGGACCTGTGATATTGCGTGTTGGAGAGCAATGAACAGTCGTGCGACGGTGGTGCGACGGCATAGTGGATCTCCAGCGGCTGAGAGTACAGTGGCAATTTTTGATGGTCTTGCTGCTAGCGCCGGCACAATGGCAATCTTCTATGGTCGATCTCCAGTGGCGAGGCTCCCCGCTGGAGTTTACCAGTCGCCGCTATGTCGTCAGTCACCGGCCGTTGGTATGAATGGGAGGGAGGGAGAGAGAGAGAGAGAGAGAGAGAGAGAGAGAGAGAGAGACGGTAGAGAGATTGGGCGGAAGGTTAGCCCCTGTTCTCTTTGCTGTTTTGAGGTCGTTTTCTGTTTTTATTTTCGAAAATGCTAAAAACGCGTTCTCTTTACCATTTTCAAAAACGCATTTTGGAAAAAAAAAAAATTGTACACAAAATGCAAAACGCCCAAAACCTCGTTTTGGGCGTTTTGTGTGTATTTCAACAAAAAATGTCCAAAACGCGGAAAACGCGTTTTGGGATTTTATTTTTTTTTATAAAGAATTATCTTAACTTAGAACTAAGCTTAATATAAAGTTTTTATTTTTTTATTACTTTTTTTAGAATTATCCTAATTTGGAACTAAACCTAAATAAATTTTTTTTTTTTTTAGAATTATCCTAACTTGGAATTAAGTTTAAATAAAGTTTTATTGAATTCAATATCAACATTACAAAAGAAAATTAAGTGAGAATTCTTGTTATTATATTTCAAAAAATGCACTGATAAATGGACACCAGTGGTTTTGAAAGAACTTGCATTTTCTGAATTTTAATAGAAGTATAGCTTTTTCAAATCCCGAACCTGACCAGGCTGTGTTAATATAGACTCTTACTGCTCACATTAGTGTGTTGCATGTAACCATGTTTTCAGTATATTGTGAAAGGAAATTTGAGTTTGAATTAGTAGTATTCTGCAAGCAAATTAATTAAAAATAGTTTAAGTAGTATTCTGCAAAATTTCAAACAGAACGTGTTTTTCAGCTTTTCATTTTCAAAAACAGTTTTCAGAAATGATAAACCAAACGCGTTTTCAGCAAATTTGAAAACAAAAATGAAAACAGGAAACACAAAACATTTTCGAAAATGAAAATACAAAATAAAATACAAATAGAACGCCACCTTAGGTTTTATGTGTTTTGTAACTTTGTTTTATGGACGAAAATTAAAAAGTAATGAACAGGTGAAAATTTAATTTTTAATAATAAAATATTTAATTAATAAATATTAATTGGGTAATTAGCACCCGATTTTAAGAAAAATAAACATCAACATCTTATTTTTAAAATTGGAACTTAGAATGTAGGGTTCCATGTAATTTTCCCTAACACAAATATACTATAAAAATTGATTCATCTAATAAAAACTCTAATAAAAACTTTACTAATTACAAATATTCATTTAATAATATTATTCTCAAAATACCTTTTTTTTTAAAAAAAAAGTCACATTGCATTTATAACACAATGTATTTACATTTTGTTGTACTAGTTGTCTAAATTTAGATGCTTAATTTAGCCCATATTATTTGAGGGCCCATTTTAAGCTTCAAGTCAACAAAAGAAATATTAGAGGTCATAAGGAGGAATGTGAACAAAGCTAAGACCTCGCCTTAAATTTAGAACCTGAAAAGCTCAACCAAGCACCTTAGAAGAGGACAAGTAATTTTTAAAAATTGTGTATAGCAAAAATTTCAAGCTATTTCTCAAGAAAATTAGTCAAACATGCAAGACAAATAGGATTAAGAAAATCTAATAATTTTTAACATTTAAATAAAGTTTCTGAGACTATATTTTAATCTCTCAATCAAAATCTTGGCTAGACTCACTTATTTGATGAAAGTAAATATGAGCTTCACGTTGAGAACCATATCGATAATATTTGGGAATAAATGATAGGTTATGTTTATATGATATTTGAAATATTATAAAGGATGAAAAAAATTGTAAATGATAGGTTTTGTTTATATGAGAATATTCTTTACAAAAATTCGGTGGCGTTCTATTTGTATTTTATTTTGTATTTTCATTTTCGAAAATGTTTTATGTTTCCTGTTTTTATTTTTGTTTTGAAATTTGCTGAAAACGCGTTTGGTTTGTCATTGCTGAAAACTGATTCTGAAAATGAAAAACTGAAAAACACCATCTGTTTGAAATTTTGTAGAATAATATTTTTACTATTCATAATTAATTTGCTGTAGATTAAACGTATGTTATTTAACGCAATTATTACAATTTATAATCCAATTTATAATTAGCACAAACATTTTTTTCTTCTTTTTTTTTTTCACTATGCCCCTTTCAACGAAATTAGCACAATTTATAATTAGCCAAACATTTCTGCAATTGTAAGCTCAGCAGCACACAGAAATGGAGCTTCTGAACCACAGGTATTCCATATTTCTTCTCCTTCCTTATCTTCAATATTAACTTACCAATTTTCAACCCCATTATTCTTCTTAACTAGCAAACCACCCCAAAAAAAAAACTCACAAATCTGCACCCGTGCTTATTCCCAATCCTCCCCAGTATTCCTCTCTTTCCTCCAAAACCCAGGTAAAAAAGAAACCCTCAAACTAGAACTTAATAATATCAAAGAAATCAATGACCCCATTCTCAAATTCTTGAAGACCCGAAGGTCGGAGCAAGGTTCGAAGCCAGTTTCTCAAATTCTTCTTAAGGGATGGTTCTTGAAGAGAGGCTCAAGGCTTGGGAGATGAATTTTCAACTGGCACCACCACATTTGGGGCCGGTGGAGTCAACGGCAGCGGCCGCAGTTTGGAAGTGGACATTTTGCACTGAGGTGTTGGTATTTTGGGTAGAGATGAATCGAAAATGGGAGAAAGGGGAAGGAAATGGGAGAAGGGGAAGAAACCAGGAAAACAAATTGACTTTGGGGGTAGTTGGAGACTCAAAGAGATGGTCTTACACCACATTCACAGTGCTACCAGTTGAGCTGCCTCAGATTTTAACACAAAATGTGTTTTCCGCCTTTTTGAACTTATTAGTTGAAATTCATTGAAAATGTCCAAAATGATGTTTATGGTGTTTTGGATTTTGTGTGAAAAAAAAAAAAAAAAAAAAATTCCAAAACGAATTTTGAAAAATAGGAAAGAGAATGCGTTTTTAGTATTTTTGAAAATAAAAACTGAAAATGACCTGAAAACGGCAAAGAGAACATGACCTTACTTTTTCAATAACATTAATTATGTTTTCTTAATCTGTGTGAAAAGTCAAATAAATCTAATAATTGGGGCGGAGGGAGTACCAATTATTTTTCTTTCATAACAAAGTTTGAGAATTGTAAGAATTCATCAATGCATAAATTTGATAGATGACATCTTCATTCTATTCAATATTATTGTTTGTCACCAAGTTGATTTCAATTCCATCGTGCACATTTGGAAATGTATGGTTACTATTGATCTTTTTTTTGATAAAGTTGATATATTTTTCTTTCTGAAGCGTGTGAGTAAAATTTTCAATTGTGGCTCAAAATAGTGTAGCAAAAATCTAATACCCTACAAGTATTAAAAAAATGATAACATATTTGTTTAATATCGAAAATTTATTAAAATAAAGATAAACAAATATAATGGAAAATATTATATCTTCATTAATAGAAAATTCAAAATAAGTTTTCAAAACTTCCATCGATACGTATAGGTTTCAATGGAATCTTTACAGATATTGTAAACTTTTATACTTTAATCTTTATCATGGGCGATCAAATTTCATGGAAACATATATGGTTGATACTTTTATTTGTGGACAAAACTATTCGATTTGTTAAAAATTCAAGTTTGAGAATATATAATTGTATTTGTGGACTTTTTTCAATATTTCTTTTATAAAAGTGTATTAATATAATTGTATTTTTGTTCAGTGAGAATAAAAATATGTAATTTGAAATAAATAACGGAAATAAAAAATGAGAATTGAAATCTTTAAATTTATCTTTTTTTTTCTACAGTACTCAATATCAACCATGCATTAAAAGCTAAACCCACAATATTTGATTTTTTAATCAAACATCAATCATCAATTCTTCTAAAAATCAATATTCATTTCAAAACAACTCTTTTAAGCAATATCAAATATACACTTAAAAGACTTTTATTGAGAAAGTAAATAGTTTAGATTGTAAATGTATTGAGATTAATGACATTGTTGATAAAATTTAAAAAAATAATAGTAAAAATTAATTATTTAATAATTAAATATGAAAATATAAAAAAATTATAAGGGTTAAAAAAAAAAAAAAAAAATCACTTTTAGAAGTTGGATGAATAGATTATGTTATACTTTTCAAAATCTATTTATGTTGCAGTTATCATAACTTGTAATCGAGTGCGTTACCCACATGTTACGTTTATTTTTCATCTTCATCAGGCCTGTGAAACTTGTGTCATTCATTTTTATACCACCCTCACCACAAACTATGCACCATCACATCCAGGGACGTAGTCAGGAATTTAATCTTACGGGGGTGGAGGGGGGCTGGCCTCCCTCCCGGGGGCGCCCCCGAAATTTTTTTTAACTAAGAGAATTCAAAACGACAATTTTGTAATGATGTTGTTAAGTGATAGGATATTTTTGCTTAGAAATCCTCCCTCGACCTGCTCTATATAAAGAAGTCATATCAAGAATGTCTATATGTATTGAAGTACAAAATGACTTCACATTGTTCAATAATCCATCTTCTCTATAGTTTTGAAGTTGAGTTTTCGTTGGCGGAGTAACCGGACTCGTGGTGTTGGCAGTGACGGAGCTACGGAGAGGAGTCGATTTGAGGAAGAATGAGTCCAAGGATTCTGGGTTGTGAGGACTGAGGTGTGGAGTCTGATTAGGCGTTACAAGATTAGGTGTGCTGAGTATATTTTTGGGTAATTGATTTGGGTCATTTTCTTTTGTATTGAATTTGGGCTATTTATTTATTTAAGTAATTATTGGATCCTTTTGTTTAGGTCTAAGATTTTTGTATGGTTAAATTTTAAAGTGTAAGTTATTGGGTCAATATTTATTAATGGAAACAAAAATAAAAAATTTCAAAATTTTGCATGGGCGAAACTGAAAAACATATTACAAATTAACTAGAAATAGTGGACCAGCCGACAATGTTGAAGGGACGGTCGCACCCCCTGCCCCCCTCTATCTCCGTCCCTGATCACATCGCCTTCATTACCACCCTCTCACACACCCAATCCTCCTCCCACAAAAATAAATAAATAAATAAACGAGTCAACAATGAGAGCTCCACCATCCCATCAACACTAACAAAAATTCCTTAGGAGGCTCCGAGATTCGATCTTCTATCATTTTTGATCTGCTCATATTCAAATTCTGATCTTGACGCCATACAATGTGTTGTATGTTGATGGAAAAAAAAAAGTGAGTAAGCATGAAATAAAGTTTAAAAGTCACTAAAGTAGATGGTGTAATTTCCATTTTAAATGTTTCTAGTTATCTTTTTCAAAAGTTTCAAATGTATTAATATCTTTTGTGGATCTCTCTTTAGCGTAAAGTGTGAAGATTATTCAAAATTAATACAAAAATAAGTACCTTGATTAACAGTCCAGACAAATAAATGCAATTTAAAAATTAAAAAAAAAAAAAATTCAAACAAAATATGGTGGAATTTAACCCCAAAACAATTTAGTAGCTCAATCCGACAATGAATTTAACTTATATATGGTTTTTTTTTTTTTAAATCCCTATAAGGTTCCTTAGTCAAGTTTATGTATATGTTTTATTATTTATTAATGGTCTAGTTCCGTTTCAATTCAAGGAGAATTCGTGAATATATGACAATTATTGATTTAGAACTTGTAAAAAAAGCATGAAAAAAAAAGAACGTAAATTAAAAGTTTAGATTCTTGGATTAAATTGACGAAATATCTTTACGTCTAAATCCTAAAATCAAACTGCTGTAGATATTACAATCTTTTGTATAGTCAATCAATAGTGTGAGATTTAAATTCTTTGTTTGGTAAACCAAGATGGGAGCATGAGATTAGGTAAACTAATTATGAAAGTTCAAAATGGACTACTAAATTATAGAACAAAAGCAATAATTATTGGCTAAGCCAAGTTATTTGTGACATTGCTCATCTTTTCGTACAACAAAACAATAGTTGTTGTTTCCGATCAAAAAAAAAAAAACAATAGTTGTTCAAGACTTGAAGAAAAGAAGCATTATTATTGTGGCACTGACCCACAAACAGCTGTCTCTCTATAGTATACAGTATACACACACAATTCCGTTTCCCACTATAATTAGATTAAGGCTGCGTTTGAATCTTGATAGCTAGGGTAAAATTTAGGTAAAAAAAAAAAAAAATGAATTTCAAGAAATTGAATTCTTGAAAATTGGAAGTTTAATGTGTACATTGGTTTAATTTTCTAAGTGGAAAAAGTGAAAAAAATTTCAACTTTCATTATTTGATTAACATTATTTTTCATGGCAAATAAATTAAAATTTAGCTATTTTGATCAATTTTTTATTTTATTTTTTCACACATTTAATTTTTTATTTTATTCTTTCACACATTTGTACTTGATAATAAAAGTGTTATTTTTAAAAAAAAAAAAAAAACGGATTAAACGCGATGAAATTCATTTTTCATGTAACATGAAAAATAAAAACTAGGTATATGCTTGAAATTCATTTTCCTTATTTAGAAGGAAAACGGCGCGTAGGGAGAAAAAAAAAATATTTATGCCAAAAACTAACTATCAATGGTTTGTTTTCTCTAAGTCGCTCTGCGAAAACGGTTTTCTGTCTACGAGCGCCTGTCTGCCTTCACGAACGTAGAGTAACTCACTAGCCCTAAACCGTAACTGAAACACTCTCTTTTCCACCCAAAGCCACCATCCACATTCAGAAGCGGAAGCGGAAAGAGTTTAGTGAAGAGGCTTTCATCTATGGCCTCCCTAACTAGAAAGAAAGAGGGAATCAAAAATGAAACGAATTTCGAAGATTCCGAAGCTAGGGCGATGAAGAAGGTAAAGATTATTTTCAAATATGAAGAACTAGCTAGAAAGAACTTCTTAAGTGTCCTTACGCGAGTGCTTCACTTGATAGAAGGACGAACGGAATCAGAAGGAAGTGCAAGGTATAGAGATAATCTCGCAAAAGTAACCCAAGAAATAGAAGCTTACACTAACCGGGCTTTTTCTTACCTTTTGGTTTCTGTTTGTAAGTATGTTTCTTAGGATCATCAGCTTTCTGTGCAGAGTGCGATTGACTCTTACCAAGGTTAGCTTTATCTTGATAAGGCTTATTATTTAGACTATCTTTCATTTTGATTATCTCATTTAAATCAGCGATTTCTCTTTCTTTCTTAGCTAAAAGCTCCATAGTTGTGACGACCCGAATTCTCGACCATTCGAGTGCCACTAAAAGTGACTCATATCATATTATCGAGACTTAAATAGTAATTTAAAATTATTCAAAAGAATAATTAGAATCCCATAATTTTATCTGTGAATAAAAATAGAACATAATTTTCTTACATAAAGTTCAACATAATTATCTCATCAATCTTAACCACTTTTTCCACTTCCATGTTGACCGCCTCGAACCTTCAATTATCTGAAAATGGTAAATATCGTGGAGTGAGATTTATAAAATCCCAGTAAGTATACTAAGCATAAATTTTCTTTTGAAAGCATATGGATCATTTTCATCATAACATAGGATAGGATCGAAATACTCATAAACATAGGGAGACACAAGAATTTTACCGAACTTAAATGACAAGAATTCTTATGTGTAGCGCTACTAAACTCCGGTCCCCTTAGCATAATCATAAACATATCATATGGAACCCATAACAATCTTGTGAGATTGATTTCATAGCAATGATCCAAACATTTTCATAAAAACATAAGATATACTTACTTGTCATAAAAACATACTTACTTTTCATAAAAACATAAGATATACTTACTTGTCATAAAAACATACTTACTTTTCATAAAAACATAAGGTGTATTTACCTTTCATAAAAACATACTTACTTTTCATAAAAACATAAGATATACTTACTTGTCATAAAAACATACTTACTTTTCATAAAAACATAAGGTGTATTTACCTTTCATAAAAACATACTTACTTTTCATAAAAACATAAGATATACTTACTTGTCATAAAAACATACTTACTTTTCATAAAAACATAAGGTAATACCTTTCATAAAAACATACTTACTTTTCATAAAAACATAAGGTATATTTACCTTTCATAAAAACATACTTACTTTTCATAAAAACATAAGATATACTTACATTTTATAACAACATACTTAATTTTCATAAAAACATAAGATATACTTACATTTCATAACAACATACTTAATTTTCATAAAAACATAAGATATACTTACATTTCATAACAACATACTTAATTTTCATAAAAACATAAGATATACTTACATTTCATAACAACATACTTAATTTTCATAAAAACATAAGATATACTTACTTTTCATAACAACATACTTAATTTTCATAAAAACATAAGATATACTTACATTTCATAACAAGATACTTAATTTTCATAAAAACATAAGATATACTTACATTTCATAACAACATACTTAATTTTCATAAAAATATAAGATATACTTACTTTTCATAACAACATACTTAATTTTCATAAAAACATAAGATATACTTACCTTTTAAAAGATTAAAATGAAGTGTAGTAGTAAATGGACCAAAACTTTCTTGACCACCTTGAATTTCTCTTACTTGTGGATTTTGTCAAGAGGTTGGAAATAAGTGTATATGTGTAGAGTTGTGTGTAAAAGAGATGGGTTTAAATAGATGTATAAAGTTGGCATATTGTAAACATAATCATTCAATTCTATTAATTTTAACACATCCTTTTCTTAAAGTAAAGCACCATTCATATACTTTTCCATATTTATACAAATAATATGCTCTTCATGATTATATATAATGGAGTCTATCAATCATTCATATATTTTTCCATATTTATACAAATATTATGCTCTTCATGATTATATATAATGGAGTATATAAATCATTCATATACTTTTCCATTTTTTATACAAATATTATGCTCTTCATGATTACATATAATGGAGTCTTATCAATCATTCATATACTTTTCCATATTTATACAAATATTATGCTCTTCATGATTATATATAATGGAGTATATAAATCATTCATATACTTTTCCATATTTATACAAATATTATGCTCTTCATGATTATATATAATGGAGTATATAAATCATTCATATACTTTTCCATATTTATACAAATATTATGCTCTTCATGATTACATATAATGGAGTCTTATCAATCATTCATATACTTTTCCATATTTATACAAATATTATGCTCTTCATGATTATATATAATGGAGTATATAAATCATTCATATACTTTTCCATATTTATACAAATATTATGCTCTTCATGATTATATATAATGGAGTATATAAATCATTCATATACTTTTCCATATTTATACAAATATTATGCTCTTCATGATTATATATAATGGAGTATATAAATCATTCATATACTTTTCCATATTTATACAAATATTATGCTCTTCATGATTATATATAATGGAATATATAAATCATTCATATACTTTTCCATTTTTTTATACAAATATTATGCTCTTCATGATTACATATAATGGAACCTCTCATGCTTGCATATATTTTCTTAATTTAAATAATAAAAGTAATTTTTGTATAAATAAATATTGGGATAACATTGAATTAAGTATTTGGACTTAATATACTTTAAATCAAGAAAATGGAGATATTTTTAGAAATTCAGAATTTAATTTAAAATCGAACGATCTCGATTATTTCTTGACTTGGCTATACGAATACGTCGCTGCGTTAACTTAATAAAAATGGGTGAAATAGTAGCGACACGATTTTCTATTAAAATAATTATTAATCGCGTAAAAATTCTTGGTTGCTACAAACTTACCCCCTTAAAATAATTTCGTCCTCGAAATTAAACTTACTTGATCTTATGATTTCTGAACACTTAATCAGAATCTCTTCTCTTCTTCTCTTAGGTAGTATCATTGCTACTATATTTAACCCACTGGACTTTGACTAAATGCATATCTTTGTTTTTCTTAAAAACATGGACTTTTCTATCAATAATAGACATATGTGTCTACTCATAAATTCTGACTCAAAAGGAAAATTCCCAATCGTATGTGATATTTCATCATGTCTTGTAGTACTCATGTAACCTGTCACTTATCATCGTATCATGTGACCTCAAATATTCGTATTAATATCTCTAAAATTTCAATAAATCTTTACTAACATATCATACCATAATAATTAGTCATTTCTTCTTATCACCAAATATCCCAAAGTAAATAAAACGATTACCTGAATATTCTCTATGTAATATACCCAAACATGTTATTCACATATCAACATAATCATCAGTTTATCTTTCCAATATTTGTAACCCAAAATTTCTGCAAAATTCAATAAACAAATATCTCCCAAATAATTAAAATTCTTAATTCAAATATCATAACATTTCCCGTAAGGTATTCCTTTCACTTGCACAAACTTATTAATCCTGATTCAATACAGTCCTTATTTCACTTTCACGTATCCCCGTATTATTTCTATACCTTGATTATTATATCAAAATATCAGTACCCAAAAATCCAAGAAAATATTCCATATCTCAAATCCCGTCATCATCAAATCTTCCTTTTATCAAGAAAGTAAACGGCGCATAAACCCTTGTTCCCTCTTTTCCATTATTCTATTCCGCGCTTTCTTGCTGGAATCAATATCACGCGGATTCCCTCCGATCCTTAATGCTTTTAAATAGTTCATGCTGGGAAGAGGTTAGATCCATCAAAAACATGGATATCATTCTTACAAACATTCGCAAGTATTATTCCAGTCTTCCAATGAATGATCTGAGGAAAATTTATCGAATAAGACTCGAAAGATTGAGGTTGCTGATGGCTTTATAGCCCTACCCGGAGGTTTTGGTACCTTAGAAGAAATCTTTAACATTACCTCGTGGGCTCAACTAGGTCTCCATACTAAGCCTATTGGGCTTCTGAATGTTAACAATTTCTTTGATGGTTTGTTAACCTTTCTTGATTATGCTGTGGAACAGGGATTCATCTCTCCATTTTCCAGAAGGCTTCTTATTTCTGCTCCTACTATTGATGAACTACTGGATAAGCTGCAGTCATATATCTCAATACAAGATCCAGCAGGGGTTAAGATAGATTGGTCGCAAGGAAGGGGAATCAAGCGAAAATGGAGTCCGGTTAATGTAAACTTAACTTTATGAATCTTAGAATAGGTGGGGGTAGAGTACGGAGTATTCTTACTCTCGAGACACCCCTCTAATTTCCTAGGATTTTCCTTAATGTTTAAATCTTGTGTGTACCTCAAAGGTTCCAGGTGGTAGATTACGGAGTATTCTTACTCTCGAAACACACCTTTTTGAAGGTTTCTTTATTTCCTCAAAAGGTCAGAGGTGGTAGGATACGGCTACTCCGGAAACACATCTCTCAATTTGAGGAATTTCCCATGTTGCTTTCTTTTGCTTTTGCGTGTTTTCATGTATTTCCTTTCTAGGGTGACTCTTGTGTGTTCTCCTTATGAGAAAATAATAATATCTCTGTTATCATCTACTAAATCTCGTTTGTGATGTAAATGAACTTGTATGTCTAACTTCAATTCTCTTAGTGATTGCATACCATACTATGCTCTTAACTCCAAACGATAAAATTCTAGACAGAGTTTTCCTTTGAAATTTGGACTTATCCAAATCGTAAGCATACTTCATAACTCACAATAATAACTAATTGTACATTTGATCACAATTTCATCAAACTTCAATATCATCATAAATATTCCAGAAAATCAATTCATAATTCCTCAACATAGAAATTTCAAATCATAATTTCTAATATCACCATATCAAGTCCTTATTTCTCAATAATTAAGAGCCTAAACTTTAAATTTCCAACTTCATAATTCTTCTCATAAAAATCTCAATAAAATCATATCACTTATAATCTCAACATCTCATCATAACTTCATAAAACTGACTTTCTATTTCTCGTTTAATCTAAACGATGAATAATTCGAAAATATTATCTAGTCCTTTCTGTTGACTTCTCATACTTAGTGCCATGTCTAAAATCAATTATGCAAAGTCCATTTAGGGCTCATCATTTCTAAACTCAAGGACAACGATTATTTTGAAAATCATTCTTAAGTCATATTATTCCCATTATGCTCAACATCCGTTCTCTCTTTTTCTTTCCGAATTTTTTTTTTCAGAATTGAAACTTGAAGAGTGGTACCAATAATCATCCACAGTTTTTCCTTACTTTTAAGCAAAGGTAGTGATAAAGGGATAAATTATTGAACCGAAAATTGAAACTTGAAGAGGAAGTACTAATAACCATCCACAGTTTTTCCCTTGTTTTTACACAAAGGTAGTGATAAAGGGATAAATTATTGTACAATTCATTATCAATTTTGTTTGTTTAATATATTATTCCATATATTTTGGGTCAAAGTTACAACCCAACTTAATTTCTAATTGAGTCAATCTTACTAAGCTTAATATGAACCAAAATTCATATCAATATCCTCTATGTCTCATGATTCTACATTAAAATGAATAAATTAAAATTTAGGCTTCTATCAATTCATATCATACTCAACATGTATATTTCACTTAAAGATTCATAACATATGAATATTTCATACTTAACATGTCTTAATAAAATCGTAAATGACTTGCAAAGCATATAACATACCTGGTTCGAGGAGTCAATACGTGGAGAGTGACATAGTAGAGTGATGAGTTAAAATATTTTAAAAAAAAATTATTATTAATCATTTCGCATCTTTACATAAGATTGGGCCTAATTAACCCAAATAAAAATTTATCGTCAAATCTTATTTTCCTTTAGTCCCCGAACTTCTAGAAATTTATCAAAGACATCAATATAAACATCATATCACTAACTAATTATATTCCACAAAATTTTCAGGACATTACAAACTCACTTGATTAAAATGAATTTTGTCCTTGAAATTCGCACATCAAATTTCATCATACTTTTCAAAATCATAACCATACTTGACATGTGAAAATTCAATTTTTTTTTTAATGAATAGTGATTTCGTTCACTGTTCATCATGAATAGCACGTCGTTTTACTGTTCACGTGAATAGTGTTTTTTTTTTTTTTTTTTTTTTTTTTTTTAAGAAATAAAATTTCAAAAATCTACAGAATCGTTTTTAAAACTCTTGGCTCTGATACCAACTGTGACGACCCGAATTCTCGACCATTCGAGTGCCACTAAAAGTGACTCATATCATATTATCGAGACTTAAATAGTAATTTAAAATTATTCAAAAGAATAATTAGAATCCCATAATTTTATCTGTGAATAAAAATAGAACATAATTTTCTTACATAAAGTTCAACATAATTATCTCATCAATCTTAACCACTTTTTCCACTTCCATGTTGACCGCCTCGAACCTTCAATTATCTGAAAATGGTAAATATCGTGGAGTGAGATTTATAAAATCCCAGTAAGTATACTAAGCATAAATTTTCTTTTGAAAGCATATGGATCATTTTCATCATAACATAGGATAGGATCGAAATACTCATAAACATAGGGAGACACAAGAATTTTACCGAACTTAAATGACAAGAATTCTTATGTGTAGCGCTACTAAACTCCGGTCCCCTTAGCATAATCATAAACATATCATATGGAACCCATAACAATCTTGTGAGATTGATTTCATAGCAATGATCCAAACATTTTCATAAAAACATAAGATATACTTACTTGTCATAAAAACATACTTACTTTTCATAAAAACATAAGATATACTTACTTGTCATAAAAACATACTTACTTTTCATAAAAACATAAGGTGTATTTACCTTTCATAAAAACATACTTACTTTTCATAAAAACATAAGATATACTTACTTGTCATAAAAACATACTTACTTTTCATAAAAACATAAGGTGTATTTACCTTTCATAAAAACATACTTACTTTTCATAAAAACATAAGATATACTTACTTGTCATAAAAACATACTTACTTTTCATAAAAACATAAGGTAATACCTTTCATAAAAACATACTTACTTTTCATAAAAACATAAGGTATATTTACCTTTCATAAAAACATACTTACTTTTCATAAAAACATAAGATATACTTACATTTTATAACAACATACTTAATTTTCATAAAAACATAAGATATACTTACATTTCATAACAACATACTTAATTTTCATAAAAACATAAGATATACTTACATTTCATAACAACATACTTAATTTTCATAAAAACATAAGATATACTTACATTTCATAACAACATACTTAATTTTCATAAAAACATAAGATATACTTACTTTTCATAACAACATACTTAATTTTCATAAAAACATAAGATATACTTACATTTCATAACAAGATACTTAATTTTCATAAAAACATAAGATATACTTACATTTCATAACAACATACTTAATTTTCATAAAAATATAAGATATACTTACTTTTCATAACAACATACTTAATTTTCATAAAAACATAAGATATACTTACCTTTTAAAAGATTAAAATGAAGTGTAGTAGTAAATGGACCAAAACTTTCTTGACCACCTTGAATTTCTCTTACTTGTGGATTTTGTCAAGAGGTTGGAAATAAGTGTATATGTGTAGAGTTGTGTGTAAAAGAGATGGGTTTAAATAGATGTATAAAGTTGGCATATTGTAAACATAATCATTCAATTCTATTAATTTTAACACATCCTTTTCTTAAAGTAAAGCACCATTCATATACTTTTCCATATTTATACAAATAATATGCTCTTCATGATTATATATAATGGAGTCTATCAATCATTCATATATTTTTCCATATTTATACAAATATTATGCTCTTCATGATTATATATAATGGAGTATATAAATCATTCATATACTTTTCCATTTTTTATACAAATATTATGCTCTTCATGATTACATATAATGGAGTCTTATCAATCATTCATATACTTTTCCATATTTATACAAATATTATGCTCTTCATGATTATATATAATGGAGTATATAAATCATTCATATACTTTTCCATATTTATACAAATATTATGCTCTTCATGATTATATATAATGGAGTATATAAATCATTCATATACTTTTCCATATTTATACAAATATTATGCTCTTCATGATTACATATAATGGAGTCTTATCAATCATTCATATACTTTTCCATATTTATACAAATATTATGCTCTTCATGATTATATATAATGGAGTATATAAATCATTCATATACTTTTCCATATTTATACAAATATTATGCTCTTCATGATTATATATAATGGAGTATATAAATCATTCATATACTTTTCCATATTTATACAAATATTATGCTCTTCATGATTATATATAATGGAGTATATAAATCATTCATATACTTTTCCATATTTATACAAATATTATGCTCTTCATGATTATATATAATGAAATATATAAATCATTCATATACTTTTCCATTTTTTTATACAAATATTATGCTCTTCATGATTACATATAATGGAACCTCTCATGCTTGCATATATTTTCTTAATTTAAATAATAAAAGTAATTTTTGTATAAATAAATATTGGGATAACATTGAATTAAGTATTTGGACTTAATATACTTTAAATCAAGAAAATGGAGATATTTTTAGAAATTCGGAATTTAATTTAAAATCGAACGATCTCGATTATTTCTTGACTTGGCTATACGAATACGTCGCTGCGTTAACTTAATAAAAATGGGTGAAATAGTAGCGACACGATTTTCTATTAAAATAATTATTAATCGCGTAAAAATTCTTGGTTGCTACAATAGTTTTCTCATTTAGTTCCTGAAGACGCTCCACTTCATATGCTCGTATCCTATTTTCTTGACCAACGAAGTCTTTAACAACCAATGGCATAGTGTCCACCCAATATTCATTCTCATCAAAGAGAAATTGCCTTTTATTATCTATTTTTATTCCAAGATTCACAAGTCTTTCCTTTTTCATCATGTGAAGTTTGGCCCAATCAATTTGGAAGTTAGATGCAAAAGGGGCCTGCATAATTCTTGTAATATCTTTGTATTGAGTCAAACAAGGCAAGATGGAAAAAATGTTGAAAATCACTTTTTTTCATGGAAAATGATGCTTTCAAACGCACCCTTAATTTACTCATGAGCTATATACCTCGGTTTGGTTCTATTTAAAATTTTCTCTTTTTACATTACTCAATCTCAATTATTCATTAAAAATAAAGTTCATAATATTTGACTTTTCAACCAAATAGCAACCATCCATTTTCCTAAAAATCACTATTCATTTCGGACAAAAAACCCTTTTTAAATAATACCAAACAAACTCTATTTTAAGTTTTGAAAACATTAGCAATTTTGGAATTGACTCTTTCAAGTTACCACACATACTATTTAATATTTATTGATAAAAGTACAAAGAAATGTCTCCTAGTTTCTGAATTCTACCAAAAAAGCAAAAGAAAGTTGAAAACTTTTGTTCCCCAAAAAAAAAAAAGGGAGTGAAAAAGAAGGTGTCTAATTAATCAGACAAAAAAGAAAAAGAAAAACAGCAATGAATTTTTATTTATTTTTTTACCGTTAACCTGCCACGAATTCCTCTCTCTTCCTTCCTCTCTCTTTACCTCCATTTGTATATAAACTCCACCATCCAGCCCCATTTCCCTCTATACAAACATAACATTTTTCTTCAGAGCCTCTCTCTTTCTATCTCCCTCCCTCTCTCCCTCTCTCTCTCTCTCTATATATACACATACGTGATCATACATCTATTAATTATCTTTCTTTTGAAGAAGACGCAATGGAGGTCATGAAGGTAAAGATGCTGGCAACTTCCTTGATGGTCCTCATGTTGATAGCACTCTCCTCCGTGAACAGTGTCTCCGCCGCTGATCCTCCGGCTCCAAGCCCCACCTCCGACGCCACCACTACCTTTATTCCCACTTTCTTTGCCTCCGTAGCAGCCCTCGTTTACGCTCTCCTCTTTTGATCCGCCCATGTTTTTTACTTATTGATTTAATGATGTGGGATTTGTCTGGTTTGATGTAATGTATTGTAACTAATAAGTTGTCTTGATTGTTCATTTGTGAATTTATAATTATGCATGTAAAATGATGATTTTGATTAATTATTATTGATTGAGTTTTTCTTTTTGCCTTCAGCTCTCAATCCCTCTTGTGTGTGTCTTAATTAAAGTACTTGTATGTTATTTTAATTAGTATTTTCAGTAATAATTAAGAAATACACTACTCCATGGACGAAAAATAAATGAAATAAAATCTTGATTTCGTTGGTGTTAGTTATATAAATATTGTAATTTCTGAAGATGTTCAAGCTTTGTTTTAGGAATAAAGTTCGAACATCGCGAGACATGCACTACAAATTACGCCCCTTGTTTGAGCCCCATTAATTTAATTTAAAATTTGGGTTTTGAAAATCTAATGATTAAAAAGTGGTTTGAAAAGTAAAAAATTGTGGGCTTGACTTTTTTGGATGATTGAGATTGATTACTGTAGAAAAAATTTGTAAAAAGAAGGAGAAATAATGGGGCTCAAACAAGGGCTACAATATCATCGATTCGTCTTGGGGCTAATAAATTGGCAATTCCTGGTAGTAGTTTGTTAACAATATTTTCAAAAAAGATAAGTTCTTTCTCTCTCTTAACTGGTAATCTCATTCAAACCTTATTTGAGAGACCATACTAACAAGAAAAATACTAGAAGTACTTCGGAGCCTCTCCTCACATGGAGCCCACTTGTTGTGAGGGGGTGGAGGTCACCTCGGAGGTAAGCCCCGAGATGTTTCTAGCATGGTCCAAAAAACAATATATTTTCAAAATCACACGCACATTTTTTCAAATAATTTTTACTTCGAAAACAACAAATACTTTGTTTATAAACAAAAACTTTTACCAAACATATTCATTTTAGACTTGAATATGCCAAATAGTATCTTAATTAATTTTATAGTTTTCTTTAGCAGTGAAAACCATCTGTAAAGTTAGTTTTTTTCCCCCAACTTGAAGACTTCTTTTTGAGAGAAGTAAAGCTAATAAATATTTCTTCCAAGTGGGAGGAAGATACTTACAACTGTATTAACATGTCTTCGTGTTTAATTAATATTTATTTATCCAAATTAAGCTCACTAATTAGATTAGATGATCGAGCTGGTAGATAGAAGGCACATGCATAAGTTGGAGGAGACATACATTTTATGTATCCCCATGTGCTTGAATGGGCCATAGTTTCGAATTCAGTCAGTATCTTCTTAATTTTCTTTCTCTCACTAATTACAAATTATTATCATCTAAACCATCATTATTCTCATTCTTTTTGATGGTTTAAGTCTAACGGGATGGGACTAATTGCTACTTCCAATTACTAATTAACATTGAGTAAGTCTAACCTTTATGGTTGTTTGCATCAACACTCCTCTTAATTTTCTCCATAAATATCAAGAATCATTAGTGCTTTCAAATTTAAGCAAACTCGATAAAAAGTTTCTACGCTAAAAATATATATTCTTACATCGCACCAATGGTGCCACAATATGCAATAAAATATGATTTCATGCATCTAAAGAATGTATTCAGTATTAATATAAAATAGTAATTAGGGTGTTTTAATTCTTACCCCCATGTAATAAATCATCATTCTCAAAATTGACTTGAAACAAATATCTCAGGTCAGTGCATGTAAATTATTAATATTAAAACAATTTCTTATAAACAATCCTTCCAAAACCAATTTGGGAGAAATTAGAATGTCTACCATAATAAGTACTGATGAAAACATGGACTACTGGACAAGAAATAGAGGCTCAAATACGTAGAACGTTGTTCTCAAACTACATTTGTTCCGTCGGAATTATTGATAAGTGTATTTTATATACTTATTTATATGTCAAAATTAGGATATCATATTATTTTTCGTGAATAAATTTTACTTCGTTTGTGTTTATTTTTATTATTTTAGATTTTTATCTCAAAGTCAAGAAAAATGATAAGTTGAAGCAAATAAATAATAATTAGATGAAAAGTGGAGATAATTAAAGATGTTTTGAAACTCAAGGACTTAATTGAATAATTGAAGATTCAAGGATCAACTTATCAAATTTGGAAAAATTGAGAGGCTTAGAGCCCGTTTGGTCCATGGAAAGTTTTTTATTTTTGTGGTTTTTTTGTGTTTGTTGATGGATATGTGGTTTAGATTGATTTGAAAAGTAAAGATTTGGGGGACTTGATCAAAGATGAATGGTTGAGATTGAATTTGAAAAGTTTTGGTAAAAACTTTTGATGCACCAAACAAGCTCTTAAAGGAAATTTTATTTGGACCTTAGGGCTGAATTGTGTGTATATATACACACTTTGCTGCAAAAAATAAAAAAATAAGAATTAGGTCAGCCCTGAAAAAAAGGAGAAAAAAAGTGTACAGTCGAGAGGAACATCCGAGAGAAAATTGAGAGGGCAGTCGTGAGGAGGAGAGAAGAAAAAAGGAGCCGCAGTCGTCGGTAGAGAGAAAAGGCAGTGGTCAGAATATTGAATTCAAAAGAGAGGCTGGGAGTTAACTTGCTGTGGAGTTTGTGGAATTATATATATTTACATACTACTTCATTCCATAGAGTGTGGGTGGTTAGGAATTAAGTGGTTGGAATCAAGAAGACAGCTGCTGGTGAATAATTGGTGAGAAATAACAGAGGGATTGAAGTGGTTGGTTGGATAAAAAGGTAAGAATTCAACAAACAATAAAAGTGCACGGCTCGTGTGAATTTTTGGTGGTGCAAAGTGATGACAATTCTTCAACTCTTCAAAATTCGAGTTTTGTTTATATTATTTATTACTTTTTATTTCAAGAACATGAGTAGTTAAATTTTATAATCGGGATTAACGATATAGATTTAATGTTTTTAGTTTGATTTTAATTCTCAAGTTGGTACTTTATTTTCATGTATTGATTTCATTATTGCGTTTAATACTTGAGTTGCTTGATCACCAATTCATGATTTAATGGTTGTTTTCATAATCCGAGAGGTGAGTTAACAATTAGATCACGTAATAAAATCTGGCAATTTCAACAAAAAGATAGAGATATGTGTGACGACCCGAATTCTCGACCATTCGAGTGCCACTAAAAGTGACTCATATCATATTATCGAGACTTAAATAGTAATGTAAAATTATTCAAAAGAATAATTAGAATCCCATAATTTTATTTGTGAATAAAAATAGAACATAATTTTCTTACATAAAGTTCAACATAATTATCTCATCAATCTTAACCACTTTTGCCACTTCCATGTTGACCGCCTCGAACCTTCAATTATCTGAAAATGGTAAATATCGTGGAGTGAGATTTAAAAAATCACAGTAAGTATACCAAGCATAAATTTTCTTTTGAAAGCATATGGATCATTTTCATCATAACATAGGATAGGATCGAAATACTCATAAACATAGGGAGACACAAGAATTTTACCGAACTTAAATGGCAAGAATTCTTATGTGTAGCGCTACTAAACTCCGGTCCCCTTAGCATAATCATAAACATATCATATGGAACCCATAACAATCTTGTGAGATTGATTTCATAGCAATGATCCAAACATTTTCATAAAAACATAAGATATACTTACTTGTCATAAAAACATACTTACTTTTCATAAAAACATAAGGTGTATTTACCTTTCATAAAAACATACTTACTTTTCATAAAAACATAAGATATACTTACTTGTCATAAAAACATACTTACTTTTCATAAAAACATAAGGTGTATTTACCTTTCATAAAAACATACTTACTTTTCATAAAAACATAAGATATACTTACTTGTCATAAAAACATACTTACTTTTCATAAAAACATAAGGTGTATTTACCTTTCATAAAAACATACTTACTTTTCATAAAAACATAAGATATACTTACTTGTCATAAAAACATACTTACTTTTCATAAAAACATAAGGTGTATTTACCTTTCATAAAAACATACTTACTTTTCATAAAAACATAAGATAATACCTTTCATAAAAACATACTTACTTTTCATAAAAACATAAGGTAATACCTTTCATAAAAACATACTTACTTTTCATAAAAACTTAAAGTATATTTACATTTCATAACAACATACTTAATTTTCATAAAAACATAAGATATACTTACTTTTTAAAAGATTAAAATGAAGTGTAGTAGTAAATGGACCAAAACTTTCTTGACCACCTTGAATTTCTCTTACTTGTGGATTTTGTCAAGAGATTGGAAATAAGTGTATATGTGTAGAGTTGTGTGTAAAAGAGATGTGTTTAAATAGATGTATAAAGTTGGCATATTGTAAACATAATCATTCAATTCTATTAATTTTAACACATCATTTTCTTAAAGTAAAGCACCATTCATATACTTTTCCATATTTATATAAATAATATGCTCTTCATGATTATATATAATGGAGTCTATCAATCATTCATATACTTTTCCATATTTATACAATTATTATGCTCTTCATGATTATATATAATGGAGTATATAAATCATTCATATACTTTTCCATATTTATACAAATATTATGCTCTTCATGATTACATATAATGGAGTCTTATCAATCATTCATATACTTTTCCATATTTATACAAATATTATGCTCTTCATGATTATATATAATGGAGTATATAATTCATTCATATACTTTTCCATATTTATACAAATATTATGCTCTTCATGATTACATATAATAGAGTCTTATCAATCATTCATATACTTTTCCATATTTATACAAATATTATGCTCTTCATGATTATATATAATGGAGTATATAAATCATTCATATACTTTTCCATATTTATACAAATATTATGCTCTTCATGATTTCATATAATGGAACCTCTCATGCTTGCATATATTTTCTTAATTTCAATAATAAAAATAATTTTTGTATAAATAAATATTGGGATAACATTGAATTAAGTACTTGGACTTAATATACTTTAAATCAAGAGAATGGAGATATTTTTAGAAATTCGGAATTTAATTTAAAATCGAACGATCTCGATTATTTCTTGACTTGGCTATACGAATACGTCGCGGCGTTAACTTAATAAAAATGGGTGAAATAGTAGCGACACGATTTTCTATTAAAATAATTATTAATCGCGTAAAAATTCTTGGTCGCTACAAACTTAACCCCTTAAAATAATTTCGTCCTCGAAATTAAACTTACTTGATCTTATGATTTCTGAACACTTAATCAGAATCTCTTCTCTTCTTTCTTTCTCTTAGTAATCTCATCATTATAATATCTAACCCACTGGACTTTTACTAAATGCATCTCTTTGTTTTCTTAAGAACATGTATTTTTCTTATCAATAATAGACATATGTGTCTACTCATAAATTCTAACTCAAAATGAGAATTTCCAATCGTATGTGATATTTCATCATATCTTGTAGTACTCATGTAACCTGTCACTTATCATAGTATCATGTAACCTCAAATATTCGTATTAATATCTCTAAAATTTCAATAAATCTTTACTAACATATCATACCATAATAATTTGTCATTTCTTCTTATCACCAAATATCCCAAAATAATTAAAACGATTACCTGAATATTCTCTATGTAATATACCCAAACATGTTATTCACATATCAACATAATCATCAGTTTATCTTTCCAATATTTGTAACCCAAATTTCTGCAAAATTCAATAAAAAAATATCTCCCAAATAATTAAAATTCTTAACTCAAATATCATAACATTTCCCGTAAGGTATTCCTTTCACTTGCACAAACTTATTAATCCTGATTCAATACAGTCATTATTTTACTTTTACGTATCCCCGTATTATTTCTATACCTTGATTATTATATCAAAATATCAGTACCCAAAAATTCAAGAAAATATTCCATATCTCAAATCCCGTCATCATCAAATCTTCCTTTTATCAAGAAAGTAAACGGCGCATAAACTCTTGTTCCCTCTTTTCCATTATTCTATTCCACGCTTTCTTGCTGGAATCAATATCACGCGGATTCCCTCCGATCCTTAATGCTTTTAAATAGTTCATGCTGGGAAGAGGTTAGATCCATCAAAAACATGGATATCATTCTTACAAACATTCGCAAGTATTATTCCAGTCTTCCAATGAATGATCTGAGGAAAATTTATCGAATAAGACTCGAAAGATTGAGGTTGCTGATGGCTTATGGTGTTTCAGAAGATGTTCGCTGGTTGATCGAAGCAAAGGTTCGACTATCTGGTGAATTACCTATGACATTTCCAAAGCACATGCCTGGTTTAGGCAAAAGCACCTTCGCAAAGAAACGAAGAGCAAAAAGGCTGAATGGTTGCTACAAATGTGCTCGTTGGAACTGTGATACTCGTTGCAAAACAGTAGGATATTCTTCTACTAATCGGGATGATAAAATCAAATTCATAAAGGGTGGACTGAGTAAGGAGTCTTTGGATGATATTCGACTGACTCTTGAGACGCACCCAAGTGGTTATGTGCAACGTGAACTTCTCTCCTTATACGCTTAGTTTAACGAGGACAAAAATCGTTATAGTCTCCAAAATATAATAGCAAAAGATCCTGTTTGCCAGTCTGTTTTACAAAATGAGGCTTCTGGCAGTTCAACAATGATATAAGGTAAATCTCTTGATACACATTTAAAATATTTTGCTGTTTTCTTTCACGCGTTTTGGAAATAAAATATATTTTCCTTTCTCGAGTTTTGATAAAGCTGGAAATAAATCACCGAAAGGTGATATCTTTGGTAAAACAGTCAAAAGTTGGCCGATTTTGTCAAAAGTAAATCTTTACTTTTTCATAATCAATCAAAAACAGTAAATTTTTCCGGCTTTAAATAGTCAAACATATTTCATAGTTCAGGCATCCCAAAATCACATCTTCTTCGTAAGTTTTCTCTTCTATACTATCAAAGATGGAAGCACCAAAACCTCGACAGATCAAAACTATTTGTGTATTTTGTGGATCAAAAGTGGGGAAAGGCTTCAGTTATCTAGAAGCGGCCGTAGATCTTGGAAAGAAACTGGGGGAAAAAGGTATCACTCTTGTGTATGGGGGTGGTAGCAGTGGTCTAATGGGTTGTGTTTCCCAATCTGCTCTTGCAGAGAAATCAAATGTAATCGGTGTCATACCTGTCCCTTTGGTAGATGTTGCAGGCAAAACACGAGGGCATGAAGTTCAAACCTTATCCATCCATGAACGCATAACTTGTATGCTATATGGTTCTGATGCCTTTATAGCCCTGCCCGGAGGTTTTGGTACCTTAGAAGAAATCTTTAACATTACCTCGTGGGCTCAACTAGGTCTCCATACTAAGCCTATTGGGCTTCTGAATGTTAACAATTTCTTTGATGGTTTGTTAACCTTTCTTGATTATGCTGTGGAACAGGGATTCATCTCTCCATTTTCCAGAAGGCTCCTTATTTCTGCTCCTACTATTGATGAACTACTGGATAAGCTGCAGTCATATATCTCAATACAAGATCCAGCAGGGGTTAAGATAGATTGGTCGCAAGGAAGGGGAATCAAGCGAAAATGGAGTCCGGTTAATGTAAACTTAACTTTATGAATCTTAGAATAGGTGGGGGTAGAGTACGGAGTATTCTTACTCTCGAGACACCCCTCTAATTTCCTAGGATTTCCTTAATGTTTAAATCTTGTGTGTACCTCAAAGGTTCCAGGTGGTAGATTACGGAGTATTCTTACTCTCGAAACACACCTCTTTGAAGGTTTCTTTATTTCCTCAAAAGGTTAGAGGTGGTAGGATACGGCTACTCCGGAAACACATCTCTCAATTTGAGGAATTTCCCATGTTGCTTTCTTTTGCTTTTGCGTGTTTCATGTATTTCTTTTCCAGTGTGACTCTTTGTATGTTCTCCTTATGAGAAAATAATAAAATCTCTGCTATCATCTACTAAATCTCGTTTGTGATGTAAATGAACTTGCATGTCTAACCTTAATTCCTTTAGTGGATGCTTATCATATCATGCTCTTAATTCCAAATGATAAAATTCTGGACAGAGTCTCCCTTGTAATTTGGACTTATCCCAAACCATAAGCATACTTCATAACTCACAATAATAAATAACTCCACATTTGATCACAACAATCTAAAAATATTGAAAACGATTCCAACACTTCAATATCATCAAAAAATATCCCATAATTCAATTCATAATTTCTCAACATAACAATTTCAAATCATATTTTTCAATATCACAATATCACTTCCTTCCATATCTTAATTGGCTCAAAAGATTACTCATACTTATATTTATAAGTCATAAATCATATTCCCAAAATTTAATCACAAGGCCAAAGTTCATAATAAATTTCTCTTCAATATAGAGGCATAATTCACTTACTCAACATAATATCCATTACTTAATTCCCAATAACCAAATCTTTAAATCTCTAACTTCATAATGCTTCTCATAAAAGTCTCATTAAAATCATATCACTTATAATCTTAACATCTCATAAAACTTCATAAAATTGGCTCGCTATTTCTCATTAAATCTAAATGATAGATAATCTGAACATATTTCTAATCATTTCTGTTGACTTCTCATACTTAGTGCCATGTCTAAAAAAAAATATATAAAGTCCATTTAAGGTTCATCATTTCTAAACTCGAGGACAACAATTATTTTGAAAATCATTCTTAAGTCATATTATTCACATTATGCTCAACACCCGTTCTCTTTCTTTCTTTTCTTTCCGAATTTTTTTTTTTCAGAATTGAAACTTGAAGAGTGGTACCAATAATGATCCACAGTTTTTCCTTGCTTTTAAGCAAAGGTAGTGATAAAGGGATAAATTATTGAACCGAAAATTGAAACTTGAAGAGGAAGTACTAATAACCATCCACAGTTTTTCCCTTGTTTTTACACAAAGGTAGTGATAAAGGGATAAATTATTGTACGAATTCATTATTAATTTTGTTTGTTTAATATATTATTCCATATATTTTTGGCAAAAGTTACAAACCAACTTATTTTTCTAATTTAGTCAGTCTTACTAAGCTTAATATGCACCAAAATTCATATAAATATCCTCTCTGTCTCATGATTCTACATTGAAAAGAATAAAAAAATTGAGTCTTCTATCAATTTATATCATACTTGACATGTATATTATGTGTAACACATAAAGATTCATAACATATGAATATTTCATACTTAACATGTCTTAAGAAAATCGTAAATGACTTGCAAAGCATATAACATACCTGGTTCGAGGAGTCAATACGTGAAGAGTGACATAGTAGAGTGATGAGTTAAAATATTTCTTATTTTCCTTTAATCAACAATAATTTAATGTGGTTGTATCCAAATCAACATTTTCTTGAATCATAATTCCTAATTAATCACAGTCTTCAAAACAAATCCAATATCGATATAGTAATTATCTCCCCATCAATAATTAATAACTTAACCCAAATAAAATTTATCGTCAAATCTTATTTTCCTTTAGTCCCCGAACTTCAAGAAATTTATCAAAGACATCAATATAAACATCATATCACTAACTAATTATAGTCCATAAAATTTTCAGGACATTACAAACTCCCCTGCTTAAAATGAATTTTGTCCTTGAAATTCGCACATCAAATTTCATCATACTTTTCAAAATCATAACCATACTTGACATGTGAAAATTCAACTTTTCTTATCATAAAGCAAGCTTTTAAAGTCATGCCAATAGACTAACTTTTCATTTCATCACATGTGAAAAAAAAAATGTGCAAATCTTTACATTGTTTTAAACTCATAAATCTTATAAAATAATTAACCCAACTAAAATTTCAAGGTCAAATACATTAAAGAAGAAACTAAACTCTAGAAAATTTTGAAAATATGTCTTTGAAAAATAATTTCCAAGATTTTTTTTTTTATATAATGAATAGTGATTTCGTTCACTGTTCATCATGAATAGCACGTCGTTTTACTGTTCACGTGAATAGTGATTTTTTTTTTTTTTTTTTTTTTTTTTAAAGAAATAAAATTTCAAAATCTACAGAATCGTTTTTAAAACTCTTTTCTCTGATACAAACTGTGACGACCCGAATTCTCGACCATTCGAGTGCCACTAAAAGTGACTCATATCATATTATCGAGACTTAAATAGTAATGTAAAATTATTCAAAAGAATAATTAGAATCCCATAATTTTATTTGTGAATAAAAATAGAACATAATTTTCTTACATAAAGTTCAACATAATTATCTCATCAATCTGAACCACTTTTGCCACTTCCATGTTGACCGCCTCGAACCTTCAATTATCTGAAAATGGTAAATATCGTGGAGTGAGATTTAAAAAATCCCAGTAAGTATACCAAGCATAAATTTTCTTTTGAAAGCATATGGATCATTTTCATCATAACATAGGATAGGATCGAAATACTCATAAACATAGGGAGACAAAAGAATTTTACCGAACTTAAATGACAAGAATTCTTATGTGTAGCGCTACTAAACTCCGGTCCCCTTAGCATAATCATAAACATATCATATGGAACCCATAACAATCTTGTGAGATTGATTTCATAGCAATGATCCAAACATTTTCATAAAAACATAAGATATACTTACTTGTCATAAAAACATACTTACTTTTCATAAAAACATAAGGTGTATTTACCTTTCATAAAAACATAAGATATACTTACTTGTCATAAAAACATACTTACTTTTCATAAAAACATAAGGTGTATTTACCTTTCATAAAAACATACTTACTTTTCATAAAAACATAAGATATACTTACTTGTCATAAAAACATACTTACTTTTCATAAAAACATAAGGTGTATTTACCTTTCATAAAAACATACTTACTTTTCATAAAAACATAAGATATACTTACTTGTCATAAAAACATACTTACTTTTCATAAAAACATAAGGTGTATTTACCTTTCATAAAAACATACTTACTTTTCATAAAAACATAAGATAATACCTTTCATAAAAACATACTTACTTTTCATAAAAACATAAGGTAATACCTTTCATAAAAACATACTTACTTTTCATAAAAACTTAAAGTATATTTACATTTCATAACAACATACTTAATTTTCATAAAAACATAAGATATACTTACTTTTTAAAAGATTAAAATGAAGTGTAGTAGTAAATGGACCAAAACTTTCTTGACCACCTTGAATTTCTCTTACTTGTGGATTTTGTCAAGAGATTGGAAATAAGTGTATATGTGTAGAGTTGTGTGTAAAAGAGATGTGTTTAAATAGATGTATAAAGTTGGCATATTGTAAACATAATCATTCAATTCTATTAATTTTAACACATCATTTTCTTAAAGTAAAGCACCATTCATATACTTTTCCATATTTATACAAATAATATGCTCTTCATGATTATATATAATGGAGTCTATCAATCATTCATATACTTTTCCATATTTATACAATTATTATGCTCTTCATGATTATATATAATGGAGTATATAAATCATTCATATACTTTTCCATATTTATACAAATATTATGCTCTTCATGATTACATATAATGGAGTCTTATCAATCATTCATATACTTTTCCATATTTATACAAATATTATGCTCTTCATGATTATATATAATGGAGTATATAATTCATTCATATACTTTTCCATATTTATACAAATATTATGCTCTTCATGATTACATATAATGGAGTCTTATCAATCATTCATATACTTTTCCATATTTATACAAATATTATGCTCTTCATGATTATATATAATGGAGTATATAAATCATTCATATACTTTTCCATATTTATACAAATATTATGCTCTTCATGATTTCATATAATGGAACCTCTCATGCTTGCATATATTTTCTTAATTTCAATAATAAAAATAATTTTTGTATAAATAAATATTGGGATAACATTGAATTAAGTACTTGGACTTAATATACTTTAAATCAAGAGAATGGAGATATTTTTAGAAATTCGGAATTTAATTTAAAATCGAACGATCTCGATTATTTCTTGACTTGGCTATACGAATACGTCGCGGCGTTAACTTAATAAAAATGGGTGAAATAGTAGCGACACGATTTTCTATTAAAATAATTATTAATCGCGTAAAAATTCTTGGTCGCTACAATATGAATTTGTGGTTGCATGTGGTCAATTATGAATTCCTAGGAAATTTAATGCATTTAGCTAAAGAGAACTCTGATCCGCTGTAGAGATACAAGGTTGACTTGGTTAAATAGACCTAATTTGAACTCGAGAGAGGTAAATTAGGTATATGCATGAATTCGACCAAATACAATTTTAGAAAACAACTTGAAATGAGAAATTAAGTTATAATATTATTTCGAAATCGTTAGTGCGGATACTCATTTAATTGTTCAAAAATCCACCACGTTTATTCTTGTTTCTTTAATTGCTTTTAGTTTTAATTTTCTATTTTTATTTTAATTGCATTGTTTATTTCATTTTTTTCAATTATTTGTCGTTTTTTTTTTTTTTTTTTTTTTTTTTTTTTTTTTTTTTTGCAATTTATTTTCTTAGTTAGTTTTGGTTTTAGTTTAGGAATTTTAGAATCGAAGTAAATTTATAACGAATAAATAGTCCTCGTGGGATCGACAACCTGGACTCAAAAGTCCATTTTTACTGCTTGTTAGCGATATCTTGCACTTGCGATTTCACACCAACAATTATAAAGTTTGCTTTTGAATGATTATAGCAGGTAAGTTTGTAGGATTAATAAAGCTTTTAACAAGTTCGAACAAAGCAAAGTAAACACTTGTAAAACTAAAAACACTAAAATATGGAATAAATAAAGAAATTGAATTTAATTATGGATATCAAATCTTGTATCAATTGTTGAAGTATCAACTCTTATTTATAGATATCCAACCAACACCCACGAATTGGCGCCAACATTTCATAAAAAGATGGATCATTTTATTAAAAACGTGCCAAAGTCAAATTTGAAAGAACTAGAAAATGGTCAAAAAATAACATCACGCAGCCGCATGGTTTTTCTTCACATGGCCGCGTGATTATCACTTTTGGACCATTGCCCTTTGACATCTCTACATGTGATCGCGCAATTTTTTGTTTAAGCTCTCTTCTTCTTTTTCTTTATTTTTCATTTCATTTTAATTCATTCTTTTTTTATCAAAAGTTCATTTTGAACAATATATATTTATATATATACACACACACGTACACTTATATATCTAACAATCCCTCACTGTTCAAAATGTATATTTGATAAAATTTGTCAACACTCATGCATAAGGATTAGATATCTTTCGATTTAAATATATCCATAGTGCAATCAATCAAAAAACGTCATTGAAATCCTAGGTAGCATCAAAGCTTTGAACCTATTATTCCTTTGTAATGAAATCGGTAAGATCACACACATAAGTACCATTGTGTTCTACGTTTATCACAACTCGCTTAGCACTTTTATAACCTTGTACTCATCATATTCATGAACTTTTTTTAAGAGATAAACTTCAACTCTCTATCGAGACGGCACCATCTCTAAGTTCAGATAGGTAAAGTTCTTCCAATATCTTTGTCATATTTACAGATATTTAATCTTATTGATCCGAACTTTATTAAAAGTTAAAGAACTTATCCCTCATTTTCTACCACAACAAACACTTATCTTTGTAAGTGTTGAATACTATCCACTTATCGAATGATTTGTAATTACCCTTTGAACCTAAAATGTACTTTTTAGTAAGGTTAGGTAAGGTTGCTATCATTAGTGAGTCTTTATGTAAGAAGTTTTAACCCCATCCTACTTGATGTGGTTCTCATTAATTCTTAAGTAAGTGGTTTTGTTAGAGGGCCCACCTTAGCTAGAGCATACAATGAAGTGGTTTAGATCAATTTTCTTACATAGTCATGTCTTAAACTCATATGTCTAGACTTTCCATTATATACTTCATTGTATACTCTAGTTAAGGTGGCTTGACTATCACATAATATATATAGAAATAGAATTTGTATTCTTCTCTCCTAATGGGATCTCATACAGAAGATCTCTTAGTCACTCGGCTTCTTTTCCGACCTCTGTCAATGCTACAAATTAGGATTCCATTTGAACTTGTTATACATGTTTGTTTCTTGGATCTCCATGAGACAGCTGCTCCTCCAAGAGTAAACACCCAACCTAAGGTGGACTTATTCCCACATGTACTGGATATCCAACTTGCATCGATAAATCCTTTTATGATTGCCAAAAATTAAGAATATTGAAGACCTTGATCGTTGGTTTTCTTTAAATAACCAAGAGTCCTTCCAATGTTCATTGTTTGGATTGCTAGTAAATATACTAAGTTTACTAACTGAAAATGCTATATCTGGCTTAGTGCATTGCACCACATACATTAGAGAACCAATAGCACGTGCATATTCAAGTTGTGTTATTGCTCTTCCATCATTTTTAATAATTTTGATACTAGCATCAAATGGGAGTGTTTGGTTCTTTAATGTTCAAATGCTTGAACTTATTAATCACATTCTCAATATAATGTGATCGACTAAGCATAAAACCTATCTATTTCTTGTGACTTTAATACCTAATATGGTATCCACTTGTCCAAGATCTTTTATTTTGAATGTGAAAGATAGAAACATTTTAGTTTCATTTATACCTTACATGTGATTGCTAATAATTAACATATCATCTATGTAAAGGCATATAATCACAACATGATTTTCATGTTCTTTTGAATATAAACATTTATCAACACTATTGTGTTTGAATCCAAATGACATTATTGCCAAATTAAATTTCTCACCCTTCTTTTTCGATGCTTGTTTTAAACCATATAATGATTTAACTAAGTTGCATACTTTAATTTTCGTTAACGGGTAGAACAAAATCTTCTGGTTGCTCTATATAAACCTCCTCATCGAGGTCCCCATTTAAGAATGTCATTTTAACATTCATTTGATGTATATGCAAATTATAAACGGAAGCTAAGGCAAATATAATTCTTGTAGAAGTAATTCGTTTCACAAGGGCATATGTATCAAAAGAATCTATTCCCTCCTTTTTTCGATATCCTTTGGCTATTAGCCGAGCTTTAAAGATATTAAGAGTACCATCTGCATTGACCTTCTTTCTAAATACTTAGTTGCAGCCTATTGGTTTAGAGCCATGTGGTAAATCAACAAGTTCTCAAGTATTATTTGACATTATTGAATTCATCTCATCGTTTATAGCATCTTTCCAAAAGATACTATCTCTAGATGACATAGCCTCTTTGTAAGTTCTAGAATCGATTTCAGTTTGAAAAATATATGGTATTGTTCTTATGACACTCTATTTATTTACTTGAACAAGATAAATAGAAATAAGTTGAGAGTCTCTCATCAGGTCCTAGTACGTACTTTTTCTTTTCGAGTTCTTTTACTTCTACGAAGTTCATTAGGATCATCAACATCTTTAAAGGATGTTTCTCCAAGTAATTTTGTAGAATTAGGAATATCTTTATGTGATTCCTCAATAAAATTATTATCTGAAGATAATGAATCCTCATATAACTCTACTTCGCGTGATTCAATTATTACATTGGCCTCCAAGTTCAATTATTGATATGTTTTACTATTTAGCATATCCAACGGATACACATCTGATCCCTCTTGGACCAAGTTTTGTTCATTTATGATCGGTATTTTTGCAATGAGCAAGACACCCCCAAACTTTGAAGTAACCAATGTTTGGTATTCTTCCTTTCCATAATTCATATGGAGATACTTTTGTAAATTTAGAAGAAACTCTACTCAATATATGACATGCACTAAGTAAAGCTTCACCCCAACGATTAAAAGACAATTTAGAATATATCAACATTTCATTAATCATTTCAACAAGTGTCCTATTTTTTCTTTCTGTAAAACCATTTTGTTCAAGTATTCTAGGCATGCCTCCTGGTTTGTACTCGTTTTCAACCACTTAAAAAATAGTATGATAAAGTAATACAATCTCTTATTTTGATCCAGCCATGACCAGTTAATTCACAATATTCGAATACATGTTTGACACACAATATCAAACACAATATCAACATATTTATATACTAATGTAATGACAATAAATAAATTAAACCAATTAAATACTTTCAATTGATATTTTTCATGAAAATAATTTTTAGGCAATTCAATTCATTGGAAAATATTTTCTTTCCACAAATTTTTCACCATCGAAATCAAACGAACCCTAAGATTTTTAAAAACGTATTGAGACGCAACCCCAAAATGAGCAAGTATTTAATGTAGCGTTCGGCGGCTTTTACACGTTTTTTTTCCTAGGTAAAATGTGTGATTGAAAATTGGAGAGAGAAAATGTGAGTAGTTAAAAAGTAATTTGGGAAATTGTGTTGTTTATAATTTGATTTATAAAACTTATTTTTGTTTTTTATTTTTATTTTTATTGCTCTCCCAAACACACTGTAAAGTTGAAAACTATCAAAAAAAGTGAAAACTTAGCAAATGTTAAGAAGAACTACATGGTACGAGCAATTAATTCCACTAGTATATACCCGTGCGATGCACGGATGATATTATTGTTATATTTATTTGCAATGAAAAGTTTTGATGAACAAATTAGCATAATAAAGTTACAAAAAAAATTAAATTGAATATTGATAATCAATATTCAAATTTGGTAGGTTAACAAAATCAAACTAAGTTTTGAAAACTTTTTTAAAAACAACATTTGCAGTGGAACTGGTTGGATACCAATCCTTATCAAAAATTAGTATATTCAACTCAATATGATTAGTAACTCGAGGCACTATTACATGTAGATATAGTTGTACATGACTGAATATTGATCTTTTCAAATAAAATCCAACATCACCCATAAAATGCATGGTATTAGATATACAAAAAATATTTGACGTAACATGTAAAAATTAAACTTGCAAAGAAAAATACTTTCTCCCGTCTAAAACATAGTCCTGCACAGATAATGACGAAATCAATACTCTATGATTTCAGGCCCCATAAATTTTTATGTAGTCCACTGCAAATGGAACAAATCATTTAGACAGTGAATAATCATAGACTTAATGACAAAATACACCAAATTATAAAGTAAATATACCACAAGAAACTAAGTAGAGGAGGTAAGTAGAGTGTAGAACAAATAATAAACCTAATCCACATCATCAGTTGTTTAGAAACATAAGTTACATGTTCAGTGCCCAAAGGCATGCACGTTTTAGTAGATCAAATATGTAACCAAGTACTCTTGTTACCTTTTGTTAAGAAATTCTACAATCGATGGATTCTCGACTCTTAAAACCTGATATTCAATTCGTCAGCATTGACATCCTTTGAATACGGATCCCTGCAAGGACAATATCAAAAGAAGGCAAAAAATTGGTCAGGAAGATCATACATCTTACTATTGCAAATTCTAAGCAAAAGTATCAAAAAAAGGAAACTTTATTATCTATAAAATTAGATTCATTTCTAGTACTGTAGAAAACTTCCAACTCTGACATAATCATAGTCCAATTTTAAGATTTTAATTTGCAACTCAAAGGGAGTCCCAAGAAAATCCCATTTGACACATTAGTGCAAAGTTCAAAAATAAATGGATAAAGTAATTCTACCAAATCGATGGCCCACCAATGAAACTTTTATCTTTGTCGGTCCTTGTTTTAATTTCATTTTGCTTAGATGACTGGATTTGAATGTCTAGATCACCGACCAATTTCACAACTTCTTCACCAATGCAATCATTAGCCATCTCGACCTATTGATAACGTAGAGGCAAGATGAAATAAGAAAAATCTTATAACAACAAATTGATAGCTTTACACCAACAAAACCTCTAAATATTGTAACTTAATAGAAAACCAAACTCAACTCCAAGTAATTCAGCATGCCTGGGCAAAAGAGGCTTCAAACTGAACTTTGGCATAATACTTCTGGGCACCCCAAAAACCTAAAATTCAAACAATGAAATCAAATAAATATAATCACTGATTATATTTATTGTGGAACATCTTGGTTTCTTGTAAGGTTTTTCAATACTTTTAACACAGTGAGATGGGATACCATAGGTGTATTCTCTGTTGTGCAATCTGAGATGGGCCATCCGTGGTCTGCCGTTGAAAAGGGCCAAGCACCTTTTGAAATGTGACGATACCATAACCTAAGATCACCCGGGCAATCCTCTAACATCTTTCACTCAACAAAAAGGCAATCGTAAACCAATTAACATGGAAGTTCAGAAAAATTGAGAATAGGAGAATAAATACAACAAAAGATATTAAGGATAGAAGAATTTTACCTGTGAATTTTTTATGCAAGTATGTTCTTCTCTTAGAGTTTGACCAAAGTCTTCCCCCAGCTTTCTTGCAAGGATGGCTTGAATAGTGAAGATAGTGTCCCATAATTGACCTCCATTATAGCCCTGCTGAGTTAAAAGCCTCTTGTTAGTCTCTCACTTCAACTTGTTAAAGGTTACCCCATCGTTCATTGTTCCCTACATGACAAATTTATGCAATTTAAATTAGAAGAATAAATCTCACCTGGAATTCTGCACTGACTGGAACTCTTAGCGAGGATGTGTGCAAAGCATTTGATATGCCTGATAAAGAAATCAAGTAACCCTCTTCAAAAGCAGACCATGCATCCAGATATGACATCTAATATATGAACCACCAAAGCATGTGAGCACCAAATTCAAAAGAATAAGATTGTGCAGAGCAACCAAAAATTCTCCAAACGATCGAAGTTTATCTTTTATAGGTGTAAACCCGTCAAAAATATAATGAATGCAACAAAGATAAGTAAAGAAATAAACTTAAAGGGAGATCAAGCCTTACTTGAGCTTCAACAATCACAGATAAAGTCTTAATTCCTCGCAATTCCCATCCATCTTAAAAGTCCGAATTTTCACCATTCTAGACATCTCTGGAATTGAACCAAATATAAAATTCGAACTCATATCTAAAGCTTCAAGGGAATATAATCGATGAAACTTGTAGGAGAGGGGTCCTCATATTCCCAGACACTAAGCTAAGAACCTTTAAACTAGTTAACCTTGTCAATGTAGTAACAAAAGAATCAAAAGAGAAACTCCTACAAAAAGTTTGATTTGGAATTGCGAATCCATTGAATTCACTGACCTTACAAACTTATCTCCCATAATTCTGAGCTCGATAACAGAGTTGTTCTCGCATTTGATGCTCATTTTTGGATGAGAGGATAAATTACATAAATCGCCATTGTAATTTCCCCAATTAGCCAACGGCATTGGGTTCTCCCAGTGCTTCCTCAAGTGGTGAAGAATTTGTGTTTCATAACTTCTTAATTGATGGGTACTTGAAGGAAATAAAATCCATGAAAGAATCACCATAAAAACTACATTTGAACATCTCTTTTGCAAATCCCAATGAGAGGACCTTCAATTTCAAAAGTTTGTGAACAAAACCCTATGAAGGTTGCAACTTCAATGGGCTGCTGAGAAACAAAAACAAACCCATCAATCAGAAATAGCTAATTTGAAAAATTATTGAAAGATTGTATTTAAGGTAGTAAAGCTAATTTTATGGCTTCTGCTGGAGCATTAGCTTCTCTAGCTTTAGCTTCAATAGATCTGGAAGCTTTTAAAGAAGATTAAAAAAATTGAAGCATATAAGAATATAAACATTCATACAACCAGATTAATGAGAAGAACGTAGAATGTGTGATTAATGGGACAATTGATTACACTAAACATGTAAAAAAAAACAATTCATTACCAGGAGATTTCATAACAAAGAACTAAAGGTCAAGTATAAACATGTAAAGAAGCAAAACATGATGGCATGAAAATATATATACACAATGGAAGTTAAATTAAAAACATAATTAACCTGGAAACTCCACATTTTTGAATCATTGATCTTTCTGATTTGTCATCCATTTTCATGCCCTCTACTCTTTCACTAAAACATCATCTGCTGTAAATTGAAAAAGACATTATCAATAAAAGTTAAGAAAACTATAACAAAACTCTTGTTAAGAAAACTATATTTGCTGCGGGTGATTGAACCGAATCATTTTTCAAAGGTAGAGGGCTAAAGGTTTGCTTGTTCCTTTTTCTACCCATTTCAGTTGGAAATGAAAGCAGCAGGAACACCCCTCAATCAACAACACAACCCACCAACAAAGCCAAAAACTCTTCAACCCAACCCAGCACTTCTAATCACCAGCAAATATAAGCAACAAAGCAAAAACCTCAACAAATAAAAGGGTCGACCAAGCCAATACTGAATAATGGCCGACCAGGCCAGAAAGATGAGCCTTACTAACCTGAGATGGAGGACACAGCAAGGAAACAGAGTGAAGACCAGAAGCTCTATTCCTAGTTGGGGAAGGCACAAAGAATCTAATTGAAACTGCAAATATCGGTGAAGAAAGTCCAGAATGTGTTGTTGAATATGTTATGAACAGGGAGCTTCAGCTAAAATCAAAAGCCCAGATGTTTAACACCTTGAAATCCATTGAAATAAGTAGCAGGAGGCCAAGAATGAAGTCCCCAAAGTTGGGAACAACGGATTTTCGAAACCCAGTACTGAGAAATCGCGCAGTGAGTGCTCGTGAGCAGTGAATCTTGCCTGTGCTTCGATGAATCAACTCCAATGTGGAAGAGAACTTGAAATGGTGCTGAATCTGGGTAAGAGGACAAAAACCCACTACCTGGGGACCTTAGAAACCAAGAAATTTGTAACCGTGATTCAATCTGCATATCGAGAATGAACAGTGGATGGACCTTAGAATTCACGATTCTGTCTCCAAAGAAGTGAAATAAATGTTGAAATAGTTGAAATAAAGTAGGGAAATGGATTACCAACCCATAAATACAATCATTAAACACAAAATTTGCTGGATTTATGATGCACAATGAAGAACTCTCTTACTCTGAAAGTGTATTCTCAAGAAATAAAAGTTTGGTTTGCCTTTTCAAAAGCTAGTCAACTGCACGAATTTTGAGCGGTACCTTCTATCTGCAAGATTCTTTTAACTCTTGGGATCACATAATAAAAAATGGTCATGCTTGGGTGGGATTTTGAGAGGTAACTTATTATGTCTGAAATTTAAACGGTGGGTTTTGGCGGGATTTGTGTAAATAGTATTTTTTTTAAAAAAAAATAATAATAAATAAATTGATACATAGACGGGAAACATTAGGCAGGAAAATTTGACTCTTCTACTATTATATAATAGATAATAGATAGACAAGTCACATTCACTATGGCAGTTCGTAACTAACATTGTCGTTCCAACGCCCAACAAAAGAATACCCCACTCCCTTCTACAATCTATCTAGTGTTGTCCCCAACAATTTATACCAATTTGTTTGTATATGGAGTCTGGAGAAGAACAATGCAAGACAAACTAACATTTCTTTTTCCATATCACACATTTTACACAATTCCAGAAGAGCTTATATTGTAAGCACAAAATTTAAATACTATGAAAGTTACGTGTCACCCTACAATTTTCATCATTAATAGTAATTATCACCAATTTAGATCACATTGATACTCTAATTTATATTTTAACGATCATCACTAAAGATGAATTGCATTATTCACAGTATAGTTAGTCTTGGATTTTGAACGCGGAGATTTACCCTACCATAAATTCCAATGGTTCAGATCCTCACTATTGAACTAGAGATGACAAAAGAGTCGATCCGCTCGTTAACTTGTCTCGACGAAGCTCGGCCCACGAACAATTCGGCTCGTCCAACGCACGACCCAATCACGAAGGAAGAAAAACAAGCATAGCACTTGCTCGGCTCGTTGCTTGTGGAAACGAGCCTAGCTCGTGGCTCGTTGCTACGAGCCCAGACCAACAAGCTCGGGCAGTCTCGTAAATGTGACCAAGCGGTCACATTTCTTAGTTTTGTGACCCTTTTTTAAACGATCACAAAACCTTATTAGTTATCGTTGGGGTCTATAAATACAACATTTTTTCATTTCAATTTTACACAAATTTTATACAGTTATCTAATCTCTATTATAATTTGTATATAATCAGTTTTTAATTTACATATTTCAGCTCAATATTTATTACACAATACAACACATATTTCATCTTTACAAATTACATACTACAATTACACATTTATTTTTTTATTACCTCAATTCTCATTCTACAATCACACTTCTTAATTTTTCAAGTTTCAATGCACAATAGAATGGATGCTCGTCAATTTGTTAAAAATTTGTTTGATGACCAATCACCAATGATATCACAATCTTTATTCCACGATGAATTTGTCGATCTCGATGACGTCCTCATTCGAGAAAATATAGATGAGGTAGGAGGTTGTCATCCATTTTGATTTAGATGACACTCAAGAAGATGTTGAATTTTTCGAAGATGTCCAATATTCCCGATGTAAAAAGGAAACGAAAGGGTCAAAAAGCTGTAAAGTGTTGATATCATTCCGAATTGGTTCCAACTGCTCGTATAATTGACGAAAACGAAAAGTATATAGTAATGTGCAAATATTGTGCACAACAGTTGACATGCCAGAATGATATAGGTATTACTCATTTCAACAGCCATTATCGCAAATATGTAACCAGACATGGTCATATTAAAGGAAATCAAACACAATTGATACAAGTACTCCAATTTTGATCCCAACCTTGCCTCCTACTCAAATGGGGGGCGTGGCCCATTTATTGACGGCAAACTTGGTTTTCAAATAGAATTTCCCAACACAATTGCATATGGTACGTCCGATACTGATAGTTTATTTACACTGAGCACTTAAATGCATTTTGAAAAACAAACTCAAGTTGAAATGGTCAAATTCGTTTTCGAGATGGAGTTGCAACCGAATCATCCCCCAACCCCAATGGTAAATGAGCTAATTTGTGACTGTACAATTCGTCTGTGCACATGGTACACCCTGGTCCAAATCTTGTATTGGCTATTCTACCCCTTTTAAATTCTTTATATACCCACCAGTTAGGCAATTATCGAGTCATTGACAAGAAAGCCAGCGTTGATTTTGTCATTTCACTGACCGACGAATGTGGGACCCATAACTATGTCTGGCGTCAAATGGCGGGGGCCACTCTCCGGACGCCAGCCATTTATCAAACCCCACTTTCTTTATTTGAATCTCACAAACAAAATATCAGAGAGAGGAAATTCATTCTTATTTTATTGCCATCAAAGAACTAGAGACAGAACAAGGTTTCGTGTTTTTGACGAAAAAAATGAGAGAAATTATAAGCGTTCATATAGGTCAAGCAGGAATTCAGGTTGGAAATTCTTGTTGGGAGCTCTATTGTCTTGAACATGGCATCCAGCCCGATGGCATGATGCCTAGGTATACAACTTTCTATCTTAGCGTATGTACATATTATTCTCTCTCATTGTATGTTTACGTATATAATTTTTTTGTTGTTTTCTTTTTCATTGTTATTATTTCACGTAAAGAGTAGCTGTTTTCTGTAATTTTGCTTTTGCAGGAAGTAACGTTGAGTTTTTCCCTTCTGTTTAAATATTTACGGTTTCATTTTGCTAAATATTTCTGGAATTTTGATGTTTTTTGGCGGATCTTGTATGGCTTTTATTATTATTATTTTATTTGATTAATGTTATCACGTTAGATGTGAATTATCTAGGCTTCATGGTTGATTTTGGAAAACTGAATGATTTTCAAAAGAAATGGCGTAATTTGCTCTATATTCATAGCATGACAAACATAGGGATTAAAGATTTATTTCCTTTGTTATCAGTCCAATAAAATGTGAAATATTTCAATCTCAGTAAACTGTGAATTCCCTACAGCCAGAGAGACACGGTTTTCAAATCAAAACGGAATGTAAAAACAAGCAGCTTCTTTAATTCGTACATTGGATTTTATTTTGGTGTTTTTCTTTTGCTTTTGATTCATAATTGTTTGTGGTTTTGCAGCGACACCTCAGTGGGTGCAGCACATGATGCCTTCAACACCTTCTTTAGTGAGACTGGTGCAGGGAAGCATGTTCCCAGAGCTATATTTCTTGATCTTGAACCAACTGTTATTGATGAAGTAAGAACAGGGACTTATCGCCAGCTCTTCCACCCTGAACAGCTCATTTCCGGAAAGGAAGATGCTGCTAACAATTTCGCGAGAGGCCATTATACAGGTAACTGTTAATACACCTTTTGGAAAAAATGCCTGGTTTTCGAGAAATCATATGTTTCTGTGTCGGTCAAATATCTCTGAAAACTTTGGCCAGTGCGACCATGATAATATATATCTCAAATTGTGTGGGTTATTTGACTGTGATGATTTAACTGCAGTGGGGAAAGGGATTGTTGACATATGCCTGGACAGAGTGAGGAAGTTGGCTGATAATTGCACAGGTTTGCAAGGATTTTTGGTGTTCAATGCTGTTGGTGGTGGTACTGGTTCTGGATTAGGTTCTCTTCTTTTGGAGCGTTTGTCCGTGGAGTATGGCAAAAAGTCAAAGCTTGGGTTCACCATCTATCCTTCTCCTCAGGTGCTTAAAGTTAACATTCTAATACTTGCTTCAATCCTCTACCTATGAAGTTACCATTTTTTACGCTATGGCAATAGATCTAGTTTTACAGTGACCGTTCATGGTTGCAGTTGTCCTCCATAAAATGCAGCAGAGCACTACTTTATGAATATATATTATAAAATCTCAAATGCTTTTGTAAACTGAATTTCGACACTTTCTTCCAATAGGGACTGCATATAACTGTAGGTGTACTAGCCCTCAGTTGTTCCACAACTTATACGTGTTTTTTATATCAATTGCAGGTGTCCACTGCTGTTGTGGAGCCTTACAACAGTGTTCTCTCGACGCATTCCCTTCTTGAACACACAGATGTGGCTGTGCTACTGGACAATGAAGCAATTTACGATATTTGTCGGAGATCTCTAGATATTGAGAGGCCCACCTATACCAATTTGAACCGGTTGATTTCTCAAATCATATCGTCCTTGACCACTTCTTTACGGTTTGATGGGGCAATTAATGTGGATATTACTGAGTTCCAGACCAATCTTGTACCATACCCTCGTATTCATTTCATGCTCTCATCATATGCCCCCGTGATCTCAGCAGAGAAAGCATACCATGAGCAGCTATCAATCCCTGAGATCACTAATTCTGTATTTGAGCCCTCGAGCATGATGGCAAAATGTGATCCAAGACATGGGAAATACATGGCTTGTTGCCTGATGTACCGAGGAGATGTTGTTCCCAAGGATGTGAATGCTGCCGTTGCTACCATCAAAACAAAACGGACTGTTCAGTTTGTTGACTGGTAAGGAAATCGAGTATAAATTGGCTAAAGGAAACTAATTGTCAAGGTGAAAATATAAATATTGAATATACATGGAATGATAGCTTGCAAGGTTTACATATTAACAAATCATATTTCATTGCATCTTGATAAGTATTTAGTACTGGTAATAATGAGGAAAGAGCAAGTAATATGTATTTTTCTTGGGTTGAGTTTTGGCTCTTGAAAAGAGCCCATTGAAATATTCTGTCTGGGTAGTTGACTTGTTGGCAATGAGGTTTAAGCCTTGACAAGATCCAAAAAGTTCAGGTGAGTCAGATATACCTCTATCCTATCTTGCAACCATGCAGACTCACGTGACTCCTCAAGAAAAAGCACAGGCCACCACAGGGTGAACTTAGTATACAATATCAAATTATACGTGTTTTGAACTTTCCATGCCCCTGCATATTTTAGTTATTTAATAGTAATACCTAGTTAGACGATTTAACTACTAGGTTCAGAGCATTGTTGTTCATTTAGAGGCAGTTATGATCATCCATTCTGAAAATATCCCCCTCTGGACTTTACAGGTGCCCAACCGGCTTCAAATGTGGTATTAACTACCAACCTCCAACAGTGGTACCCGGTGGTGATCTTGCCAAGGTGCAGCGAGCTGTGTGCATGATCAGCAACAACACTGCCGTGGCTGAAGTGTTTTCGCGCATTGACCATAAATTTGATCTAATGTATGCAAAGAGGGCATTTGTTCACTGGTATGTTGGTGAAGGAATGGAGGAAGGTGAGTTCAGTGAAGCTCGTGAAGATTTAGCTGCACTTGAGAAAGATTACGAAGAAGTTGGTGCTGAGGGTGTAGATGGTGAAGATGAAGGTGAAGATTATTAAAGTAGTTGGCCTCTCTAAGTTGTGGTGGTTGGGCTGCTGTCTTTCTCCTGTTGTACTATTGTATTTTGCGTTCTAATGTTTTTTACTTTGGATAATTCATTGTTAAAAATTGTGTTTGCAGTATTATGATCGCACAAGTGTTCTAATTCTAATCACGAATATTATAGTAAAGTCCGTCTATAAAATTGATTGGTCATAACATGAATAATGATCGATCAATCTCGATTTTCAAGTTTAAAATAATTCATTGAAAATCAAAATTTTAATTCTTTGGCTTGGCCCTCCCACTGAGATCTCTGAGGAGTGTCTTTCTGTCAACTTCTCTTATCATTACATCTCCTTTGTGTTTCGAATAAGCATTTGGAAAAGAAAAAAAAAAACTCACACGACTTCTTAACTGAAATGAAAACCAAGATTCAATTTTATAAGAATCAGTAAATTCACAGAAATGGAGCAAGAACTCTCATTTTCCAATTGAAATGCGGAACACAAATTTAAGATATTTGGGGCAATGTAAAATTTCTTGGAACTATTCCTCAGATTGAGAACAAACAAATTGCTATGATTTAACTTGCAAAATATAATGGTATAACCCAGAAAAGCTCGTGCTGAAACAGTTAAGGGGATGGAGGAGATGGAACAATGTCCAAGCTGTGACAACCCTGTACAAAATATAAAATGTGAAAAGTAAAATTTTATTATTCAAATGCTTGGTGAAAAGATTACAATGCTAAGACTATTTATAGAAAATTAACAAGCTAAATCTAACAACTAATTCTAGATGAATATATAATATTCTAACATTAACAAATATCTCAACATCCCCCCTCAAGTTGGAAGTTATATGAAATATAACTCCAACTTGAAAGTATTAAAAAAAACAATGTAAAATTCTCATAAAATCCCCCTTTAATACTAAGAAGGGATCATCAATCTTCAAATCTTCAAACCAGCTACAATCAGCCGATCAATTTTCTTTCAATTGCAGATTTCCTGCATCAACTCCAATTTCGGAGCATATTTTTCAAACTCCAATTCGGAGCAAATTTTTTTAAACTCCACTTTGGAGCAAATTCTTCAAATTCCAGATTACTGGAATAATTCAATTTCTTTAGATGAATTCATTCATCTATTTTCAATCTTGATTCAATTTTGAATCAAACCGACTTCTCATGTAAGCAATTTCAAACACCCAATATAGGCCAATTCAAAAAACAATTCCAAAATTCAATTTTTTTTTTTTTTTTTTTTTTTTTTTTTTTTTTTTTTTTTTTTTTAGAAATTGGGGGTTAAAATCAATGTCCCAAAAACTTTGGGACCAATCTGTAATTTTCAATTCTGGGACTACTCTGCCCAAATTTCAGATATGCAGGGACCAACTTCAGCAAATAAACTAATAGTGGCCAGTTTTCATAAAATCAAAGACCCAGGGGGGCTAGTTAAAACAAGTCCAAAAACATGAGGGACCTTTTCTTCAATTTTTGAAAATCTGATAACAGATATTTCATCAGTACCAGATTACCACCTTCTGCACTGTACTCGCCGCCGACTGTCGTCGCTCTTCCGGCTGCCGAAAAATTAAAAACACATGGAAAATTTCCTCTCGACCTCCCCCAACTTTCTTCTTTAACTTCTCGCATCAACCAAGGAAGCAAACAGCATGAAAATCTGTCTGTCTGTTTCATAAATCACAACCATTATCCTTGATTTGCTGACCAAGCCAAACTTCAACATTCCTATTTTCACTGCAATTGCACTCACCAACAACCGGAACTCCTCCACTTAAATTTTAGATTCATCAGCTTTTTACCAGATTCCTAAAGCATTATCTCCGACTGCTGCCCACTGCAGCCTACATGTTTCACCGGCCATAACTTCAATCCTAATTTCAGCCGAATGCAATAATCGATGGATCCATCACCACCGTTTCTTCTCCACATCGTTTGGAAAATCCGGTATGCTAGTTTCATCATATAGGATAAAACTTGATTCAATCCCCATTAATCCTGATTAATCATCATCCATCCTGATTCAGTTTGATTCAATCCCCATTAATCCTGATTAATCGTCATCCATCCTGATTCAGTTTGATTCAATCCCCATTAATCCTAATTCAATCCTTTTTTTTCATATCCATATATCTACAGATCCACTACCCATCTACGTTCCTTCACTGTAATTTCTCAGATCCAAATCCTCACAAAATCTAGTCCAACACAACACCCAAATCCAAATCCACAAAGCAGTAAACTAATCCTCTGCACAGAATCATAGCAGCCTCCTCTTGCTCATGAACTTGGAATTGACTTCGAAATAATATCATAGGTTCCACTCTTGATGGAGCAAACAATTTACATCAACATTCTCAGATTTCACAACGGGAAAAAGGAAAAAAAACTGTGAGATTCACTTTATTCTGTGTAACATTCACGAAACTTTGTTGGAGAAATGAGATATGCATCGCTGGCAGATCTAACATCCAAGACCAGTGCCATAACCGTAAAGGAAAAAAATCCTAAAGCATTACCTACGAGTGCTGCTCGAGGCCTTGAATTTCGGATACCGGAACATTAGATTCAAAAGGCCGCCGCATCGTCTCTCGTCCATACAAGCAAGCTGCCGACTATGGAGATTCCAACATCAAAGGTAATTGAAGGCTCCTCGCGACTGCAGCTGTTGTTACACTTTCTCCGTCACTGCGTTCTCCTTTTCTTTCTCCGACTCTTTCTCCGACACTTCAGATCTGAAAACACCGCCGCTGGTACTCGCTTCGCTTCTCATTTTCGTTGTCTTCGCCATTACCGATCTTCACTTTTCTGCTAGAAAATGGAGATGGAACAATTGAGGCTGGAGAATCCAGCTATGAAGTTTGACGAGACATCAGTGGAGAGAAGAAACAATTAACTGATAGAATAAGTAGAATATGCTGGGGGAAAAAAATTCTTGCCGGACGAGCGGCGGCACCGCCGCTCGTCGGAGACGGAATTTCACAGAAATTTAGGCCAAGATCTTATGGCTCTGATACATGTATATAAAATGTGAAAAGTAAAATTTTATTATTCAAATGCTTGGTGAAAAAATTAAATGCTAAGACTATTTATAGAAAATTAACAAGCTAAATCTAACAACTAATTCTAGATGAATCTATAATATTCTAACATTAACAAATATCTCAACAAACCCAACGGCAGTTGGAGAGTTAGTAATTCAATTTGGATAGTAGGGGGACGGTGCTTCGGGTTAGCACTCTCTCTTTCCGTGGGTGAACAAGTATCATTTGTTTGTCTTTAGACATAAACAAGCAGATCTTGGAAAAAGCCATTCATTCTAAATAATTACAGAAATTAAAAAAAAAATAAAAATGATAGAGGATAGCATACGAAGACACTGCTCTATTCATACAGCTTTGAAACCATTACACTAATGTATAACTCTTATAGTTACAATAGAACCTAACAAAGGTGTAATATCTGCTTACTAAACATTCAAACAGAAAGTACAGCGCGATAAAACAGACTCCAAATCAAAGTTCATTTCCTTCGGATGTCTGAAGTCTTTCCCATGTAGATGAAACCAAATACACAAAAAAGTTCAGTCCAGGCAGAGTGTAGTAGGATCTGCAGAATCACACAAAAAAATCAAATAGATTAAAAACTGGCACAGAATAATAAAATTGCAGTTTTTTAATGAAAAAGGGTAACTAATCACCAAGTTCGATATGCAAATCTTTTAGTGATTTCTAACCCAGTTTTACAAAATGATTTGCAAATGGTCAGTAAGGGAATGGAGAGAATTCTCTGTTCTAGCAGAATATGGAAAGCGGTGTTGGGATATTGACCTAAATTATGGAATTTGGGTCGATGTTGAAGAACCTATTAGGGTTTTGTGAAGATGGGCTTAGGCCTGGACAAAAGAACCAGAACCAGCGGTTCGGTTCGATTCTATCAAAAATTTAAACAGTGCTGGTTCTTAAAATCAAGAACCATCGATTTCGATTCTAGTTCCGGTTCTTGATTCAGAACCAGAACAAAACACGATTTTTTTATTTTTTTCATCAATTCTTAATCTTAATACATCTTATCGTGTCCATTAGTTAATATCAATTACCCAACAACTATTAACTCATTCAACATTACAATAACTATAAGCAAAACAAGTAATAAACAAAAATCATGGATCGTAAATCATTTTTCTTTCACTGGTTCTGCCGTTCAACTTCAAGCCTTCAGTTGTCAAGCCTTCAGCCGTCAGTTCTTCAAAAAAATCAACAAACAATAAATCTCCACTCTTCATCTTACAATTTATCCAATAAATCTTCATTCTTCATCTTACAATTAATTGTTATCTTATTAAGAATTTGCTAGACTTGTGCGACTGTTCCCTGAAAAGGTGGAGAATTACGAGCAGAAATTAAAGAATTTTTTTAAGGAGCACATACACGCGGATAAGCTGATACGTTACTATCTGGAAGAGAGTGAATACTTTGATGTCAATGATTTTGAATGTTGTATTCATATTTTGATCAAGGTTAATGATCTTACCGTCTTAAAACTCTTATCAGTAGTAATTTACCATGGCTTCATAGCTTAAATTTGAAAATTTTAGTTTCAGAAATCAGAACCAAAACCCAAAAAAAAAAAAAAAAAAAAAGAACCAGAACTAAAAGAACCGAATGGTTCGGCTCGGTTCGGTTCTTCTCTTGCAAAAAGAACCAACTGTTCTTTTTTCAAAAAAACCATCAGTTCTTGGTTCGGTTTCCTATGAACCAAAACCATATGGAACCACGTCTACGCCTAGATGGACTGAGAAATAAGGAAGAAAAAAAGAATTAGAGTTAAAGCGTTTAGGGGAGATTTTCGTGATTTTCTTTCCTTATTCTGATTATTCTACTTCATCAAGTAAACATCGTGGGGCACAAGTTATATACACTTTTAGGGTTTTCTTTACCTATAAATATGTGTTGAGTAGCCAATTAATTGCATATTTAGAAAGTGCCATATTGTGACCAAATAGAAAGAATTGATGAACTGTCTTTCTAATTTCTTGTAACTTCTTATGGGATAATTCAAGGAGTAGAAACGTGTGATTAGATAGTAGTTCTTTACTAGTACTTTCTCCGTAGTCTGTGAGATTTGATTGGTGAGTGAAACGTGTGGTTAGATATATTTGTAACAATTTAATTTAATATAACCCCTATTTGGTTCCATTACTTTTTTAGATTTTAATCTAATTCAAAATCAACATTTAATCTTTAACCACAATTTTATCATTTTATGAGACCCACAAATTTTCAACCACACATCTCATCAACTTTTATCAAATCTACTAAAAATCTGACTTTTATCAATACCAAACAGGGGCATAGTTAAAGGATTGGCGAGGGTCTGTGGACATAGGCAAGTTGTCAAACCACGTAAATCTCTATGTTCACATTTATTTTCTTATTTGCTTATTATTACTTTGAACATCAAAAGATCATGTGGGTTAAGGAAGAGGGAATCAACGTTTAATTCCCAACAAGTAATATCAGAGCATCATGTGGCTCAAATAATTTGGAGCAAAAGAAAATGTTTGTTAAGTACGACGTGGAGAAATTTGATGGGAGAATCAATATTTTCTTGTGGCAAGTACAAGTCAATGATGTTTTGATTCAGGCGGGTCTGCACAAACCTTTGAAGGGAAAACCGACATCTAGTTTTGACAAAAAAAGAAAAAGAAACTAAATCCAGCAAGAATGATAAAGATTGTGAAGATTTAGATTTGAGAGCTACTAGCATAATACAACTATGTTTGGCCAAGAATGTTCTTGCAAATATTCATGTGATATCTGTTGCAAAGGAGCTGTGGGAAAAACTAAAAGAGTTGTATCAGACGAAGAGCTTGTCAAAACGTTTGTATCTGAAGGAATAATTTCATTCGTTGAGATTGAGCGCACGTACAAAAATCTTTGACTATCTTAGTGTGCTTAATGAGATTGTTTCTGAACTGGAATCTATTAGAGTCAAAATCGAATATGATGATAAAGCATTGAGGCTCGTATAGTCTCTTTCATCCACGTTTAAGCACATCAAGCCTATTTTGATGTACAGGAAAGAAACGTGGATTTTGCAGAAGTTACAAGTAAGTTGATCTATGAAGAACGGAGGTTAGGTGGAAGTGATAATTCATCTGATAATAATTTACTTGTTACTGAAAAGTGGAAGAGTGGGTACTCCATGAAGAAGGTGATATGTTGGAACTGTGGTCAATCCGGGCACTTGATAAGAAATTGTCCAAAAGGTGGAGCAGACTCGGCTAACTGCTTGAAGGACAATATGACTCTCTCGATGGAGGGTGGTGATGATGTATTCGGAATAAGATGGGACATCCTCATGGCATGAGCTAGTTGCCATAATAGAGGATATGTTCTTACTGGCGAGTGCATGTGTTTGCACAGAGCATTAGTTTGACTTGAATGCAAGGTGTGGCTGAATCGATGTCAATGGCTGATGGACTTCCATGGAAAATCAAACAATGGAAGTTGCACCACAATTTTTCAGCAATTTTGAATTTCGACACGGGCCGATGAAAAGCTATAGTAGAGTATTGGGATCATCAAAGTGAAAAAAAAGCTTATTTGTTACCCAATGTTTGAATTTGATTTTTTTGCTTAGAATAATTTGTGTCAAGGTGGAGATTGTTAGGATATTGACCCAAATTATGGGGTTTGGGTCGATGTTGAAGAGCCCATTAGGGTTTTGTAAAGATGGACTGAGAAATAAGAAAAAGAAGAATTAGGGTTGAAGTGCTTATGTGAGATTTCCGAGATTTTCTTTCCTTATTCTAGTTATTTTACTTCATCAAGGAAACATCTTGGAACACAAGTTATACACATTTTTAGAGTTTTCTTTACCTATAAATATATGTGTTGAGTAGTCAATTAATTGCACATTTAGAGAGTGCCAGGTTGTGATCAAATAAAGAGAAAATTTGTGAGTTTTGTTTTTGTAATTTCTTGTAACTTTTTATAGAATAATTCAATAGGTAGAAACTTGTGATTAGATAGTAACTCTTTATTAGTATTTTCTCTGTGGTCTGTAGAGGATTGAGTTGGTGAGTGAAAATATATATATTTATAACAATTTAATATATAGTTAAAGGCTTTGGCGAGAGTCCATAGACGTAGGCAAGTTGTCGAACCACATAAATGATGAGAATTATAGGAGGCTCGACAAGGGAAAATCAGTCATTTGAGCCAAATAAATTTTAAGTACATTTTGAAGTACTTCCAAGACATCAAAAAATAGTATTCGAGGCTAAAAATCAAGTTGGAGTCGAAAAATCACATGTGCAAGAATTTGCTCCATGCGGCCACTCAGAAGGAAGACCACGTGGCCGCGCGATCTCAGCTAAATTAACATAACAGTGAAATGATCGCATGCGCGGCCACAGGAAATGTACCATGTGCGACCGCAAGCTTGGACCAGAACTAAATTTTCGCGAATTTTATTTTAATCCTAAGTTTCCTTTTCTACATTATTTTGTACTATAAATACTCATTTCCCCAAACCCTAAACATAACTTGGATGTATGAATATTGAAGCCTCCTTGGGAGCATTTTGAAGGTGAAACCCTTCTCCAATCTTGTGCTTCTTTAAGGTAATATTCTCACTTCATTGGAATATATTTTATTCTTGTGTTGTTGGAAGAAATCTATGAACTTGTTTATTTTTCTCTATTGAGTTAAGGATTATTCCTTAGAATTTTGGTTATATTAAACTTGGGTTTATATTTATTTTACCATTTTAGCTTTCTTGGGTTGATTTTAAATTGTTGTAGGAATTTTTGGTCCAAACATCAAAGGAGTTTGCATCATTTAGTATCAAAGTTTGGCTCTAATTTGGTAAATCTATCCTTTAAATTTCTTGTTATTCTTGTTGTTCGTCATGTAAAAAAATAAAAATAAAAATTGGATAAATCTTGTGTCCTTGATCCGTTGTTAATTTATGCATCATGGGCATGTTGATTGGGTGATGTATTTGAGGTTATTGGAGATTTCCATAGACCAAACATTTGCATTTCTATGTACTTCAAAATTTGCCTACAAAGTGTTTGTTAAAATTTGCCAAAGAAAACTACCACACAAAAAGCTATTTTTCTCACCACCAAACTATTCCATTAGTAATTCCTTGTACTTTGACAAGTCCATTGTGATTTTGTACTTCAATACATTGTCCCATAAATCCATAATAAATCTTCCTTCTTGTAGCAAGCTATAAATTCCACTTGCTATTTGTGCCCATCAATTTCTACATCTCTTCCTTGATTGTAGTTTGAATCTTCACAAAATTTAATTTTCTCGGTGTAGTTGATTGCATTCCTTGGAGATTGAGTGAAACACGAGTGAAATGAATTCTTTGTGAGGACACTTCACACTTGCACAACATGATCCATCTAAATACTCAAAGTGAGCAAACTCCAATGCTCAAACTCAAGACTTGTGTGAGATGTTGCAAACTCTTTCCACCACTTTTATTAAGACAAGTAGAGGAGATGGGTGGGAGGGAGGGAGGGAGGTTGGAAAGGTTGAAGGTAATGAGAAAAATTCCACCACCTAAGAATAATGTTGAAAAAAAGGAAAAATAGAAGAGTTAGGGGTGAACTTGATTGCGATCTTGGTAATGATTAACATTGGGGCAGAATAAAGGAGAGCAGAGTGAAAGAGGGCATGAGAGGAGATTTGATAGGGGGCTCTTGAAGGAGGAGAGTGATCCCGTGTGGGACTTTAATAGCCAAATGAAAACTTTAGAAGAAAAGTTTAAGGCATGGGAGCGTGAAAAGAATGAAAGAGGGATGGTGGTAGAATTGCAATAGGTGCCCCAAGGTTACGAAGTTGAGAAGGAGGGAGACGTGAAAAATGAAATAGTTGAACAAACTTCAACTTTTCATGTGGAAGATAAAAATTTGGTTAGTGAAGAAGTGCATGAATTGGGGGAGGAAAATATTGATGAGAGGGTGCATGAGTTTACTAGCGTAGAAGGTGGTGTTGAAATTGAAAGTGTGGAAGAAGTGGTTGAGCATGAAAATTTTATAGTGTTGAATGAGCAAAAGGTTGAAGGAATTAATGGAGGTCAAGTGAAGAACCTCGTGGTGCGGGAAGAAAAGTTGGGGGTGATAAATCACAAGTATGAGGATTCATATCTCGTACTTTGTGAAACTAACATTCCCCACTCTATTTTGCTTAATTTTATTTTGCAGATTAATGACACTTAGTACTTTGGGTCACGTCACTTATGCCCAAAGAAGTTCATGATTCGACCCTTCCATATAGTCATGGAGTTATATTGGTTGATCAAAAGATATGGAGGCCATAATTTTCCATTTGATCCAGAAGGTGCAATTAAAAACTATGAATCATCCTGAAGAAGGAGGGTATGATGAAAATCATAGGAGGCTCGACAAGGGAAAATCAATCATGCGAGCCAAACAAATTTTAAGTACATTTTGAAGGACTTCTGAAACATCAAAGAATAGTATTCGAGGCTAAAACAAGTGATTAAGTCAAGAAACAAGCCAAGAATCAAGTTGGGGTCGAAAAATCACGTGTGCTGGAATTTGCTCCACGCGACCGCTCGAAGATAGACCACGTGGCCGTCGCCTGCGCGGCCGCGCCCGCTTGGACCAGAACCAGATTTTAGCGAATTTTATTTTAATCCCGGGTTTCCTTATTTCTACATTATTTTGTACTATAAATACCAATTTCCCCTAAATCCTAAACATAACTTGGATGTATGAATATTGAAGCTTCCTTGGGAGCATTTTAAAGGTGAAACCCTTCTCTAATCTTGTGCCTAATGTTCTCACTTCATTGAAATATATTTTATTCTTGTGTTGATGGAAGAAATTTATGAACTTATTTATTTCTCTCCATTGGGTTAAAGATTATTCCTTGAAATTTTGGTTAGAGTAAACTTAGGTTTAGGTTTATTTTACCATTTTAGCTTTCTTGGGTTGATTTCAAATTGTTGTAAAAATTTTTGGTCCAAAGACCAAAGGGGTTCGCATTAATAAATCTGTGTGTTCGTATTTATTTTCTTATTTGTTTATTATTATTTTAAACATCAAAAGATCATGTGGGTTAAAGAAGAGAAAATTAACGTTTAATTCTCAACAAGCAGGACATCCAAAATAATGTTACTTCCTAATAACCACGACATACAGTGAAACAATTTTGCAACACAATTTCCTACAGCAATGTATAGCAAGCATGAACTTAAGAGTGCTGGAAGAGTACTACGTCAATATTTCCCTTTTTGACTAAGTGTCTGTTTAATTCAAATTAAAATAATTTTTTTTGATATGAATAGTGATTTTTAGGAGAATAACAAAGGCTAAACAAACAACATAATTAGACCTAGTTAACATCATGTTGACGATCCAACTACATTTATATCTGGGGAAAAAAATGTGCATGAAATTTGCTTTAAGACGTCGAACAACACTAAAAAAGACAAAACTGAGCATGATCAGCATATATGATACTGATGAAAGGAACATGAAGTTAAGACATTCTTTCAAACCAAGACGTAATATGGGGAATAAAAAGACAAATGGCTGAGGCAAATCAGGTTGATAAGAAAAACTGCAAACGCACAAATTTCTTATTCATCATATCTATAGGTTTAGAAAGGTACAATGGCATCAGTCCATCAATCACTACCATGACCTTGATATCGTAACCCTTCAGATACAGAATCCACCCGCTCCATGTCTCCTGAATTCCAAGATGCAAACATAAGTTACTCTCCAAAGAAATGAACCAAAAGGTCTGACGAGTGATCACACCTACCATGGGGATCCATAAAGTTGTTCACACCAGTTGATAGTATGGGAAGCCTACAGTAACTCTCCAGTAATTCTGAAATTGCACAGAAGAGGGACATACTCAAAACACGTCAAGAGTACCTAATTGCAATCTTTCATATGAAATTCCACCCAAACACCTGTTGTATATGTATATGTGTGCGTGTGTATTCATGTATGTTTATGTAGAGAGGAAAGAGAGCAAACCAGAACTGTTGCAGAAATCAGCTGCCATGTCTGGGGACCAGAACTGACTTTGAGGAATTTGCCCCAAAAATCCAAATGGAGCATTTCCACTCAAAAGCATGTCGTTTAGGGGCTGTGCACTTGGCTCGACGCTAGTGAAAGATGATACAGATGCATCACCCATCAGAGGACGTGATTCCATTAAATTGTTATGTGCACTCAAATAGAAAGGTGAACTACTAGCGTAACCAGCTTCTGTTTTGACAATCTTCCCATTTGTTGCTTGTGCCAATTCCACATTTGAATTCTGACCCAAGAACAAGTTTGGCGAAACATCCATCTTTCTACCATGAGCAGATACATCAAGAGTTTCTTGCACACTAGACTGGATTGATGATCCAAAATTATTGAATGCATTTGGCTGATGCATATCCTCTGTTGTCAGATAGACATACTAGTTAAACTCGGTAGAGCAGGAAGTACACTGCAACCACTAAAAAAGAGTTCCAATACCACAAAACAACATGCAAGGAAAGAGGGAGAGGACCATTATAATCACAGATATTTGTACTGAATTCTTAGTTCATAAGATCAGACGTGCATACTAGTGAAATGAAATATCTCAATTAACTAGATAATATGATATACATGCACCATAAAATTGAGTAATTTAGTAACCAGATTAAGTTTTGGGAAATTAACATTGTAAAAAGAACCAATGTTTTAAAAATCGGCCCGGACATCGACCCGAAAAAAAGGAAAGGGTCAAGGGTTAGTGGGTCAACCCGGTGTATTAAATAAAATTATTAAAAAAATGAAAAACTAGACAATAGGAATTGGGAGCAACAATATTTTTTAATTTTATATTTTTTATATTATTTTAATTATTTTTAGTTCATTAAATAATTTTTATATAAAACTAGATTTTTTTTTTCCATGAATATTAAATATACACGAGATATAAAACATTATAGCAATATATTTTAGAATTTTAGAATTACTAATTTAAGGAAAATATAGAATAATTGTTGTTAATTATATTTATTATACTATAATTTATTTCAAAACTTTAAATACTAGAAGTATTTAACCCACAAAAATGATTCTAAAATTATTATTCTAACAATAAAATACAAATAGTTGGAGGATTAAATAAATAAAGGAGAATGAAAAGGAAAAAATAATTTTCAAAATGGAGGAATTATTGTAAAAAAGAAAAAGAAAAGCAAGGATTATTTATCCAAAGGAAATGCAAGGATTATTTAGGTTAATTATATAAAAATAAAAATTATATAAATGCTCAAAGATGCCTGTAGGCTGTAGACACTAGACATCAATATTATTGTATATTAACTATTCAAAATCTCTTGGATGAATCCCACATCGGCTGCGCAAAGATGGGAAGAGAGAGAAAACAATTATAAATAGGCTTTTGGGACTTGTATTCCATATTTGGGCAGCCTTGTGCAACCCAGTAACAGAGTTTAATATTTATTTTAAAAAAAAAAAGTTGACCTGTCAAACCCGGTACTGGGTTAGCGGGTTGCTTAAAACCAGGCCGATTTTCCGGGTTTCAATACAGGTTTCTAAAGTCCGGGTTTTTGGCAATTATAGACCCGGTTGGTCCGGGCAGGGTTTAACAACACTGAAAAGAACACCACCTAGACCACAGTAATATACTAATATTTGAAAACAAAGGAGGTCATCGCATCAACTTAATTAAACCTATCTAACTCTTCTAATAAGAAAATCCTTGTGCATTTTTCGAATGTTATTACCCTATTTCAACATTAGCAAGCCCCACCTATTAAGTGACATGACATCCCTGATGGATCATCCGTGAGACCACAAGGATTCTCATTACGAGCAAGTCTTGTTCTTTTTACCATTCTCAATATTACTAGTGAAAGAAGTGCCTGTCAATGAGTTGAGATAGATCATTTACTCCCTCCAGGCGTCTTCCTTTGGTGCAGCTTGCTTCACATCCAACCTTCGTTGTGAGTATGTGTGTCTAGCCATCGGCATGTCCCACCACTATCATGGCATGATAACTAGCTCTTCCCAATCATTCCCTGCCATTACCAAGCTCTACCACCGACAACCAACGAGATCAAACACAACCAATTTTTGGTGAAGAATCAACAATTGGTGATGGAAGGGGTTATCTTAGATTAGCTAGGGAGTGATTCTAATGAAGATCGTTTTCCTAATTAAGCCTCCGTTTGGTAAACTGTTTATAAACAAATTTATTAACAACACATTTCCCCAAACCACTTTTCAGCCACATATTTTATCTCGAAATTATAATATTATTTGTTTATACGCAAAAAACTTATACCAAACAGAGGCTAAAATTCAGGTCTTCAGCATTTTTACTGGGTTTACAGCTATTTAAAAAAAAAAAGAGGTGTAAATGAGATTCCCTACTTCATTGTTTCTTGCCTTTTGCGTACAATTGGAGAATTAAATGTAGTGATGGTTGAAGAGGAGGGTATGGCAGGTTGGGGAAGTGTTGTGGTTGGGGTTGCTTATGTGTTTTTCATTTTTTTTTAGATGCTCTAGTTTGTATTAGCAAAAATGGGAGGATGCAATTTGACAGGTGTCCCAACCCATTTCTCAACAAATTTGTTAACATCCATTTAGGTCCAAATGCAACCCAATCTCCACCTCTTAGGAGCACCCTGCGGGATGATATGATACAAGTGTACTTAAATGACACCAAATCTTCAAGATACATGACTAGTTAGACATTCTTTCAACATTCGAATGGAATTTTGGCCTACCATAGAAGGTCCCAAGAATTCACCTTACCCTTGGAATACGTGAATCAACAAGTATGGCATCCGCAGCTTCAGTGTAAAGTTTCCTACAGTTTTTCTCTTTCCCTTAGTGGTGCCAATCAGGCCACTGATTATTTCCATGGAATTAATTACTGCATCCCCTTTGAATGACATTTGTTATTTTGATATAGTAATGTTTACTCTGTCCGTTTCCATGAACAAATGATGGAAAACACCATAGAAAAATCTAGATATTATATGGATCCGATTACAACTTTTTGTATACCAAGAAAATAATTAAGGAAAGACATGCGCAAGATTTGCCCACACTATGACAGAAAGCGAGCAAAACAGTTGAAGCACTTCGAATTATTTGAGTAGAAAGATGTCTTACTAGGTGAAACATGAGATCCATTAGACGTGGGTATGGAGGCCATCCCAATTGATCCTGTTCGACACATCAGCTCCACCTGTTCCGAGAGCAACTTGTTGAATTCCATGATTTGTTCCTTCACCAACAACTTAATGTAGTAAGCGTTGAAAAATTCTGGATATTGTTCTTCAAGCCTCCGCCAAACTGGAAGACAGAGAGTAAATTATACTATCTACAGCTGACATAATTAGAAATAGAAGGCCAACAAAAATGCAACATTATTACTATACTGCATGAAAGACATGATAAAATAAAGTCAGAAAAGGTGGGAAACAAGATTGTAAAGAAATCAGAATAAATAAATAAAATGAAATGCATGCTTTTAGATAAGATTCGTTAAGCTTCACTCCTGTGTGGGCTTAATAGTTTGTTAGAGATATGCTCTTAATTCTACAAACTAAGTGAATTTTGGAACCTTTTTAATCATCTTCTAGTGTAAAATAACTTGTATTAGAAGCAAATAGAATAAATTTCAAAAACATAAGAAAGGAAAAGTCAATGAATCTTTCAACTGTAAGTAAAAAATGACTAAGTCTCTAGGAGATGCTACAAGAAAAAATGTTGCAGTGAGCTATGCAATGGGCAACTAGTCATAAGTTTAAGACTAAATGATTGTTGTTGCAATTTCAATCCCCAACTTTGATAAATCCTTAAAGAGTCGAGGATGCTTATCAGTTAAACACGAATAACAATACCTATATCAGTAAAACGAGGATCTACATTGTCCTGAATAAGGGTGTTCACAACTTCTTCCTTGTTCATGTAATGTTGGAGACACCGTTTTATACAATTTTCCACCTGAAATATTCACAGATCAAATGGAATGATAAGAAAACTGAAATATATCGTCCAATTGGATATAATTTTCTTGTTTCCTTTTCTCCTTATTGAATCGAAAGGAAGAGATTGTGCAGCCAAACATCTTATTATTTAAAGTATCTAATGAAATGACAGTAAAACATTGTAACAAAAATGATATTGCTGTTGTTGAATCTAGAAATATCAAATAGAAAACCAGTCCATAGGTCAGTTGGTGTAAGAGGGTGTTCTGTTGGTGTTAGCAAATAGATGAACAGGAACCTGGGAGAATAATATTATTTAGTTAAAAAAAATCCTTTTGGATGTCAAGGAAAAACTTTCCTTTCTTATCTCGAGAAAAAAAAAATAGAATCAATATAGCTCAGATAATCTTTAATATCTCCGATGGAAGAGAGGCAAAAAGTCTTTCTTCCTAATGGAAGTAGAAGTCTAAGGTTACACCAAGACGGCCCGGTATAAATAATTACTGGCCCGAAGTATCAAAACAAATATGTTCTTTACAGGATTTTATACTCTAGAAAAGTCGTCCTTGAATATTTTTGGATAATTAATGGAAGCTGTTTATTGGTAGATTCTTTAGCCTCTTTTTGTTAAAAGTTTTTTGTTTAAAAACATATTTTTTTATGTTTTCGAGGTAAAATGTATGGTTGAAAAATGGAAAGAGAAAATGTTTGTGGTTAAAAAGTGATTTGGGGATTTGTGTTTTTTAAAAACATTTTTTTTAATACTTTGCCAAATAGAGGCTTAATTAACCAGGAAAATCGAATCAAATTTGTTGGAATTAATAGTGTGTTGTTATTGTGCAATTATATTTATTAACAAATGAAAAATAAAAGACAAAGTAGAAAACTTACTTGAAGTTGGAAACAAGAAAACAAAATATTCAAAGGGAGATCGAGGCGAGAGTTCGAATCTTTCTTTTAAGACGTAATTGCCCCACCCAAGTGCTAACGGTGTTATGGAAAATGCTTCCCAAGATATAACGATCAACTTCCTTCAATAGCAACGCTACAAACTCAAAAGAACAACGAACTCGAAGTGTTTCTGTACTCTCAAAATGAATGAATTTTTAAAGAATGCAAATTTTTTTCCAAGTTTTTATGAGACGCACAATGAAAAATGAATGAAAAAATCAAGCCTAGGGGCCAAGAGTTGTGTCCGAAAAGACACGCCCCACAAATTAGTATGTTCATGAACAAACATGTATGTTCAAAAACACTGCTTGAATTGTGCTCGACGGGTGTTCGAGCGGTTTTCATGCACTATTCGAGTTCTGCTCGAGCGGGATTTCCCAAAGTTCACCACTCAAGCAACTTATTCTTTGAATTTATGAATTAAAAATTAAATAAACTTAAATAATTATTTATTTAATTTCTCCAAGAAAAGAATATGCATAAGCTAGTCCCATGTCCTATGCCCGTGCTGAGCCGACTGTCGATAGTGCACACGTGGTCTTCAGACTTGAACTCAATAAGGTCCCTCCCCCTTCAAAGACTATTGGTACCCCTTTTGGTTCACATCCAAGTCTCCAAGTTAAAGTTATAAAGTAGCTAATGTTTTACTATTTTTCCTATGTAGGACAACTTAATTTTGTTCACATTATTCCAAGTAATTTGTTTCAACATCATCACTTTTACAATCAATTTTTCATTCATTTGAAAATAGTTTAAGAATATACTACGGTCATCAACTCACGGAGTAGAGTACATTTGACTCCTCACCCACATGAAACGGATATTGGGACCCACCCGAATATTTGGTCAAAGTTGACCCATTTGTTAACCATTTCCACCAAAATTGTGGGCTTGACTTTTTTGGATGGTTGAGATTGATTATTGTAGAAAAAAGTGGTAAATTTTATGAGAAATAATGGGGTTCAAACAAGGGCTATATCACCACATAAAAATTTATGTTGCCACGTACCTTCCATTAATTGTTAACTTCAATGAAAAGATGCAAAATATGCTCACAAAAATATGTTAATGATCAATTAGTTTCAGTTGAACAACACACATTATTATCTGGCTGAGAATAAAGTAAATGAGAAATACTATTCATAAAATACTTAGGAAAAGGAAAACAGGGATAAGGTTACTTTGGGACATAGATTATCTACTATTACCTAACAGAGTGGGTAGGTACATCAAATGAACTCTGGTGCGTAAAACAATTACATAAAATGCATTTCCTCCACTTTCAGGAGTTATGGTCAAATTCAAACCTAAAGCATTGTCCCTTGTCTTTTTCCATCTTAAAGTTCTAATACAACAATACACATTTTCTTTGTTACCGTTTCTTATTAAACCAGCAGATATAGACAATAAAAAATATACGAGCTCAAACACTTACCAGTTTTGTATCCTGCATTGAACTCCTTTTACCCTCCACATTAGACATCTTTGAAATTGCAAGCTTTTGGTGCACTCGGAGATATATACAAACCAGTTTCTTTGCTGACACACTTTGTAAGACGACACCTATTCAAGGTCAAGCATAACTAGTCACTAACAAGACTAAATTTAAATAATAAATGTATATTTTCTCTAACAGTTTAAGGTTTTCGATGTGATGGTTCAACATGTCATCAGATCACACAAGAGACCTTGGTTCAAGTCTTGCGTCACATATTTATAATTGTCCACATTTAAGCTAGGTTGCACGGACACCGACACGCGACACGGATACGACACGACAAGGACACGTCGACGCGTGATTTTTTAAAAAAGTTAGGACACGATACGTTGGGGACACACAAATTAGTTTTTTTAATTTATTATTATTTATTATAATTTTAGCCTTATTTACAAATAACACATTGTATATTTATTGAATCAAAATGAGGATATCAAATAAAAACAAACTTATAAGTTAGATTTATCATTTTTTTAATTGCATGCATTTTGCCCCTTCCCCTTTTTCATTTTGATGTATATGGTCTAGTTCCGACACATGTCGGAGAGTGTCGGTGTCGGACACAATATGCTGGCTCCCGACAGAATGTCAATGCAACCTAGGATGTAAGCACTTGATCAAAAAATAAATATGATATGCAGGTAAGGGAGTGTGTTGTAAACTGCATCATCTTCATAGGCAGTCTAAGCATTAACAGTGGCACACCACAGTCAATAAGATACTGCCACAAAAACTGCTACCATCAATATAAAAGCTAGCCACTTGCACCAGCCACTGGCCCTCCGCATTTAAGAAATCATGATCATTTTTTCCACCAATTTTCGCTTCACTAGAGATGCAAAAGGAAAAGGAAGAGAAAGGCTATTTTTCTTTTGTCTTCTTTAAGGTTAAGTAGGTTACCATAAAATGACTAAAAGAATAGCCAGCACATACAATTAAAAGATTCAATCTTTCGAAAGAAATTAGATGCAACTTAGTATTTCTCTTAATATAAATTTATTCGATTTATAATCAAATATCATTTTTTCTGTTCCTTTACCCTTTTCACTAAAAAAGAAAGAGGAGGAGGAAGGAGGGGGGGGGGGGGGTCGAGTTTCAGAATTAATAACAATAAAGATAAACATTCGATCTACGAAAACACAATGCTTTAATTTATTACCCATAAAATAAGGGGGAAAAATCAAAATAACAGCAAACAGAAAAATTGAAAGAAATACTTCAAGAATGATATTATGTAGGTAATTCGCAGCATACACTGAACACACACAAAATAAGATACACCCAGTAAATATTTAAGCATGAAATTGAAACAAAATATAATAAATGTAACAAAAGAACAGTAATCGATGAGCTGGGCCGATTAGTTTTATCACTTACCTGAATTTTTTTGAGAACTGAACTGTCACTAATAAATTGTAAAATAATTGAAGCTGAGCTGAAACCAGAAAAAGGATTAACAGATATAAATGAATCTGTTGATACGAAATTGTGGAGCGTTTAGAAGTTTGATTTCATTTCATTAATTGGAAGTGTAGAAATGTTCGATTCAAATGTTTCCTCATTTCATCGTAGAAAGGGAAAGTTAAGGTGATAGCGTGGTTAAATACCCATTACATGCTGTGCTTTGTGCTTTTGATTCGTGTAATTCCACTTCCACTTCCAATTTCTCCTTTTTCTCTACAATTTTGTGATTTTTTTTTTAACTACTAACTATACTATTTATAATTTTAGCGTGTTTATACCCATTACATCGTTACATGCTCTGCTCAGATCATCTCCAAGGCATTAGGCACCCCATCCCAAATTTGGTCTTTTTTTATCTCCAACCATACCTCAATCCCTATCCCAAATTTGGGATAAAACTTTTATTAAAAAAATGCCATTTTTTTGGTTTTTTTTTTCATTAATCTCATTTTATCTATTTAATTATCCAATTATTGTTGTTGTTGTTATTATTATTTTCTTGTTGTTGTTGTTATTATTATTTTCTTGTTGTTGTTATTGTTATTATTATTTGTATTTTAATTATTATTATTTTTGTTATTGTTATTATTATTTTTTGTTTGTTTTCGCGTATGATAATGTTACAAGGAATACTAGTAACAACAACGTTAATTCAAATAGTTATAATTGGAAGACCAAAATTTAGCCCTTATTTGTTTTTCTTTAAATTTTTCTCTTTTTTTACAGTACTCAATTTCAATCATATATTAAAAGTCAAGCCCACGATATTTACTTTTCAACTAAATATCAACCATTCATTCTTCAAAAAAATCATTATTCATTTTTTTTTAAAAAAAATATTTTTAAATAATATCAAATACACACTTAATTGAGCATTTGTGGGAGCTATTTGCTAATTCTAAAAATCAAGACGATGTTTTTTAATCTGTTGATTGTGATGTATGCTTTTGAAGACATTTCTTCATTTGTTTTCGAAGACAAACCTTCAATGTAGTTGATCGAGATGAATAATTTAATAATTTAGTTTTTTATGTTCACAAAAATGATATTTTATTAAGTACTTCAATATTTTTAATTACTAATATTAATTTAAAATTAAATTAAACTAATTGAATAGATAATAAATGTATAAATAATTTGTAGAATTAGAAATAATAATAAGAAAAAGGGTTTGGACCAAATTTGGTACAAAGTCCGAACCAAATTTGATCCGAACCCTTGGTGATACTCTCACACATGAAGATTGTCGTATGTATGCTCAACTTCGATTGTAGTTTTATAGGTAGGAGTACGATCAAGAGTAGACATTATTTTCTAGTATTTGCAATTTTCTAGTTTAAACAAACGGTTGACCATTTTACAAGCAAATGAATATGAAAGGTTTTAGCCTTGTCTAATAAGTCAATAACTAGTAGTTAAACTATACAAACTTTTGAAATTTACATTTAACGTTTTTTAATTGTTTGTACTACATTGTTGATATTGATTTGATAAAAAATTTAACATAGTGGTATAACATTTGCTAAACTAATTGATTTCCTAGGTTTCATCTTAAGATGGGCTTCTATTTTGTATCATTTGTGTTCATGATCGTTACTTTCTCGTCTATTATTTTCGTATCTACTAGTAGTTTGACGAATAGAAATGTTAATGGATGCTCTCCAAATAGGAGAATGAAGGCCGGCCATGTATAAGTATCATATTTTGATCTAATCCCTTTCTACGCAAGATTGCTAATTTATCGTCAACTTTCTAAAGTTCAAAAATCTTCCTAAGTTCTTTTTTCTTATATATAAAATGTAATCTAAAATTCTACTCAAAAACTAATGGTAGCTTCTTAATAAAAAAAAAAATATTGTTATCATCGTCATTTTCTGTCCAAAGATTCGATTATATCAATATCCCATAATCGAATCCCCAAAATTCTTGAGTCAATTCCATCATCAAGATTTCAAGGGGGGGAAAAAATAAACATATGCTATCATACGAGCATTAAGGCCTCCCTTTGATAATATGTAGTAGTTCATAAACTGATTTATTTATAATTTTGAGAACTATGTGTATAGTTAAAATTGATTTGAAAAATTGTGGGAAACACTTGCTCATAAATGCCCTAATTTCCGTGTTATTGTTTAAAATCTTTTGCCTTTTAATTTAGGACATACAATACAAAGCAAGATTTTCACAAAATTAAATGCGTCATTTTTGAAATGATTCTTGATAATTCAAAGTAAAAACTGAAGTAGTGGGATACAAGCTTCCCCGGCGGGTCCCAAAAGTCTGCTACAATCTGTCGAAAATATGAAATTAATCCAAGCAGTGGAGCAGTACATTTGGCAGCATGGAAATATCCCACAAAGGATCATTTGAATCATGGATGTTATCCCAGTATTCACTAATCCCATTCAATGCGTAAAGAGAAGCTGAAATCTGTCTTTCGACCTTGATACGTTCAATTTCAAAATCAGGAAATTGCTCATTCTCGCCAACTCTTTTTTGTGCCTGATCAGAACCATCTTGTTGTTGAAATGGATTGATCTGATCGAAATCCATCAAAAAGGAAGAAGATGAAGATTGATCATGATTAGAGAAGCACACTCCAGTGAAGCAGCTCAAATCCGGCTTATACGTATCCTCAAAATTCACTGGATTGGACACACAAACTGGAGAACCAGTAGTTTGAGAAGTGACACTACTATATTGAGAAGTGCTAGGAACATTTTCTGGACAGTTAGTATTTTTTCTGGGACTGGGACTACTCTTTGTGGTTTTATTTATAAGGCCCCTCTTTTGATTAAGGAGATTCCGGATTTTTAAAGAAAGGGCCGGATTGGAGGGGGCGTTGTTCAAGAAATTGGTTCGCGTATTTGTACCACGAAGAAGGTAAGCAGCTTCATTATAAGCCTGAGCAGCCTCTTCAGCAGTATTGAATGTCCCGAGCCACATCCTGATCTTCTGAGTCGTGTTCTTGATTTCAGCCACCCATTTGCCTGATGGCCTTTGCCTCACCCCGACAAACTTAGGACCCTTATTTCTTGATTTAGTACTATTATTATTAAGGAACTCAACTTCCATACTACTTACTAACTACTATGGAAACAAATTTTGTATTGATTCACATTTCACAGAGAGTCTTCTAGTTTTTATAGGAGGATAGGATGACAATCTGTCTTTTGTAGTTGTTGCTTTTAAACTAAAATTTGTCCCTTGTTAATGTTTGACTGATTTTTCAATGTAGGAGTTGACCGTTTCATTAGTCATGAGTCGTAAGCATGTCCAGTTATCTGGAAATGTTTATTTGTGTGTTGTTCCTTAATGTGCTGCATTTCTGCGAAGCACGTTCTTTGCCTTTTTTTACACCATTTGCTCTCATTTTTTGTTAACTAAACAAAAACTACAAAGTCGAGTCTATTGAACATACTGTAATATAACAATTCCATTTAAATCAAATGTACATTTTTTTGTTTATGATGATATCATTGGTCGGTAAGCTAAAAGAGTCGGCGATGAATGAAACTTTAAAACTAAAAGCTGCAGTCACGAAGGCCTGCCACTTATTAATTATTTTTTTATATTTCAAATGTTTAGAGGCTCAATTTAAAGCCTGCCATTTGGATACAAATTAATTTGAGTTGACCCTTTTGCAACATATTATATTATAGATAGATACAATAATCTTAACTTCAAAGAGGTAGACCACTACGTTTGGCAGACAAATTTGTTTTAAGGTAATAGATATAGAATCTAATTATGCTTTGCACTCTTTAAAGGAATCTGTGCTTCTATAAACTGCCAAAAACTCTTTGTACTCGACTGACTATATACATTATTTTGAACACTCGAAGAAATAAAATATATTTTTGTTTGTGATTGTTGAACTGTTGAACACATTGATCGGATTAGTAGTTGGCATTTGCAATCATTTCAATCAACATTCCAAGTTTTTCATCATCCAACACTAGTCAAGTAGGTTAATGCAAGGTATCATCAAATTAAAAATCATCTCCAACTATTGATTTACGTGAAAGATTTTTTTACCATAAACTGTCCAAACAGGAATTAATAGATCCAAGATATGTTGTGCAACCATTTGTAATAAATACCTATTGTAGGTAATATTTATAAAAGCGTAAATCCCAAACACACTACAAGACAAAAACTTACAAAAATTTTACCATGTAGCAGATCAAAACTTGCGAAAATTGGCCAACAAAAAATTCTCACAAACCACAATAACCTTAACCCCCAGGTCCCAGTCTTGCTCTTTTCTTTTCTAAAGCAAGACGAAACAACTTCTATTTTACACGTTCTGCAAATGGTAGTCTATATTTTTTTTACTCGCAAATGGCATTGACACTTGGGAAAAAACAACCAACACGAGAGCTGATGCACAGATAGGACCTTGTTGTACAAATGAATGCTGCGAACAACTTAAAATGACTAATTAAGTAACAAATTTATAGTCATCATAAAACAGCAGTAACCCAAATGAAATTTGTTTCTCCTTGTGCACTATGATGAAAGAATTGTCTGTAATGCAATTTGCTGCTGAGGCTGCAAGGATGACCATGTAGAGGCAAGAGTTGATGGTGGTAGTGTCTGTTGAAGCTGCCTTAACAAATTAATCATACGACTAATAGTTTGCTCTGTAGCAAGATCTTTACCTGCACATAGGACCTATAACAGAAGAAAAGGTGAGTCAAAATGCAGTCTCTACACTAGACAAAAAAGAAATGATCACAGGTTCAGAGCATATTCATATTTCATGCATTTATGTCTTAAGATCCTGGTCGAGATACTCCATTCGAAATTTCACAACACAATATAGAATGCATATTAACTGATCACATAGTGAGAACTGACCTCAGCAAATACAGCAACAATTTTGGGGAGATATTGATTGTTGGGACCCAGGAGTTCTCTATCGGACCTACAAGAGGAAAACCAGGTCAATATATAGAAATGAAGGTCATTAACAACGAAGCTTGGTTTCCAACAATGCCAAATTAGAGCAGTCTCCATCATCTACCTCTCTACCATTGTGCAAAGCTGCTCATGAACAACTTTTGCTTCAACAAGGTCACCCTTTATGGGTAAGCAGCTCAACCAGGCAGGAACTACCTGCTAGTAACATTCAGGAATAAGAATTTGACATAAATGCATGAACAGGAGATGAAGCAAATGAAAACACCTCTCTATACACAGAAGATAACTCTTCCAGAATGATTTGACGCCAGGTTTCTCAAAATAATACCATCATGCAAAATAATGCTTGCGCAACTTCCATTTAATCTTCACACAGACAAACAGCAGGAAGTAGAAAAACAAAACAGGAACAAGAAAGTGTGATTCATTACACAGGAACATATTCAAATTCAACGGTGAACTTTTTAAAATAATTGTATTGACTTCAAAAATGTAAACACCAGGAAACCATGAGCTACGGGAAAGATGACTTTACATATCATGTCAGAGGTTGAATGACAATTTAAGTGGGAATAATAGTGATATATTATGATTTGGGACAAATTCTTTCTATAATCAGGTCTTCACTTTAGAATTGCAATTTGCAATGAAGAGAATACAAGTCCATTATTCTTAAGAATCAGAAAGGGCTGGTTTGTCAACTTTTCTGGACAGCTTCATGCCAGTGGTTCAGATTCATCAGAGGCCATACTTCAATCGCAAAAAATAACATTATAAATCAAATAAATAACCAGCAAAATAAACCACCTGAGCTGAATCAATGCCATCACGATGAAATTGGCATATCTTTCCCAGAGCAGAAACCGCATTATCATATGCCATTACATTATCTGGTTGCACAGCATTTGGGTTCCTGATAACCACGTTAAGCCTAGAAAGAGCCTCTGAACCAAATAGATAAACAATGTTAATTGAAGAATATAAGCTGAAAATCTCCACACGGAAAGACTATGAAATTACATATACCTCCAACAAGTGGTTTAAACACAGAGCCACCTAATTCTGCACAAACACCAAGCCCATATACAGCAGCCTGAAAATATCAATTACGCAGTTTGAATAGACTCGGATAGCATTAATAAACATTAGGTCTAAATACTTTGCTGCAAAGTTCGTGCAAAACCTGTCGGACATCTGGACTTTCATCATTGCACGCTTCCAAAAGAAAAGGAAGATAGGTATCATAATACCTGGTTCACAAAAAATATCAATTGCATTAGAATTTCAAAAAGTGTGACCAAATTCAAAAATGTGCATGCTAAGCAAGCATACTTTAGAGCAGCTTCACGGCACTGCTCAGCTACATCATCAAAAATGCAAATTGCAATTCTTCTCTCTTCAGCTGTTTTATCCTTTCCCTAGAAGAAAACCAAGCTTAGTGATGACTGGGAAAAGAACGAATGATAAAAAAAAACCTAAATATTGTTCAATATTCCAATGCAATACTTTACCTAACCATTGCCCCAGGCAGAAAAAAAATGATGACAGTTGTAAGGGGAATGAAGAGGTAAAACTTACCCACATAGGCATCAGATATGATGACAGTTCATCCAAGAAAGGCAAGAAAGATGCCTTGAATGTTTTGATCAGGGTTCCTAAGATTTCGCCAACCTAAATCATTAAAGACAGAACATAAGACATCCACTAATCTTCAACTTTTATTTTATCTGATACAAAAACAAAATACATGGAATATATAACATCATATTTGAAAAACTAACTTGATCAAATAAATCTTCTTCTTGTTCATTTTCCTCTCTAAGCATTTCTCCCTCCTCAGCATCAAAATCTTCAGCTTTGGCTCTCTCAGCTCTCTCTCTTTTTCTGCTAGAGCTAGCTGTGATCACCTGTTTTATCTCTTCCACAATACTTCGAACCTGGTTTTCATCTAGAAGTGGTCCAGAAATCTGAAACAGATGTTAAAATAGGGAATGATAAATTTACTGCAAACATCAAACAAGTTAAACAACAAAACAGCAGCAACAAATAAGCCTTATTTTAGGGTCTCCGCTTGAATTTTTTTCATCAGTTCACTCTATCCATTGAACATCAGCTAAAAGATCTAATGTAATCAAATATTTGGATCATTAGCTATTCCTTGCCCTTGCCTTATCCATATCATGTTGTAGGCTTGTAGCACTCTTGCAAACGTGACTTTTTTAGGTCAGTACACCCAAGAAAACAAGATTGATTACATCAACATTATCACCAATGAGATTGCCGACTTTTTAGAATACAATTTGTGAAACAAATGATACTATGCAGTCAGTTTTTTAGTGATGAATTTTGAAGTTTATGTTCTAAATTTGGAAATTAATTGAGTCTGTTCCATAAACAATATTCCTTCATCTTCTTAAAAAGCAATAACTTGCAGACAGAAGATTCTTCATAATCCAAATGCATAGGTTGCATTCCCTTTACTGTTTCCAGATCCATGTTCAAGTAAATCAACGGTAGAAAAGTTCCTCATCACAATTACCAAGACGCAAGTGAATTGCCATCTAAGTTCCTAGAACCACATGAAAATCTCTGGGGGGGAAAACCAACCATTCTCACAATTTTCAGGGCACAAATGAGCTTCGATCACCTTGGTGTTACAGAAAACATCAACGTAACCACCTCTGGCATTTGAGACACTGGCAACATAATAGGTATATCATATTCCCAGTGGGCACATTTCATATTTTGAGATGAAATAAGGGGACAGTCGAGAATTGACTTGCAAATTTTGAGGCATTTATCCGGCCAAAGTAAAGATGGAACTTATTGAACACTTGAAATGGTGGTGTCGTAAGAGTAACATTAAGAACAAGTCCAAAAGACGACACAAAAGAAAAATGCCACAGTTACAATATAAGCATGCAATTTAAACAACATATTATCTACTACATGGTCCTAAGTATTTTTACAATAAAACTAACCCACCTGTAGGCATTCACTCAATGCATCCAGCATATTTGCACATATTTCTGTATCAGGTTCCTGCATGACATGTTAATTCATATTGTCACTACCCAGATAATAAGCACCATAATATCAAGATAAAAACTTTGCAGATGCCATTTTTTTCTTTAAATACAGCAGGTAAACACCACCTTGTGTAAAGCTTCCACTAAAGCAGGTATCACATAATCAGACAACTGCTTAACATATGTCTCATTACGGCCCTGAGCCATCCCTTTCTCTACAGCCAACTTTGCAGAACGCAATAGCTCCGGCATTGCTGAAAAAACATCAATGTTTCAAAGTATGTAATAGCAACTATCAATATGTAAACAAGGAAAGTAGTCTATATTGAAAACTTATATAACCTGAAACAGCAGCTTTCCTGACTTCCTCGTGGAAATAGAATTTCAGAAGCGGAACCAGTGTTGGGGCAACCTGTATCAGATAATAACGAATAAAACCTCAAATTCTGATTAATCGTCAAAAGTCGAGAGGCATAAAACAATGTATCTTTTACCAACCTGATCAATCCATGGGTAGAAACCTTCTTTCAACTCATCAGCATAGCAGCATAGCATATTGCAAGCTGTGGCTTTTTCCTCTAGGACACTAGTCTTGATCCCAATTCTTTTATCCCCAAGGGTAATGGTCTCCATACTGCAGACATTGGAAGTGTGACAACAAGGAAAGTAATTCAGGCATAAAAATGAAAAAACCTTTAGTAATTACAAACAGTTAAATTTCTAATCACTGTTCTAAAGTAGATCTCATTCAAATACTAGCGTGAGTTATACCAAAATGAGTATACTGAAACTGGCAAGGAACCTAGAACACTACATTTTAACTACCACAAAGAAGAACAAAAGTGTAATGTATTTGAGCTACGGATCAAAAGGATGCATTACCAGGTCTCAAAGGAAAGCTCTAACTTAATAAAAACAATGGCATAAAGACCATAACGAACAAAGCAAAAACAATTGCTGTCACATAGCATAGCAAAAAGAAAGTTAAAGGAATAAAAAGCATACTAATTAAGAGCATCTTTAATGGTCCAGTCGGTCAAGATGGAGGAACAGTACAAATTTGAAAGAGAGAAAATGAAGGAGAGAGGTGAGAGAGTCCATGAAGAGAGAGTGGGTGGATGAAAGAGAGAGACACACCAAATAAAATAAATCAATGCAAAGGTCTCCACCAAGGTCAGAGAGTGGATGAAAGAGAAAGACACACCAAATAAAATCAATCGATGCAAAGGTCTCCACCAAGGTTTGTCTGCAGACCGTCCTGGAGACCCCATGGAGTAATTTCTTGATTGCCACATGGGCAATAAAATTGGACAGACCACCTCCATTAAAGATGCCCTAAGAAAAAAGAATACCTCTCATCATCTGATTCATCAATTTCATTGTCTGAGTCAGCAGATGTTATAATCACGTCAGGCTTCAGCTGAGCAGACTGAAGCAAAGGAGGCATGACCACGCTCATGTAAGGAAGAAAATCCTGTCCCAAGCACTTGCATAGCCTGGCCCATGCCTATATTAGATTAAGGAGCATTATTGGAAGAGTTTGAATATGCAAACATATAAAGAGATTCTAAATCTTCAGCTTCCATGGACGGAGGCATACCTGTAGCATATAACTTGTAGTTGGATCGTCTGTCTCCATTTGAGATCCTTGCAATGACATAAGCACTTCCATGACCTAGCATGAGAAGACAATTAAGAGATTAATGCCATAATGACGATAGCGAGAATCAACGGTTGTCTAAAGTTGACCAAATATTAAGTTCAGAATGAGTTGTGCTACAAAAAGAATGTGCTGTGTTTATAAAGAATAGCGGTCTGAGCCATTGAGGTAAGAACTAAAATAACTGAACGAACAAACAAACAACCAATTACCACATAATAAGAAGCAATATATTAAATTCAATAAGAAACACAGCCAAAACTTAGTCTGCTGTTATTTAAGTCTGTTGTTATTTACCTGCTTAGCATCCTCCTTGAATTTCTCCTTTCCAACCGCCATCCCAACTAAGCTAATACATTCCATGGCTTTGGCACGAAGCATGCGGTTAGACTTGTCAGTAGCATTCATCAAGATAGCTTTCAAGTACGGCATAACCGCGTCATAGTATTTCTGGAAATGCTCCTGTCAATACAGTTAACGGGTTCAGTATATAAGCAAAGAAAAATAAATTGACACTTATACAATTATTACAGAATCGGGTACCTGAGATGAATCAGCAACTGAAGCTAAAGCAGTTAGGGCCCCCTCTTGCACCATTTGTTTGGAGTTCTGCAATTCATACAACAAAGTAGATTATTAGAAAAAACATGGTGTATGCTCTAACGCGTAGGCATGAACTTCCATGCATATTTGTACGCATATATTTTATTTTCTTCCCCAATTGTACCTGTAGAAGTAGAAGCAACTTGTGCACTATTCCATCTAAGTAAGGTGATAAAATTTCGGGTGTACAATTTTCACTGAAATTAAGCACGGCTGAGGCTGCATGTGCCTGCAAAACAGCAACAACTCAAAAATGAACACAAGAAATCACAGCTATGTCATTGATACAAGATTAGGACAATCAGACGAATGTTCATTGATATCAGTATTAATTAACAGGAATTGACATTTAACAGAATCATGTTAGACAATAGTTTGAAGACCAGTTAGCAGGAACTGCCAAAAGCCAGAAAAAGATGGTTGGCACGCATGGTGCAGTCCTAATTCTTTATCTTTAATTTAAAACAATATGCCTTCAACCTCTTCCAAAAGAAGCAAGAACTAAAAAGGGTACTCCATTCATTTTCATTCACAACAAATTTCACTTTCTCACGAGATAGCCTTAAGGTTATTTCCTCCACAAAATAGCTTATCAAATAAAAGAATGCAATTTGTCTTCTGTCCTAGAGCAGATACTTCTTTCTCTTATATATGGCCCATCCTAAGTTTGGATAAGAAAATAAAATACATATATGCACATTGTTCTGACAAATAATAATAATAATAATTTCGAATCTGGACTGAAAGAATTTTTACAAATTACAAATGAATAACAAAACAAAGGTAATAAAGGAAGCAATCATGAGAATAAGTTAAATCATGTCACTAGCAGAAGAAATGGACAAGAATGCACATGAAAGACCAACAATAATATAGAAAATTTCAAATTGCAAAAGCATTGCATCAGTCAACGACAAAGCAAAAATTTCCTTCATATTTGAAGCCCAAGATCGTTAATTCATCAATAGCATATATGAACACAAAGAAATTATTAATCCCTTCAGTCACTCTAATAGTCTCATCACATCCTAGCTAATTTTCTTCAGCCAGATGGTCGGATGCAAATACGATTTGTTGAAAAAAGTTTTGAAGTGCAATAACAAACAGAAAACAATACTTCTGTCCGTGTAAGAGGAAAACAGAAAACCAATATTTTGTAATTAGGCAGTAATGTGCAAATCAGTCAAGCTTGTCCACATCAACTAGTATTGGATCAGGCCAAACATTCTATTTTTGGCTCATTATAAATAAAGCACTTATCAAAATCAAATAGAATAGAGTAACACATAAAAGATGCCTATTTCAATTGTGCACAAAACAAAAATAAACAGATTATCAAGGCGTCTTTAGTCTTCATAATTGTATTTTATCTCTACAAATTCCTGCAATTACATAATTCTTTCCAATTTATACGATGTCTTACAAAATAACTTTACGAAAAGTATGCAGATAAATAATTTTAGAACATAGAAGCCTTTCTGTTCTTCATAACAAATGCAAGCAAAGCTAAAATGTAGCAACCACTCATTCGCGTTCAACAAACCAAACCCACTAACATGTTCGCAAAGCTAGAGGTCACTGGGAAAGAATGGAAATGAGGAATTTTTTCGGAATTCTTTTATAACAGAACACGAAGTACTTCTCATTACGGAAATGCGACCTTTTCCCGGTTGCCTTTCTAGCACTATTGGCAGGTTAATGTATCAAGACACAACAGGAAAGAACATTAATTTTAAATAAAATGATGAGGGATTTGAAGGCATCTTCTTTCACACTGCCACTAAAGAAAGTTTTATAGAATATAATAGCAAAGAGATATACATTTAGACTATTATTGCAGGATATAACATTTAAAACAGAAAGCCAAATTCTTATGTTCCTTTACATTCAAAAAATGCCCAGAAACGCTTAAAAAAAACACAAGATAATATAAAGATCACTATAGATACTGCTTCATACTTAAAGCCACGAAGCAAGTTCACATTGAAGGAAGTAGGAAATACAAGACCAAGTCAAAAATATACACTCACTTCAAGTACTTATCTACAAACCTGTACTCGGGGATTTTGGAAATCATCCATAGCTGAAGCTAGAGCCGGCAGCAGATGCTGATGGTACTGAACTTGCAAATCTGGGCCCAAATCAGTGGACAGTTGACCAATAGCATTAATTGCAGCCCATCGAACACGAGGATGAGGAGTTTTAAAGGAATTCAAAACCATGCTCACTATTTGCTCCAAATTCTTAATCATCACCTGTAACAAAAAGTAAATTTTGAGGAGCTTTGACAAATAAAAAAAATTGATTGGAAATGACCAATGAGCAAACTTCATGACTAAACTATACCATAAATCAACAGAATCCCATGACATCAATTTAACCAACACCAACAACATTTCACGTTATTACTGTTACAAACTAAGTTCAACACTTACCAAATGATCGTTGTCATCCAAATTATACTACTAAAAAGAAAACAGAGTTTTTAATGACTTAAAGTATGTGGCACAAATACAGAGATACAATTGTAGGAGTGTTTATGGCCTGTCATGAGTATAAAACAGTATATATTGCTAATTTGCTACATAATATTTATTTGGAATCAACAAATTCAATAAAAATTAAAATGGGCTTTGAGTAGAAAAATAACCATCGTTTATACCTTCGAACAACCCTCTGCAATTTGCGCAAGGGCAATGAGAGCAGCATGATGCTTTTGCCAATCTGGAGTTGCCAAATAAGCTTGCAACTGCACCGAGGCCACCGGGACAATTGTGTTCCCGCCAAGGGCAATTGCTAGCCTATCCAAACACTCCTGCCCAACACTATAGTTACTTGTCTCCCCGGCATCTTCATCCTCAGCTTGTGCACTGTGCCAAGCAGGATCGTCCTCAACATCCACGAGCATCTTCATCAAAATGGAAAAGAGCCTATCAATAAACTGAGGCAACTTGCGCATCATTCCAGGTGCCCTCTCCCGAGCCTCAGCGAGAGTAATAACAAACTCAACTGCCAAATGCCTTGTGCCCTCTTCAAAATTCTCGGCCTCGGCTATCTGCAACATGTACCCCACCACGTCCACAATCTGCCTGCGAAGAAACCTGGGTTCAGTTCCGGCCAACTCTATCATCAACTCCAACGCCTCCTGGGCGGTTGCCTCCTGTCCGGAGGTCAATGCATCCATCAAGGTCCTCATCATCGCGGGCAACAAATCCTGGAATCTATCACGATCATTTGAAGTCGTCAAGCACTGAATAAAATTAATGACCGCACTCAAAGCCGCAATTTTCACATCAGGATTTGACGAATTGTGCAACACGTTTAGAAACACGGTATGCAAATCAACTATGAACGGAATTAATGTATCCCCGATGTACTGGGCTAATTGGGAGAATATCAAAAACGCTGATTCCTGGAGCTTTGGGGAATCGGATGTTACGCATTGGAACATAAAGGGCAAAATTTCCGGCCACTGATTTTCTGGAAGGAGCGAGGAGGCGAGTTCCGATATGGTGTCGCATATCTTTTTTATGATGGATTTGGTATCCTCTCGCTGAATAGAGGAGAGGAGGATGTTTTTAACGGCAGAGCGAGTCGCATCACTGAGTTGGGGCCAGATGAACGAGTCGTCTCGAGTCAGCTGCTTCCTGAGAAGGATGGTGGACATGGCACGCGCCTCATGATGCTGGGATGAAGATAGGAGGTTAGCGAGCTTGAGGGCAAGCGAGTTAGGATCGGTCTGCTTGAGCAGATTGAAGATTGATTCGGCCTGGGATCGCTGCTCGTTGGAGGAGGACATTAAATTGGAAATTAGGGCTTCGAATGGCGCCGGGTCCGGACCCATAATCGCCGCCAGTTGTGCTTGCTGGAACTGAGTTGACTCTGCGTTCATCCTGGGTCGGTGGCTAGCGGGTAACTAGGGCTTTTGATTTGAAGATAGCAGTTTTATGCTTTGTGTTTGGTGGTGGCGCGCTCTCTCTTTCTCTCTCTGTATAAATGTTACAGACACATTACACACACAATGAAGGTGCGTGTAATCTCTTTCCTTATATAGGGAACACACGAGGGCACATGCTGAAATCACAATTGGCGCCTCGGTGCATTCTTTCCCTCTTATTTTGGGGTTAATTGTTGAGTGTGGGGAAATATTATTATTATAAAGTTAAAAATTGCTCGGATCTAGTTTATAAATCAAATTTTAAACTATATATACAATTTCTCAAATCAATCTATAATCATATATATTTTATCTTTTCATTTTATAACTGTACATCTACTTCAAAAAAAGCAAAAAAACTAGTTTTTAATCCTAAGTCAACCGTCGAACAAAGGCTAACGCAAAATATGGTTTTTTTTTTTTTTGATACAAAGTTGGGAACTTAGGGGTGCGATGGGAGAATCGAACTCAGGACCAAGTCCTGGTAAGGGTGGCTCCTAAACCACTTGGGTCAACTTTTGGTCTTAGGGGTGTGGAGAGAGAATCGAATACAGGATCAAGTCTTGGTAAGGGTGGCTCCTAAACCACTTGGGTCAACCTTTGGTCTCGGCAAAGTATGGTATTATGAGGATTAGTTTGTCTTTTTCTTTTTCCATAGACTCAAATTGTTCAAGTTACATTCAACTAATCGGAGACGATCTTCTCACTTGATTCGCCCTTCAGGTAAATCTAAATGTTAATACAGCTTATGCACGCTTAAAGTATATATTCGAGCAACAATTATCCTCTCATGAACCCCATTTACGTCCTATGCATAAGATTCCCAGAGGGAGACACAGCTCACCATAACTTGCATTCATATAAGCACTTGTCTTTCAACATTTTAATGATTTTTTCCTAGAGCTAAAATTCAAATATTCGAGTTTCAATTCCTATTGATTTACTGATGCACCATACCCGTGGGAGCTAGTTTTTGTAGTTAAAAACTATGAATAAAAGTATTAGTGAAGGAACTCTTTCATATATATTATTTTCAATACAAGTGAATATAAAATGGTTGCCCTAATTATATCAGAAGAACTATACATTCAAAGTATATACATTGAACAGAAAGTTGAATAAAAGAATCAAATCTATTCTCTCTCTTTGTATGCACCATACGATTTCATCTTCACCGTGATTCTTTTAGCACATTGGATGGTAATCTGTTGGGTTTGTTGAACAATGGAAGACTCTAGATCATCTTTGCATGTGCCAGCTACATTTTCTTCATCTTCAGTCCTTGCTGTAATATTTTGTCATCTTGGTCCCAAATATTCTTATCTCTAATGGCCCCCTTCAAGCTAGAGATTGTTTTAACAACTCCAAGTTTATTGCTAAGATAAATATGCCTGAAATGATTCAATGGCTTAGTTAAAATATCTGCAATCTGGTATGAGGTAGGGATATAGTTTATAATGAGTTATTTTCCAAGAACTCTATCCCGAACAAAGTGCACATCAAATTAAATGTGTTTAGTTCGAGCATGATGCACCGGATTTGAGGCTCGAGCGCTTGCACCAAGGTTATGCCACCTGATCTTTAGGGTATTTGTTTGAGCAATATTCAATTCTTGTAGTAAAGATTGAATCCAAATTATTTCAGCTGTGGTATGCACTAAAGCTGTGTACTCCGGCTCAATACTTGATCTGGCTACCACCTGTTGCTTCTTAGAGGACCATGAGATTAGACGATCACCAAGAAATACACAATATCCAACTGTTGATTTTCTGTCGTCTGGGCAAGCTGCCCAGTCAGCGTCTCCATAGGTAGTGATATTTAGTTCAGGTGTTTCTTGAATGACAATACCCAGATCAAGTGTACTTCATGTACTTGAACAACCTTTTTAATAAGCTCCAATGCATATCAGTTGGATTTTGGAAAAATTGACTGACTCTATTGACAACAAATGTAATGTCTGGCCATGTGTAAGTTAGATATTGTAGTCCACCAACTGCACTCCTAAATTGAGCTGGTTCTTTAGTTCTATACCTTCATCTTTTCCCACCAATCTTCCTGCTGCCATAGGTGTAATGCTAGGCTTCAGATGTTCAAAACCAAACCTCTTTAACATATCAATTGCATATCCCTTCTGTGACATATGAAGACCAATCTCATCTCTATAGAATTCTATCCCCAAGAATTTCTTTAGATAACCCATATCCTTTAATGCAAAGCAAGTGTTCAAATTGTCAATAAGTTCTTGTAACTTTGTCTTGTTGTTTCCAGTGATTATGATATCATCAACATACACTTCCAAAGGAATGTAATATACCAGTTGAACTTCTTTGGTAGTTTGGGAGTTTAATTCAAAATGCAATGGGTATAGTGTTACACGATAGTTTTTGGATTGAGTTCTTTTGTTTAGGAATCCTTCTCTAAAGGGAAATTAACTTTCATCAAATATGAAATGTCTTGAAATGTAAATTCTACCACAAGATTTCAAACATTTGTATCCTTTGTGTGATACACTAGGCCCCAGGTAAACACATTTTTTAGTAAGAAGGTCGAATTTATGTTTTGGTATGGTCTTAAACATGGATAGGCAGTACATCCAATACTTTAAGTTGCTAAAAATCAACATTTTGCTTGAATAGAAGTTCAATGGGTGATTTGTGTTTGAGAAGTGGAGTAGGGAGACAATTTAAGAGATAAGTTGTTGTAAGAAAGGCTTCCCACCAATAAAACAAAGGCATGCGTACTTGAACTAACAAGGTCAATCCCATTTCAGTAATACGCCTGTGTTTCCTTTTTGCCCTGCCATTTTGGGCAGACGTATGAGAGCAGGAAGTTCTTAGTTCAATCCCGAATTCAAAAGCAATTTTGTTAAAAACTTGGTACTCTTATTCGGAGTCATATAGTGTGACTTTAATCTTTCTTTCAAACTGATTTTCAACAATTATTTTGAAGAGTAAAAAATAGTGTAAGACTTTTGATTTTTGTTTGAGTGGATAGATCCAATTGTCAATAAAGGACACGTAATATTTGAACCCTGGTGTAGAGATTATGGGTGAAGATCCCCATACATCTGTGTGAATAAGATCAAGTGGTTTAAGAGCGTGAGTTACGTACAATTTAAATGGTATGGACTGTGATTTATCGAATTAGCATGCTTCACAAAAGGGAAAGTTTTTATTAATGGACTTGAGGCTATTACAATCTTTGAAGACTTTATTATTATAGATTGATGAGGGTGTCCTATTCTTCAATGCCACTTTTCAGCTTTTAGACCTAAAGAGTTAATTCTAACATAATCACGTGTTACTTTTCTACTGGAGTTGAGGCTAATGTTGTAGTTGCTGGTCTTTTGGCTTTGGCTTTGGACAAATCTTATGTTTAAGTTTAGCTGGTATAGTCCATCATCGAGCTTCCCTTACACTATGTTCCTCCCGGTATGCAGATCCTTCACAACACAATAATTTGGAAAGAACTCAACAAATACATTATTGTCATTAGTTAGTTTTGAAACACTGATCAAATTCTATTTTATTTTGGGGACATGCAATAATTCCTTTAGAGCCAGTGATTTCTCATTATCATTACCAAAAGTCTTTAAACCAGTATGAGAAATTTGCAGAGATGTACCATTTCCAACTTGCATTTTCTATGTACCTTCATATTCTTTAGCTGCAGTGATGTTCCCTTTGTTGGATGTAGTGTGATGGCTTGCCCCTGAGGCTGCATACTAGGCCTGGTCCTCCACAACGCTAGGATTATCCATTTAAGCAAAGGGTTGTGTACTTATGTTCTGAGAATTAGATCTGCTTCCCATGTGTGGATCATCATATCAACTGTAACCACTTTGTTGAGTGATTATTCATCCCACAAATTTGACATGGATTCCTTATTTCATTCATTCTTCCAGTTCTACCTCTACCACTGAATCTTCCTCTAAAGTTGGATGTTCTTCCTCCCCTGTTGTTTATGTCATTAAATGAACTCATCCTTTGCAGATTTCCTTAAGTCAGATTAATTGAGCCAGAGCTATTTCTGATTTGACTGAGATATTCCAACCTACTTTCAAAAGGCATGAGAATAGAGGACAATTCATGCCAAGTTATCTGATCTCAGCTATTTACTTGCACCACAATAGGTGTGTACTCATCATCTAGTCTAACAAGAACTTGTGTAATAAGATCACTATGTTCGATCTTCTTCCCAGCAATCTCCAAATTGTCAGTCAGCTGTTTGATTGTGTTCAGATAATCATCCATGGACATCGATCCTTTTCTAGTTCTCTACAATTCTGAGGTCAAGAAGATAACTCTTGATCTACTCAACATCCCGTAATTTTCATTAATTGCTTTCCACTGATTGCTTGAAGTCTCAAGCCCCATAACTCTCATTACTGATCTACAAAAATCCATCTTCCATATTCCAGATTTGGCACCATTTCGACTATAGTGTCTGTTTCATTTGTCACTTGAGTGTTGAGAAACTATGTTGGACATTCTTTAGTGCCAAGAAGATATCCTTCGAGGTTATGCCATTTAACAATGGGCACAATGATATTCTTCCAAAGTAGGAAATTATTTTTATCTAACTTCACTGCTAGTATTTGTGTTAAATTCATTCCTAACGAAGAAGAGTTGTTCAGAAGAGTAGAGATTTGAGCTGTGGTGTTTGAGTCTAAGCTAGAAACCGTATTTTCAGGATTGGAAGTGGCCATTTTGCTCTAATACCAAGTTAAAAACTAAGAATAAAAGTATTTTTGAAGGAACTCTTTGATATATATTATTTTCAATACAAATGAATACAAAATGGTTGCCCTATTTATATAAGAAGAACTATACATACAAAAGTATATACACTTAAAAAAGAAATTGAATAAAAGAATCTGGTCTATTATCTCTCTATGTATGCACCATACGATTTCATCTTCACCATGAATCTTGAAGTACGTTGGATGGCAGTCTGTTCTATTTGTTGAACAGTGACAGACTCTATATCATCTTTGCATGTGTCAGCTACATTTTCTTCATCTTCAGTCATTGCTGTAATATTTTGTTCATCTTGGTCCATGATATTCTTATCTCTAACATTTGTCTTTTTGATTGATTGCTATTTTGGATTTTTTTAAAATTTATTTAAAATTCGAAGGATCATGGAAAGAAGCGTTAATATGTTGTAAGTTTCTTATTTTTCCATATTTGATTTTACAAAAAAAAAAAAAAAAAAAATCATGATTATGGATGAAATCATTTTTCTCGTGTCAAGGCATTGAAGCAAACAAAAAACTTCTACAACAATATAGACTTATCGGGGTTTATTTAATGTAGATTTTGAAAGACTTTTAAATATTTTAAAGGATTTGAAAAGTTTGGGTGTATTCAACTTAGACTTTGGATACTCTTTAAAAATCTTGAGGTATTTAATATAGATTTTAATGGACTTTCTTAAAGTCCATAAAAGTCATGGTGTATCAGATAAGTGGAAATTATAGGGAACCCTGTATTTTAATTTTGGAATTCAAAAATAAGAACAAACTGATATTTATTCAAAAATCAGGTTCTAAATAAGTTTTTTTATTATTTTAATAAATGTATTATAATATTTTATAAAATATAAAATGCAACAATAAATCGAGTAACTACCTTCATCATCGTTTATAAATGCAGAAACAAAATTTTCGAAATAAATGAACAAAAACCATTTCCCTAAATATACGACAACTATACATATCTTCTTCATCCCACTAACGTATATCCAATAAATAGGAAACCGCCCCTCACCCATGTCTATCTGTGCACAGTCGGAACACTGATAGGCGCCGTGACTCCATTGATTCCGCAACAAGCTTCAAGCCGGGAAGAGGAAAATTGCTAATATGTCTGAGAAGAAGAGCCCCGAAAGGAAAAGGAATAGAGAAGACAATCCGAACACGAGAGGAAATGAAATTCTTGCAATTCGAAGTAGTTGGAAAACACAAACACAAGAGGTTCGTATTCCAATGTTTTTTTGTGACCTAAGAATGCATAAAATAGTATTGTTAAAATGATAGAGTATGAAGTATGTGAATTTTTTCAAATTTGTGATGTAAAAATTTATTTCTCACATTTGGGGTTTCTGTCTATGTGATCGGGAAGATTATTCGTTTAGTGCTTTTCGATTTCGTGCCATGTAATATTTCCAAGAATTTGGGAGAAAACGTGCATGTGTCATCCACATTGAACTCTTGTGACCTAGATGACATTGGGCAAGCAGTTCCAATACAAATGTGACCGTAAATTCACGTTCTGCTGGTGTGACATGTGTAGGACTGATGAGTGTATAGATAGGTTTATACGTTCACATGTCTCTTTAAATTCGTAATGCAGTGAACATATCTGCAAATCAAATGAGTGTTTTTAATGTGCATGTGATGTTGTTACTTCACATTTGTGACCTACACATCTTTGTGCAATCAGGTCAAATTTTGTTACATAGAGGTCACATTCATAATTAGACCGTTTAACTCCGTTGATAGAACACCGGATATAATCAGGACACAAATACATAATCAGGTCACGCTTGTTACATTTGGTCACATTCATTAGTACCAATGAGCAACATATCTCCATACTTCTAGTTGTAGGAGTGATCAGTATTGTAGATAGGGTTATAGATATACAAGTGATTTAAATTTGTAATGCAGTGATCAAATTTGCTTGTGAAAGGATAGTTGTTGTAAACTAACTTTTTGTTGTTGATAGGCTAACATGTAAACATGTGACCTTAAATTTTCCAATTCAGGGAACAAATTATGATTTACCTCATTAATATGTCTTCATTGCTTGATCTTTCAGGTATCTTGAAAGTACTTAATCCCAGAAGCCAACTGGTTCTCGAGAAAAATTACGTCAAATATCACAAAGAACGCACTGACCATTTTCAAATCCAAACTCAATGATGAGCAGAAGCATATACTACCATAGACTTTTGATCATATTATGTGGATTGTCAGGAGATTATTTTGTAGCCACAATTGATACACTATTTTCTTCTGCGAATGGTTAAACAACCCAATCCACAGCAGTTGTGGTTTCTTATTCGTGGGAGATATGTCCGGTTCGCGTTACCTGAATTCACTCTAGTTACTAGCTTGAGATATGTTGGAGTTGACAACCGGAGGAACCTGACCATGTTACCATCAACTATAAAGCATACGTACTTTGGGCATCTGACCTCAATAACAAATGAAGACATGAGAGACGTGTTTCTGGAGGTCACCGGGGCACCTGATCATGACGTAAGCTGAATGCGAAGGTGACTGATCTGAGGTCACAAGTAAACATCATACAGTTTGATACGGAAACTTAATTCAATTATGAAGTCACAAGGTGTGACAAAGAATGTGCTGACGGAACTAAGGTCAAAATTCCTATTCTTGTTTGATGTAGTATCTGCGATGACATCAAGTACACTAAAATCTTTCCAAAACAGATTCATGGACAAGTTGCAACCTCATGAAGATCCTGTTCCAGTTGAGGTACAGTTTTTGTGTGATAATGTGTTTCATTTTGTTATGTGTGAATTTATATGACATTATTAACACGTTCCATTGAAAATGTATTTTAGGATCCGAAGTCATGTCAACATTCTGACGTCAAGGGAAAGGGAAAGCTGTATCCAGAGGATGATGTCCCTATCCCAGTTTCATTTCAGTGCCCTTCTTTCGATCTAGGCATGGGTTTCACACAGTCTCTTGCACATACTACTACACCTGTGGGTATGGGAACACATGGAGATTCACATGGGAATTTAGACAAAATAGTTGCCGCCATTGTGCAGGAATGTAAAGAACTCAAATAGCAGGTCTGGACACTAAACTTCTCATTTAGTTGTTCACATTACACAATACTTTACATCATTGCACTCACATCACTGCTACCTAAATTTGTAACTGAGGTCACATGATGGATGAATTATCAAATACAAATCTGGACTTAATACATGATCTAGTATTGTTCCAGGTCACACTTCCACTATCCTATTATTTTCATATTAATCCCAATTGTGACCATTTACCTTCGTAACAATTGCAATCCACGACATCGGGACTACCAGTGAAGAGAGCAATAAGACTTCCTCAGTCGCTGAGGTCGCCTTTTGTTTTCGGTGAAGAGAAACACATCAAACCACCTGAAAATCTTCTAGTCTTTGAGAAGTATGACTAGCATACTGAAGAGATTTGAAGCGCGGAAGAAACGTCGAAAAGTTCCAAATTCAGATTGTGGTTGGACGGATGAATCATGACCCGATATTCACGACGCGATGGCTCGACGATGCGGAATAAAGAACCACGATTTTCGAAACGCCACAAGGATTTGCCCAATTTCTTTGATAAGTCTCTGATTTGAACGCCACAAATATTTTCAAGAAATATTTGATAAGTTCGATATTTGAACGCCACAAGAAATATTCTTGATAAGTTCGAAAAATATAGGAATCCACCTATATCATTTATTGAATCCTCAATAAAAACTGTTTTATATCAAAATCAAAGTCTGAATTACAATGAATGGAAAAAGCGTATAAATAAGCAAACAAAACCTATCAACACTAATTGGCTCAAAATAGAATTCTAATTAAAGTAAAATACTAAAATAACTAAATAAAAGAAAAGTAATTAAAAATCTGCAAAATTTGATCCGTCCCCTAGTTACGATCGTAAATACCGAAATTACGGCCGTGACGAAATTGATTATGGCCATAAGTCATGTTCTGTCCAAAAATTGCGATAGCTGCGTTACGACCGTAATTACAAAGGTTACGGCCGTAAAAGGCCCGCTGCTTAATTTTCTGGTTCTTTTCGACACGGTTTGATTTTCAAAGCTCGTCGAACCTGTTGTATTCTTGTTTTGGCTTGAATATTTAAATTTTTTCGTCAAGCCTGCTATGACTCCGATTGTCGAGGGTCCGGAACACATCATACCCTCCTTTTTTAGAATGATTCGTCCCGAATCATAGCTTTGTTCCTGTTGTTTCACTTCACCTCCTGGATCAAACGGAAAATTATTGCTTCCATGCCAGAGGAATGACCAATAGTATCATGTAACTTGAGTTACATGAATGGATTGAAGTAGAAACTCCTATGGGCATTGGTGATGTTGCCCAAACTTCCAAGCACATTTAACCTGCAAGACAAAATTAAATAAAGCGGGGAGGGAAATGTTAGGTTCATGAGGTACAAGGTATGATTTTCAACTTTCATATCCCGAGGCTCAACATGATTTTCACTCTCTTCTAACCATCTAATTACAGTCTTTCGTTTCCCCTCATTCTTTCGCAATTTAGCCAAATATTTTCTTCCTGCCTTCCGTTCACACCTCAATCTTTCCTCATAAATTCCTTTTTGAATTTTCAAAATTGCTTTTGGATCAATCTCAGCTCCTCTCTTAACCCTGATTCCATCCCTAGGCTTATGATCACGCATATATTGACTCTCATCACTACGGTTTACTTGAGATCGCCCCTTTTTCAATTTCCCTTCCCTTTCATCTAGTTTATCCAACCTCATCAAAGTATCATTCAAAAATCTCCACATACGATCTTTATCATTATCGTTCCCCCTTCTAGATGGATATTTTTCTTGAAAATTGGACATTATAGAATTTATGCAGAACGGAATAGAAAAGAACAATAAACAAAGGATCAAAAAATTCAAGAAAGTGGTTCTTGAATGGACTCTTTTTCTTTTTTTTTTTGAATTTTGGATGAATTTTCGGAATAAAATAAAATAAATAAAAAATAATAATTTTTTAAAAATAAATTCGAAAATTCGACACGACCACAACAAAACGAACGGAACAGGATTTGGATAAGAATCGAACAAAATAAACACTTTTGAATTTTGTTGGAACGATTTTCTGGATTAAAGACTCAAGAAACTTAAGAACACGAAGAACGCCAAAAAAACTGAAAACAAAACACTCAACAAGATATGTATGATTTTTATGGGACTCGATGATAAACATAAAAATCAAATTAGATAGAAAAACCTGAATTCAGAGTCCAGGTCTGATACCATATGATGAGATTCGAAGCGCAGAAGAAACGCCGAAAAGTTCCAAATTCAGGTTGTGGTTGGACGGATGAATCATGACCCGATATTCATGACGCGATGGCTCGACGATGCGGAATAAAGAACCATGACTTTCGAAACGCCACAAGGATTTGCCCAATTTCCTTGATAAGTCTCTGATTTGAACGCCACAAATATTTTCAAGAAATATTTGATAAGTTCGATATTTGAACGCCACAAGAAATATTCTTGATAAGTTCGAAAAATATAGGAATCCACCTATATCATTTATTGAATCCTCAATAAAAACTGTTTTATATCAAAATCAAAGTCTGAATTACAATGAATGGAAAAAGCGTATAAATAAGTGAACAAAACATATCAACCCTAATTGGCTCAAAACAGAATTCTAATTAAAGTAAAGTACTAAAATAACTAAATAAAAGAAAATGAATTAAAAATCTGCAAAATCTGATCCGCCGCCTAGTTACGGCCGTAAATACCGAAGTTACAGCCGTGAAAAAATTGTTTACGGCCGTGACAAAATTGATTACGGCCGTAAGTCATGTTCTGTCCAAAAATTGCGATAGCTGCGTTAAGGCCGTAATTACAAAGGTTACGGCCGTAAAAGGCCTGTTGCTAAATTTTCTGGTTCTTTTCGACACGGTTTGATCTTCAAAGCTCGTTGAACCTGTTGTATTCTTGTTTTGGCTTGAATATTTAAATTTTTCCGTCAAGCCTGCTATGACTCCGATTGTCAAGGGTCCGGAACACATCACATACGGATGATGCCGATTAAAGACTTTCAACAACTAGTTTAATAGGGGGTATAAGTCAAACAACAAGTAAGAATTTTATTATGATTTACAGTTCTAAATGATTAACTATTTATATATCTATTGTGACCACGCATCATATTTTGTGGATAAGAAAAAATTCAGCGAATAGGATGATGTGATAAAACCCCCATTTCTAATTGGGCCTATCCCAGTCGGTTCAAAAACATGGTTGCACAACCTTATCAACCCCAACTCTTCGCTATGTAGCACGGTTAGATTATATTATATCCACACACACTTTATTACTCTGACCACGTCACATTGTATGTATAAGGATTCAATGTCGTATCTGCAGTACCAGTAAATAACATTGAATTTTTAAATAGTGCAACATATTGATGCGTGCTTCCATTTTATAAGGCATTTAGCAAAGTATGGTCCTAACATAAGGAGGAGGTTCACCACAACGGACTCCTCATTTCGAGGATTAATGAAACCCCTGTACATACAGTTCATGAAAGACCCTACCATGATCTCTTCCGCTTCTTACTTCAAAGAGGTCATGGCAGGGGGTCGTTTGGAATTGAACTCCCCTTGGGCTGACATTGATTACGTCTTTATTCCAATCTTGCCAACTAATAAGGTACACTGGATGCTCGCGTTGCTTAATGTCAAAATTTATAGAATGATAATCTTCAACTCCTGCTCAAAGACATATAGAAGCAACATGGTTTTTGAGGGGGTTCAACCCTTCTACAAGCTTACCCCTGCACTAATAAAATAAATTGGAATTTAGAGCAACGTATCCGACCTGCAGAACAAAGATCAGTTGGGTCTCAGTTTTCACATGGCAAAGGGCATTCCAGAGCAGCAAAATGGGTACGTACTTCACATTCAGTAACTGAGGCAAATTTAATTCATTTATACATTTTCTTAACGTATACTTATTCGATGTGTCCAGGCATGATTGTGGTATATTCATGATTGAAAATGAGCTCTACCTATTACATCGGAACATGAAGGCAATGCCTATGAATTTCGATGCCAAATGTAGCGATCAAGAAATTTTAAATAATGTAAAATCGTTTTTTTCTCAAAAAAACATGTCGCTAAGATTTAACCCCAAATTTTTTACTTTTAAACATGAAGCGTGTTCATCTAGTCATTGTAAAAATAAAATTTAAACTTATTCCAAATCAAGCTCATTCTCAAATATTTTAAATTATCGAATTCCTTATTATTTTAAAAACCAAATTGGTGATAATTTCGAGTCCAATTTAATTAGTCCAATATTTTGTCATTTTGGGTCAAAAATTATGTAATCCAATTTTAAATATTTTTCAGTCCAATTATAAATTCTGTAGCCCAATTTTTGGCCCACTGACCGACCTAGAAAACTGTGCCCTAACCAAGACACTCTCCCTCACAGCTCTCACTTCACGCAGCCAGGTAACACTCTCCTTCTTCAACTCCAAAAAATGGCCATAGCCATTTTCTTCCCAACTACAAACAACACACACATGCTGCCACAAACCCACCTCAGAACACCATCGCATTAGCACCACTACATCTGTTCACTACCTTCACGGAACCAGCAGCACCTCACGATCGAGCACCACCTCACAATCACAGGAAAAACCAAATCAGCACCTCCACTCCACCAAAACAAAAATCGAACCCACCACTGTCATTACACTATTTTTCACCAAAGAACACCACCACAGCTCCCAACTACGGCCAAAACAGCCACCACCACCTCAACTCCAAACCGCCATCTCCATCAATCTGCCCAACCTCCAAAATTACTGCATATTCCACCGAACCAAACCAAACCAAACCAAACATCAACACCACAGTCGAACCCAACCCCATCAATGTCGAACCATAACCAAGCCTCCAAGATCGCCACTACAATCACCTGCGACCACCATTGCCGCAGCCGCTGCCCAACTCCAAATCCCCATCAATCAGCCCAAGATCAAACCGAAATCCAAGAAATAGAAGAAGCCCAGAACCTTACCTCGACCTTGACCCAAGTTATGGCTGGATTGACGTCGACGAAATCCTAAAATTGCGACCTCCACCCTCGGTTTCATTCGATTTTTCCGCACCCATATATGCCCAAAATCATCCCTAACCTGCATCAGCGCCGCCACGCGAAGGTGGCGCTATCGCCAGCCTCCGGTCGGTGGTGGAAACTGGAGGGCATCCTCTCCCCGGCTCCGCTCTTCTCTCGCTCTCTCTATACGGATAATATAGAGAGAGATATATGTATTATATTTATATATATTTTTAAAATCTTTCAAAAATATTATTCTTTAGCCCCACCTTTTTTCAAACTCTTTCATTTTGGTCCCCAGTTTTGTAAAGTATTTTAAATTCAGACCCTCCAGCTTTAAAGTCACATATCTCAGCCCTTATTTCTTTTTAAATTTAGTTATTTTAGTCTCTGATTTTAAAATGTTCTTAATCAGCTCCATTATTTTCAAAATATTTATTTCAATCCCTAAACTCTTATTTTCAGTTTTAATAAATTCCAATTGAGTCCCTATATTTTATTTTATCATTTTTAAAACCTTAAAATTTCTAATTACTAATCCAAAGTTTTATTTCACATTTTGGCTAGACGAAACGTGTGGACAATTGAGAGATTGAGGCTACTTCCCGTTCCACTTTTTACGTGATTCGAGATAAATTAAGGTAGATTCGCCCCCACTAATTGCTTTATATTATAATTAAATGTGTTATGTGGATTTATGTGATTTATATGCTTAATTGCATGAGACAAGAATAGATAATCTCTTACGAGATAAGAAGAAAAATTATGTTATGCATGTCATAACTTATATGCTTTATTTGCATAAGACAAGACAATAATATGTTCATGCACTCACTACGTGATGCTTATGACTAAGAAGAGAACGTCACTATATTATTTGCATAATTACTTGTTCAATTATCTTGTAAATTAATTATTGGTGATGAGTCTACTGAGTATTTTTTTTTGAAATACTCACTCCGTTTTTAACAACATTTGCAAAGTTCGGAGGTGGAGATGAATGATGGGCAATTTGGCAACATTTATTTTAAGTTATTTTGAAAGTCTAGTTTATTGAACTTTGTTAAGTTAAATTGTTGAGATTTGAAATTTTATTGAATGTTTTCAAGTAAATGTATTTAAATTTGAGCTACCGTCGCAAATTTTTCAAATGAATGTGATGTTTTTAAAATTTCATTATATTTCCGCAAATTATTTTTAATAGCTAGTTTTAAAGAGACGAAGTGGTAACCCGGGTTTTATGGAGCTCGGGGCGTCACAACTTGGTATCAGAGCAAGGTCTACGTTTCTGTGGACTTGCAAAAATTTTTAAGAGATTTTTTTTTAAAATAATTAATAATGTTTTGACGACTTTTGTCATTGCCATCATTCCTTCCGCAGACTCCGAAGGTAAAGAAGTTCAGCATATTTATCTTATTTATTTCGGATACTTGAGAAATAAAATATTTTGAGATTTAGACGAGAGAGAATGAGAAGACGAGAAAGAGTTAGAAAATTTGTATCCGAAATAATAAGAAAGAAAGAAAGAAATGAGTTTTGGAGTATAACGAGAAATTGTATCTGAATTAGAAAAAAAAAAAAAAAGAGAAGAAGGAAAGACAAGTTTTTGGAGCATAATGGGAAATGATATAATTTAAAAGATGTTTCCATAAAATATTTTGTCCTCAAAATTTAAATATTAGAACCATAACTGGACTTTGTATAATTCATTTTTTTTTTTTTTTTTGACATGGCACCAGTTACAAAGAGTCAATAGAGAGGATTAGACACTATTTTTGGAATATCTATCGTTTAGATCAATACCTCATGTCAGGATATAGGACCACACTATCGGCTACTGTGCCACGTGTTATGAGGTCATAGCTAGTGGTTTTAGAGCAACTGCTGCACAATTCATTAGTTACTTGTTGTTAACATTTCCAGTAAATCAACGAGAAATAGCAAGCCGGTTTTTATGAGGATGTGATGAGATGTTTGAGATTGTAAATAATATGATTTATATAGAGACTTTTATGAGAAGAATTATGAAGTTAGATATTTAAAGACTTGGCTCTTAATCATTGGAAATTAAGGACTCGATATTGTGTTTGAGTGAGTAAATTCTTCCCCTATTTTGAGAGAAATTTATATTGTAGTTTGGTCTTCTAAATAAAAAAATTTGGGACTATGATTTGTGGCATATATTTATAAGTATGACAATTGAGTTGTCATTTGAACCATTTAATGTATTGAAGGAAGTGATATTTTGATATTGGAAACTATGATTTGAAATTGTTATGTTGAGAAGTTATGAATTGATTTTTCTGGGATATTTTTGGTGGTGTTGAAGTTTGTTGGGATTGTGTTTATATTTTAAATCGTTGTGGTTAAATGTGGAGTGTTTAAAATTGTTATTGTTGGTTATGAGGTATACCTATAGGTTGGATAAGTCCAAATTACAGGGGAGACTCTGTCAAAAAATTATGTAGAGTTTTATCACTTTGAGTGAAGAGCTTAGTGTTATAAGCAAACCTGTAAGGAGCTTAAGGTTAGACTTGCGAGTTCATTACCACCACAAGCAGGAATTAGTACATGAATAAAGAGGATGATGACTCGAGAGATATTTTGGCTTCTTTGAAGTATAATCATTATTTTAAAGGATATAGTTCTGTTGAAACTCTCCATGTTGCACAATTTCTAAACAAGATGAAGTATACAACTACTTAGGTATCAAGGTATACGTGGAGTTATGTGATTATTTAATGCATACATTGGGAAATATCTAATTATATTTTGAAAGATAAGTGAAGACAAATATTATGACATTCTTGGGAAGAATTTTAATTATTCTTGGGAACAAATTGATTATTAGTACGTAATGATCACTTATATTGGAGAATATTAGAAATTATGATGGTATGTGATAATAGTGTTGATGGATTAAGGATGTTGATGGGTAGATGATATGCGTTATAGATTTGGTTATTTACATTTTATATGATTATGTGGAAAAGTCATTTATTATGAATGGGAGTTATTGAAACTATTTTATAGTGAGATGCCTTTAAAGGAGTAGACATTTAGTAAGGTTGAGAAATTGGGGACATATAATTGAATGTTTGGGTTATGTGATATGATGATGAATATCATAAGGTCATTTGACTATAAAAGGTACGATAAATAACTATAAGGAATAATGTGATTGTTCTTATGATGAGAATTGAAGGTGATGATGTATTGAGATTAAGAAATAAGTTGACCTTCCATGAATAAGTTGTGCTGTATTTCATTCTAAGTGGAATTCAAAAGAAAAATGGGTCTCAGTCATGGAAAATAGATCAGGGTTTCCTTGTGATTTGAATGATTCATTGATGTATATTAAGTTTTCATTTATGATACTAGAATATCATGAGAGAAAATTGTTGGATGAAATTGATGAAAGAAATTTTATCAGGTCCTAAATTTGTACAAGTATTGCAGAAGTAATGCATTTGATCAGAGAAAGGCTTGATAGACCATACCTTGAAATTTTGGAGATTGTTATTGATGGTATCTTGGCTCGAAACTAAGAAATGAACTTTTATGTATTTGTCCTTGTGGATAGGAATTGTGAGAAAAATAGGGATAAAACTTCACAATGATGACTTACTATGGAGTAGTGTGTTGCTAAAAGAAAGAGTGAAATGGTAGAATTCTAGATTTATTGAGTTTGAGAGATTGATATATAATCTTAGTGAGTGTAGTGACGTATAAAGGTTCATGAGATAAATATGATAGTTATTATATTGTGATCTTAGGGATATTGATATGATTGAAATTTTGAGATCATATGATATGATGATAAGTGGCATGTTACACGATTACTACAAGATATGATGTGTAGACGGTTAATGGATGTTATGGCTATCCCGGAAAGAATTGTGTGAATATATTGAGTCAATTGATCTTATCTTGATGGTTTATTGAATTATGGTGAAATATTACTTACGATTTGGAATCTTTATTTTTAGTCATAAAATATATGGATTTATTTAAAGTTTTGGCGATGCAGTTTTGATTACTTATCGTCAGTTGCGCTTTAGATGTGAGCAAAGTATTTTGCTACGATAATGGAAAACCTGAGATGATTATTAGTGTGACTTTTACTTATAATGGGATTGTATCTTTGGGTTAAGTAAATTTGATGAGAAATCCTATATGATTCACAGAAGTCTTATTCATTGGTAGTAGACTTAATTGCAGCGTGACATAAATTGAAGTTTTGGAGAACAAGAGAAATTGTATCTTGAACTTCAGATTGGGAAGTTAGTGAGGTTTCTTAAGTTTGAGAATATCATATCTGATCCTTATGATGGTACTTTAAATTAGTACCTTAGCCCTTAGTTAGGATGAGTATGTGATACCAAATACTTGATTCTCATGATTTATAAGTATGGATTAAAGAATTTAAGTTTGAATTCTCCAATGTTTTAAAGGAAGTTTCAGTCAAGCTTAGAATTGATTACGTTTGTAAATCTTTCCAGAAAGATTCTGCCAAGTTTGGGCTTGTACTCAATATTTTGAAATTGATAACGCATTTCTATATTTTTGGACCATACGATTTTATTCTTGATCAATCTTCTTGATTTTAGTTTTAAGCATTGAAACAATTAATATTTATTTTTTGGTTTTGATAATAGTATAGATCCTATGAAATGTTGAAAATAGAAGGTCAGTGAATGAGTTAATAAGTTGGATAATGTCGGATGATTGGTTGAGTTCTACACAATAGCTATCAACCGTCAATTCACATGGCTTTGTATGAGGCACAGATTTATGTCAGAGAGTTTGTTTGACTTCATAGAGTGCCAGCGTCCATTGTTTCAGATAGAGATCCGAGATTCACCTCCAGATTTTGGAAGAGCTTACAGACAGCTATGGGTACTAAGTTGAATTTTAGTACCGCATACCATCTCCAGATTCAGAGATTTAGGGATATGCTTAGGTCACCTGTTTTAGACCAAAATGGTAAGTGAGAGACACATCTTTCATTAGTGGAGTTTGCCTACAACCACAGTTTTCAAGCAACTATTGATATGTCACCATACGAATCACTGTATAGGCGAAGATGTCGATCGCCAGTCTATTGTGATGAGGTTGGCAAGAGGAAGTTATTGGGTCTAGAATTGATTGAGATGACAGTTGAGGCTATCGAGAAGATTAGATTGCGGATTAAAGCCGCCCAGCATAGACAAAAGAGTTATGCTAATCAGAGAAGGAAAGACTTGGAATTTCAGATAGGAGAAATAATAATTTTGACAATAGCCCCGATGAAGGGTACTTCCCGTTTCGACAAGAGAGAGAGAGAAATTAAGACCTCGTTCTATCGGTCCATTCGAGATATTAGAGAAAGTGGATAACGTGGTTTATCGTTTGGCTTCGCCACCCGAGCTCTCGACCGTACAAAATGTCTTCACGTTTCTTTATTGAGGAAATATATATACGGCTCGATTCATGTGGAAAATTTTCAGACTAATTCGATCCAGAGGGATCTGTCTTATGAGGAGGCACCGAGGTGCATTATTGAAAGAAAAGTCCATGTCTTAAAAAATGAAGAGATTTCACTAGTCAAAGTCCAGTGGGGTAGACTGGGTAACGATGAGGCTACATGAGAAAAAGAGAATGAGATTCTAGCTAAGTATCCAGTTATTCTAGATCAAGTAAGTTTAAATTTCGAGAACGAAATTATTTTAAGGGGTGTAAGGTTGTAGCGATCAAGAAATTTTAAATAATGTAAAATCATTTTTTTCTCAAAAAAACATGTCACTAAGATTTAACCCCAAATTTTTTACTTTAAAACATGAAGCGTGTTCATCTAGCCATTGTAAAAATAAAATTTAAACATATTCCAAATCGAGCTCATTCTCAAATATTTAAAATTATCGAATTCCTTATTATTTTAAAAACAAAATTGGTGACAATTTCGAGTCCAATTTAATTAGTCCAATATTTTGTCATTTTTGGTCAAAAATTATGTAATCCAATTTTGAATATTTTTCAGTCCAATTATAAATTCTGTAACCCAATTTCTGGCCCACTTACCAACCTAGAAAACTGTGCCCTAACCAAGACACTCTCCCTCACAGCTCTCACTTCACGCAGCCAGGTAACACTCTCCTTCTTCAACTCCAAAAAATGGCCATAGCCATTTTCTTCCCAACTACAAACAACACACACATGTTGCCACAAACCCACCTCAGAACACCATCGCATTAGCACCACTACATCCGTTCACTACCTTCACCGAACCAGCAGCACCTCACGATCGAGCACCACCTCACAATCACAGGAAAAACCAAATCATCGCCTCCACTCCACCCAAACAAAAATTGAACCCACTACTGTCATTACACTATTTTTCACCAAAGAACACCACCACAGCTCCCAACTACGGCCAAAACAGCCACCACCACCACCTCAACTCCAAACCACCATCTCCATCAATCTGCCCAACCTCCAAAATTACTGCATATTCCACCGAACCAAACCAACCAAACCTAACATCAACACCACAGTCGAACCGAACCCTATCAATGCCGAACCATAGCCAAGCCTCCAAGACCACCACTGCAATCACCCGCGACCACCACTGCCGCAACCACTACCCAACTCCAAATCCCAATCAATCAGCCCAAAATCAAACCGAAATCCATGAAATAGAAGAAGCCCAGAACCTTACCTCGACCTTGACCCAAGTTATGGCTGGATTGACGTCGGCGAAATCCCAAAATTGCGACCTCCACCCTCGGTTTCATTCGATCTTTCCGCACCCATATATGCCCAAAATCATCCCCAACCCGCACCAGCGCCGCCACGCGAAGGTGGCGCTATCGCCTGCCTCCGGTCGGCGGTGGAAACCGGAGGGCAGCCCCTCCCCGGCTCCGCTCTTCTCTCGCTCTCTCTATACGAATAGTATAGAGAGAGATATATATGTATTATATGTATATATATTTTTAAAATCTTTCAAAAAAATTATTCTTTAGCCCCACCTTTTTTCAAACTCTTTCATTTTGGTCCCCAGTTTTGTAAAGTATTTTAAATTCAGACCCTCCAGCTTTAAAGTCACATATCTCAGCCCTTATTTCTTTTTAAATTTAGTTATTTTAGTCTCTGATTTTAAAATGTTCTTAATCAGCCCCATTATTTTCAAAATATTTATTTCAATCCCTAAACTCTTATTTTCAATTTTAATAAATTCCAATTGAGTCCCTAAATTTTATTTTATCATTTTTAAAACCTTAAAATTTCTAATTACTAATCCAAAGTTTTATTTCACATTTTGGCTAGACGAAACGTGTAGACAATTGAAATATTGAGGCTACTTCCCGCTCCACTTTTTACGTGATTCGAGATAAATTGAGGTAGACTCGCCCTCACTAATTGATTTATATTATAATTACATGTGTTATGTGTATTTATGTGATTTATATGCTTAATTGCATGAGACAAGAATAGAGAATCTCTTACGAGATAAGAAGATAAATTTTGTTATGCATGTCAAAACTTATATTCTTTATTTGCATAAGACAAGACAAGAGTATGTTCATATTGCACTCACTACGTGATGCTTACGACTAAGAATAGAACGTCATTATATTATTTGCATAATTACTTGTTCAATTATCTTGTAAATTAATTATTGACGATGAGTCTACTAAATATTTCTTTTGAAATATTCACTCCGTTTTTAACAACATTTACAGAGTTCGGAGGGGGAGATGAATGATGAGCAATTTGGAAACATTTATTATAAGTTATTTTGAAAGTGTAGTTTATTGAACTTTGTTAAGTTAAATTGTTGAGATTTGGAATTTTATGGAATATTTTCAAGTAGATGTATTTAAATTTGAGCTACCGTCGCAAATTTTTCAAATGAATGTGATGTTTTTAAAATTTCATTATATTTCCGCAAATTGTTTTTAATAGCTAGTTTTAAGGAGACGAAGTGGCAACCCGGGTTTTACTGAACTTGGGGCGTCACACCAAAGCTGCACGACTAGATGTTACTGCTACCCTGTTCAAGCATCGTTAAATTAGGAAAAGCACAAATTGCACAACACCTAATGTTGAAAGCACTGTAATAGAAGACGACCTATTTGTCGAAAGTCTTTCTACATAGTTTCCTATTTTGTTATAGTAGAATCTCCTTGGCTTTAGTAGTTTTTGGTAAAATGTAGATAACCAGGTTATATTTCTTGTTGTTATAGTAATTCAGTGGATGTAAACAATGATTTTATATTTTAGTATCAATTTCAATTTTTCCATTGACTCAATGTATCTTTCACATTTTTGGTTCACTGTCACGCAATATATCACTGTCTTGCAGAGTTTGGTGTTGTCTAGGTTAGGTCACATTCACAATATACTAGGTCACATTGAGTAATATCACGAGCACATGTCCCTTTTTGTTCTCACATTCATTTATAGAGCACTAACATATTAAGGTCACACGTACATAATTTTCATATCACATGACAAGTTGTTCATATTCTCATACAAGTCACAGTTACAATGCTAGGATTAATTACATCTGCCATGTCATAGATAATTAAATGCTAATAGAAATATCACTAGTCAATATTTTTGATCCTTTTCAACTTTTTGATTTGCATGTTTGGCTAACCATGTAAGTGCTTACGAGCTAATCAAACTTTTATCAAAACATGTTGTTTGGATAAGCTTATAAATGTTTAGGTCACATTTGCAATCAACTAGGTCACATTTTCAATCATCTAGGTCACATGTTGATTTTCCGATAGGCTTTCTACATAGGTTCCTATTTTGTTATAGTAGAATCTCCCTGGCTTTAGTAGTTTTTGGTAAAATGTAGATAACTAGGTTATATTTCTTGTTGTCATAGTAATTCAGTGGATGTAAACAACAATTTTATGTTTTAATATCAGTTTCAATTTTGCCATTGACTCAATGTATCTTTCACATTTTTGGTTCACCTAAATTGTATATGTTTAGTCACCATTGGGACAGGCTGATTGAGATTACATTACGTAATGTTCGATCATAAGGACATATATCACTGTTATGCAGAGTTTGTTGTTGTCCAGCTTACGTCACATTCAAAAATTACTGGGTCACATTAAGTAATATGACAAACACAGGTCCCTTTTTGTTCTCACATTCATTTACAGAGGACTAACATATTAAGGTCACACATACATAATTTCATATCACATGACAAGTTGTTCATATTCTCAAACAGGTCACAGTTACAATGCTAGAATTAATTACATCTGACATGTCACAGATAATTAAATGCTAATAGAAATATCACTAGTCAACATTTATGATTCCTTTTCAACTTTTTGGTTTGCATGTTTGGCTAAGCATGTAAGTGTTTACGAGCTAATCAAACATTTAACAAAACATGTTGTTTGGATAAGCTTATAACTTCTAGGTCACATTTGCAATCATCTAGGTCACATTTGCACTACCCCAGGTTATAATAAGAATCTTCACAATAACTGGTCTCTTTTTGTCCACACATTCCTATACAGATCACTATGCGAGGATTATGAAACATTCTGAATGCAAGTCAGTTTTTCCTGTATTTGATTAGGTTATTGATATTGTTACTGATGTGCATTGTAAATTTATCAAGGTGGTGCACTTTGACTTCTTATCATTTTCAACTTTTTGGTGTGCATGTTTTGCTAAGCATTTAATTTCTTATGAGCTAATCAAACTTTATCCAAACATTTTGTTTTGGATAAGCTTATAAATGCTTCGGTAATATTAGCAAAGGACTGGGTCGCGTTTGCAGCTGAAATTAATATCACATGAACATTTGTTCAGAATCTCAACAATGTCACTTTTCCTATGAGAGGATTAATTACCTCTGCCAGGTCACATGTAATCAAATGGTAACACAAATATCACTAGTCAGTTGAGAATCTAAACAAGGTCACATTTACTATGTAGTGAACTCATTATGGAATGGACTAACAAAACCATCTTGAAAAAAATTTATTTGGTCACACTGATTATGGGAGGTAGCATTAATCACTTCGTATAATCAGAATCTTTACATACTTCTAAACGTGTTACCACATTGATAACATAACAATACAATACAACACAATTCACTTCACAACAATTCAATCTTATAAAAATTCTCATCCATTTCATCGTTTAAAAATTTTCAAACTTATCGAATTTCAAGTAACCAACTGACAACATCATAAACAAGTACTTACCCAACATCGGCAACTAGAAATAAAAATTTATTTCATTTTGCTTCTAGTACTCTTTTGACTAATGGGAAACAAAGTTGTACAAGACCGGCGGTTGTGGCCCCTTCCACCACAACGTCCGCATTTCATCTTCAATTTTCCTTCACTTGCTGATATTTTTCTCTTCTCTGATGGTCTGCATGTACTTCTCTTCTGGTTGGGAGGTAATACAACAATTTCAGTTACTTCGTTCAGCAATTTCCATTGACTAGGATTGCCAAGTGGGAAAACATTGTCTTGATAGGCAGATTTATAAGTATTGCATGTGTAATAGTAAGAACAATATTCGTAGGGATCCCTCTTCATGAAAGCTATGAAATCCAGAGCATGTGGACACGACATCTGGTCAACCTGAATCAATCTACATGTACATTTACGCTTCTCTATATCGATCACAAATGATGTACTTTCATATTGAACCGAATACATTGTATGATTCGATGGAAATACCTGTACCAAATTCCACCAAATCAGAATTCTAATGGTATATTAACACAAGATACATTAAAATAAGGCCACAAAATATATGAGCACCCGTAGGCTCCTCAGTTCCATGCTATTTTCTCTCAACAACTTCTCGTACTTGCTCGAAATCTTTGTGAAAGTACCATATGCATTGTCCCTATTTTTGTAGAACCAGTTTTGTATTGTTTGTCTTTAACGACTGTTGGTGAGAAATTGCAAGTGCACGATATTGCTAACAAGTAGTAAAAGTGGACTTTTGAGTCCGAGTTGTCGATCCCAAGAAGACTAGTTAATTCGTTATAAATTTACTTCGATTCTAAAATTCCTAAATTAAAGCAAAAATTAACTAAGAAAATAAAATTTTAAAAGAATCCAAAATAACAATAAAATTGAGATTAAATGAAATAAACAATGCAATTAAAATGAAAATAAAAAATTAAACTAAAACGACTAACGAAAGCAAAATAAAATGGTGGGTTTTCGATTAGTTAAATGAATATCGGGACTAACAATTTCGAAGTAATATTCTAACTTAATTTCTCATCTCAAGTTGTTTTCTAAAATTGCATTTGGTCGAATTCACGCATATATCTAATTTACCTCTCTCGAGTTCAAATTAGGCCTATTTAACTAAGTCAACCATGTATCTCTACAACGGGTCAGAGTTCTCCTTAGCTAAATGCATTAAATTTCCTAAGAATTCATAAATGACCACAAGCAACCACAAATTTATATCTCTATCTTTTTGTTGAAATTGCCGAATTTTATTATGCGATCTAATTGTTAACCCATCTCTCGAATTATAAAAACAACCATTAATTCATGAATTGGTGATCAAGAAACTCAAGCATTAAATACAATAATAAAATCAATACAAAAAATTAAATCACCAACTTGAGAATCAAAATTAAACTAAAAAAATTAAATCTAAATCGTTAACCCCGATTATAAAATTTAGTTACTCATGTTCTTCAAATAAAAAGCAATAAATAATGTAAACGAAACGCAAATTTTGGAGAGTTGAAGAATTGGCATCACTTAGCACCACCAAAAATTCACCCCAGCCGTGCACTATAATTATTCCACACCAGCAGCTCCTCTCTTTTCTTGCACAACCAACACTATAGCTCCCAAAAATAATTCTCACAATCCAACCAACTAATTCTTCCCAGCCACAATTCAGTTTTTGATTGCAGAGCTTGCTGCCTTTTATTCCTCCAATTAATAACAAGTCAGCTCTCTTCTTTCTTCAAAGCTGTGCATATATTCTAAGACCAATCTGCCTCCTCAATTTTTATTGTATTGGCCGACCAATTTCCTTGTGTGTGTATATATCTATATCAATTATCCCCAAGAAACTCTCTTTGTGTATATCTCGGCTCTGTATATTTTCGGCCGATTCCTTTGTGTTCTCCCCACGATTGTGCACCTCCTTCTTTTATTCAGCAAATATGTATATATAAATATACACACAATCCAACCCTAAGGCCCAAATAAAATTTCCTTTAAGCCTCTCAATTCCCACATTTGATAAGTTGGTCCTTAAATTAATTACACGCTCGGTCCTTTAGCTTTTGTCTCCAATTGCATCTAAAATTAAGTTTTTCCATCCAATTATTGTGCGATTGCTTCAATTCCTCATTTTCTTGATTTTGGGATAAAAACCTGAAACAATAATAATAAACACAAACTAAGTAGAATTTATTCAAGAAAAAAAATATAATATCCTAATTTTGACAGATAAATAAGAGTATAAAATACACTTATCAACGACTCTAGCAACGACACTATAGGAAAGTTCTTGGATGACTTTGTTATAGCATTAACTGATTCTACAATTTTCGACTTCATTGTAGTATATCTATTTTCGGGCATGCAGAATCTTGACCACTTTTCATAATCCACTTCACTCTGCATGTAAAAGTCAGACAACAATTACATTAGTTTAAGCTTTCCATTCACATGTCAACATATCTCAAAATGGACTAGTTGAGTGTACTTACCAAATAACCCCTAATACATTCGTCAATAGCGTCTAACTGTAGCATCTGGTGCTCGAACTCTGATAATGTGTACGCACGGACATCATAATTATACGGTTCTGTAATATTGTGACCTGATCTCCCATTGTACTTCTTCACGTTCTGCAGTAAGTGGTACGAACATATACCATGACTTGTTCCAGGGTACACATTTTCTATACCCTTTCTGATACTATCGTGATGATCCAATACAAAACATTGCCCTTCTCTAGTGCCATATGCATTTTCAACTGCTCCAAAACCATTTCCAAGATATGTCATTCTAGATATCCCCAATACCAAATGCAAATATAAAAATCATATTATTTGCATCATGTGTACATGCTGTGAACAAAGTACCACCGCATTGTCCATTCAAATAAGTTCCATCAACTAAAATAATAGGCCTACAATGCTTCCATCCACGAATTGATGCATCAAGGGCCATGAAACAAAATTTGAACCTATTTTCATTTTCTATATCAATCCCTGTGATTGAGCCTGGGTTAGTTCGTTCAAGCATATGTAAAAACCCGGTACATGTTGAAACAACTCTGAAGGGTCTCCCCTGATCAATCTCAAAGTCTTCTCCCTTGATCTCCAAGCTTTAACATAGTTCAGTGAAACACCAAAAGTGTGCAACATGTCGTTGCATATGTCATTTGGGGTATCTGTTGTGCAACTAGAGTTAAACTTGAATTTAATACACGAGGACACAACTGCAGTGGATACTTGCCTATGTGATCCTAATACAATGTTGGAACCACATGTATGACCATCCTTAATGTATCTAAATCTTGAATAGGTCTGTTTTCCCCAATCTGGATGACCTGCAAACCCAATTACAGGTATCATTTGAGCACCTCACAACATATTCCTTTTTTTCCGACCTGAGAATCAAGAATTCGAACATCTGTTGTATCGCATAGAAAGCCATGCTCAATTTGAGTACTTCTTTATTCTTGAAAACCCTATTCACCTCTGGCATCTGGATTTGTTACAGTAGTGTCCACGTTGTCATCCGATATTCTCAGTAGGGGTGAACGCGGTCCGGTTTGGGCGGTTTTTGACATATTTTCAAATCAAACCATTTCAAACAGTTTGACATTTTTCCAAATCAAACCAAACCATTTCATTTTACAAACCAAACCAAACCATTTTTTGCGGTTTGGTTCGATTTTAAATCTCGGTTTACCTATCGACATAATATAACATATTTTAGATATTAAATTAATTCGTATTTTTTAATTTATAAAGCTAAAATGAGTTAATATATAAGATAAAACGAAAACTAATAAGATATAAGAACATAATATAGGTTTAACACTCAGAATTGTATCAGTTCAGTTCCAATCTTGTTTCCAAAATGGTTTCCTGGGATAATGCATTGAATCAATATTAATGAGGAAAGGAAGAACATAATCAATCTAACATTTACGTCCATGAAATCAACCAGAAGAAAATACAAGCATATAACAAATCATAAAGCATTTAACAACAAATTGAGCTCTCTCGAATGATGTCACAAAGCAATAGGTTTAACACTCAGAATTGTAATATAATTATTACTCTTGAATGATAAAGATATTTCCACAATCACCAGGGACTTAGAGTTAGAGTTAATAGAATAAAGCATTTTGAAAAAATTGTTGACAATATTAGGCAACTATATGTTCATAATGTGTGTCCACATTTTAATAATATTGGCTTATTTTATTTTCTTTATAATCTAATAAAATTAATTTTTAATTTAAAAATATAAAAGTGGTTTGGTTTTGTTTTTTGCGGTTTTCAAAAATCAAAACCTAAACCAAACCATTTTGAAACGGTTTGGTTCGATTTGAGGAAAAAACCACGGATCCACGTGATTTCAAACCAACGGTTTCAAACCAATGGTTTAGGTTTGGTTTACGGTTTCGTGATTTTTTTGTGCAACCCTAATTCTCAGTGGCTCTCTGTTAAAGCACATTTGTCTGATGCAATTCCATACATCGAATATTGTTCTTCATTGCAGTCCTGAGTTACTTCAACTGGCTCCATGAAGTTAAAACACCCTGGTTGCTGCGCCTTTTCCAATAACGTGACCTCAACTGTCAAAGCATATTTTGAAGGATCCTTATTCATACTCTTCAGTGTCAGATACGAAATTAGACTAGTATCATTTTTTAATTCTGATTGGGTGTATGTCACTACTCAATTCACAACCCATTGATACTGCGACCTTGTTGAGATCCAAACCAAACTCGATCATGACTGTGTCCAAAAGGTTCGAATAGTCACATTCTTCATCAATCATTAACAAGACAGACTGTGACCTAAAAGTCACACATACATGTATGTAGCCCATATCTGCATATTAATGGTAATGGCGTTAGTACAGGAATAACTCAGTGTAACAAGATTTCGGTCACAGAGGTGAAACTATTAGTGTATTACTTCCATTGCAGGATATAATAACAGGATTCAGTTGAGATTAATGTTGGAAATAATTTTCATCAAATTAATCTATGATAACACGCAATTTTACTATGACACGTTGTATGTGACCTCATTGCGTTATAATTCGTTATGTGCTCACAGTCTGCCATTCGTTGCCGCTCATTCTGATAATATAAATCAGATGTCACAACATTCAATACATATTCTTATGTTACAACACAATCAATTCGTGACATACTGTGAACTCAAATTAATATAACATATGCGCACCGTGTATACTTTGAGGCCATAACAATCGACGTATAATTCATGTGACCTCATAGAGACGACTAGAATATGGACAGCGAAAGCTTACCCAACTTCGGTGTCGCGTGCTCAATGTATAGTCACGTATGGAGACGTAATTTTATTTGCCAACACTGTCCCTGAACTTGCTGCTGAAAATATTTGTGACCTCGTACTCACAATCTTTTCAATCGCTGCATATCACGCTGCCTGGCATGAATGGTACTGTGTTCATACCTATTATGAAGAAGGTGTTCTAGCCAAAACGTTTTTTGTATATAGTGGATCATTATGGAAAGATCATTTATAACTGTATCCGTGATTTTTGGGATGCATCTTTTCATGATTTCCGTTACACACACACACACACACACACACACACACACACCTACCTGATAATAGAATGATTTTAGATTCTACCTTATTTTTTATATGTGTATCTACAACTACCTGAAAAACGTATTTTTCCCTTCAAAATATCAATGATTTTTAAAGACTCTTACGAAATCCTCTATGTACTAACTTCTAAACAGAAAGTACAACCACAAAATATTTTTATTTGTCTCTCATTAATATTCAAGATTTTGGAAGACTTTTTTTAAAAAAATAAAATATTTTACATTGTAATTTTGTTTCTTCTATATTTTTCTCCATTCTTTCATGTTATTTTTAGATTCCTTAAACCTACAATTAAATAAATCATTATTTTTATTCCTTTCAACTTGTTATATTTTTTTCTTTATATTTTGACTCTCTTCTTTTTTATTATTTTCTTCAATTTTTCTATGAAAATAGATCCAATTAAAATTTTATAATATCTTATAGAAAAATAATAATTAAATTGTATCAAAACAAATAATAAATAAACAATGTTATTCTAGAATTTTCCCCAGAAAGATTTGTATATTCAAAAATAATTCTTAATTAAAAGTCAATGAAAATCTATAAAAAAATTTATAGTAAATTTTTTTTATAAATTTTTTTATTAAACATAGTACAATTTTTATGTCGATAACAAACGTGATTTTATTTTTACAAAATATTTCTCCGTCATAAAACTACTTATTTCTCAAACGGCTTTTTTTATTCACTTGACATATATATGATGATCATTAACAATTAATATTCACATCATAGGAAAATTAATCTATTAGCATTCTAGTTTTTCAATCGAAAAAAAAATTCTGTAAAAGTTTTTTAAAGTCTATGAAAATCTTTTACAAAAAAGTCTAAAAAGTTTTTGAAAGTCTATGAAAGTCAGCAAAATATTTGAAAGTCTATACAAATACATAAAAGTTAATAGAATCCAATAAAATCTATTAAAAAAAATCTTTAAACCTTAATTTCATCAATAGAAGGCAAGATTGACAGAATGTTTGTCTCTTTTTAAGCTATATATAAATATAAATATACAGATAATATAAACTATAAACCCAACATGCTCATAAAGAAGAGATTGATTTTCAAATTATGAGAAACAGTTTTGCTTATTTCGAAAAGTAAAAAGATTTTTAGTATCGATCACTCGCTTCAGAACTTTACGTATCCAAAGATGAGCTAGCAGACAGTCTTACAAAGTCGCTTATCTCCCTCGACCTTTTGTTGATTGATAATTAATAATGGTGTCTTCAAAGGAAGCACAGCCTTCGTACCAACCAAATATATATGGTGATAGAGAAGCTATCTATGATTTTGAAAATTGAGAAACGGGTTTCATATCATTTGTTAAACAGCTACGACTCTAACCAGCACAATCACAAAACTAACACAACATACGAAAAGAGAAACAATTTGTTTTCTGTAAAATCTCAAACTAGATATCATCATTCATCAACTGGGTAATATTAATTAAACCATTGCAGTATACTTTGAATCAGGCTATTTTGAATGTGATTGAATACAGACAACAGATGCGAACATATATATAGTACAAATAGAATGCTACTTTTAACCTGCTGCTGCTGGGCACATATTGATCCCGTCCTTACAGTCTCTAGTCAAGTTGTAGAACGTCTCTACTCGTGTCTTTGCTCTATAAAGGACCTCAGTATCAACTTCAACTCTCATGTAACCGTCAAAATCAACAGGACGACCACCATTCAGAATTCTCGTCTCATTGTACCACTCGCTCGTGTTTCCCCACAGGTAGTTGTAATCATCAAGCAAGTGAACTTTGTAATGAGATCTCAGCTTATCAAAGTAATTGTAGAATGGTTCATTGGTAGCAATATACAAATTTCTCCGGGGTTTGATCATCCCTTGAAGCTTAGTAACAAGGGCATCGGGTGATGTATCAGAATCCAAATTAGGCCACAGCACCTTATTCTGTGCTTTCTCTCCTCTAACCACGTGAACTGCATCAAAGTCCCAGTCCATGCTCCCACTTATTGCAGAAACTATGTTCATTAATCTCTTTGATTTCCAAATTGCATGCCATGGCCTTTCAATGTATTTAGCCGCCTGACCTTCACAAACCCTGTACCAATAGTTATCTGGCTCGGGTGTGTCAAATTGCCTCCATATGATCGAGCTTTTGTCTTTCTTTAGTTGCATTGGCGTCACCTTATAGCTTGCAACTTTTCTAACTGGAATTTTTGTTTTGTGAGTCTTGTCCCATCTCTTCCAATCTCTGAGAAAATCACCTTCATCCACAATAGAAGATACTTCTTTCAAATGTTCAAAATCAAAATAGAATCGAAAATCTTTTCCTTCTTCGTCCTTGTTGCCTTCTGTATAAGTTGATGCTAGACAAATGCTCAAATCCATAACAAATGTGCGGTTCAAATACTGAGCTTCACCGAGGGCACACAAGAAGCTCCAAAGATAATGATTCATTCCTTTACAATAGTCCCCTCCTCGTGAATAGTACAAGTACTTCCCCTTTCTAAAAGCCGAATCTGATCCTAACACTGGAATTGTATCATTTATCTCATCGTCCCGCACTGAAGGAACAATTTTAGCCTTTTGACCATTACCAGTGGCATTAATTCGACTCCTTGGACGGCGTGCATTCAATCCAGAATGCCATCGTCCTGGACGAATCACCTTGTAACTACAATCATCCTTAAAGCCCACCTTAAACCTCCGGAAATCCCTATATTTTCTCCAAGACCTCTCTTTCTTGTTCCTGAACCTCCACGCCACATCACATTCATCAGGCTTCGATCCATTCACCGGTGTTTGATAATCCAAAAACACAATCGACTTAAAAATCCTCAAGTTGAACCTCTGGATCGCAATTAAAACCATAGGATCTGAACAATTGACCACACTCATATCTCCACAGCCCGATTTCAAGGTCACATTTTTCCCAAGTTCCTCCTCGGATTTCTCAATAGAAGCTTCAGTAATCGGGGCCAATGATCCTTTAGGTGATGCTACTGGGGCAATGCCAATGTCCTCGCCCGTTTTAAGGACAGAAGAATCCGTTTTGAAAGTGGCATTCTCTACCTCAGTGAAAACCTTGGTCAGAGCTCGTGAGGACTCCCACGGATCCGGGGGTTGGTATGTGATAGCAATTACAGTAAATATAAGGACTGAGAACACAAATACTGAGAAACACACATTGCTTATCAGCTTCACTAAGTTTTGCCCAAGGGGATCGGTAAGATCCAGTTCTTTCATTTACGCAGAGCTCTAAATCCCAAATTAAAATCAAACTGAGTTCACCAAAATTGCCAATGCAAATACATTAACTTCAGCTAAAGAACGATTATTTAATATTTAATGAGGATGGGATAGTTAAATTCATATAGAAACAACTGTATGAAATAGATTCAAATTGAATTTACATAGAGAAGTGCTAACCTGATCTGAAATTGACCTTAAAGATTGAAGAAACAAGAAAGAAAAATTGGATCTTGGAATGGAGAATGGTATTAGGGGTTTTTAATTAACAGTCAATTGCAATTGAGCCTCATCTAAATTATTGAAAAATATCAGATCTTGAAGGACAGACAGAGATCTAGGGTAAATTACAATAATCACGGATCCAGATTGGCAGTACCCTTCAACAATCAGCAGTAAGATTGGCTCTTGATTCTTGAAAGTGAAGAAATTGATGACAGTTGTTTTGAAGGAAGAAGAAGGATGAAAAAAGAGCAGGGCTTTTGGTCTGAAAATTAGACTTGAAGAAACAATAATCCAGACAGGAAACTATGAAAAAAATAATAATAAAATAAAAATTGGAGAGAGACTTCGAAAGATTTATCTTCAAAAGTTTTTCCCAGTTAAAGAAAAGGGGAAATGCTTGGACTTAAAAGAGGAAATTATATGCTTGTTCGGTGGCCAGTGAGCTGTCAGTGCCAACATAGTAGGCAATATCTTCACTCTTCGTCTCATCATATTTTTCAAAATTCTAAAATTTCAATTTTTATGACGAGTTCCAATAAAATAATTTTTCTTCAAAAGGTAAGGAGTTACCTAAGTTAGGAATGACAACGAGACGGGTATGAAACTAGAAAACGGAGACGGGATGGATCAGGTAGGGAATGTGCAAATTTTAGTTTACAACCCCATTTGTTATTAATTTTTTTTTTAAAGTTCTAAAATAAATTTGTACAGAGAATATAAGGAAACATGTATGAATAATCCTGACATTTTCTAAATCTCATAATATTTACCCATTTTTTGAACATTAATCGAATATATATATATTCATCATTATTTGTATCTTTATATTTTAATGGAAATTATTAATTGGGACAGGGATCGGGCGAGGACGGGAATAAGACGGCCATCCCCATCCTCGTCCCCGATTCGGGGATATTTTTCATCCCCATCCTCATCTTTGTTGGGGATTTTCAGTCCCATTCGGGCGGGTCCCGATCGGGTTCGGATATTTTCCGTCCATTTGCCATCCCTAACCCAAGTGGGAGAGGCAAACCTTAAGGTCTTGGGTTTGATCCTTTATGGGGAGGGATGAGTTCGGATTCATTGTAAATGCTTTGTAATGTTAAAAAATAATAATATATTGTAAAACTATCAAAATTTAAGAACAAGAGAATAAAGAGGTAGAGAGAAATGAGAGAGTTTCTTCTCATTCCATTCAATTCAAGTGTATTTAAGGGTGGCTATATTGCCACCACAAAACTTAATTCTTACACCACATTTTTAAGTGATTTCTTTATTGACTAAAATAGACATAAAAGAAATTACAAAAATATCCTTTTATTTTTCTCTCACTATTTTTAAATACACCACAATTTTTCAAATAAATTTATTTTATTTTCTTCTTTATATTTATGGTGACTATATTGCCATCACAAAATTTATTTTTTACACCAAAATTTAAAGTATTTTCTTTATTTATAAAAATAGACATAAATAAAATTACATACATATTCTTTTAATATTATCTCACTAAAAATAATTTTTATATACATCACATCTTTCAAATATTCTCTTATCTTCTCTATGTTTATTTTTCTAAATCATCTTGTTCTTTTTGTTATTTTATATTTTTGCTTTTCAATACCAAGTTAATTAGAATAGATGTTAATACAATAATTTCATATGAGTTTTCAAATAATAACATCATGCAAACATTAACATAAATTAAAGTTTAGGACTTTAGGTTAGTGAAAGATTTTTATTGTTCAAGGTTCCCTATATTTTGATGTCACCCAGGATTTTGGTTATTTAATTATATTTGATTTTCAATTAAATTTTATATTCGATTTTCGAATTCTATGATTTTTCAATTACATATATTTGCATGTTCATACTGCATTCCACCTATCGTGTTTTCAGTTGCATCTAGTATTTAAAAAAAAAATAGCGATTCCAATTGCATCTAGTATTTAAAAAAAAAATGTGTATCAAGTATTTAGAAGCCAACCACCTACTATGTTTATATGAAATTAAATATCTTATTGTTTCAATTATCCATCAAACATCAATTAAAAAATGTGTAACATGGACATTTGAACGTAATTAATTGTAATTAAGGAAACAATGGGTGGCAATGATGAGGAAAAAGGGGGGAAATATTGAGAATTTGGGATGATGAGCACACCACAATAATTTTTTTTTTCTTTTTTTTCTTTTTTAAGTTTTTATAGGATTAGGAGTATTATTGTAAATTTGTTGTGGTGTAGTTATTGAAAATATATTTTAATTGTGGTGTAATTATAATGTGGTGTAGTAAATAAATTTTGTGGTGGTAATATAATTACCCTATATTTAATGAAGAATACAAACTCTCTATTTATAGAATGAAAAGAGGGATAAAATATAAATAATCCATATACTACTAGGGAGTAAAGTGTGGTCATAAGTCATTCAAACCTAATAATTTAGGTATAAATTAGGCAATGGATTTTCTCAATAATTTACAACACTCCCCCTTGAATGACTTATTGATCAATTGTTGCCTCGTTAAAACCTTGCTAAGAAATCCTGGTGGGATAAAACTTGAGCGAAGGAAAAAGATTACAGCCGTTCTCCCTGATATTGGCCGTCGTGAATCATTGAGTCTAATGTTCGAAATGACATCAATGATAAGTAGAATAAATCATGTACTGAATCTTGAAGTTCTAAAGTGCTGAAGCTTTGAATTATGAAGTACTGAAGTGCTGCCTCGTTAAAACCTTGTAAGTAAAATTCAATGGGATAAAATCTGAACGAAAGAAAAAGAGTACAGTTGCTGCCTCGTTAAAACCTTGTCAGGAAAACCTAGTAAGACAAAACCTGGACGAATGAAAAAGAGTACATCATGATTCTCCCCCTGAAGTGTGCAATCAAGTATTCATGAACTTCTTGAATAATGATATCATCTTTCGTCTGGAATATGTATATATGAAAATCTCCTTGTGTGTAGCTGATATCATAACATTCTTCATAAGATGTCTATGATTTTCTTCATTTGTTGATATCATTTCAGCACAAATTAAAGAGAGAGTTTGTTTCTTAATTATAACTCGTAGATAGCTGTGATAATGTCTCAAAAAGACAAAAACCTTGCTAGGAAAAATATGCGGGACAAAACCTTAGCGAATGAAAAAATAGTACATTATTCTTATTGGTACATCATAATTGCTGCCTTATTAAAAACCTTGCTAGGAAAACCCTGTGGGACAAAACCTCAGCTAAGGGAAAAAAAAAGTGCAGCGCGTATTTGTTCCCTTCATAGGAATATTACAAGTATATTGATGCAATCTCAAATCCTTTCATCAAACATATCATTTATGTTGAGCTTTATATAAATAGTTTATAACTCATTTATAATGTCATAGCTCATTTATGATGTATTTAACATGCTTATATCAAGCAATGTTTCACTAATTGACTAATTGCATTACTCAAATCTAGAATTGATTCACTTATGGTGAAACTATCAAAATCTAGAATTCACTTCTGGTGAATAATTAAAAATTCATATTCAAATTCACTTCTAGTGAATATTCATTTTCGAATTTACTTCTGTTGAATAATTAAATATTCATATTCGAATTCACTTATGGTGAATAATTAAATATTCATTTTCAGTGGATAATATAAATTTGCATATTGAAAATCAATTGCATGCCCAAATATTCAAATATAATAATAGTACATTCCAATTTCATTTTTAACATATTATATTATGGAGTCATTTGTATCATTCTTCATGTGATTTTATTTTATATATAAGAATCACATTTCATTCTATAATTATACTACTCTGGGAAAATTGAATATTTCAATGATTTATACATATATGTTCTTGCACTTTATAAACTGCAATTTCTAATTTGCAGGAGTATAATCAATCATTGAAATAGATATCAATTTCGACATATAATCTATAATCATTTCGCTTGAAATCTCAACGTACCGCGATCAACTAGTACATCAAAGAATACTCCCAAAGTATCGAGATGAGAATCACACATTTTGATCTCACTTACTGGTATATCAAAGAGCTCAAACTAGTGATTTAGATTATAGCCTCATCCACCATATTATATGCCAATTCTTTGAAAAAATTTGCGCGCAACTAGCCGTCTTTTACTATTGTGTAATATTTTTCATTTGTATAAATAAATGCTGGCCTTACACATTTAAGTGTTTGGACTTCAGGTCCTATAACAATAATACCTACATTGAGATTTTTATATTTAGCCAAAGTATTATAATTTCATCAACCTCATTTTCACAAGAGAGTTGTATATGTATGTAGTCGACTTATTTATCGATTCCATTTCATCTCAATATAAACATAGAGATCTCTTTATATTTTCTATCATCAGGTACTAAGTCTCTTATCATTTAATTATGTTCATCTTACTCACCATGAGTATTTAGCCTCAAAGAGATCATCTCAATCATTTAAGAGATATTTATTTTTGGAATCGATTGTCATTATGCTTCAGGCATAATTACGCTTCAGGCGTACTTTCCCCATAATGTTCACAAATATTATATTATATCAATTGGTTAAAAATGTCACAATACATGTCATTCATATTTAGTGATATAATCACAATCATATATCTAAGTGCATTTTGTTGGAATGTATATACATATCGTACTTCTTAGAAAATATAAAGCTTTACAAGCTAATCTTTATTTCATCGTATTAACATGTCTGTATGTATAATATTGCTGCATGAGAAATTATATTCAAATTTTTCTCATAGCAAATAACTAGAGGCTTTTAATCTGCTAAATCATTAGCAATATAATGTTCTATTATCTCAACTAATTCGTAAAATCATTGATGATTTTAAGATGTATTTATGCTAGCATTTATTACTTTGCTTGTAATATCATTACTTGAGCAAATAATCAGTAATTCATTTTCTTAGTGAGATAATCAATTTGCTTTTGAAAACAAACAACAATGATAACTTATTAACCTGAACAATCTTCTGGTTCTTCAATGAATGTCATTTTACATTCTCAATAAATCTCATTATTGAATTGGAATCTAACCAATCATGCTAAATTATAGAACTTCTGGTTCAGCAAGATATTTCACTTGTATATATGTATGAACTTCTGGTTCAATACAGTATTCATTTCACTTATATGTATTTCTATATAGTACAAATCAGTATACCTTGATTACTTTTATTGTACCGAAAAATAATCAGGTACAATATCCAAGAAAATATCTCATGTTCTCAATCTTGTCGTCAAATATTCCCTAATATCGAAAAAGGTAATGACGCATTATCTCATTGTTCCCACCTTTTCAATATTTTTATTCCATTATTTCTTGATGGAATCATTTGGGAAGAAGATTAGATCCATAAAAAAATGGATGTCATATTATCAAATATTCGCAAATATTATTCTAATCTTCCGGTAAATGTTTTGAAAAATATTTACCAAGTTCGACTTGAAAGATTGAGGCTGTTGATGGATCAAGGCATTCCAGAAGGTCTTCGTTGGTTGATCGAAACAAATGTTCGATTAACTGGTGAATTACCAAATTCATTTTTTAAGAACGTGCCTGGCTTAGGTAAGAGTACTTTCACAAAGAAGCGAAGAGCAAAAATATTAAACGGTTGTCACAAATGTACTCGATGGACATGTGATACCCATTGTGAATCGATAGGATATTCGTCTAGAAATCGAGATGATAAAATTGATTTCATTAAGGGTGGATGAGTAAGGAGCCATTGGATGATATTCAATTGACTTTTGAGACGCACCCTTGTGGATATGTGCAGCGTGAGCTCCTTTCTCTATGGGCTCAATTCAACGATGATAAAGACCGTTATAGTCTCAAGAATATAATAGCAAAAGATCATGTTTGCCAGTATGTTATAAACAATGATGTTTTGGCTATTCAGTATTGATACAAGGTAAATTAGTATATTGTGTGTGTATATATTTGCACACATATTTAAAAAATATTTTCATGTTTCATTTCTCGAGCATTGATAAAGCGTGATTGAAAAATCACCGAAATGTGAGTTTTATCAAAGGTAGTGTGATTTAGTCAAAAGTAGATTTTCACTTTTTCAAAAGACGAGCAGTAAATAGTGAAATTTTTCGGTTTTAAAAAGTCAAATATTTTCACAATTTCATGCATCCTAAAATAACATTTACTCGTAAGTTTTTCCTTCATTATACTCTCAAAGATGGAAGGACTAAAACTTCGACAAATCAAAATTATCTGTGTATTTTGTGGATCAAAAGTAGGAAAAAGTTTTGGGTATCTAGAAGCTGCAGTGGATCTAGGAAAGAAGTTGGGAGAAAAAGGTATCAATCTAGTGTATGGAGGAGGTAGTAGTGGATTGATGGGTTGTGTTTCCCAATCTGCTCAAACAGAGTGAGTGAAAGTGATAAGCGTTATACCTGCTCCTTTGGTAGATATTGCAGGCAAAACACGAGGACATGAAGTACTGAAATTATCTATTCATGAACGTATAACTTGCACGTTATATGGTTCTGATGCCTTCATAGCCCTGCCCGAATGTTTTGGTACTTTAGAAGAAATCTTTAATATTACCTCATGGGCTCAGTTGGATCTCCATATCAAGCCTATTGAGCTTTTAAATGTTAACAATTTCTTTGATGGTTTCCTAACATTTCTTGATTGTGCCGTGGAACAAGGATTCATGATATCATCCGGACCAAGCGTCGAAGGGTGAAGTTGAGCCATCGGCAATATGACAGTGATATACGTGCAAAACGGAGCAAGTTTCATGTTGGAATCGAGTCGAGAAGGCGAAAGGATCAAACTGAGTCGAGTGATCGAAGTTATTTGGGCAGAAAGGTCATTACGACCTAACGAAGATCTGTCACGGTCGTAACTCTTATAATCACGGCCGTAAAAGTTATTATCACGACCGTAACTCCGCCTCGGGTTTAGATGAAGAATTGCAGAATTTCATAGTTACGGCCGTAAGAAATATGGTCACGACCGTAAATCTTAAACAGAAAGTCATTTACAGCCGTAAAAGTGTTCATCACAGCCGTAATTGAGGTTTTCCGGATTTTAGGGGATTTTAGATTATTTTTCCTTTTTTAATTAATTGTTTGCCTAGTTTAGTATTATAGTTTAATTAGAATTATATTTTGAGTAAATTAGTAACTAGGTTATTTTGCTTATATATATTCATTTCCATTCATTGTAAAACACAGTTAAGTTTGAGTTTGAGATTAATAAAATTTGAGAGAGTTTTCTCCAGTTGAAAGGTTGAGGAGTCCCTTTTGTGTTCTTCGAGAACAAATCCAACTTATCAAATATTCGCGAGAATATTTGTGGCGTTTTCAATTAGAATCTTATCAAGGAAATTGACAAGTCCTTGTGGTGTTTCGAAAACCTTGGATCTCGATTCCGCATCGTCAATTTCTTGCGTCGTGAATCTTGGGTCAAGGTCCTATCGTCAATTTTATCTTTCCAGTAGTTTAATTCTTGTTTAATTCTTGTTTAATTTCATGTTTAAATCTGATCTAGATCTTTCCTAGGTTTTAATTTCGTTATTCCGCGTTGTTCGATGAGATTCCCCGACTGGGATCTCATCAATTCATCTCTCCATTTTCTAGTAAGATTCTTTTTTTCTGCTCCTACTATCGAGGAACTGTTGGATAAGTTGCAATCATATATTTCAATATAAGATCCAGTAGGAGTTAAGATAGATTGGTCGCAAGGAAGGGGAATCAATCGAAAATGGAGTCCGGTTAATGCAAACATAACCTTGTGAACCTCATAATAGATTAGGGGTGGTAGAGTACGGGATATTTTTACTCTTGAGACACACCTCTTATTTCGAGGATTTTTTAAACTTAATCTTGTGTACCTCAAAAATATTAGGGGTGGTAGAGTACGTATTATTCTTACTCTTGAAACACACCTTCACTTTTTTAGGATTTTATAAATGTTATCCCCTTGTGTTTTGCATGTATCCTTTTTCTTGACATGTTTCAGTGTGACTCTTTTGTGCTTTTTCAAGAGCAATAATAATATCCCTTTAGTGTGGTTATATGATGAATTGTACTTCTTCGGGAGTAAATATGTACTTCTTCTGGTGTACATAAATGCTTTGTGCAAGAACTTTTCCAGATATTTATCATCTAATATTCATTTCATAATACTGATGAGATTATTTTCACATTAGCTATGTACATGCTATCATGTGATATTATCTTACTATACATCAACATTTTTCTTGTTTTATAATTCATTTTTATCTATCTTTTTAATATAGATAATGGTAACTTCTGGTACTGTTCGATAAAATATTTTTATCAACATTCACCAACTTTTTGGTAATGATAACTTCAGGTATCATTTGATAAAATATTATCTCTTTAGTATTGATAACATCTGGTACCATTCAATGAAATATCAAATAACAATAATATCGTATATATGTTAACAATAATAATACTGGGGTTATACCACCACGTATATATGTTGACAAAAACCTCTAATATGTTAGAATTAACCAACAATTGAGGTGTTTTTAAAATAATATAAAATATGAATATATGTAAAGTATTCCATATATTCAATCGATAGACCGACAATATAGGTGGTGTCAACATAATGAAATAATTACATTTTATAAGTGAGTGAGTTATATTTCCAAATCCAGTCAAGGTATGCATAACAGTTCAATCCGTTACGATAATTAGCCATATCCAGTCAAGGTATAAATTCAGTTCATAATAACTCAATCCATCACGGTATGACAATAATTATATTACTTATATCTTGTTTAAACTATTTAATTTATCTTATTGATCACATATTAATCATTAATTTACGATTAATATACTTTTATCTATTATCAAGGGCAAAATGGTCCATATTTTATCATATTGTTCATATGTATAAATCGAAATAGTCAATAGGTTTGAAATTTAATTTAGAACAAACTTACTTTTGGTCTGAAGTTCAAAATCCAGCCGGAAGTGCTCCAAAAACTGTTTTTAAGAAAACCGCCACGTTCGACTGCCGGAAAATGTCAAAACTGTACAAAATAGAAAAGTAAGATCACAGAAAAATCCGAAATGTCGAGAATAACAAACTACGTTTTGACACCATCATCGGATTCCTCTGCATGAACCTACACGCTCCGAGTCGACGTCTGCGCATGGGATTCACTCTCCTCACACGCCACCGTGCCGGTGACTCTGCCGTCGACACACGCCGGTGCCGGAGATTCGTCCAGTCGCTGTGGTTATGGATCTGGTTTCCGATCGTCGATTGGATAAAGGTCTGGTGTGAATTTGCTTTGAAAATTTCGGGTTACACAATTTTTCAATAAACTTGGAATTGATTTTCAGATCTACGATATATATAAGTGATTTTCCATCGCCAAAAACACTAAATTTGGAAAATGAAATATTGATTAATAATAATCTGGTTTTTGATACAGAGGTTTATCATTTAGATGCAACTGTAGAGCATACTTCCGTCATATTACTCAATAGGTTTGAGACTCATACTGATAACGTATTGTGAAACTACCAAAATTAAGAACAAGAGAATAGAGAGGTAGATAGAAATGAGAGAGTTTCTTCTCATTCCATTCAATTCAAGTGTGTTTAATGAAGAAATACAAACCCTCTATTTATAGAATGAAAAGAGGGATAAAATAGAAATAATTCATATACCACTAGGGAGTAAAGTGTGGTCATAAGTCATTCACGCCTAATAAGTTAGGTATAAATTAGGTAAGGAATTTTCTCAATAATTTACAACATAATAATAATAATAATCTTTCTTTGAAGGGCTACATTTCAAGTCTCTTGCTTCGCTGGCATCAATGTTATTTATCTTGTAAGTTGAGGCATAACAAAAATCTACAAAAACAAGCTATAATTCAGTCAAATTCTTGAAGTTACGTAATAGTTCACTTGAGCAAGAAAATTTCGTCTTACCTCCTGTGTTTGATTGTGATGGTGAAAAATGGGTGGAAAGAAAATATTTTTTAGTAAATTGATTTGCTTAGAAATTATTTCCGTGAAAAACATCATTTGGAAGTGCTTGATTGATTAATTTTCTAGGTTAAAAATGTGAGAAAATTTTCAAGTTTTATTGTTTGATAAAGTAAAATTTAGCTATCTTATTATTATTTTTTACTTTTTTAACGTATTTGTACTTGATAATAATAATGGTATATTTTGGAAAAAAAATAAGTTAATTAAAAATAACCAAATTGATCAAACGTATCATAAAAAAATTGCCATGTAAACATGACAAATAAAAAACCACCAACAGTGATGGCAAATATTTTCCTTATTTAGGTTGCAAATCAGGCGCATGATTGATCAAGGAGCAAACATTTTCTTGACCAATTTTGGTCTATCAAACAATTGATTTTGAGGAAAGGTGGAAATTATTTGGATTTTTCGTGGCAAATTAGGGGTTATCAAACATACCCTTAATTTTTCTTTTTTTGTTATATATAGCACATGTTTGTCAAAGTTTTTAAATACACATTTTCTTAAAAATTGGGAAAATAGTGGATTGTTACAATGGAATTACATTCGGTTCATGTGTTTGGAAATGCAATTACATTTGAAAATGATATTTTGGAAATACGATAACATTTGATAGATGATGAATCATGAAAGAAAATTTATGCATAAAGAAGAGTTTTTTTGCATATGGATTATAGATTTGAACTCTAGGCCCTTCGGTAATTAATATGGATATCGATGTTGATGATGTCAAGAGCACCTCATGACTCCAAGCATTGTGAAGAACGACATGGTAATCTAATATCCCTATTGGAGTCAAACATGGTGAAAGAGACAGTGATGTAGAAGCCCTAGATGATGAAATAGTCCTATATAATCTGATGTAATATGGCTGATATTGATGATGTCGGGAGCATCTTGCGACTCCGAGGGTTGTGAGGAACGACATGGTGGTCTAATATCCCTGTTGGAGTCGAACGAGATGAAGGATGACAGGGATGTAGAAGCCCTAGATAATGAAATAGTCATATGTAATTGATGTGTTATGGCCGATGTTTATGATGTCGAGAGCACTTCGCGGCTCTGAGGGTTATGAAGAATGACATGGCGAGCTAACATCACTGTTGGAGTCGAACTGAGTGAAATATGACATGGATGTAGAAGCCCTAGATGATGAAATAATCTTATATAATTTGACATAATATGACCATGTTATCGATATCTGGGTTTATGGAAATGATAAGCGCTTTGGGGTAAGAGAGATAATCTATAATCGGGAGCTGAAACATGATTTTTGAGAAAAAATATGCACATGCATCTATTACTCATCTAACATGATTTTTGAAAAGACCATGCATGTGTATTGATTACTTGTCTTGTGAAATTATGTTTCAATGTCATTTGCACCATATTTTGTTCATTGGGCACGCGTGTGCTCATCCCACGAATATTAACTTTTCAAGTAGTGATTGGTGTAAAAAGGATTGACGGGTATCTTCAGATAGCTTGACTGAGAGTACTACATTAGGTGAGGCCTATGAGTTGTGGACTTCCCACCAAATAAGAACTTTTGTATTTGAACTGCCACACTTTCATTGAACCCATTATTTTAAAGTTGAGATTTATTGTTTCATAAATTTATATTATTTATTTTTAAAGTAATTTGTGTAAGTAAACTTTATTTTGAAACTGAGTTGTAAAATTAATATCGTTACTTTTTAAATACATGAATTTTATTTTAAGTGAAATGATTTTGAAAAAGTCTTGAAAAATGAAATCTTGAAAAATTCGGTGCATTACAAGTGGTATTAGAGCATTAAAAAAAAAAAAAGTCTTGAAAATCTAGGGCATTACAACTCTGAATAGACACGACTGTGTGTTTGTGTCGTTGTGGTCCGAACAGTTTCAATTTGAACAGACAGGTCCGAAAAGACACATCTCTTTTCAACACACCTATTCAAATTAATTTTGAATTAAAATTTAAATAAATGATTTCTTATTTATTTTCTCCAGAAAATTAATGTAGGACTCACCCACTACCCGAGTCCAGGCCGAGCCCAATCGACGGTGAGCTTTGAACTAGTCTAGACATTGTCTAAGACTTCCCTATTGTAAAGATTATTGGTACTCCTTGAGATCCAGACCATATCCAAACTAGAGGTATATAAATTGGTTCAATTTTTTTCAACTTCCTATGTGTGATTAAGTTCTCACGTTACTCACAAAGTAGAACGCGTTTGACCGTTCACTTGTACAAAACGAATATCGGGTCCTACCCGAATTTCGATCAAACCTAACCCATTTCCAACAATCGATTTTGGTCTTATCTTTCTAATTTTTCTCGTACAAGTTACTTGCAGAGCTTTTATAGTACCCCCAAGGGACACCATAAAAACTTCCCACCCATCATGTGGCGAGGGGGAGTGGCTTTCAAGTGGGGTCCAATGGGTTTTTTGTGAAAATTATAAGTGCACGATATTGTTAACAAGTAGTAAAGTGGACTTTTGAGTCCGTATTATCAATTTTATGAGGACTATTTATTTACTGTCAATTCAATTTGATTCTAAAATTCCTAAACAAAAACAAAAACTAACTAAAAAAATAAATTGCAAAGTAATCCAAAAAGGACAAATAACTGAGAATTTATGAAATAAACAATTCAATAGAAAATTAAAATTAATAGCAACTAACAAAAGAGAAAAATAGAATGACAAGCTTTCTAACAATTAAATGAATATCGGGATTAATGATTTCGAAATAATATTCTAACTTAATTTCGTATCTCAACTTGTTTTCGAAAATAGTATTTGATCGAATTCACGCATGTATTTAATTTATCTCTCTCAAGTTTAAATTAAATTTATTTAACTAAGTCAATCATGTATCTCTGTAGATGATCATTACTTAGGAATTCATAAGTGATCACAAGCAACCATAAATTCATATATCTATCTTTTGTTGAAATTGTCGAATTTTATTACTTGATCTAATTGTTAACTCACATCTCAGATTATGAAAACAATCATTAAATCATGAATTGATGATCAAGCAACTCGAGCATTAAAAGTAATAATAAAATCAATACATGAAAATAAAATACCAACTCGAGAATTAAAATTAAACTAAAAAAATGTTAAATCTACATCATCAATCCCGAATTAAAACTTAGTTACTCATGTTCTTGAAATTGAAAACAACATAAAACAATGAAAATAAATCCCGAAATTTAAAGAGTTGAAGAATTAACATCCTCCTGCACCAAGAATCAACCAAAGCCCTTGTTTATTCTTCAAAATCCTCGCTTCTTCTCCTTTAAATTCGATGTTTCGAGAGAGAATTTTGGACAGGAAGAGGTTGAATTTAGATCTAGGGTTCGTGCCTCTAAGTTGTCTCTCAAAATTATGAAGAAAAAAACTAGGTTAAATAAAGAGAAAAAGTGGAGGAAATCAGATTTTCAAGCCTAGTTCGGCCTAGCCAGACAAAGACGCACCCGTGCAGGCATATGTCATGTGGGCACACGATTATGTGAAAATAGGTTCCGACCATTTAACTGAGCTTCGCACGGAAGCACAGCTTTATGTATGGAGGTCGCGCAGTAGAACATAAAAGTGCAATTTTCATCTTTTCGTTTGTTATAAATTGGTCCTCCTCTTTTATTTGCCGCACATGTCCTTCATCTTTTGATTGGAGTAATTTAGTCCCCAGATTTCTATTTTCCTTCAATTAACTTTTTTCTTCTCTTGAATTCTTCAATTAGACCCTCAAACTTCTTCATTCTTCCACTTTTGCACCTCAATTGTCTTCATCAACTACTTTTGCATGATTTTTAGTTTCAACTGACATCCAATTGCTTGTAATTTCTATCAATTGCTTATTTCACTTATTTTGTGATATTTTCTGAAATACAAACAAATAAACACACATTAAGTAGAAATTATTCACGAACCACATTATAATATTTTAATTTTGACAAATAAATAAGTGTATAAAATATATTTATCAGTGAGCCCAATCGACACCCCAACATGGGGTGACATGTGCCCACACTGGACACCTTAAAATTTCTACTTCAGTCATAGTTTATAACTATACAATAATGATTAGGGCAAAATACATAAGTAAGAAATTCTAAAGACAATATTTCATATTTAAGAAACTTGTTATTTTATTTCAAAAATCAGTTTTTTGTTAAAAAAATATATATAATTAAATTGATAATTAAATAATTAAGGTCACAGCTATGCAATTTATGGTCACGGGTCACAAGTCACAACTTTTAAAGGTCACAAATTATCAAATTAATTAGTCACAATTTATTTATGGGTTACAAATTACAAATTTTATAGGTCACAACTTATTTTCGGTCACAAATTATCAAATTAATCGTTCACGACTCTTTTATCGGTCACAAGTTACAAATTTTATAGGTCACGACATCTTTCTAGGTCACAAATTCTGAAAATTTAGGTCACAATTTATTTCTCGGGGGTCACAATTTACAAATCTCATAAGTCACAACTTATTTATTGGGCACAACTTTTTCTCGACAAATCTCGATTTTATGAGTCACAATTTTTACAATTTATGATCACAACTTATTTTTTTGTCACAATTTACAAATCTCTTAAGTCACAAATTAAAAATTAACATGTCATAATTTATTTTCGGTCACAAATGATCAAATTAATGGGTCACAATTTCTTATTTGGTCACAAATCACAAATATTAAAGGTCAAGACTTATTTTTCGATCACAAATCACAAAATTTATAGGTCACAATTAATTTCTCGTATCAAAATATAAAATTATTTGATCATGACTTATTTTTCGGTCACAAACTAAAAATTTATAGGTCACAACTTATTTTTCGATCATTGACTGCCAATTAATACCACCACAACTTACCACCTGTCGCCAGCACCACCACACCAACCGTCACCAACACCTGCACCACCCAACCTCACAGCCACCGCCACCGCCTCCACACCACCACCACCACCACCGCCACCGATCGACAACTAACACCAGCACCACCCAACCTCACCTAACTGCCACAACCACCACCACAAATCGCACAACCACCACCCACTGTGCGCACATACACACCACTGAACACCGCACAATTGCCACCCACTGTGTGCACATACACAACACCGCACATCGCCACCATAGCACACCTCTTGCTCAACAATGACTAGCACCGTTGCAACATCAGCGGCAGTACAAAGAAACAGCAATGGCGGTGACAACGACGTAAATAGCAAATCACCGCAGTTGGTCGTGAGCTTTTAAAAGTTTCACCTGAATGAATGCACCATACCATCTCCCCTGCCACACTACCACAACACCACCGTTGAGTCATCACCACCACACAAAAATATACACACAGGCACATCACCTCAGCACCACACGAAAATAGATCCATACATATATAGCACTACCACCATTGGAATCAAAATTAAAGCATCACCCTCGTTGTACGCTGTCGTCGCCAGTCTCAGTGTCTCCCCAGAAGTGGATGAATCCGGTTAGCAATTATTTGGGTGTTGAAGTTGAAGTAATTAGGGCTTAGGCTTTGGGTGCTAAATGTAGTATTAGGTAATTAAAATTAATAGTAAAAAATAAATGAAGACCAGACTTTTGAAATAATAAGTTTAAAATTTTATTTTTGAATTTGAATCTTACAAAACATGTTAGGGTGTAATTTCCTCTAATGATTATTATTATAGTATAAAATCTAGAGAAGTTTGCTTGAGACAATAAATGAGACAAGGTGGAATAAAATTGTTGTTCCCTATTGATTTTGCGGTAATCTCATTTATGTCTAGTTTCTGTAAACTTGTTTCAATCGGTTTGCCTCTTTCCCTATCAGCCTTCAGAAGCAAGTCTTGCACGGATTCACTTATATCTCTTCTACGTTTCTGGAACTCTCATTATTCCATGATGTGCGTCATAGACGTAAGCAGCAGGATCCATAAGTTTTCAATCAAAAGTTCATGCCTGAAAATGCGATGTAGCTGTAAAGAATGACATAGAAAAGGTCCCTGTTTTGATGTTTCGTTACACGATTTATGCACCATTTGATGTCATAGTCAGTTGCTGGAACATTCATCAGATAACAACAAATGAATGAGTTATCATGTGATGTCTTTTTTTTTTTTTTTCCACCCTATTCGATGAAAAAGAATACCTAGAGCAAATTTGAAGGTTATCATAGTCAAATAGAAACTTTTTTTCCCCTATGCAGAGTGGTACGAAATATGATGCATAAAAATTCAGTAACAAAAAGGAAAAGCAAATAATAGTAGACCCATAAGGTATATCTCTAGAAATCATCTTGCCGGCCAATGATGGGTTTCAAGTTCTGGAATCTGCTTTTTCTTCAAATGTACATCTTATATAAAGTATCAATGTTCGTCTAAAACCAAAAATTTAAAATTTCGTAAAAAAAGGGATGTTCTCTGTGAATCGTATTCAATATAGTTAAACAATCGTTACAAACTAAACTATTACAAAGACTATAAATAAAGAAGACAAACCCTAAGTGAAGCACTAATAACATAAATGACTAAACTATCCTCAACTACTAACAATGAATAATATTATTCATCACCTTCAATCAAGATCTGTTATAAATAAATATAAATCCTCACCTAATTCCTACATAATTTCTTACCTAATTTTTACCTAATTTATATTAATATTTATTGTATGAATGACTTGTATTGTCCCTATATTTTTCCTATAAATAGGGGCTTAAATCTTCATTATGGATACACCTAATGAGAAGTTCTCTCTCATTCTCTCCATCTATTTCTTGTTATGATTTTAGTAATTTTACAACACGTTATCAGCACGAGTCTCTAGCCAATTGAGTAATACGACGGGAGTATGATCTACAGTTGCATCTAAATAATGAACCTCTATATCAGAAACCAAATTATTATTAATCAACGTTTCATATTCCAAATCTAGTGTTTTTGGTATTAGAAAATCATTTATACATTATAAATTAGAAAATCAATTCCAAGTCCATAGAAAAATTGGAGAAATTGTGTAACCCGAAACTTTTAAAGTAAATTCACGCCAAACCATAAATCCAAACAATGATCGGAGATCAGATCCATACGGGACTGTCCTCCGACACCGGCGCGTGTCGACGGCAAAGTCACAGTAACGGATTGGACTATTATGAATACCTTGACTGGAAGATATGACTCACTCACTCATGAAAGGTAATTATTTCATTATGTTGACACCGCCTATATGGTCGGTCTATTTTCATTATATTGACACTGCCTATATGGTCGGTCTATCAATTGAATACATGGAATATTTTACATATATTCAAATTTTATAAACACCTCAGTTGTTGATTAATTCTAACATATTAGAGGTCGTTGTCAACATATATACTTGGTGGTATAACCCCAGTATTAATATTGTATATAACATATTAGAGGTTGTTGTCAACATATATACTTGGTGGTATAATCCCAGTATTATTATTGTTAATATATATACAATATTATTGTTATTTGATATTTCATTTAATGGTACCAGAAGTTATCAGTGATGGTATAACCCCAGTATTAATATTGTATATAACATATTAGAGTTTGTTGTCAACATATATACGTGGTAGTATAATCCCAATATTATTATTGTTAATATATATACAATATTATTGTTATTTGATATTTCATTTAATGGTACCAGAAGTTATCATTACCAAAAAGTTGGTGAATGTTGATAAAAATATTTTATCAAACGGTACCAGAAGTTACCATTATCTATATTGAAAAGATAGATAAAAATGAATTATCTAACAAGAAAAATGTTGATGTATGATAAGATAATATCACATGATAGCACGGATATGGCTAATGTGAAAATAATCTCATCAGTATTATGAGATGAATATTAGATGATAAGTGTCTGGAAAAGTTCTTGCACGAGCACTAATGTATTCCAGAAGAAGTACATATTTACTCCAGAAGAAGTAAAAATTATCATCTAAACATACTGAAATGATATTATTATTATTGCTCCCGAAGAAGTATAAACGAGTCATACATGCAAAATATAAAAGGGGAAACATTTATTATCCTCAAAATTAGAGATGTGTTTTGGGAGTAGCCGTATCCTACCACCTCTGATTTTTTGAGGAAATAAAGAAACATTCAAAGTGGTGTGTTTCAAGAGTAAGAATACTCCGTACTCGACCACCTTAAATCTTTGAGGTACACAAGATTAAACATTGATAAAATCCTAGAAATTTATGGTGTGTCTCAAGAGTGAGAATACTCTGTACCCTACCACCACATATTCTAGGGTACAAAGATAAATTTACATTAACCGGACTTCATTTTCGCTTAATTCCCCTTCCTTGCGACCAATCTATCTTAACTCCTGCTGGATCTTGGATGGGGATGTATGATTGCAACTTATCCAGTAGTTCCTCGATAGTAGGAGCAGAAATGAGGATTCTCCTAGAAAATGGAGAGATGAATCCCTATTCCACAGCATAATCAAGAAATGTTAGCAAACCATCAAAGAAATTGTTAACATTTAAAAGCCCAATAGGCTTGGTATGGAGATCTAATTGAGCCCATGAGGTAATATTAAAGATTTCCTCTAAAGTACCAAAACCTCCAGGCAGGGCTATGAAGGCATCCGAACCATATAACATGCAAGTTATGCGTTCATGGATAGATAATGTTTGTACTGCATGCCCTCGTGTTTTTCCTGCGATATCAACTAAAGGAACGGGTATAACACCTATCACTCTTGCTTTCTCTACTTGAGCGGATTGTGAAACACAACCCATCAATCCACTGCTACCTCCTCCATACACGAGAGTGATACATTTCTCTCCCAATTTCTTTCCAAGATCCACTGCTGCTTCTAGATACCCAAAACTTTTCCCTACTTTTGATCCACAAAATACACAGATAGTTTTGATCTGTCGCAATTTTGGTCCTTCCATCTTTGAGAGAATAAGGAAGGAAAAACTTATGAGAAAATGATATTTTAGGATGCATGAAACTATGAAAATCATTGACTTTTTAAACTTGAAAAACTTCACTAATTACTGCTCGTCTTTTGAAAAAGTGAAGATTTACTTTTGACAAAATCACCATACTCACCTTTCGGTGATTTAATATTTTTAACTAGCCTTTATCAAAACTCGTGAAAGGAAACAAAAATATTTTATATGTGCATATATATCAAATGATTTACCTTGTATCAATGCTGAATAGCCAAAACATCATTGTTTATAACAGTCTGGCAAACAGAATCTTTTGCTATTATATTTTTGAGACTATAACGCTCTTTATCGCTGATAAATTTAGCCCATAAAGATAGTAGCTCACGCTGCACATACCCACTAGGGTGCGTCTCAGGAGTCAATCGGATATCATCCAATGACTCCTTACTCAGTCCACTTTTAATGAAGTCTATCTTATCATCTCGATTTATGGATGAATATCCTATTGATTTACAACGGGTATCACATGTCTATCGAGCACATTTGTAGCAACTATTTAATCTTTTTGCTCTTCGCTTCTTTGCAAAAGTACTCTTACCTAAGCCAGGCTTGTGCTTAGAAAATGAATCTGGTAATTCACCAGCTAATCGAACTTTTGCTTCGATCAACCAGCGAACATCTTCTGGGATGCCATGATCCATCAGCAACCTCAATCTTTCGAGCCTAATTCGATAAATTTTTCTCAAGTCATTTACTGGAAGATTGGAATAATATTTGCGAAAATTTGAAAGTATGATATCCATTTTTGATGGATCTAGCCTTCTTCCCAAATAATCTATTTAAATGCATTATTCAACTCGTAAAAGAGCGGTGGCTCCGCGTGTTAGTGATATTGATTCCATCAAGAAATAATGGAACAAATTATTGAAAAGGTGGGAATAATGAGATAATGTGTCATTACCTTTTTCGATATAAGGGAAGATTTGGCGACAAGATTGAGATCATGAGATATTTTCTTGGATATTGTACCTGATTTTTTCGGTATAATAATAGTAATAAAGGTATACTGATTTAAACTATACAGAAATACGTACTGATGACATGAATACTGTATTGAACCAGAAGTTCATACATATGTACAAGTGAAATATCTTACTGAACCAGAAGTTCATATGTACAAGTGAAATATCTTTTTGAACCAGAAGTTCATACGTACAAGTGAAATATGTATATAGTATGAACCAGAAGCTCATAAATGAAATATACATTGTATTGAACCAGAAGTTTAGCGATATTGTATTGAATCAAATATTCAATTATAGAAATGAAATAAAATCGTATTGAACCAGAAGTTCTATAATAAATGGTTAGATTATCAAAAGTTTCAAATTATTTTTTATGAGAATAACTTGTTCAGAAATTGCTTATTATACAACAATATTCTATGTCAAACAGGGATTAGCTCAAGAGGCTTTATGATTTGTAAAAGTGCGATATGTATACAATCCACCAAAGTGCACTTAGATATATGATTGAGATTATATCCCTAAAAGGATGACATGTGTTATGGAATTTTAGCCGATTGATATAATATAATATTTGTGAACATTATGGGGAAAACACGCCTGAAGCGTAATTATGCCTGAAGCATAATGACTATCGATTCCAAAAATAAATATCTCTTGAATGATTAAGATGATCCCTTTGAGACTAAATACTCATGGTGAGTAAAAGGGACATAATTAAATGTAAGAGACTCAGGTACCTGATGATAGAACATATAAAGAGATCCCTCTATGTTATATTGAGATGGAATCAATAAATAAGTCGACTACATACCCTCTTATGAAAATGAGGTTGATGAAATTATAATACTTTGGCCAAGTATATAACCCCAATGTAGGGATTATTGTTCAAGGACTCGAAGTCCAAATGCTTAAATGTGTAAAGCCAGTAATTATATGTACAAATGAAAATTATTTCACAGTCGTAAAAGACGACTCGTTGCGTGCAAGATTTTTCATAGAACTGGCATGACATATGGTGGATAGACTATAGTCTAAATCACTAGCTTGAACTCTTTGATACACCAATGAGTGAGATCAAAATGTATGATTCTCATCTCGGTACTTTGAGAGTATTCTTTGATGTACCAGTTGATCGCGGTACGTTGGGATTTCAAGTAAAATGATTGTAGATTATGTTGACTCAAGGCCCAAAGAAAGGTATAATGATCCACCAGCGAAGGCCCAATAGTGGCCCAATGGACCTTGACCCACAGCTGAGGCCTGAAATATCACCTTGAGATGAATGCCGAGGTGGTATGTCAAGCAAACCTCTTTAGCCGACCTGGTTAACGTCCAGCCGATGTGCTTTATACTCAGTCGGGGCGCTTTATGGCGTTGACCAGAAGAGAGAGATGGAGTCAGTGATGGGACATTGCCTTTACCCAGACGTGACAGGCGCCCATCCCCTACGAAATGTAGCAATGATTACGGTTGAAAAGCAAGATTGTCACATCCATAAGCTAGGGTGATGACAAGTGTAAAGTATGCCACGTATCGTGATCCAAGACAAGAAGTTCCTCTATAAATGAAGCGCAATTGTCTCCAAGTAAGGGGTTAGCAATTTCTCACTCTTAACTCTATACTTCTCTCACTCTCTTTTCTCTCTTCTACACATTTATATTTCCCGCACCCAACATATATTTGCCCAAAATGAGTACTGACTTAGGCATCGGAGTGCAAACGGGAGCCACCTCGGCCCCTTTTGCAAACTGATTGTTTGTCACAGTGCGCAGGAGATCCACGTGTTCAAGAGGGAGGAGCTGAAACGTGTTGGTCCAAGGTCCATTCGGATTTTGTGGTCAACATTTTGGCGCCGTCTGTGGGAAACCATACTGCTAACCACGAAAACACATGGTAAAAAGCCACACATGGAAAGGTAGTCCTGAAAAAAGGACGAATAACCTCTTACAAGAGGGCGGATAACTGCAAAGAGCTTTGAAAGATAAGCTGACTGGCCTTGAAAAAGGTAGGAGCTTTGAAATATAAGCTGGTTGGCCTTGAAAAAGGTAGGAGCTTTGAAAGATAAGCTGACTGGCCTTGAAAAAGGTAGGAGCTTTGAAAGATAAGCTGGTTGGCCTTGAAAAATGTAGGAGCTTTGAAAGATAAGCTGACTGGCCTTGAAAAAGGTAGGAGCTTTGAAAGATAAGCTGGTTGGCCTTGAAAAAGGTAGGAGCTTTGAAAAATAAGCTGGTCGGCCTTGAAAAAGGTAGGAGCTTTGAGAGATAAGCTGGATAACCTTGAAAAAGGTAAAGAACTTTGAAACATAAGTATAAACACCCTTGGAAAAGGTAAATAACTTTGAAACATAAGTATAAACACCCTTGAAAAAGGTAAATAACTTTGAAACATAAGTTTAACAACTTTGAAAAAGGCTTGAAACAGCGAGACAAAGGTCTATCTATCCTTGAAAAGCAATCTAAGACCAGAAACTCTTCTGAAACATGAATGAAAGTGACGGTGATGTTAACCCCCGTAGGGGAAGAAGTGGCCAACACAGCGAGGAAGAAGTTCCTCAAGGAATCCATGAAAACGCCAACGAGGAAGTGGCACAACCTAATCCACCTCGCCGGCACCGAAATCGCCGCATGATGCGAGACATGACACTTATGGCGGCCCAAATGCTGGAGATGCAGAGGCAGCAAATAGAACAAACTGCTGCAATGAATGCCTTTATGGCCAGAGGGTATGCTGTGAACGAACCCGTGGTGCCTCAGCAATACTCACAGCCACATTATTCACCATCCGAGGCGGCCACTGTATCTTATTATTATCAGGACCCACATGCATACGCCGAAGTGGGATCCAAGCCCTTCTATGAGAGAGACCCAGAACATGAAACGCATGGAGAACAAAACCCACTCCCAGCTAGACGGAGGGAGGCTTCTCCCGCAAAATCCGGCAGTGTTTTCATCCGAATAGGAGGGTTAATCAGGGGACAACGACGGGGACAAACGGACCCAGGTCGGCATAATGCCGCAGAGCCTAGAAATAGGCGCGAGCGACGCGCTGAAGAAGCCCTGTCGCAGGATCAAATGTACAGGGACCAACAAGGTATGGGGGAGAAAGGATGGCATCAGTACATGAGCCTAGGAATAGGCAAGAAAGAAGAGCCGAAGCAGTTCGGACTAATCCTCGTAATGAATTAAAGAGCCATGAAAGGCCAAACTACGGCCGCGTTCCACCACCACAAAGGCAGGAGCACGCTCCGCCGCCCTATGGCCAATACCGTGACCCGGACTATTCCGGTCACGACAAGAACAGCGAGCTGCCGTCATACGAGCTGGATGACGAAGAGGAAGTAAGCCCCTTCACAGAGGGCCTCTGTAGATGCCCCGTCCCCCATGACTTTGAGATGCTAGAAATAGCAAAATACTCTGGCCGAGGTGATCTTGATGATCACCTGTTAAGTTACCGCGCAAGCATGGAAATAGCCGGGGCAACCCCGACACTGAAATGTAAAGCTTTCGCTTTAACCCTTGAGGGGAGTGCCATACGATGGTATAAAAAACTCCCTCCGGGCAGCATCCACAGTTGGAGGGATATGAAAACTGCTTTTAAGAATGGTTTTGTTTCTTCGAGGCCTGGCCAACTCCCACTCCAACGCCTTCAGGATCTGAGACAAGGAAGGGACGAATCTCTGAAAAGTTACCTAGCTAGATTTACTGAAAAAATGCATATCTGCGAAAATATCACAGAAGCGGAGATGTTTTCCGCCTTAAAAGGAGGGCTAGATATGACCAGCATGTTTTGGAGGGATGTCCGGAGCAGGAAACCCAGGGATTACAATACCCTGGTAGACCTGATGAAGGAAGAGATTGTATCGGAGGAAATGGCTAGGGCCAGAGATAATCACCCCCAAGGGAGATACAACCTTGGATACTCCAATGAAACGGACCTCAAAAAGGGTGGAAACAAGGATAGGGTCGGTGGTAACCGAGGTGGTGCGCCTCGTCTATTCCCGGGGACAGGATCTAGCTTTGTAGCAGAAATCACGGAAGCTATCCCTCACTTGCACTCTAACACCCCTTTTCAAAATCCTCCCACGGCTCAAGGGAGAGCGGAAAGCAGCAGAAGTGGAAAACAGCCCATGATTGGGGCTTACTGCGCCTACCACAGATATTACGGTCACGCAACAGAGGATTGTAGGGAAATCCAAATGTCAGCTGAACAAAAGGCACAGGGGAGAAGGGGGGGTGACTTCCCCCCCGACACAGGGAGAACTCAAAAATCTGGTGGCCAGAAGTTCAACCGAGCTGATAGGAGAGCTCCGTGGAAGAACTCAACCAAAGAAAGGATTGACAATCGTCAAAGAGACAGGAATAAGGGTCAAGATACCGCCGCGGCACATGCTAAAGATATACGGGAACCACCTATGCCTGCGGCCGACCTCCCCATTCGTGAAATCGACACAATACTGGGAGGCCCCCACCCAGGTGGGAGCATAAACAACTCCCAAAAGAGGTATATAAGAGAGCCCAAGCAGCCCGCCAACGTGAACTATCATATCCATTCCCATCCTGTTGGGATGCCTCGAACGGAACCTATCACATTCACACAAGACGATGCCGTTGGAGTGCACTTCCCACACAACGACGCATTGGTCATCAGAGTGGTGGTGGCTCGGAATGGGCTATCACGAATGATGGTGGATGATGGTGCCTCGGTAAATGTGATATACGGGGTAACTTTTGATAAGATGGGGATCAGCACCCCACTCATTCCAGTCCCTGATCCAATATACGGTTTCACGGGGGATAGCATAACCCCCAGAGGATCCATAACACTTATGACTGAAGTAGGGCAATCACCGACCCTCTCCAGAATTCCTATGGAATTTTTGATAGTTGACAAAATCTCCTCCTACCACGGTGCAATTGGGAGGCCCGGCCTTATTGACTTGGGGGCTGTAACGCATACCAAATACATTTGCATGAAGTTCCCCACGGAGCATGGCGTTGCAACTGTAAGGGGAAGCCAAACAGAATCCCGGGCTTGCTACACAAATGCGATCCGGAAGTTTCAGGATCGGAGCCTGAACATGATCAGTGATGTACCTATGGCCGAGGCTGCCCCAGACCCTGAAAGATTGGGTGAAGGGCCATCTGAAGATAAGGATGTCACGATGACCCTAGAAGAGGATCTAGCAGATCTAGACCCCAGGATGGCAGGTGACAATTGCCCCACCACGGTCGAAAAGTTGGAATGCTTCGGCGTAGACCAACTTGATCCAATCAAAGAATTACAGATCGGACTGGACTCGCCAACAGAATACAAGAGTCAATTGAAGGACTTCCTACTTCAAAACCTCGATGTATTCGCGTGGAAGCATGGTGACATGATTGGGATTGATCCTAAGGAGGCCTGTCACAGGCTCCAGCTGGATCCTCGAAGCCCAGGGCACAGGCAAAAGAGAAGGCCCATGAGTTCGGACAAGTATGAGGCCTTGAAAGACGAGGTCGCAAAGCTATTGAAAAATGGCTTCATAAGAGAGTCTCGATATCCGAAGTGGGTATCAAACCCTGTTTTAGTACCAAAACACAATGGAAAATTGCGGGTGTGCATTGATTTTTCTAACTTGAACCAGGCATGTCCTAAAGATAGCTTTCCATTGCCCCGGATTGATCAACTGGTCGACTCCACAGCGGGACACGAGTTGCTAAGCTTCATGGATGCATATTCCGGGTACAATCAGATTCCTATGTTCGAATCGGATGAAGAGCATACTTCATTTATCACAGATAGAGGGCTCTATTGCTACAGAGCTATGCCATTTGGCTTGAAGAATGCGGGAGCTACATATCAGAGGCTGGTAAACCGCATGTTCTCGAAACAATTGGGGAACACTATGGAGGTGTACGTTGACGACATGTTAGTCAAAAGCATGGTCGCCGCTGATCATATCCTCCATTTGTCAGAAGCATTTGATGTTTTGAGAAGATATCAGATGAAACTCAATCCGAAAAAGTGTGCTTTCGGGGTAGCATCTGGGAAATTCCTCGGATTCATGGTGAATAAGAGGGGAATCGAAGCCAATCCGGACAAAATCAATGCTTTGTTAAACATGCAGTCGCCTCGAAACCCAAAAGAAGTGCAAAGCTTAACGGGGAGGATTGAGGCCTTGAACCGGTTCGTCTCAAAATCCACTGACAAATGCTTGCCATTTTTCAAGGTCCTGAAGGGGGGAAAGCGATTGCAATGGACACCAGAATGCGAACAGGCGTTTGCCGACCTGAAAGCCTCTTTAGGCCGCCCCCCATTGCTATCAAAACCAAAATCTGGCGAGCCTCTCTACCTATATTTGGCTGTATCCAAAGAGGCTGTTAGCTCAGTGCTAATCCGAGAGGAGGATGGGAACCAGTTGCCAGTATATTATGTAAGCAAAGCCATGCTGGACGCCGAGACGCGCTACCCAGATATGGAAAAACTTGCTCTCTCATTGATCACAGCCTCTCGTAAGCTTCGTCCTTACTTTCAGTCACACTCCATACAAGTGCTCACCAACTTTCCCATGAGACAAGTGTTGCAAAAACCAGACGTTTCTAGGAGGTTACTGAAATGGGCGATAGAAATCAGCCAGTTCGACCTACATTATGCGCCTCGGACCGCCGTAAAGGCTCAGGCGTTGGCAGACTTCGTAGTTGAATTCACCCATCCACCTGAGGTCGAAATGGTAGACAACACCGAGGACAGCCAACATGATGGACAGAAGTGGAAATTGTTCGTTGACGGTTCCTCGGCTGATGGACAATCCGGCGCAGGAATACTGTTAGTAAGCCCAGAAGGGTTTAAATTACAAAGTGCAATCCGCTTTGGATTCAAAGCCTCCAACAATGTTGCTGAGTACGAGGCGCTATTAGCTGGGCTAAGACTTGCAAAAGCGTTGAAGATTAAGTCCGTGGTGGCGAACAACGATTCGCAGCTTGTTGTAAGCCAGTTCAATGGGCAATTTTCTACCAAAGAACCTTCTATGGTCGCTTATTTGAAGAAAGTAAAAGATTTAGCTATGCACTTCGGAAAAATGGAGCTACAGCACATCCCCAGAACAGAAAATTCCAACGCTGATGCTTTGGCCAAACTAGCAAGCAGCAGTGATTCGGAGCTCCACAATCTGATCCCTGTAGAGCACATGATGACCTCTTCTATTGAGCCAGGACCGGAGATCCTGGCGATTGAAGAAGAGGGATCCTGGATGAACCCCCTAATCGCCTATTTAAAGCATCAGACAGTTCCGAATGAGCCCGAAGCAGCTCGGAAGTTGCAGAAATACTCTGCGAACTTCGTGCTCTTGGACGACTTACTTTATAAGCGGAGTTATACCTCTCATTTGCTGAGATGTGTGGGGCTAGAGGAAGGGCAGTATGTGATGAGAGAAATCCATGAGGGCATCTGCGACAACCATGCCGGGGCTTTATCGCTAGCTCAGAAAGCCCTCAAATAGGGATATTTTTGGCCTACTATGCGAAAGGATTCCCATGACTTTGTGCGGAAATGTGATAAATTCCAAAGACACGCGACCATACCACATCAGCCGCATCACGAGCTAACTGTGGTGACTAGCCCTTGGCCCTTTGCAAAGTGGGGGGTTGACATTATTGGACCTATGCCTAGAGGAGCTGGTAACAATTGCTTTGCGATAGTAGCAATTGACTACTTCACCAAGTGGGTCGAAGCGGAACCTTTGATGAAGATCACCGAGGCCAACACCACCAAGTTCATTTGGAAAAATATCATATGCCGGTTCGAGATACCACATTCACTGGTTAGTGACAATGCAAAACAGTTCAAAAACAGAAGCGTGGATGAGTTGTGTGACGATTTGGGAATCAGGAAGCTGTTCTCATCTCCACAACACCCACAGGCCAACGGGCAGGTCGAAGCGGTGAACAAGACCATAAAAAATACCCTGAAAAGGAAGTTGGAATTCAGAAAGGGCGCGTGGGTAGACGATCTACCACAAGTATTATGGGCGCTTCGAACCACCTCGCACACCGCTACTGGTGAAACACCCTTCTCGCTGGCTTACGGAGCCGAGGCGGTATGCCCCGTTGAAATCGAAATCCCTTCGCTTCGTCAAATTCATTATGACGAAGTTAGGAACGAGGAAGCGCAAAGAGCCGGTTTAGACTTCCTAATGGAAAAGCAGAATGATTCCCAAGAGGTAATGGCCAAATATCAGAAAAAGATGGCTCGATACTACAACAAAAGGGTGAAGAGCCGATGCTTTAATATTGGGGACTTGGTCCTCAAAAAGGTTCTTCCTTCAACACAGGAGCCAGGAGTAGGGACTCTGAGTCCTAACTGGGAAGGCCCTTACAAGGTCGTTGCCGAGGTGGTACCCGGAACATACGTAATTGAGGACTTGTCTGGAGTACCTCTATGTAATCCTTGGAACACGGACCACCTTCGCCGTTATTTTCAATAAAACTAAATTCCTCTATGATTGCAACATTATCGTGTTATTTCAAAAAATCGTGGGCGAGCTGCGTTAAAAGTTTCGACAATCTCTATTAGATAACCATAATGGATAAACGCACATTCTAAAATTATTTTGGTCATGACGCCATACGTCCACACTATGCATAAAAAATTGTTAAGGACAAGGGACTCTCATAAGGCTAAACTACGATCACCACGTAAGGATCGGGAGTTTTAATACAATAAATGCTTCGAACCACTCAAATCTAAGGTGCTGCACTCTTTCACTGTCATTCACTGCGCAATATGTTTGGAATCATTCAAATATAACCAAATGTTGTCACATAAACCAAAAATCCTTGGTGCGTTAAGTTAGTTCATACATCCGGACAAAGCGTTTGCAAGATATATATATATACTAAGTGCTGTGCGCATAAGCGTAAAAGACAAACGTAAAGAAATTCTTATGTTATTTTGGCCGTAAATACAACACGCCTCCGCCAGGCAGGATCTTTGTCAAAAACAAGGAACTTCGGTGAATTTACACTGCGACAATAACAGAGGCTCATACAAAGTTGTAAATGTAGATGTCACATAGTTTTAAGGTAAAATCGCTCAAAGGTTGGTCAAGATCAGATCTAATTAGCAAAAATAGGTACATCAACTGTGCCGGATCTGGGGGTATAGCAAATGATTAAACTTGAATAGAATTATTGCCGCAAAGTGATGACAAATTCGATCCGCTCATGAATGACCACATCGGATTTGGGGGACTAGCACACCCAAAATATGGCCATCCATGACCAAAGGTTTAGGTATCGCCTTGGACTAATAGTCGAGGAGGAAAGGCACAGGAGCCCCTCCAGTCGAACTAAGTTATGCTTGTCCGAGGTGCTCTAAATCAGGTGCATTTTACAAATCAAGACATTTACAATGTGTGCATTTCACAAATCAAGACATTTACAAACAGACATTTACAATGTCCCACATATCATCTTACAATTATGAAACTCACACTGGGAAATACTCATGTTTAAGCAGTAAAGAAAAAACGTTGCTGCACCAAAATATGAATAAACTGCTCCATTCATAAAAATGAGAAATGTACAATATGAAGTGCCGAGGGACTTACAAAAAGAAAGAAAAGAAGAAAACAAAAAGCTAAAGCTAACAAATGCAGAAGAGGATTATTGTGGAGGACGGACATCTTCCAAGGGGCCTTTATCAGACACGCCCAGAGGATCCGCAGGATCATCTTGAGGCTCGGGGTAAAAAGCCTCAATGGAGGACAGGTCCAGTGTCGGAAAAGCTTCCTTCACATCCCCTAAGGCCATTCTGGCCCCCAAGTTCCCAAAGACCCTCTGCATAGCCTCGTATTCCGGGGTATCTTCGAAAGTATCTTTGAAGTTCTGAACTACCTCAGAAACTTCTTCACCCAGAACCTCCTGCACCCTAGCCGCAATGGTATGCTCCAAGGCCTCAGAAATTCTGGAGTCAATATGTTTCTCCAGGGAAGTGTAGTCCTCCTCAGCTTTCTTCCTGGCCTCCAGTTCCCTCCCCAGCTTTTCGTTTACTTCTGCCACTTCAGCTTCTAACTTCGACTTGGCTGCATTAGCGACGGCCAGGGCCTCAGAGGCGATAGACTGTGCCCTGTTGGAATCATCCAATTTGTTGCACAATACTGCCACGTCAGATTCAGAGGCATGGAGGTCATGCTTCAATTTGTCATTGTCCTCTTGGAGGCGCTTCGCATTAGCCCTCTCTTCTGAAGAAGATTTGCGGGCTATGGACAGCTGGGCCTTAAGGTCATTAATCTCCTTAAGCATATTGTCAGCGTGGCGGAGAGCAGTCTCAGCATCCCTCTTATCCCGTTGAGCTACCTCCACGGAGGACTCTACCTCGTCAATGAGAGCCAGAGTTCTGGCGTTCATAGCCTTGGCAGCGAGCAGCTTCCGAGACGGAGTAGCACTGGAGGAAAAGGCAGCCCAACCCTCTGTCCAAAACTGTTCGGTAATTAAGGCCGCCCTGGCTGGAGGCGAACTGGGAGAGTCGAACAATGAAGGGTTGAAAGTGACATCTCTGGGGAGGATGCTGGTTTTAATATGCTTAAGCTCTTCCGCCCCTTCCGGTGTAACTTCATAAGCCAAGCCCGGCATGGGCACGGATGACTCGTCCTCCAGCTCCTCGATCATTGATGGCGGAGGTGCGGAAGTGGACTCCTTGCCTTTTCCCCTTCTGAGCCTTTTTAAGGGAGCAGGCTCCTCCTCAAGTGCTTGCTCAGAAATGTCCTCGGACAAGGAAGGTGGCACTGGGGGATCCTTAGTCTCCCTGCCCCTCTTGGGTCCGCCTCTATCCGACCTCTTCCCTTTCCCTTTGGCAACGCCTTTTTCAGGATCGACCTCTCCAGCAATGTTGGGTTGTTGGGGACCCACTGGGTGCAAAGTGGGCGGTGGCAGTAGAGCTGGGAGAGGGCCCTGAAGTTGGGCAGCAGACTTCTCAGACACTTCTCTAGCCACCCCAATTTGCAGGTCAGCCAAGACCGCTTTCTGCTTTCTTTCAACCTCGCTCCCATGGCGCAGAGCCGGAGGAACCTTCGTAGCGATGAGGCCCTTTAAAGAAATCTTTGGGAATTCTTTGGAACCTAGCAAGGAAAGGAGGACAATGGGGGTTATATATATATAAAAAAAAGAAGGAACAAACACAAGATGTAACAGCAATAAGGAGGCGAACTTACTCATAGCTCGCATAAGACCGTGCTTAACGAATAATTTGTTATGTTGTATGACCCCTTGGAAAGTGCCCTTGTAGGCAAATAGACGCCTCACTGCCGCTAGATCCGCGTTAGGGAGGAGATGGGCAAAAGTGTCCCCTGCCATAAGCCAATAATATGTTAAGAAGCAGTCAAGAAAAGTGAGTATGGGTGAAACAGCAAAAGACGCATGACACTTAAAGACTCTAAAGCAAATATAAGACTCACTAGGTAGGAAAAGAGTTCGGGGAACTGTAATTTCTGGACTAGGGTCCACAGGGGAACTCTGCCACTCCCCAGCAACCCAGGACCACTGGTTCCTCCAGTTCTTTATTGAGGTAGGGTGACCGATAATAACGGGAGTATAAGAACCTCTGGGGGACAAATAATACCAATCCTTAACATCCGATCTCACCTCTCTCTCCCTCCTAACTAATTTCTTCAAAGTATAGAGAGTGTGAATGATGTGCAGTGAGATGGGATGATCCGGGTTGACCTCTTGCCACGCCAACCAAGTCCCTACAGCCTGAGTCCAGAAATTGGGGGCCAGCTGGTAGGGGCACAAGTTATAGCTCCTAAGCAGTACCCTGAAAAAGGGATGCAGGGGGAGCCTCATCCCACAAGAAAGGGCATCGTGGCATATAGCTGCCTGACCCGGGGGAGGGCTGCAAGGTCGGCAGGAAGGGGTAGGAAGCACCAAATGGACCCCTTCTGGCAACCTGAATTTTGTCGAAGCCGAGGACAAATCCATCCTTCGGATTTCAGTAGCAACCTCACTGCTTTCCCATGACTCTGGGTTTGGATCGGGGTCGACATGATAGCCCGAAACTTTGTTGACCTGGTCAACCCAATCTTCTACCTGAGCGATCTCCTCGGCAGTCAAACCCAACTCTTCCCTATGCGCCCTAAATGGTGCCCTAAGGATCAAGCCGAGGTCCTGGTGACCTGAAGAGGAGCCCGCCGCCATTTCTCCTCCCAAGTCCCTGTCTCGTTTGCTTCGGAGTTCCCTAAGCGCGGATTCCTCCTCGGATGACAGATGAGCCATGTAGTTCTGGTGTTTTTCTTCTTCGCTGTCAGAATCACTCAAATGAATTATGCCACTGGTTTTTCTATTTCTCCTCTTAACCTACTCCCTAAAGAAACGGGAACTAAAAACTAATAAAGAGATGGGGCAGAAACCTCTGATGGGAACCGCCATCGCTAACATTTCCTGTGAACCCGTTCCCCCAACTCTTTCCATTTTTTTTCTTTTTGTTTTAAAGGAGAGTCAGACTCAACAAAAGAAAAACAAAGTGCAAAAACAAAGTTCTCAAACCCACAATGAGAAACTAAAAATAAGAAAGTCTTGCATATACAGGAATCAAGAGATTTACCTTCAAAAGACGAATGCTTGACACTGTGCACTTGAAATGAAGAACTCGCCAAGGAAAACTGTGGAACGTTAAGGGTGGATGCTGGGTAGAAAACCCTTGAAGAAAAAGACAGGAAACTCGCAAGGAAGAGAGAGACGGCCCAAGTTTTCGCGAAAGTATGGCTGCAAAGATTCTAAGAAAATGGTAAAAGGTGAAATGGTAAAATGAAGAAGGATTTATAGGCATCCTAACGGTCTAGATTCCTTTAGTTTCGTGAGCCGCATGATTAATGTGGGTAACCCATGCTTCTTGGAAAATGAGTTAATCAAAGCGTCAGCCGTCAAAGGGAGGGATAAAAATCGTTCAGCTACCACAATGCATGCCACGCGCTGCGAAATGCTGCCCCCCTCCCATTTTATATATATTTCTTGGAAATAAATACCGATAGCTCCCCCGGATTGAATGCGCCGCCTAGGAAATGCGCTGGTATGATCCTGGCTAGTAGGGAGAGAAAATCCGAGGCAGAAGGTCGGCTATGATATGGATCCGAGCCTTACCTAAGGAATTTCATTCTTGAATCCCTAAAAAGTTAATGCTGTGAAATTATGGAAAATCCTACACGACCATGAATGATCCCTTCGGATTTGAGGGACTAGTGTTGACTCCGGGCCCAAAGAAAGGTACAGTGATCCACCAGCGAAGACCCAATAGTGGCCCAATGGACCTTGACCCACAGCTGAGGCCTGGAATATCACCTTGAGATGAATGCCGAGGTGGTATGTCAAGCAAACCTCTTTAGCCGACCTGGTTAACGTCCAGCCGATGTGCTTTATACTCAGCCGGGGCGCTTTATGGCGTTGACCAGAAGAGAGAGATGGAGTCAGTGATGGGACACTGCCTTTACCCAGACGTGACAGGCGCCCATCCCCTACGAAATGTAGCAATGATTACGGTTGAAAAGCAAGATTGTCACATCCATAAGCTAGGGTGATGACAAGTGTAAAGTATGCCACGTGTCGTGATCCAAGACAAGAAGTTCCTCTATAAATGAAGCGCAATTGTCTCCAAGTAAGGGGTTAGCAAATTCTCACTCTTAACTCTATACTTCTCTCACTCCCTTTTCTCTCTTCTACACATTTATATTTCCCGCACCCAACATATATTTGCCCAAAATGAGTACTGACTTAGGCATCGGAGTGCAAACGGGAGCCACCTCGGCCCCCTTTGCAAACTGATTGTTTGTCACAGTGCGCAGGAGATCCACGTGTTCAAGAGGGAGGAGCTGAGACGTGTTGGTCCAAGGTCCATTCGGATTTTGTGGTCAACAGATTATATGTCGAAATTGATATCTATTTCAATGATTGATTATGCTCCTGCAAATTAGAAATTGCAGTTTATAAAGTGCAAGAACATACATGTATAAACAGTGGCGGAGCCACCTATACGCGAGGTAGCGCGGCCGCGCTACCTCGCCGCCGGTGGTCCGCCATGGGACTGTGCCGCTGTGCAGGTGGAGCCGCTGGTAAGCAGTTTTTTTTTTGCCCAAATTAGTACCCACCTCCCAAGCCCAAGCCCAAACCAAAAATACAACATACAAATCAACCTCCATTTGGTCCAACAAGCAAAATCTTAACAAAAATCAAAATCTCTAACCTTTGGTTTGGACCCCGCCACTGCCGATTCTCTGTGTGTGTGTGACTGTGTCTCTGGAATCTGTGAGCTCGCAGGCGGCGCGCATCGTTGCTCGGTCGCGACTCCAAGTCTCCAGCCGGCAACCGTCCAGACTCCAACTCTCCAACGGCAGCGGCTTGCTTCTTGTTTTCTGTCTGCTCGTCGCCTGCTCGCCAGTGGCGGAGCCACCTATAGGTGAGGTAGCGCAGCCGCGCTACCTCGCCGCCGGTGGTCTGCCATGGGACTGTGCCACTGCGCAGGTGGAGCCGCTGGTAAGCAGTTTTTTTTTTTTCTTTGGCCCAAATTAGTACCCACCTCCCAAGCCCAATCCCAAACCAAAAATACAACATACAAATCAACCTCCATTTGGTCCAGCAAGCAAAATCTTAACAAAAATCAAAATCTCTAACCTTTGGTTTGGACCCCGCCACTGCCGATTCTCTGTGTGTGTGTGACTGTGTCTCTGGAATCTGTGAGCTCGCAGGCGGCGCGCATCGTTGCTCGGTCGCGACTCCAAGTCTCCAGCCGGCAACCGTCCAGACTCCAACTCTCCAGCGGCAGCGGCTTGCTTCTTGTTTTCTGTCTGCTCGTCGCCTGCTCGCCGTGCCAGCGTCTGCGTAAGGTAATTGTTGTTTATAAAAAGTCTAAAATACTAATTATTTGTTGTAGGCAGTGCCTGGGCTGTAGGTTGTTTTGTTTAGTTAATAAAGTATAAGTATTATTTATTAAGTGTACTGTGTATATGATTAATTTATTTGTTTTGGTAATTTGGTTGTGTAATTTTCAGATTTTATAATGTTATTATGTTAATGTTTAAGTTTTAAATATTTTAATAAATATTATTGATATTTGATTTATTAATTTTTTTGGTTAGGTTAGATGTTATTCCCCAATTTTTTTATCAATTTGTGATTTCTCACAAAGGCTAAACCTAAATTCGTTATAATTGATTTGAAAATTATACATAAATGTTACATATAAGTTTTTGCAAAGTGGTTTAGATTTGTAAAATGTGACTATTGTGATGAAAATATGATTTGATTTGTGAATTGTTATTATTGATTTATAGGTTGTGAATTAAGATTTGGTGAATATTTGATTTGATTTGTGATCATTGATTTACAGATTATGGAACGTTTTTTCCAACTTAAACGAAAATCTGAACTTAGTGGTTCTAGTTCTAGTAGTCCTGCAACTTTTTATTCTTATATTTATTTATTCGTTTTTAAATATTATTTCATTAAATAATATTCACAATCTCGCTACTGTCATCGTTCACGTTAGTCGGTCAACGGCCGACGAGGTCAACGATCAACGGTCAACGCTCTACCTGAACTTCTCGGCTGGCTCCGCCACTGTGTATAAATCATTGAAAGATTCAATATGCCCAGATTAGTATAACTATAGGAGATACAAATGACTCCATGACATAATATGTTGAAAGTGAAATTGGAGTGTACTATTTATGACATCTGGAAAATTGATTATTCACTAGAAGTGAATATGAAAATTAATATGTTTAATTATTCACCAGAAGTGAATTCTAGATTTTATTATTCACCAGAAGTGAATTCTAAATTTGATTATTCACCAGAAGTGAAAGATGCAATCGATAAATTAGTACAACATTACTTAATATAGCATGTTATGACATCATGAGCTATGAACGATTTCTATATAGCTTATCATAAATTATATGATAAAAAGATTCGTGATTGCACCAATATACTTGTGATATTCCATGAAAGGAATAAATACGCGTTGCACTCTTTTTCCCTTAGCTGAGGTTTTGTCCCACAGAGTTTTCCTAGCAAGGTTTTTAATGAGGCAGCAGTTGAGGCGTATTGATGAAAATTAATGAGAATAATGTAATCTTTTTCCCTTCGCTAAGGTTTTGTCCCACAGGATTTTCCTAACAAAGTTTTTGAGGCATTATCATAGCTATCGACAAGCTATAATTCAGCAACATATTGTTATACTGGAATGATATCAACAAATGAAGAAAATCATAGACATCTTATGAAGAATCCTATACAAGGAGATTTTTATATTCCAGACGAAAGATGATATCAATGTTTGAGAAGTTCATGAATCCTCAATTGCACACTTCAGGGGGAGAAACATGATGTACTATTTTTCCTTCGTCCAAGTTTTGTCCTACTAGGTTTTCTTGACAAGGTTTTAACGAGGCAGCGACTGTACTCTTTTTCCTTGGTTCAGATTTTATCCCACTGGGTTTTTCTGACAAATGTTTTAACCAGACAGCACTTCAGAACTTCAAGATTCCATACATGATTTGTTCTACTCGAACGTTAGACTCAATGATTTACCATGACCAACATCAGGGGGAGCTTCTGTACTCTTTTTCCTTTGCTCAAGTTTTATCCCACTGGGTTTTCTTAGCAAGGTTTTAACGAGGCTGACAATTGAGCAATTGAGCAATAAGTCATTCAAGGGGGAGTGTTATAAATAAATATAAATCCTCACCTGATGCGTGTCGTAATGCACCAAAATAATAATTAAATTCCTTGTTCACTATTACTAAGAATATAGCAGTGGAAGCAAGGGTCGATCCCACGAGGAACGGGAACTAATTTAATGCCATGTCAATTAGAATCGTAAAGGGGGTTTTTGAGTTGAAAATTGCAATTAATCTAAATGATCACATAAAGATGTAAAATAGCTGGAATAAAAATCAATTAATAAGAAATCCTAGTTCTCAGGTTCGGTTGTGCCCTATCATAATATTGTCATTCCCCAAGCAACGCATGTACTATTTCCTTAGTTTTATTCATCACCCGGAATAATCAAAAAGCTCTAATTAATCCAATTCTTCCTTAATAATAATCAATCAGAATTAGCTCTCCAATCAATTTAGAGTGAATGAACAACCTAGAATAAGCTCCCTAGATTTAATTCATTAACTATGTGAAAACAAGAAGAATTAGGTGAACTAAATTATCAATTACATATGCTCGAATTGATTAATCTAGATTGGATTTTCATATGGAAATATAAAATTACCAATTGCTACTATGATTTGGATAACAAGACAAATACGAATCCAATTACCCAAATTAGCAAACATCAACACAATAATTAAAAGACAAGGCCTTAATCAATTAATGAATTGTCTTGACGAAATTAATGTTCATGAGAAATCCAATAAATAAAACATAAAAACAAGAACTACGTTACGAGTTTGAGGAATGAATAATAAAATAATATGAACACAACTTCCCCCTTGAACTAGGTTGAGAAGACTAGCCACGCATTGCCATGAAGAATTCCCCAAAAATATTGTCTTGATTAACCTTGATTTTTGCCCGGAATTTCTTCTCTTCAAACTTTGATATTGGTGGCTCTCAAAAATAATTCTCTCTCTCTCTTTGGTACTGAATTGCTCCCTTTTATAGAGCCCAAATTCGTGCCCTAGCTTAGCCAAAAAGAAATACCAAAGATAGAGTTTAAGTTGAATTAGGAAACAATTTCCTTTTTTTTCTCGGGCTTAAGTTACGGCCGTGATTTCTGATTTACGGCCGTAACACGGCTTCTGAATATTTTCCAAAGTTGACGTTGCGGCCGTGACTTTATGATTTACGGCCGTAACACGGTTTCTGAACATTTTTCTTCTTTTGAAGGTTACGGCCGTAACATTTCTTTTACGGCCGTAACTATGTTTCTGCTTATTTTCTTTTTGATTCAACATTCTTTCACGGCCGTGACATGGTTTTCTTACGGCCGTAACTTTATTTGCGCCTAAGTCCCCAAACTTCAGTTTTAAGCGCATTTTGGTCCTTTTTCCTTCTTTTCTCCTCTTTTAGGATCCTATTCAACATGAAACACAACATGCATTAATAATACTTAGATAGAATCCCATTATGACTTATTCAAGGATATAAGTGCATAAAATAAACGTAAATATCACACTTATCAAATCCCCCCACACTTGAACCATTGTTCGTCCTCGAATAATGATTGAAAAGAACTAAAGCATGGAAATCAAATGAACATGTTAGACTTTTAAATCTGGAAAGTCAAGGTCACAACCCACTTCTTTTTAGCACGAAAATCAAATTGCATAATCGGAGTGTGTTAGTGTGTGTAAGAGATGCATCACCCAATATTCTCCGAACAAAAATGAAAATTGATACCCCAATGTGGATTATATCCTTTCACCTCTCGTGAGTTCTCTCTGAATTTAACAATTCCCCATAAAATGTAAGTTTTGACTAATTCAAGTAAATGCCAACAGATTAGTGCGGTTTATCTCATGGTAAAAATTTTAGTCAATACACAGTTTCAGATCAAAAGGGCACAAAATATAGACCAAGCAATTCAAACCACTCATAAGTACATGTAATGGGAGCCAACACTCTCACCGGATATCTCTCTTCGCACAAAGTGTATATAAAGGTGAGAATTTACGCTCAACTCACTGCATGAAAAACTTGTTACCACAGATTGCTCAAGTGTCAAAACCGGAGCCAACAATAACACAAGTGCAAAGCAAAGGTCTTTGTTAGGTTGTAGCGGGGCTTCGGGTCAGGTGGGATAAAAGGGAAACATTTAGGCTGAATCGAGAAGGAGTTTCACAAGCCGAATCGGTTCAATTATAACTTCCCTTCTTTCTTCTTCAACATGAATTAATAATCTCCCTGCTATCCAACTGATTTAACACTAGACTTCCATTTGTGCAGCTTGAGTGTTTATTTTCAATACTAGCAAATGTTCATGACCTCGTAATTTGAGAACTGGCCTGAACTTCTCTTTTTCTTTTGTTTTTTTTTTTTTTTTTTTTTTTTTTTTTTTTTTTCAACATATACTGCAATTTTTTTTTTTCTCTTTTAGTCAAATCACCCCACAATCCCTAATGACACAAGATTGAATTTCCACTTTGAAGCTTAATCCACCTCAAACTTCTCAACCAACACAAGCTTGTGAATCCGTTCTCTATAGGTTCAAGAAAAAGGATAACATGAAAGAATAGGTGTCCGTGGCTTGTAGTGTGGTATTAATATTCCAAAGAAAGGCTAAGGCTCAAAGGGTCTTCTATTGGTAAATGTACAATGGTAGGCTTATTTAGAAGGCCAAATTTGGTTCGTCCTATTGCCTTTACTATATTCCGCACTCGAGCCAAGAAGCTACTACGGCATGTACACAAAAGCACATCCAAGAACAAATCAACTATGCAGGACACACATAAAAAAATAAGAGCTTTATAATAAGAGTAAAAGTAGCTCATAGGCTCAAAAGCTCACAAATTATGGTTCATATGTGTGTCTCCCATCCAATTATGAGTTTTGGTCATTGCTCGGTCTTAGGGTCGAATTGAAAAATGCAAAAAATCTAGTGGCCAAAGGGGTGAATCTCTTTACTCGGGGTAATTATTAGTTATATCAAATTTGGGTTTGAATCTACTAGGTTGCAGAGATATGGCAATTTGTCCCCATTTTCAAACTTATTCGGAAAGTATTGGAAAATTCCTCTCTACGTGCTCAATTCATGTCCAATTATGCAATTTAGGAGTTGGTGGTTCAAAAATTATGATAAGTGGGTTGCTTCCTATCCAACCAGTGTAAATAAAGGTGGACCAAAATAGCATAGATAGGTAGCAAAGGCAGATGACAAGGTCAAAATGAAATTAACAGATTCGATTACAGAGAGAAAATAAATTAGATAAGCTTACAATCAAGTCAATCCCCCCCCCCCACTTAGACAATTCAATGTCCTCATTGAAAAGGACAACAAAAAAGGGAAAACAATAAAAGGGGAAAAAAAAAAAAGAAGGAACTCCCTTGGTCTATTGTGGAGGTAGATCGTCTCGAGCTCTCTGCAAATGCCGAATCTGTTCCCGAATGGCCCTCTGCTCCTCCAGTAGAAGCTGCTGATCTTCTTGCATAGCATTCAGCTGGGTTTGGAAAGCTTGCATCATGCCTAGCATCTGAAGCTCAAAAGGGGTAGGAGCATTTGGCTGTTGTGGCGCTTCCCGTGCTGCGGGCTCCCCGGCGCCCTGATCATCATCGGAGTCCCCTGATTCATCATCTCTGTGACCTCGCTTCGCGACGATCTGCCTGCGAGCATTCTCCAAACTCGCCTTCGTGAGGCGATTCCCATGCCCCAAGGTGTCGTCACTAACTGCAGCGGGAACTCTTTGCGCCCGGCATAAGGCGGTGATTAAACATGGGAATGGCATACCTCGCTTCTGCGGTATCAAGCTGGCGTAAGTGGAAATCGTATCAAAGATGTGCTGCCCCAAGTCAAACTTGATTCCCATGGTGATGGTGTAGTAGACCCGGAGGTAGCGAACAGATACCGTAGTGAGGCTAGTGGATGGGAAGAGACTCCCCGACCCCCACTGGTGCAGGTACCAGGCGTCCCGCTGTAGATCCCGATTCTTGTAATGCGGAAGGATGACATTTAGGGAGTCATGGAGTTCAGGCTTCAAAGCCCAACGGAGCACCTCTTGGTCCGGAAAGAAAATACCCGCAGTAGACGACATGGGGACCGACCCAGTGCTATTTATTCCCAAGTGGTGTTCCACCACATCCTTATCAAATTTGATTCTCTTTCCCGCAACTCTAGTGTGGTGAAAGTCAAGGGAACCCTCGTCACCAATTTCCTTGTTGAACTGGGTGTAGAATTTGTACACCAGCGGGGGGTTCCCAAACGGTAGATCACTCACGAATTTGACCCACCCGAATTCAACGAAGCGGGCCCAAAATCGTCGCGGGGCAATGACGGTGTTAGCGCTCCTCCATTCCTGAAAGTCTTCTGGGAGGAATAGCCGCTCCTTTATGCAAAGCTTAGACTGGGTCTTTTCCTGGCGGGGCACAGCCGAGGATTCCCCCGCCACTTGCTTACCTTTCTTTGTCGGTGGAGCCATAGTAAATCCTGAAAAGGAAACGAGGAGATTAGTCGAGCATGGAAAGGTAAAAGTGCGCAAGTCAATAGAGCGTGATGGTAAAGGCAAAAATTGAAAACAAGGCTGATCCCGTAAGATATATATATAGCAAAGAGGAATAAGCTATTGACACTAAGCAAGCAATAAGGTTTCACATCAAGTCAATCCCTGCAATTGAACTCCCACCATTACAATTATACGCTTAAACAAACACAATAGGCATATTGGAGTCGAAATTGCATGGCAACACACACTTCCAACTAACCTAGACATTTCATCGAACACCTAGAGGGGGAACGAAAAAAAAGAAGCCATTGTTACCAAACAAGTAAAATGCAAGGTTCCCAAATCGCAAGCATCACCTCAATGCAGCAAAACCAAACATCGAAAAGGGAAGTAACGAGATACCTATGGAAGTAGAGATATTACCCAAGACATAGAGGAGAAAAGAAAAGGCGTGCATACCTTAAAATCTTGTGAAGAGGAAGGTTCGTGATGTGCGTGGTGGAAGAATGCAATGAGAATCCCTTATAATATGACAATACGGGTTCGAATGGGAGGGATTAGCGTGAGAGGGAGGTGGGTGAATGGTGGAGAAAATGGGAGATTGAGATTGGGATGGGAAAGAAGGGGGATTATCGTTTAAAATAAATTTGTAAACAGGCGGGCTTACGGCCGTAAAGGTATGACTTACGGCCGTAAGTCGTATTCTGAAAAAAAAATTAAAAGGGCCAATTACGGCCGTAAAAGTTTAGTGACGGCCGTGATAAGGCTTCTGCATAAAAATAAAACGCTTGAGTTACGGCCGTAAAAGGTTGTATTACGGCCGTAACCAGGCTACTGGAAATTTCATGTTTTTTTTTTTTTTTTTTTTTTTTTTTTTTTTTTTATTATTATTTGAAATGACTAGAGAAACTAAAATGAAAATACGAAAATAAAAAGTTGAGGAGATAAAGAAACTCCCCTCTCGGGTTGCCTCCCGAGCAGCGCCTTTGTTTACTGTCGTTGGCTCGACGGAGTCCGTGCGAGACTATTGCCCGTTGTTGGCGTTTTCCATTGCAATCACCTCCAAGTTCTCAGTTTGGAACCCCTCATAGTAGGGCTTGAGGCGGTGTCCATTAACCTTGAACGTTTTATCAGTTTTCAAGCTTTTGATCTCGACTGCACCATGGGAAGAAACATTAATAACGACAAAAGGTCCAACCCAACGAGAGCGAAGCTTACCTGGATGAAGCTTTAGTCGAGAGTGAAACAAAAGAACTTTCTGGCCCTCACTAAAACTTTTTCGAGAAATGCGTTGATCATGGAAGGCTTTGGTCCGATCTTTATAAATCATGGCATTCTCGTAGGCTTCATTTCGGATCTCGTCGAGTTCTTGCAATTGAAGCTTCCTATGATCTCCCGCTACTCCCCAGTCCATGTTGCATTGCTTAATAGCCCAGTAAGCTTTGTGCTCGAGTTCCACAGGTAGGTGGCACGGTTTCCCAAACACCAATCGGAATGGGGACATACCAATCGGCGTCTTGTAAGCGGTTCTATAAGCCCATAATGCATCTTCCAGTCTGATACTCCAATCCTTGCGGTCTGGCCGAACTGTTTTCTCGAGTATAGACTTAACCTCCCTATTTGAAATTTCTGCCTGCCCACTGGTTTGGGGGTGATATGCGGTGGATACTCGGTGCAACACACCATATTTCTTTAGTAGTGCCTCAATGGTGCGGTTGCAAAAGTGTGTTCCTCTGTCACTAATCATTGCCCGAGGTATACCGAACCTGCTAAAAATGTTAGCCTTTACAAAATCTGCAACAACCTTAGAGTCATTAGTACGGGTGGCTTTGGCTTCCACCCATTTGGAAACATAATCAACAGCTAACAAAATGTAATTGCAACCAAAAGACGGGGGAAAGGGACCCATGAAGTCAATGCCCCAAACATCAAAAATTTCACATACAATTATGGGATTTTGGGGCATTTGATCTCGTTGGGATAGATTACCTGATCTTTGGCAATTGTCGCAAGACTTACAGAATATGTAAGCGTCTTTGAATATGGTAGGCCAAAAGAAACCACTATCCAATACCTTTTGTGCGGTCCTTCTTGGTCCAAAGTGGCCCCCACATGCGTAGGAATGGCAGAAAGTAAGGATTGATTTGTGTTCTGAACCGGGCACGCACCTCCGAATGATTTGATCGGGGCATCTCTTCCACAAGTATGGATCATCCCAAATGTAGTATTTGGCGTCACTCCTCATTTTATGCTTCTTTGCCTGCGAAAAATGGGTAGGCATTAGTTTAGAAGTTATATAATTTACTAGGTCAGCATACCATGGGAGGTTCGCTTCAGTCGCGAATAAGCTTTCGTCCGGAAAAGCTTCACGCAGGGGTAGGTCGTCCTCGGCTCTCACTACCCTGCTAAGATGGTCGGCCACTACATTTTCCGATCCTGCTTTATCCTTTATTTCCAAGTCAAACTCTTGTAGTAAGAGTATCCATCGGATGATTCTCGGTTTTGCATCCTTTTTCACAAATAAGTGCCTCAAAGCTGCATGATCTGTAAAAATAATAACTTTAGAACCCAATAAATATGATCGAAATTTTTCTAAAGCAAAAACCACAGATAAAAGTTCCTTTTCAGTAGTGGTATAGTTTGATTGGGCCTGATTCAATGTTCGAGAAGCATAGTAGACCACATGGGCTGCTCTCCCGACCCGTTGTCCTAAAACCGCCCCCACGGCATAGTCACTGGCATCGCACATTATTTCGAATGGAAGATCCCAGTTAGGTGGTTGGATAATGGGTGGTGTAGTCAACCGCTCCTTTAATTGGTTAAAGGCCTTTTTGCACAGATCATTGAACTCAAATGGCACGTCGTTTTGCAACAAATTGCACAGTGGGGATGCAATTTTTGAGAAGTCTTTTATGAACCTGCGATAAAAACCTGCGTGGCCAAGAAAAGATCGTATATCCCGCACATTTGCGGGGTAGGGTAATGCAGATATGAGGTCTACCTTAGCCTTATCGACCTCTATTCCTTTTATGGACACTATATGACCCAACACTATCCCTTGATCTACCATAAAATGACATTTTTCCCAGTTTAAGACCAGGTTAGTGTCAATGCATCGTTTTAAAATCAAAGTTAGATTATCTAGGCATGCATCGAATGAATCACCCCACACACTAAAGTCATCCATGAACACTTCAATAATTTTTCCTATGTATTCAGAAAAAATGCTCATCATACAACGTTGAAACGTCGCAGGAGCATTACACAAACCAAAAGGCATGCGCCTATATGCATAAGTGCCAAATGGACAAGTAAATGTGGTTTTTTCTTGATCCTCGGGTGTTATGGCAATTTGAAAATAACCAGAAAAACCATCTAAGAAACAATAATGGGAATGACCCGCTAATTTTTCTAACATTTGATCGATAAAGGGAAGGGGAAAATGATCTTTTCGAGTGTCGGCATTTACCTTCCTATAGTCGATGCATACTCGATACCCGGATTGCACCCTAGTTGGTACAAGCTCGCCATCTTTGTTTTCCACCACTGTCACTCCAGATTTCTTGGGCACCACTTGCACTGGACTGATCCATTTGCTGTCTGAAATTGGGTAAATCATTCCTGCTCCCAACAGCTTTAAGATCTCCTTTTTCACCACGTCCATCATTGCCGGATTGAGTCTTCGTTGAGCTTGTCTGGAAGGTTGAGCTCCTTCCTCAAGCAATATCCGGTGCATACAGATCGATGGACTGATTCCTTTGATGTCTGCAATCGTCCATCCAATTGCTTCTCTATGCTCCCGAAGAACCCGAACCAGCTTATCTTCTTCCAATTTGGTGAGGTTGGAGGAAATGATTACCGGGAGTGTTTCTCCATCACCAAGAAATGCATACTTCAAATGGGCTGGTAGGGTTTTCATTTCCACTACGGGTGCCTGCAAGACAGAGGGTAGCAATTTGTTAGGATAGTCTGTCAATTGGATTGTTTTAATAGTGTACCTGTGCGGCACGGGTTCCAACGAGTTAAGTGCAATGATTTCATTTTGCAGTTCCCTGCTCATCCCCACATCATCGTCATCAATTTGACTCAATGATTCAGAAATAGCTGTTTCTAGTTCGTCCCTGCAATTTAGTTCAAACACTTTCTGCACAGTAGGGGTAATTATGTCAATAGAATATGCAGCATAAATATCATTCGGGTGTTTTATTGCATCATAAATGTTAAATTGCACCACCTCCCCATCAAATTCCATAGTTAATACCCCCTTCCTAACATCGATAGTAGTTTGAGAAGTCCATAAAAAGGGTCTTCCTAGCAAAATAGGGGTGGAATTAGGAGAATGGTCGTCGTTCATGTCCAGGACATAAAAGTCTGCAGGAAATACTAGGTTCCCTACTTGCACTAAAACATCTTCAACTACCCCATCCGGATAAGCATTTGAACGGTCGGCTAGTTGAACAATCACATTTGTTTCAGTCATATTAGCAAGTTTTAATGCATTGTAGGTAGACCTAGGCATTACATTTATAGATGCACCTAAATCTATTAATGCACGATCCAGCTTAGTGTTACCTATTTGGCATGGTATAGTGAACATACCTGGGTCCTTGCATTTTGGGGGCAGTTTCCTTTGGAAGAGTGCTGACACATTTTCCCCCATTCTTACCATTTCATTTCCCATCAACTTCCGTTTGTTGGTGCACAGCTCCTTTAAGAACTTCGCGTAACGGGGCACTTGCTTGATTGCATCCAACAGTGGAATGTTGATTTCCACTTTCCTGAACATTTCCAGAATTTCCTTCTCCTTGCTTTCCTTAGTCGCCTTCGCTAACCTGCTTGGAAAAGGTGGTGGAGTTAGTTTCGCATTCACAACAGGTTCGGTTTTTACCTGAGAGTTTCGTGGAATGCTGTTTTTCTTTTCGACTTCTTTTTCTTCAACCTCCTCCTCTTCACTCGCGGTTGGCTTTGATTGTGGCGCCTCAATTTCTTTTCCACTTCGAAGAGTAATTGCACTTACATTCTTCGGATTCACCTCGGGTTGAGATGGCAATTTTCCTCCTGTTTGTGCTTCCAATCTATTGATAGCTGTGGCCATTTGACTCATTTGATTTTCCAGGTTTTGAATGCTGGATTTGGCATCCTGTTGAAATTGTAGAGTGTTAGTGGCCAAAGTTTTCATCATTTCTTCGAGAGACATACCTGATGATTGTGGCTTTTGCTGATATTGTCCCTGTGGATGGAAATTTCCATGTTGTTGAAAATTCCCTTGAGGCTTGTTGGAGACGAAACCCGGAGGTTTGTTATTTCCGTAGCTCAAGTTCGGGTGGTCCCTCCAGCCAGGATTGTAAGTGTTCGAGTACGGATTGTATTGTTGTTTTTGAAATGGGAAGCCTCCAGCAGCGTTCACTTGTTCACTGTTTTCCTCTTGGAGCACTGGGCATGCATCCGTTGCATGTCCGAAATTAGCACATATCCCGCATGCTTTGACTTGTTGTGCACTTCCTACAGTAAGTTTTTTTACGAGATTTGTTAGTTCAAACAGTTGGCTTTCTATATTGGAACTACTTACCTCGTTCACGCGGCGAACTTGCATGTCTCGGGTTGGGTTAAATTGCTGAGTGTTTTCAGCCATGTTGGAAATCAAAGCCTGAGCCTGTTCTGGTGTTTTGTCCATTAAGGCACCTCCACTTGCGGCATCTACCATACTTCTATCCATTGGTAGCAGTCCTTCGTAGAAATATTGCACTAGTAGTTGTTCGCTGATTTGATGATGGGGGCAGCTCGAGATGAGCTTCTTGAAGCGCTCCCAATATTCATACAGCGATTCACCATTGTTTTGACGAACCCCGCAAATTTCCTTCCGGATTGTTCCAGCCCGAGAAGCAGGAAAATATTTTTCCAAAAATAGCCTCTTCATGTCATTCCAGGTGGTGACTGATCCGGATGGTAAACAGTATAGCCAATCAGTAGCGGCATCCTTTAACGAGAATGGAAAGGCCCTCATTTTAATTTGTTCCTCGGTAATACCAGTGGGTCTCATACTGTCACAAACCACGTGGAATTCTTTGAGATGCCTGTAAGGGTCTTCACCAGCATGTCCTCGAAAAGTTGGCAACAAGTGAATGAGTCCAGATTTGAGTTCAAAAGTTTTTCCCTCCTCCACTGTCGGAAAAGTGATACAGAGTGGCTGTTGAGCGACATCTGGGGTGGCCAATTGTTTAAGTGTCCTGTTGTTTAGGTTATTTGCTGCCATTTGTTCTAGTGCTTCCCTTCTTCGCTGTTGAAAAGTTCGCTCGATTTCTGGATCAAATAGAAAATATTCAGGATTAGTGGATCGAGTTTTATGCATATAAATAAATGAATAATTAAATAAAATTTTCGGAATTTCAAAATTTTTTTTTTTTTTTTTTTAATTAAACCGAAAACAAAAAATAAATAAATAAAAATGCAGAAAATAAAATTCTAATTGATTAAACAGAAAATTGGTTAACCATTCCCCGGCAGCGGCGCCAAAAATTTGATGCGTGTCGTAATGCACCAAAATAATAATTAAATTCCTTGTTCACTATTACTAAGAATATAGCAGTGGAAGCAAGGGTCGATCCCACGAGGAACGGGAACTAATTTAATGCCATGTCAATTAGAATCGTAAAGGGGGTTTTTGAGTTGAAAATTGTAATTAATCTAAATGATCACATAAAGATGTAAAATAGCTGGAATAAAAATCAATTAATAAGAAATCCTAGTTCTCAGGTTCGGTTGTGCCCTATCATAATATTGTCATTCCCCAAGCAACGCATGTACTATTTCCTTAGTTTTATTCATCACCCGGAATAATCAAAAAGCTCTAATTAATCCAATTCTTCCTTAATAATAATCAATCAGAATTAGCTCTCCAATCAATTTAGAGTGAATGAACAACCTAGAATAAGCTCCCTAGATTTAATTCATTAACTATGTGAAAACAAGAAGAATTAGGTGAACTAAATTATCAATTACATATGCTCGAATTGATTAATCTAGATTGGATTTTCATATGGAAATATAAAATTACCAATTGCTACTATGATTTGGATAACAAGACAAATACGAATCCAATTACCCAAATTAGCAAACATCAACACAATAATTAAAAGACAAGGCCTTAATCAATTAATGAATTGTCTTGACGAAATTAATGTTCATGAGAAATCCAATAAATAAAACATAAAAACAAGAACTACGTTACGAGTTTGAGGAATGAATAATAAAATAATATGAACACAACTTCCCCCTTGAACTAGGTTGAGAAGACTAGCCACGCATTGCCATGAAGAATTCCCCAAAAATATTGTCTTGATTAACCTTGATTTTTGCCCGGAATTTCTTCTCTTCAAACTTTGATATTGGTGGCTCTCAAAAATAATTCTCTCTCTCTCTTTGGTACTGAATTGCTCCCTTTTATAGAGCCCAAATTCGTGCCCTAGCTTAGCCAAAAAGAAATACCAAAGATAGAGTTTAAGTTGAATTAGGAAACAATTTCCTTTTTTTTCTCGGGCTTAAGTTACGGCCGTGATTTCTGATTTACGGCCGTAACACGGCTTCTGAATATTTTCCAAAGTTGACGTTGCGGCCGTGACTTTATGATTTACGGCCGTAACACGGTTTCTGAACATTTTTCTTCTTTTGAAGGTTACGGCCGTAACATTTCTTTTACGGCCGTAACTATGTTTCTGCTTATTTTCTTTTTGATTCAACATTCTTTCACGGCCGTGACATGGTTTTCTTACGGCCGTAACTTTATTTGCGCCTAAGTCCCCAAACTTCAGTTTTAAGCGCATTTTGGTCCTTTTTCCTTCTTTTCTCCTCTTTTAGGATCCTATTCAACATGAAACACAACATGCATTAATAATACTTAGATAGAATCCCATTATGACTTATTCAAGGATATAAGTGCATAAAATAAACGTAAATATCACACTTATCATCACCTAATTTCTTACCTAAATTCTACATAATTTATATTAATATTTATTGTATGAATGACTTGTATTGCCCCTATATTTTTCCTATAAATAGGGACTTAAATCTTCATTATGGATATACTTAATGAGAAGTTCTCTCTCATTCTCTCCTTCTCTCTATCTATTTCTTGTTATGATTTTAGTAGTTTTACAACAAGATCAATATTTTATTTTTATTTTTATTTTTATTTTTTTTAACTTGAAGGCAGTTCAAATGTTTAGGAACATTCTGTACTATCAGAAAATGCGCAATCTCTATACTATAAAGCTAATTCTATACCGCACGAGACATTTTACAACATTTATGAGGAGTTTTTCTACTGACTTTTGGGGCTCCTGTACAAGAAAACTAGTTAAGAGCATCTCTAATGGTCTATTAATTGAAAAAAATACATTGCTACATAGAAAAAACAAATAATGACATGTAAATTTGATCTCCAATGATTAGTTTGCATGCTTATGTGGCGCGGCATGGTAGAGACATTATTTGGTACTATGACCAGATGTAATTAACTTGCTGGACAAAAATATTGAAGACACATGTATACACAAAAAATTATAAACAATGATCATTGAAAATAAGCTTTAAATCCCACTATCTATTATATCAATATGAGTGAGATAATTATCTACTTAAGTGTCACATAAATCAAAATATCCATAAATCATTAGAGATGATCTAATGTAATTCCATTTCCATTAGCTAACTGTTGGGCTTTTTATGATGATGTAAGCTAGTCCCCTTCTTCCTTTTCGGCCTTTTTTCCTCTCATACTTTTGGTACGAGGACTTGAAGAACAGTTAAGGGATTATATCGACACCAAAACGAATAGCTCGACTCGATAATAGCCCACGTGGACCGCCCAATTATGGTGGTTTTTGTTCTTGACTTTGGGTTGATTGGTAGTTAGGACATATGTATTTTGATCTAGCCCATTAAGGTTATATAACCTACCGTTTCTTCCAGTTTTCCTTGAATTTGAACTATAGAAATTGAGAGGGTAACAGCCCGCTTGAAGTCGAGCTATCATTTTGAAGAGCTTACTGAGTCCGGTTTGGGTGTATTCGAGACCCAACAAATTCGACACTAACAGTACACATATGTCAAGCTCAGGTTAGTGAAGAGAGCAATCCGCTTTCATGACATGTTCCCTTCTCAATCAGATGGCACTACATTAGATTCCACATAACTGTTGGTGTTGGAAGCATGAAAGTTTGAATGGAGAAATTGTTGTGTTTTTTCTGTCTCAGTAAAGTAAAAAAATTTCCTGTTAATCACTTTAAATTGTCGATCACATTAATAATTATCATAAAATTAAGAACAGATGTCCTTATTTTCCTCTGAAGCAGAAGGAAGGAATAAACAAGTTCAAAGCTGTGTGGAATAAACAAGTCCACGTAGTTAGCAGCAGCAAGCTTCAGAATTTAAATGAGCCATCTGCAATCAAGAGAACATTATTACAGTAAATAAATTTATGATATCGTTTTTTTAAGGATTTTTATTCACCGTGAGGCCATCTCCAGGTGGTTGAGGGATGAACTTGCAGTCACCAGAACTACCAAAAAACACCAGCTATGGTACACACTGCAACCTACCCCATTGATGTATCCTTCCTTCAGATAATGGAGCCAATCTGTGAGGACAACTATAAAATCAAACACTTTCCGTTCATTCTCATTCCTATCCCACAGAATCACTATGTCAATTCTCAACACCCTCTCCCAATTGGTCTTTTTTTGTCAAGAAAATCACAAATTGGCATCATTGGTTACCAATATGCAAATGAATCAAAATTCTCTTCTGGATTTTCTCCTTCAGTTTCTTGATCAGGGGATGATGAAATCTCAGGTTCCTCAATAGATGGGAAAGTTTTGTAAAAAACTTGAAATTTCTTTTCTTGCTGAGAAGTACTGGGACACGTGAAGTTATTTTTTGAGTTAAAGGAATCTGAATAATGGGTTTTCTAGATATGGTTCATGAAATTAGCGGGTGGCCAGGTGAATGACGGAGGAAAAGAGGAAGCTACCAGAACTTCTATGGCTCATCAGCTTGTTGGTAAAGGGCTGATGAATAAATCAGATTTCTCAGTAGAAAGGACAGTCGGAGAAGTCTTGAAATTTCCTTTCTTGCTGAGACTGAGATTATAGGGACCGATGAAGTTAGTTTCCAAGTTAAAGGATCTAGAATTTCAGTAACGGCTTCCAAATTACACTTTCTAAACAAGAACAATGAACTAAGATACATTTCTTTTCCCCACTACAAATAATACCTACTGTGAGATTGAATGCCAGGGGGTGGGGTGGGGTGGGGTGGGGTGCGGTGATCATATAACCAGATATAAATTTAAAAAACTGAATTCTTCTAGCTTACAAATAAGAGGAATTTTCCAATACATTCCAGGGTACAAGTTGCAGAACCCCATAACAGCATACTCCATTCCCAGATAAAAATAACCAGGTTTGGAGCAAGACAAGATATAGTTAAGAGTTTTCTCCCTACTTCAGATCAAAGTCAGCTTTTCCCTATTTTTCTACTTCTATTTCCGTCATGACTTCTGACTCTATAATACCGTCATGCCTTTGAGGTAGACCAAATGATGGAGGCCGATCAACCGAAAGACTTCCTTCGAGAACCTTAACCACTTCGCCAATCGAAGGTCTCAAGAATGTTTTACTTTGCATGCACCAAAAAGCAATTCTCGCAATTCTTTCCATCATTTTCAAACTATCACTGTCCATAAATTTGTTTTCCTGATACACGTGATTGAGTATTTGCTGCACATTCTCTCCAGCAAACTCTCTCTTGCAAGTAACAATTTGCACAAACATTTGTCCGAGCATGTAAATGTCCTTCTCTGATGGTGACTCTGAAGAAGAAGCCGCTTTCTTTAAGAGTAAGCCTTGAAGCCCAAAATCCGTCAGCTTAGGAGCCAAGTTTTCATCAAGCAAGACGTTCTCTAGACTTAAATTGCCATGAGTAATGCATCGTTGACATTCTGAATGCAGATAAGCAAGACCACGTGCCACCCCAAGGGCTATATCGAGTATTTTATGCGAAATTTGTTCTTGTTGCTCGTGCTCGGAGGAAAGCCACTTGTCTAAAGAACCATTTGTAACGTACTCGTACAGTAAAATCTTGTGTCTTGGTTCAAAACAGAAGCCTTTAACAGATACAAGATTCCGATGATGCGTCCCACCCAGTGTAGAAACTGCAACTCTAAAATCCTTCTCTGATACAACTACATCATTTAAAACTTTAGCAACTATGGGTATTTTATTTGGAAGAGTGCCTCTGAAAACAGACCGGCCAAGTGGACTTGCAAAACCATTTGTATGTTCCTTTATTTCCTCAAAGGATAACCTGATAAGTACACTATAATGCGGGTTCATTTGAGCATCCTTCCCAAAGGGAATCCTTGTCTGAGCCTTGATTTTTCGTCTACGATAAATGAACCAAAACAATGAAAATTGAATGCTCACAAGTACTGATACTGTGAGTAAAGCTATCAGTGCTATAACTCCAATAAACTTTTTAACACTTACCCCTCCATTACTGAGTCCACCCGGTGACAAAGATACTGAGTGTGAATTACTGCGGGGATCACCACCATGTGCAGCAACAGCCAGTGGAACCGAACAGACCTTCAAGAATGAAACGGAATGGACAGAGGGGTTCTTGTATCCACTAATAAAGGTTGTTCTTTTGATGGTGCATAAACCCGAACCATCATTCGCTGATGTTGCAGCTATACAAGTAGTGTCATTCGAACAATACTCTTTGCAAGCTTCCTCACTCAACAACATATCAACATCATGTGGAGGATAAAGACCATAAAGAACTGTTTGCTTCATTATAAAAATGCTTGTATGCATCTTGCAATTTCCCAAATCCACCATTTTCTTGCACCCTGAACCACCTGTTTCAACTGCAGAAGCACCAATACTCCATTGCAAGGAACCTGGAGACATACAATCACATACAGGACCCGTGGAATTATACCCACACACACTATATAAACCACAAGAACCGAACACGTTGCATTGATCCCTCACTGCTTGCCAACCTACTTTCCATATACAACTTACATTGTCCCACGAGTAAATTCTCAGATTCCCATCTTGGTCAATCCTAAGGTGCCTCAAAGTCACAGAAGGGTCTCCAAAATCTTTACTTGAAACGGACCAAACAACTTTTTTTCCATCATCATACAGACCTAAAACGCCAACAGAATCAAACCTGGCTTCCTTCACTAGAGCAGAGGAGTTAAAGTGACTCCTCCAGTAGGTGACATTGTGTTCCCACACAAGTTCAAGTTCGCCCGACTGACGAATCACCAAACTATAGTAACTCAAAATCGATTTAACCGAAGGACCTCTGAGGCTAAGAGGATAATGAAGTGACTGGCCAGGAAATAGAGTGTTTGTTGGACTACTAAAGCTCTCCCAAATCACTTCATCTTTATTGCCCAGAAGAACCAAGTTTCCATTGTCCAAAAGACTAGCTTTTTGAACACCCAAAGACGATGTATTGCTACTCCAAACAATAATTCCATTTGGGTTATTAATCAAGACTAGCCTCCCATCCATGGCAAGCCTAAATGTTGAGTTTTTAGCAACCCTAAGCCCCCCACCAACAGTCCACACAGGAAAATTTGCAGCTTTATCCCCTAAATTGTACCTAATTCCAACCACACACTCATCAGCATCATCACCATCTTTCTCCAAGAAACCAAATGCAAAAACTCCATTTTCAGACACCCAATTCGCGTTTCTATCAAGACCACTAACCTCAAAACCAAGAGGCGCTGAAACCAGGTTAAACGTATCACAGAATCCACAAGAAGAGGTGTAACAAAAAAACAATAACACAACTAAAACATCACTAATCCTTTTAAAACAATACAATCCGCAGCTCTTACTCGGAAAACTCTTCAAATTCATCCTGCAAAACAAGTTCTTGGGCCAAAACGCACCCATTTCAGCTGCCAGAAACAGGTGGGAAAAATGAAAATTGTTACATGTATAACACTAAAAAGATGAGGAAGCAGGTTTGAAAAATAAATTTATGAGGTGGATATTAACTGAGAGAGAGAAAATGGAGAGCAATATCAGTATCTTTGGTGGGGTGTGCTTTATATGGGGGTTTGAGAAATATTCAATCTTAATGGAACTAGATTGGTTACACGGGGAGAAAGAAACAAGATTCAAATACTCGGCGGACACCAAGATTCTCCTCGGCCTAGTTTGCTTCCACTAACAACAGTATAAAATAAAGAATTTTATCTCTACTTTTTATGAGTTTCTTGGGTAAAGCACATCACAAATCATAATTAATTTCTTGTGGTCAATTGAGATATGATGCAGACATTGCATGTTAGTAGAAGTAGATATTGAATGTTGGGACCCGTAGAGCCATAACAGTATCAGACTTGGAATGGGAAGATGGTCCAGATGCATTTGGCTCATCTGTCGTCTAAACGCATTTCAGCGTTTGTTTATTTAAAATATTTTTTAAAATTCAGTAAGTATTCTTTTTTGAATAAAATAATAATAATACTCATAATACTTCAATTTTTTTTTTTAATTACACATTCTTCAAAAATAATTTTTACTTAAAATGATCTCTCCTAGGTATATGCTAATGGAACCCATGATTTAATAATCCTAAATTTATGATATTTCTTTTTTTGTTTTTTTTTGGGGGAGGGGTGCCTGCTTATTTAGCAGATAAGTTCCACCCAAAGTAATGGTTAGAACTTAAATTTTAAAACCACGAAAAAGGAAAAAAAAAGACAGAATAAAACATTAATCTGCTGCCGGATCTTCAATGGCACAAAAAAAAAAAGGGTTGAACAACTGTGCTAAAACCAGTAAAAAGGGCAGGGAAACAGAGTTCACGGGGTTCTAGAGCCTTTAGGCCACACTAGGAGTGTAGGACAAGGAGTAGCAACAAAATAAGAAAAAAAATGTACAATTGGTTGCTAACCGACAACTTCAGTAGTAAGTTGGTCCATAGCCTTTAATATAAAGCAATTTTGGTCCTCAAAATTTTACTCTTTTGAATGGGGTGGATCGAGTCGACAATAATGAAATTTGCTAGTAAAAAGACACTTTTACACCAACTTTTAGATGAACACCATTCTTGTTACTTGTATAACACAACAGATTTTTATTTTTTTATTTTTTTAAATTCAAACTACGACGACATACAAAAAAAAAAAAATGACTTGTTATTTGAATCATATGTTGAGGAATAAGAAAACAATTGTGACATTTTACTGTAGTAAAATAATGTTGAGGAGGAGTATCCAAGAAATGGTTTGTGGGGAACAAGCCAGGCTCCACTTTGCAGAAATTTTGGTTTGGTTTTATGCAAAGGGACGAGATAATGCCGCGGTGCCTCTATTTCATTGGAAAATTGGCACATTTAGTCCTTAAATATTTGTATTTGTAATCAGTTAGTCCTTAACTTTTTAATTTTGGTGTAAAAGTCCTCAAACATTACATTCTTTGGCGTAACAGGTCATTTTGAATGATTTTCATCCATTACAATGTTAATTTTTTTAAAAAAGACTAAAATGTCGTTATACATAATTGATGCAATTAGTCCAAGAACTTTTGCATTTTTGCGTAATAAGTTCTTAACGTTTCAATCATGTCCTTAAGTCCCTAAACATTGCATTATTTAGCGCACAAGTCATTTTAGAGGATTTTCCTCCATTTCACCTTTAAAAATTCAATTTTCTTTTTTATCAAAAATATTAAAATACACTTATATTAATAAATAAATAAACATCGTTTGGCAAACTGAAATTTTTGTTTCTTGCTTTGCCAGAATCTACTCGTACAATATTTGAAACGCCCCCAAAAAATTATGACGTCCCTAATCGCTCATAATTATGTAATTAACGTTTTTTAGAATTTATTTAATTATGATTGAATTTAATGAAAGAAAAACGGAAATGTTAATTAAATGAAAAGTTACGATAAATGCATTTAAACACCTCTCTTAAAGAGAATCGTTTGATTACTTCCAATCTCCGTTTAATTCACGTGATATATGCATCGATAAGTTCTCGAAACAAATTTCGAGAATATGAGATCCACATTTAAGTTCGATCAAGGATAGTCACCAGTGAATTTTAAATTTAGTAATTTACAAGTTAAGAAAAACAGTTTCGGGTTTCATTCAACAAGACCTCCTCAGTTAACCATTTCTTACGTGGTAAGTTGCATGCGAGATTACACCTGGGTATTTTGAGTACCAATATTTCCATATTTGAAAACCCTAATTATGGCAAAATCTGAAAATTTTTGGTACATTTCCAAATACTCGCGTCGCACTTTCACTTGCAACTTACCACGTAAAATATGGTTAACACGGAAGGAAGTTATGACTTGCTGAAGAAAACCACTAAAAACTATTTTTCTTAACCATTTGTAAAGTATTAATTTTAAAAATTCACTGATGACTATCTATTGATTGAACATAAAAATGGGTCTCATATTCTCGAAATTCGTTTCGAGAACTTACCCATGCATATATCATATACATTCAACGAATGTCGAAAGTGATCAAGTAAGTCTCCTAGGGAGGCGTTTAAACACGTTTTTCGTAACTTTTCATTTAATTAATATTTTCATTTTTCTTTCATTTAATTCCACCATAATTAAATAAATTTTAAAAACACTTTTATTAGGTAATCATGAGTGATTATGGACTTCATAATTTTTCGGGGCGTTACACGTATCGTATAGATGGATTCTAATAAAACAAGAAATAAAAATTTCAAGTTATCAAACATAGGTTCATTTATTTATTTATTTACTAATATATAAGGGTATTTTAATATTTTTAATAAAAGGAAAATTGTGTTTTAAAAGGAGGAATGGAGCAAAATCATCTAAAGGGGACTTGTGATGCAAAATAATGTAATGTATAAGGACTTAAGAACAAAACCGAAATGTTAAGGACTTATTACGCAAAATGCCAAAGTTGAGGGACTAATTGCATCAATTATGTATAAGGGCATTTTAGTCTTTTTAAAAATTAACTTTGTAATATACTAAAATCATCAAAAATGACATGTTGTGCAAAAAAATATAACCTTTTTTTTACTTTTGCACAAAAAAAATGAAATGAAATGTTAGAGACTAAATAATCACAAATGCAAACGTTTAGAGACTAAATGCGTCAATTTTCCCTATTTCATGTCATAGGAAATTAATTCAAAAAATCCTTTTGCAATTATTAAATTAGTACACCAACTTTTGAAAATTATATGACCGGTACATCTTAGGCTGTGTTCGACTGCCTTCTCTAAATTATAATGTGTATTTATTTGTGTTTTTTAGGTAAAATGTGTGGTTAAAATTGGATAGAAAAATGTGTGTAGTTAAAATGTGATTTGAAAAATTATGACAATTATAATTTGGAATTAAAATGGCAAAGATGCCATTGCTGAACGAAGCCTTAGTTTTATTCCGACCAGTTGGCACAATGTTGAATATTTTTCTTTTCATTCATTCCAGGGAAAAGAAAAATTATTAAATTTGATGTCCTGAAAGGAAAATCCATAGAAAATGAAATTCAAAGTAATAATTTGAGAGCCTATTTGGCGGAGGGGATTTTGGAAGAAATTTGGATTTTGAGAGAATGTATGGTTGAAAAGAGATTGAAAAATGTGAAAGTAGTGGATCCCAAAAAAATCATCCATAGTATTCATTCTCAATCATCCATTAAAAGTCAAATTCACAATATTTGACTTTTCAATCAAATCTCAACTATCTATTATCCTAAAAATCGCTATTCATTTCAAAAGCTGTTTTTAAACAATACTTAACACCATTGAGTATTGATAGAATCCAAAAACAATCCTAGGGTCCATTTTGGTATGTTTAATGTCCATGGAAAATGAAAAAATTTACCAAAATTTTCACCTTTTTCCAAGTTCAATAGTTCAATTTTTTTCGGGGAATTGCTTTTTCATGTAAGGATCACGTGATCATTTTTTCCACCTTTCGGATGATTTGATTTTCCCACCTATTTGTTGGGAAAAGAATCTCCGCCAAATTTTGAATTTTTTAGAAAATTAAAATTGGTACTTTCAATTACAAATGTGTCGAAACAAAAAAAAAAAAAAAAAAAATTAGTTGAACTAGCTCAATTTTGCCTAATTTTTCATAAAATATAATGTTAGGCAAATAACAAAATTTCGACTTGCCTAGAACATGAATCCAATCAAACGCATCCAATTTATATTTATCACAAAAATCAATTTCAAGAAATTCAATATTTTGAGATTCGTTTTTTCATTCAAATTTCACCATCACAATCAAACGAATTCTGGCTGCCAAAAAGAAATAGGGACATTAGTCGAGGTTGAATTTCAAATCGCAAACAATATTTGAACGTTCTAGATAGAATTGAGTGATAGAAAATAAAAGATATTAATCTCCACCATTGATTGATCTAACAAGCTACGAAGTGAAAAATGTAAATTGTTGTAACGGAACGGAACAGAATGAATACCTGATCCAGATTTTTTCTAATATCTTGCTAAAATATGTTTCATATCTATTTCTTTTTTATACTAACAGTGCTTTCGGTGGCAACGTTTCTTTTGGTTTATAAATATTTTTGTTTACACAATTTTTTAAATCGCTTTTTAACCACACATATTTTTTGTCTTCAATTTTTAACTACACATTTTACCTAAAAAAAATATTTATAAACCAACCCCGAAAATCTGTAAAATTCTTTCTTTAAATAAGAAAAACAAAAGGCAGAAATTGTGCTTCTTTCAAACAGAAATGATAGTGGTAGGTGAATTAGAAAGTTTTAACAAGGACAATACATGGGAGAAACATTCAATAAAAGGAATCATTGAAAGGGAATTTCTAAATAGAGTATTGAGGTAAGTAGGTGAAATAAAAAGTTGTTTTTTATTTTCGTTTTTCCAAATTATTATGTCTAGTCTAGTCTCTACTTTTTTTTTTTTTTTTTGGGAACAACAAACTTATCCATTCATTGAATCAGAACTAAGAATGTCCCAAATAAACACCGGTGGGAAATTAAACCACTAAAAACATTGGAAAAAGAATTAGCTGGCTTAGCTAGTTTATGAGCTACTCGATTGGCTGATCTTCTAATCCATCTGAAATGTAAACTCTGAAATTCCCTTGCTAATCGTCGGCAGTCTTCAATAATCAGACCAAAGTAGGAATTATCCTCATCATTTTTCTGAAGGGCATTGTAAACTACTTGAGCATCCATTTCTATGATGTCAATATCCGGGAAACGATACTTAATCCAAGATAAAGCTTCCCTGACTCCCAAAGCTTCGCCGACGGATGAATCCACGATGCCTCTTATCGGAATCACCTTTACCGCTACGAAGGCTCCAACCTCGTCTCGAATTACCAGTCACAGTCCTGCTTTGCCATCGTTAAAAATAGCCGCATCAATGTTAAGTTTCGTTTTCCCTACTAAAGGTGGTTGTCACTGATTAGTTACCATACTGTTCGAGCCTGCTGGTGTCGGTGGTGGGGGGAGGTGGACTTCATGCTATTCGTGGATAAAGTTTTGTGCAATACTTATCACCTTCGACACTGTGAAAGAAGTTGAATTCCAGACCACTTCATTACGATTTGGTACTTTCTGCTAATTTTGGCTTTTTTTTTCTTCTTCTTATTTTTAATCAGGTATTTTTCAATCTTTTCTTTTTCCTTTAAGCCGATAGTATTCAATTGAAAGCAAAGAAACCCCTCATGTGAATATTCATTTAACCGACAAATAAAATTTAGATTTTAAAGGAAAAATTGCAGTGGCAGTCCCAAACCTTTCATTTTTTGCAGACTTTACCCAAAACTTCATTTTGTACCATCCTTAATCCCAAACCTTTAAAAAATATGCACCCGGAGTCCAAATGGATGGAAACTGTCCAATTTTACCGTTAGTTGACCAATAAGATTGACCCATGACAAATTTTGACAAATTTAAAGGGTAAAAGGAAAATTTTACTATTTAACCTTATAAAACAATTAAAATAAGTAAAACAAAATAAAAGGAAAATAAAGAAAACTATTCACACTTTTGCTTCACGCCACCCACCCACCCACCCACCCACCCACTCTCTCTCTCTCTCTCTCTCTCTCTCTCTCTCTCTCTCAGCAGGAGAAGGAACCGCTGGATCTAAGGGCGAACATTTGGATTAAAACCTCAAACATCAGCGTCTTTGTAATCTGAGCAGCAATAAATAAGCATTGTCTCTGATTCTACAACAATGATGTTTTTGAATTCTGTAACACTAACCCAATAATCTCCTCATTTGCTGCATAGTCTTTTGTTTCGTTTCTCAGCTATCTCTCGCACGCCCAGTTCCCAATTCAATGGCCAGAACAGGATTTACACAATTAACTTAACTAGGAGATTTACAAGCTATCACTGTAGTTTTAATCTCTCTTACAAACATGAGTTTAAGGTCTCGGGTGATTTTGAATCGGGGCATAAATTTTTGGGTCACCATTCTTTTCCGTTTTCCACTGGCGGCGGTTCCAGTGGAGGATTTAGAGTCAAAAGGTTCTGTAAGACTTCCGCCATCCGACAGTTCCTTGTCCTATGCGAGAGAGAGAGAGAGAGAGATGGTGGGTGGGGAGAAGAAGAAGGGTGAATATTTTTCTTCATTTTCCTTTTATTTTGTTTTAATTATTTTATAAGGTTAAATAGTAAAATCACCCTTTTACCCTTTAAATTTGTCAAAATTTGTCAGGGGTCAATTTTATTGGTCAATTAACGATAAAATTGGACATTTTCCGTCCATTTGGACTCCAACTCCAAGTGCATAATTTTTAGAGTTTTGGGTTTATGAGTGTTACAAAATGAAGGTTTGGGTAAAGTTTGCAAAAAAAAAAAAAACGAAAGGTTTGGGATCGTCGCTACAATTTTCCCGATTTTAAAAGGCAGGGTTAATAATTAATTTTAACTATATATTTTATGAAATTCACAACTTTTCAACCACACTTTTATCAATTTTTATCAAAATGTACTAAAAATCTAATTTTAATCTTCACCAAACGAGGAATTGATATGATGAGAAATGAAACACATTCTTTATGGACATTGTAAAAATGATACTCTCCCCGTTCCGATTATATAAATTTGTTTGACTTTTTCACACAGATTAAGAAAACATATTTAATGTTATTGAAAAAGTAATTTTTGTGAAGAAAATTCTCAACTTACCTAAATTTAAGTATTAAATCTTGTTGTAAATATTATATTGTATTAGTGAATGACAGTTGTACCCCTAAAACCCTAGTTATAATTACTTTATATATCCCTTTCTTCCCCTATATATATAGGGCCCTGGTTCATAATATAATACACAAATTTATTGGTGTCTCTACTTCTCTTTCTTTTTCTCTCTAGTTTATAACACGTTATCAGCACGATTCTCTAAAATTATTAGAAGGTAATTTTTTTTTAGCTATAATCATAAGTCATGTGTATCAAAATTAATTTGATAACACATGAATTTTTTTAACTGCATCAATGCGAATCTGATTCATGGAGCTTGATTTTTTTTAGTCCAAATCATTACAATTCCAAATCAGTTCCTGCATAATCCGAATCCAATTCAATTAAAAATTTGAATTCAATTCATTCCAAATCACAATCATTCATTGGGTTGCGTGATTGTTTTGTTAATTGTTGAATTGCGTCCATATTTTCCAATTGATTATTCTATTTTTTCCAAATTCAATTAATGTTTCCGAATTACATAAATTTTGTGCTATATTTTAATGTTTAGTTTATGCGTTATTCATATATGTATTTTACATATTATGCGTGTTTAATGAATTACGTTGTTGCTCCTGAAGTAGCGCAACTGTATAATTAATATTCCAGAAGAATATTAATATGGGTGTTTAATTTATATATTATTGTTGAATTTTTTTCATTACGTTGTTGATCCTGAAGTAGCGCAACTGTATAATTAATATTCCAGAAGAATATTAATATGACTATCATAAATAATTTGTTGTTGCTCCTCAAGTAGCGCAACTGTATATAATTAATATTCCAGAAGAATATTAATATGACTATCATGAATACTTTGTTGTTACTCTTGAAGTAGCACAACTTTATAATGTTCAAGAAAGATTATTATTTGCTCCAGAAGAGCATAAATTATAATTGTCAATATTCCAGAAGAATATTTGACCTATTATTGAAGAAATAATAGAAAAATACAACATGCTCCCGAAGTAGCATATATATCGAAGAATATTGACATTTTATTCTTGAATAATAACAATTTTAGATTTATAATTATTCCAAAAGAATAATTCGTTATTTCTCTTGAAGTAACGCAATAAATAATTAATATTTCAGAAAAATATTAATTGTAAATTTGTCTATTATACATAATTTGTTGTTAATCCTGAAGTAGTACAACATTATAATTAATATCCTAGAAGGATGTTATTTGCTCCTGAAGAGCATGAATTATGATTTTCAATATTCTAGAAGAATATTGATTTATTATTTCTTTTGGAAGAATCGGAATAAATTCGTTAAAGTATACATTGTTCCAGCAAATTATTATTGTTTTTATTTGTTGCTCTTTCAATTTTGTCATTGGAAATCACTACGTTATTTTGAATTCTCAAATACATTATTAGATTTGATTCTACTATATATTAGTTATATATCTAATTTTTATATATGGAATTCACGTGCATGTTTAGTATCTTTTGCATATTGGTAAAAGATTTAGCCAATAAAAGATTTAGTCAATTTTGTTAACTTCTATATATGGAGATTCTTTTTCCTGATATATGTTTGGTAATTCATTTTTATATATAAATTCATACTATATTTATATGGTAATTAATATTCTTTAAGATGATTAAATATTTGTAGATGTTCATTCATAAATTCTGATTTAATAATGTATCATATTGTTGCTCACGAAGTAGGACAACAATAGTAGTATTCTAGAAGAATATTACTTGCTTGTGACGAGCAGTATATTACAATTTCAATATTACAGAAGAATATTGATCAAATGCTCTTGAAGAAGCATAATTTAAAATATGTTTTAAACGAATATGGTGTTGGTGTTCTCGAATAAACACAACCCACGTTAAATAAATATTCCAGAAGAATATTTTAACGTCACTCGTGTAGAGCACAAATATTGTTAGTTTGAAAGGAAGAATGAATAATTAATATCAATATTCCAGAAGAATATTGACTTATTATTCTTGAAGAATTGCAATGTGAAACATATACGATGCTTGAAGCATACAGTATAATCCTTGAAGGATTAAATATATTTGAAATATATAATTCAAGTTTTTAAGAAACTTGTTTGATCAAAGTATAAAGATACTTTGCGATCTAAATATATCATATGCCTTGAATATATTCAATTTCCAATGGAATGTGATAGATAGTATGAAATTAGATTACATGAAGAATGGTACAAATGACTCTATATGACAAAGTGTTGAAATTGAGATGTACCATTACTGTGAATAAAAATCGTGGCAATTTATTTTCAAATTTAAATTCATGGTTAATTATTCACCTGAAGTGAATAAGTTAATTGTTCAGTGAAGTGAATAAGTTAATTGTTCAGTGAAGTGAATAAGTCACTTCCAAATTTTAGAACTGCGTTAAATGCATTGATAATATTGATTATAGAATATGGCTCGATGCAGCATGTTCAAATGATTGGAAATATTGAATATATTCAAAGAACAAATAATATCAGATATCAGATATGTGTTATTTATAAATGCTTGGTAAACACATTCGATATTGTACCGATTTACAGTTGAAATAATTATGTGCAGTATCAATATAACTGTAATGTTCCCATGAGGGGGAGCTAATATACGCTACACTCTTTTTTCCTTAGTCGAGGTTTTGTCCCACGGGATTTTCCTGGCAAGGTTTTTAATGAGGTAGTTGTCATCAATATCTATTGATATACTCTCTTATACGAAACTCCTGAAGAGATCAAGATATGAATGATTCAATAGAGATTGAATCAGGGGGAGTAACTATATGGATGATTCAATATATATTGAATCAGAGGGAGTAGCTGTACTCTTTTTCCTTCGTTCAGGTTTTTTCCCACTGGGTTTTTCTGACAAGGTTTTAACGAGGCAGCATCAAAAGACTCCAGAATTTTCAACAAATTCACTCAAGTGACAATGAAGCCGATTTATCTACAAAAGTACTATCAACATCTACATTCAATAAACCAGCTCACAAGATTGGAATACATCAACTCGATGATTTACAACGATCAACACTAAGGGGGAGTAGTTGTACTCTTTTTCCTTAGCCAAGGTTTTGTCCCATTGGGTTTTCCTGGCGAGGTTTTAACGAGGCAGCATTCATCTTAATATTCCAAGAACAACTGTACTCTTTTTCCTTCGTTTGATATTTTTGTCCCATTGGGTTTTATCAAACAAGGTTTTAACGATACAGATATTTTGTAATATCATATGTCATTCAAGGGGGGGTGTTGTAAATATTATATTGTATTAGTGAATGACAGTTGTACCCCTAAAACCCTAGTTATAATTACTTTGTATATCCCTTTCTTCCCCTACATATATAGGGCTCTGGTTCATAATATAATACACAAATTTATTGGTGTCTCTACTTCTCTTTCTTTTTCTCTCTAGTTTATAACAAATCTATTATTATTGAAATTAATGAATAAGAGTATATTAGCAAACAAACAAAATAAATAATTCTCAATAAAGAAACAAGTTTATATAATTGGGACAAAAGAAAAATGAAAGACAATTTATATTATTGGGACGAATGAAATAGATTATTACTTTAATCGTTCTTGTAAAATTGCTCAAATATGATGGATATACCGGCCACATATGAAATGCAAGCCGGTACAAAAGCTTGCTTCACGATGTAAAATACTGGAATTTACCATGACCCCTTCCGAAAAAAGGTGAAACATAGAGAAGTAGTAACATATATATGTAATGGTTAGTTCTTTTACGTTTTCAGTTTTCTTATATTATAATTAAAGATTCCCTTCAAGAGTAAGAAGGAAGGAAGGAAAAAAAAAAAGTGTCGATTCTTCTTCAAAACATTGATTTGTTTCTAAATTTATTCAAATTTAAGTCCCAAAAAAAATAGACTGACTACCTAGCCAGCAAAGCAAAATACAGATAATAAAGGGAAAAAAAAAAAGGTCAATTGTCAAAAAAATCATTCACATAAAATAGATTTTTATACTCTGAATTTGGACAACATAAAAAAGTGCAGCTTTTGTTGGGAATAATCCATAGTATATAAACTCCATAATTGGCAATTCATGAACTGAACCTTTGAAGTTTGATCCATAAGGTAATTATTGAAGATCTTGATGCATATTTATTTTCAAATTGTCTGTACTTGTAACTGTTCTTTGTTTTGGATCTAGGTGACATTACAACCTGGTAAATGTCCTCCCATTTTCTTGCCCATAAATCAGTTAACAAGCACATAATTTTGCTGAAGATTTATTATGTCTGCATTTCATGACTCTGTTTTGCATTTTTCAATTTTTCATTACATCACACCTCATGGAATTCCCATGAATATTTTCATCTTGATCAGGTCGAATTAACATGTGCCAATATTCATTATACCAATTTTGTTGCATGTATGAATTATTCTCATTTCTAGGCCTAGGCAAAAGAACCGGAATCAGCGGTTCGGTTCGGTTATTTCAAAATTTTAAATGGATCTGATTCTAAAAGTCAAGAACCTCCGGTTCGGTTCTTGGTTCAGAACCAAGAACTAGAATCGATAGTACAAAAGATGATTTTTAAAAAAATATATATAAATTTAAAAAAAAATTTAAAAAATCATCAATTCTTAATCTTAATGCACGTGTCCATTAGTCATTATTAATTACTCAATAACTATTCACTAATTCAACACTACAATAACTATAAGCAAAACAAGTAATAAACAAATAATCATAGATCAAAATCATTTTTCTTTCACTGGTTTTGTCGTTCAGCTTCAAGCCTTTAGCCGTTAGTTCTTCAAGAATCAACAAACAATAAATCTTCAATCTCTATCTTACAATCAATTGTTATCTTATTTTCAAGGATATGTTGGACTTGTGCGATTGTTCTTATAAAGGGTAGAGAACTATGAACAGAAATTGAAGAGTTTTTAGAAGGAGTACATACACGCAGATGAGGAGATTCGTTACTGTCTGGAAGTGAGTGAATAAAATTACCATGTCAAGGACAAATACGACTGTTGTATTCGCATCTTGATCAAGTTCGAGGACATTATTGTCTTACGACTCTTTGTTGGTGTGGAATCGCAAGTGTACGATATCGCTAACAAGTAGTAAAAGCAGACTTTTAAGTCCGGGTTTTCGATCCCACGATGACTATTTATTTGTTATCGATTTACCTTGATTCAATAAAATTCCTAAACTAAAAAAAAAAAAAACTAACTAAGAAAATAAAATACCAAACAATCCAAAAACGACAATAAAATTGAGAATAAATGAAATAAACAATGCAATTAAAATGAAAATAGAAAATTAAACTAAAAGCAATTAATAAAAGCAAGAAACAAAATGGTGGGATTTCTAGCAATTGAGTGAATATCGGGACTAATGATTTCGAAATAACGTTCTAGCCAAAAATCGAATGTAAACTCATGTAAAAATATACTTGACGCTGTGTGACTAGCCATGCAGAAATAAGCCCGAATCTCATGTGGTCAACAATGATTTTCTTTTTATTTTCCTTACACTCTCATGGATGATCACACCTTAATGCTTTTCTCTCATATCCCGAGATCTTTCCTATTGATATGGTTTCTAAACATGTTTAAATTGCATTTTTCCACACAAGGCAGTTAGGATTTGACAAGTATGCACGACAGACCAAGAATAATTCATCTCCAATCCCACACTCCAGTATTAGGAATTTTAATCAACAAAGCTTATACCATTTATATATCATTTTTTTATATGGACGACTTTTTCTTTTAATGTCCTTGTCTTTTACCATCTTTGTGCAGAACTTTTCATACTGGCTTTCTATATGACCCATGTAGCGAGCTTTAGGTCGGCAGCTCCCAACTCAGTTGAGCTTAGGGTACCAGGTTCAGAAAACCCCTTAGACTTAATTACCCGAGTCATAAAGGCTTAAACAGAAAAGTTAAAGATGTTTTAGTGTCTTATGTGTAAGTCCACTCTTCGTACTTGCTTTCTAGTTGACCCCTGTAGCGAGCTTTAGGTCGATGACTCCCAAGCCAGACGACTTTAGGGCACCAGGTTTGAAAGACCCCTTGGACTTAATTACTCGAGTCAAAAAGGCTTTTGAAGAGCAGAATAAGATTTTCAGCATTTTTCTGTTTTTATGCTGGACATGGTTTATACATGTTGATTAAAACCCCTTACACTAAAGATGGATCATTTAAAACTTCAGACCCTCAATCTGTCAATGCTTACTTGTACTTGACATTTCTACCCCCAAACTGCTTCTTGAGCAGTGAGCAGTTTGGTTCTATATTTCAAGTCAGGATCTAATTTCTTAAGGTTTGAGATTTTTCAGTCAATTCTATATTCAAAGTGCACAAGTTTATCCCACAAGTATCAAGCATCTCCCTACACAAGTTATTATTCGAAAGTGGCTATGTGCTCAAGTTTGATTAATGTCTTACATGGATGAATATCAAGAAAAATCTTAGTTCACATGTTGCTCAAATTTCCTAACTAAAGCACAAAAGTCAATTCAAATCATGTCATAAGTAATAAATAAATAAACAAAAATTTTCAAAATTTTCACCCCTTTTTTTTTAATCCCAAAAACAAGGTATCGAATGAACAAGATGAAGAAATGAGATACCCCCCCCCCCCAAACTAGAAAGTTATTATGTCCTCAATGTAAAATAAATGATATATCAATTGATAATAATACATAAAAAATGAGTTATGTACTTCCCAGATTTAGAGGAGCGATATGATAACTTGAAGCTTTGCTTTGATCTCGCTTGGATGATTTCGACATATTTCTTGTGTTTCCATACTTGGTTGACAGTGTTACAAGTGGTGTGTTCCTCACAAGTAAAAAATAAATAAATAACATTAGAATCATACACACCATTAATAAACTGAAATAGATCAACACCAACAATCTCAACTTAAACATAGAAAAATTTGAATTTTCAAACATGGTCAACCATCATGAATATTACAATTATCAGGCATAATTCCTCAAAATGTGAAAAATCATGCATATGATTTATTTTTAATATGATAAGAGCAATGATGTTAAAATAATGTGATGCAAAATTGTAAGTTCATGGATGATGTATGACTTAGAACTAAAAATGTACTTGAAGATCAAATCAAGAGGTGGGTGCTAGGGATGCTTATTTCAAAAACTCCAATAAAGAGAAAAAAAACGCAAGTACTACCTAAAAATTTAAATGCAAAGCTGTAAAGAAAGTAAAATAAATAAAAAGGAAAGAAAATTAGGTTGCCTCCCAATAAGCGCTCTGTTTATAGTCTAAAGCTCGACTTTTTTGAGTCATTCAATCTGCAGGTGTGATATCAAGTGTGGACTTTGTTGTTGGAAAGTCCTCGACATAATGTTTGACTCTTTGACCATTAATCTTGAAGTTACCCTTAGTTGGATGATGGATTTCAACCGTTCCATAAGGGAAAAATTTTGCAATTGTGAAAGGTCCTGACCATTTGGATTTCAATTTTCCTGGAAAAAGCTTAAGTCTTGAGTTATAAAGCAACACTTGATCACCAACTTGAAAGCTTCTTCTGTTGATTCTACTGTCATGCCATTGTTTGGTTTTCTGTTTGTAGATTAGAGCATTTTCATAGGCTTCTTGTCGAAACTCATTGAGTTCATTCAATTGCAAAAGCCTAGTTTCACCAACTTTCTCCAAATCCATGTTTAACTGTTTAAGAGCCCAATAAGCTTTATATTCCATTTCAACGGGAAGGTGGCAAGCTTTGCCAAATACTAAGCGGTATGGAGACATTCCAATTGGTGTTTTAAAATCCGTCCTGTATGCCCAAAGTGCATCATCAAGTTTTTTAGACCAATCAGTTCAAGATGAGTTTACAGTTAATTCAAGAATTTTCTTTAACTGTCTGTTAGATGTCTCCACCTGCCCACTTGTTTGTGGATGATATGGGGTAGCTACACGATGTTGAACTCCATATTTTCTCAACACTGCCTTAAGGCTGAATTGCAAAAATGAGTTCCACCATCACTGATTATTGCTCTAGGTGCCCATACCTGTTGAAAATGTTTTTCTTGATAAAATTGATAACCACTTTGGCATCATTAGTTGGCAATGCTTGTGCCTCTACCCATTTCGAAACATAGTCAACTGCCACTAATATGTATTTGTTCGAGTATGATGATGGGAATGGCCCCATAAAGTCTATGCCCCAAACATCAAATAACTCGACCTCAAGAATGTTATTCAGTGGCATCTCATGATGGGCTGAAATGTTTCCCTTCTTTGACATCTGTCACAGGAACGACAAAAACTATGGGCATCTTTGAACAATGTAGGCCAGTAAAATCCACATTGAAGAACTTTGGCTGCAGTTTTAGTTGGCCCAAAATGACCACCATAGGCTGAGGCATGCACACGTGAAAGAATTTGTTTCATTTCATCTTCTGGTATGCATCTTCTAATAATTTGGTCTGGACCTCTCCTGTAAAGGAATGGTTCGTCCCAAAGTAGAACTTAGCTTCGTGCATCAGCTTCTTTTTCTGTTGATATGAGAATTCAGGTGATATAACTTTACTAACCAGATAATTGACTATATCTGTATACCAAGGTGGTTTTCCAATGAAATACAACCGTTCATCCGGAAATACCTCATTGATAGTAGTTTCATCAACTCCATTCTCATTTTCAAGTCGAGAGAGATGGTCAGCCACTGGATTTTCTGTTCCCTTTTTGTCTTTGATTTCAATGTCAAATTCTTGCAACAGGAGAATCCATCTTATTAATCTCGGCTTAGCATCTTTCTTTGACATGAGGTATTTGATTGCCGAGTGGTCAGTGTACACTACCACTTTTGATCCAATTAAATAGGATCGAAATTTTTCAACAGCAAATATCACTGCGAACATCTCTTTTTCGGTAGTTGCATAGTGAGTTTGTGCATCGGTCAGTGTCTTGCTTGCATAGTAAATTACGTGAAGCACTTTATTTTTTCTTTGTTGTAGAACAGCTCCAACTGCGTAATCACTAGCATCACACATCAACTCAAAAGGCAGGGTCCAATCAGATGCTACAAGCACAGGTGTAGTGATCAACTTCTCTTTTAAGGTATTGAAAGAGGTCAAACATTCCTGAGTGAATTTAAACACAATGTCCCTCTCCAACAAGTGACACAAATGTTTGGTTATTTTGGAGAAGTCTTTTATGAACCTCCTGTAGAACCCTGCATGTCCTAAGAAACTTCTGATTCCTTTTGCTGAGGTAGGTGGTTGCAATTTTTCAATTACTTGCACTTTAGCTCTATCCACCTCTATCCCTTTATTTGAGATGCGATGTCCCAACACAATCCCTTCACTGACCATGAAATGACATTTCTCCCAATTTAGTACAAGGTTTGTGTCTTCACATCGCTTCAAGACTTGGGATAAATGTTTTAAACATTCATCAAAAGAGTCCCAAAAAACAGAGAAGTCATCCATAAAAACTTCAATGGAATACTCCACCATATCAGAGAAGATTGCCATCATGCAACGTTGGAATGTAGCAGGGGCGTTGCGTAGTCCAAACGGCATTCTTCGGAAGGCAAAAGTACCATAAGGACAATTGAAAGTTGTTTTCTCTTAGTCCTCAGGTGCTATTGGGATTTGATTATATCCAAAATAACCATCCAAGAAACAGTAGTGAGAGTGACCAGCCAGTCTTTCTAACATTTGATCTATGAAAGGCAATGGGAAGTGGTCTTTCCTAGTTGCTAAATTGAGCTTTCTATAATCAATACAAACTCGCCATCCTGGGACAAGCCTAGTAGGTATAAGCTCATTGTTTTCATTCTTCTGGACAGTGATTCCTCCCTTTTTAGGCACGACGTGCACTGGACTCACCCAAAAACTGTCTGATATTGGATAGATTATCCCAGCATCTAATAATTTAAGCACCTCCTTCCTCACAACTTCTTGTAGAGTCAGATTTAGCCTTCTTTGACTCTCTATAGAAGGTTTGCAATCATCCTCCATCAAATTTTTGTGCATGCACATGTGAGGACTAATTCCTTTTATATCAGCTATGGTCCAACCAATAGCCATTTTATGCTCCCTCAACACTCTGATTAATCTTTCCTCTTCCAACTCAGACAAATCATTTGCAATGATGACAGGAAGAGTATCAGACTCACCAAGGTAAGCATATCTCAAATGTACTGGTAGTGATTTTAGTTCTAAATCAGGAGCTTTTTCAATTGATGGAATCGGCTTTGATGTACTCTCGCCAAGTGGAGCGAAGTACCTAGCCCTGTTATATGATATGGGAGGTGATTCTTCCAACTGCATCGCTCTCATCTTGAGAGCGTGATGATCAGTTAATGACGTTCATTGAAAATAACAACGAAGAATGGAAAGATTGCACCAATTATCAATTCTTCAAGTATCTTCAATTCACGCCCCTCTGCGATGCTCGAATCTCCAAGAATTTGAATTAAAATCTCTATTGTTGCTCTTTCTATGGAGAGGAAAAGGTCCTATTTTCGTGCAAAGAGGTTGTATTTATAGTTGGGGAAGAGATCAAGTTGAAGAAGGAAAGAAATTCATCAAATCCGCGCGCGAGTCTTTTTTGGTATCTGCACAGCGTTCAGTATTTCGACCATATATTTCTATTTCCTTATCCGATTAAGATGATTCAAATTGAGTTAGAAAGATAACTTAAAGGGATACAATTCTTCTTGAAATAGAATTTTCCTAATTCGAACGTTTACTTCCCAAAATATTGGTCTCAAAGTCCGACTAGAATTCTATCCAGAATCTTCTAGGATTGGAATCAATTTTATGGTAATATTCTTATCATATTCCATTCCTTTTTGACTTATACTTGCATCCAATTAACTCCTAAAAATTCTCAAAATATCTTCTTATTATCCAAATCAATCATTGGATATTTGCAAGTTGGTACCTCATGTTTAATTTACTTTTCAGTCCTTCAACTTCCAATTGCAACAATATAGTCTCCATACTTTGGAATCTTCTCAATTCGCTCGTTTCAACTCTCGATTCCTTCAACTGGATCCTCCAACTTCTTATTCATTTACTTCGCCACATTGCATCTTTCCGGTTGACGTCGTCACAAACTTATCAATTGCTCATTTTAGCTCCAATTAACATCCAATTATGCATTTTTCTCATCAATTACTTCATTCTTCATCTTTTGAGATATTTTCTGCAAAGTAAACAAATAAACACAAATTAAATAGCATATATTCTAAAACGATAATAATTTATTCTAATTTAGACGTACAAATAAGTGTATAACCATCAGTTTTTACAGTTTTTGATTCCATTATACAAATTGCAAGATCATCAGTTAATTGTTCATTACGAATTACTTCACTGACCAACTGGTCAGTTACTTCAACTCTAAAGCAAGAGTCTTCAGTGTGGGGAAATTTCATTGCTTTGAACACATCGAGTTGAACTTGTTCATTGTTGACCCTTAGTGTCATTTTCCCTGCACCCACATCAATCAGTGCTCTGCCCGTGGCGAGAAATGGCCTCTCGAGTATTATTGAGATATTGCTATCTTCTTCCATATCAAGGATGATAAAATCAGCTGGAAATATGAATTTATCAACCGTAACCAAAACATCTTCAATAATACCTCTTGGGTGCTTAATGGATCGATCAGCCAAAAGTAGTGAGACAGTGGTTGGTTGAGCTTCTCCCAACCCCAATTTAGTGTACACTGATAAAGGCATTAAATTTATGCTTGTGCCAAGATCACATAAAGCATTTTTGAAAGAATTTGTGCCTATGGTACACGGTATAGTAAAACTCCCAGGATCTTTCAATTTAGGTGGAAGTTTTTTTTGTAAAATAGCACTACACTCTTCTGTTAAGCACACAGTCTCATAACTTTCCAGCTTGCGTTTTTTAGCCAAAATCTCTTTCAAGAATTTGGCGTAACTAGACATTTGTGCAATTGCATCTGCAAATGGGATATTAATATGCAGTTTTCTGAATACTTCCATGAATTTTTCAAACTGCTTATCCATTTTGTGATTTTGCAGACGTTGAGGAAATTGAATAGGTGGGACATATTTCTTAACAGGAGTAGGTGCTTTTTCTTTTGATGCTTCATTTTGAGTTTCGGGTTGGGTTAACTGATAAAACCCCTCAGTCTCACTTTTGATTTCATCGATTACTTGTTTCTCTGCCCTCTCGGATCTTTTTACATATATCTCAGGCAATTGAGCCCCACTACGTGTGGTGATTGCTTGCACATGCTCTCTAGGATTTTTAATAGTGTTGCTTGGTAAAGTCCCAGGTGCTCGCTCAGAAAATTGTTGAGCGATTTGACTGATTTGAGTTTCAAGCTTTTTGATTGATGCAGACTGACTTTGCAAAGATGTTTGATGCATTTCGAACATCTTGTCAGTCTTTTGCATATGTTGCCGAAACATCTCCCCCAAACTTGGCCTTCCATCCGGTTGTTGATTAGACTCATTTTGATTGTTTGACCATTTAAAGTTCGGGTGTTGCCTCCAACCAGGATTGTAGGTGGGGGCATATGGATTGTTTTGCACAAAATTGACTTGCTCATTTGTTGAAACCAACAACATACAATTCTCTGTTGAGTGGTTAGTGCTACAATTCTCACAGATTACCTGTGATTGAATAGCGTTAACTCCTTGTGATGTAAGCAACAAATCAACCTTTTTTTGTCAGCGCAACTATTTGTGCATTTGTACTGGTAAGTGCATCTATATCATGCATTCCAGTAGCTCTCCTTTGTACTACTCTTTCAGATGGGAACATGGTATGTGTTTTTGCAATGAGTTCTACCAGATCCCAAGCTTGGTTGACACTTTTATTTGTGATAGACCCACTAGCTGATGAGTGCACTATTGATTTGTATTGTGGTGACAACCCAGAGTAAAAGTACTGAACTTGAAGGCCTTTGTTATATCCATGATAAGGGCATTTTCTAAGAAGATCCTTAAATCTACCCCAAGACTTATAAAAACTCTCACCGTCTAGTTGTTGAAACGTAGATATCTCCAATCTCAGTTTAGCGACCTTAGTAGGTGAGAAATATTTGTTACAAAATTTTAGAGTTAGGTCATCCCATGTGGTTATGCTCAATTCAGGTTCAGAATCAAGTCACTCCAATGTACTATCTCTTAAAGTGTAAGGAAATAGTCGCAAACGAATGACATCATCGTTTATGCCTTGAAATTGGAAATTTTGGCACATTCTCCCAAATCTTGTAACATGTGCATTGGGGTCCTCGTGTGCCTTTCCAAAAAATTGGTGATTATTACTGATGAGGTTTATTAAATCTGCTCTCAATTGAAAGTCATTCCTTCCAAAATGAGGATATAATATGCTAGAACGGTTTGCAGTGGCAACAGAAGTCAAGAATTGACCCATAGGAAGGTCTCCTACGTTGTCATCTTGTACATTTTGTTGGTTGTTTTGATTGATTTGCAATGCTGCATTTTGACCAGAAGGTAATGCAGCTGCATTCGGGTTTAGTTCAATGTGTTCCAAAGGATTGATTGGATTGGCCATTTGGTTCAAATTTTGTTGTTCCCTACGTCGTCCTCTAAAGAGTTGTTTAATTTCAGGTTTGAAAGGTAAAAGATTTCACCTTTGCGAACGAAGCATAAAAGGACAAGAAGAAAAAAAAAATTTGAAAATTTTGAGAATTTTTTATGTTTTTGTTTATTATGAATCAAAATAATAAAAACTTAAGGCAAACTAAATCTAAAAGCTAAGAATGCTAAAAATCAAAATAAATAAATAACAAATTAAAATAGTCCCCGACAAAGGCGAAAAAAACTTGTTGGTGTGGAATCGCAAGTATACGATATCGCTAACAAGTAGTAAAAGCAGACTTTTAAGTCCCGATTGTCGATCCCACGAGGACTATTTATTTGTTATCGATTTACCTTGATTCAATAAAATTCCTAAACTAAAACAACAACAAAAAACTAACTAAGAAAATAAAATACCAAACAATCCAAAAACGACAATAAAATTGAGAATAAATGAAATAAACAATGCAATTAAAATGAAAATAGAAAATTAAACTAAAAGCAATTAATAAAAGCAAGAAACAAAATGGTGGGATTTCTAGCAATTGAGTGAATATCGGAATTAACGATTTCGAAATAACGTTCTAGCTTAATTTCTCATCTCAAGCTGTTTTCTAAAATTGTATTTGGTCGAATTCACGCATATATCTAATTTACCCCTCTCGAGTTCAAATTAGGCCTATTTAACTAAGTCAACCATGTATCTCTACAGCGGGTCAGAGTTCTCCTTAGTTAAATGCATGAAATTTCCTAGAAATTCATAATTGACCACATGCAACCACAAATTCGTATCTCTATCTTTTTGTTGAAATTGTCCGATTTTATTACGTGATCTAATTGTTAACTTACCTCTCGAATTATGAAAACAACCATTAATTCATGAATTGGTGATCAAGCAACTAAAGCATTAAACGCAATAATAAAATCAATACATAAATATCAAAGTACCAACTTGAGAATAAAAATCAAGCTAAAAACATTAAATTTATATCGTCAATCCCGAATATAGAAGTTAGCTACTCATGTTCGTGGAAGAAAAAACAATAAATAATGAAAATAAAACCCGAAGTTCGAAGATTTGCAACATTAGCTTCCTCCTTCTGCTAGCCGACTACTCCAATTGCAATCAACCAGCTCTGCACGGCTCCTTCCTTTTTTCTTTAATCTCCCCCAAAACTCTACTCAATGCCGTGTGTATATATGTATCTCCAGAAGTCGGCTGCTGTGTGTGTATGTAAATCCCCTTTAATATGTATATATTATATTCTCAAAGATTCTCTCCAATTAACCAACAAATCAGCCGACCACAATTTTAGTCCCTTTCACTTTGTCTCCTCAATTAGGCTGCCCCCAATTCATGCCCAAGCGAGACTTTTTATATCTCTGTTTTCTCCCACACACTCCTTTTTGGTCTCTCGGCTGTGTGTTCTCTTTTCCCAGCAATATGTGTGTGTGTGTATATATATATATATACAAATTAATCCTAAGGCTCAAATCAAATAAATTTTCCTTCAAGTTACTCAATTCTTCCATATATGATAAGTTAGTCCTTGAGTCTTCAATTATGGAATTAAGCACTTGAGTTTCAAAACGTTTTCAATTAGCTCCACTTTCCATCCAAATATATTATGTATTTGTTATAATTTCTCATTTTTCTTGATTTTGGAATAAAACCTGAAATAATGACAAATAAATACAAACTAAGTAGAATTTATTCGAGAAAAACAATATAATATCATAATTTCGACAGATAAATAAGTGTATTAAAATACACTTATCAAACCCCCCCTAAACTAGAATATTTGTTCGTTCTCGAATAAAAATAAAACTAAAATATAAAAATAAAAATGCAAACAGAAATTGTTTTTGTTTTTGTCAATTTATTTACCATACACTTCAATAATCCAAAATGACGATTCACTTTTGAGAAGAAATATGAACAACAAAAATTATTTTCATTCATCCAATGCTCAACTTCATCGTGTGTGTGTGAATAGCCAAAAATGACGATTCACTTTCTTGATCTAGACCGAAATGCAAAACCCCAACATATGGTGGCCAATCAAACCAAGTTGCTTAGAAAAATATATCAACGTTTCGGGCATCAACCAGTCTAGGTTTTAATTCCTGTGGGAGCTTCTCATTGGGCGGTGGCGGTGGAGAAGACAAGTCGGGTCGTAATGTTCTGGGTGCATCTCTGCGGTGGAATCCCAATAGACGGGCACAATTTATTCGAGTCATGTGTCAGTTTGACCCATTATCGGGGTTCTGGAAATGGTAGCAATACTGGGTGCCATTTGTTGTGATGATTCACGACTATGTTCGTGTAGGAGAATAATGGATTGTGGCCGTTACGATTTTGAAGAATGGATTGAGGATAAATGCGATGGCTGGGTTTATCCGCCTCAGCAGCCTCCCTCGGTGGCAGTGCATAGTTTTAACAGCACATCCAGTGAAGCTACTCGTCAACGATTCCCCTAAGAAGAAGCACATACACATGAAGAAAATAAAGTCTAGTGGAGATCCGGTGGCGGTAGGCTGTAGCAATTGGAGGGGCAGATCCAATGGCGGTTGGCGGAGATCCCGTCAGTGAAGAAGATGAACAATTCTAGTATTTTTCCTTTTCTTTTAGTTATTTTAGTTGTTTTATAAGGTTAAATAACTAGCAAAGTTACCCTTTTACCCTTTTAAATTGATCAAAATTGGTTAGAGATCAATTTTATTGGTCAACTAATGGTGAAATTGGATGTTTTCCATCCATTTGGACACCGGGTGCATGTTTTTGAAATGTTTGGGATTTTGGATGACACTAAATGAAGATTTGAATAAAGTCTACGAAAAAATGAAAGGTTTGGGACTGCTGCTGCAATTTTACCAAATTAATATTGAGTGTCAGTATTTGTTGACTACAAATCTGGTAGGACCTTGGATCAACAAGTCTCAACTCCTCCCTCTTGAACACGTGGACTTCTTGCACACTTGGACAAACAATGAGCATGTAACGAGGGCCGGGATGGCTCCCGTATGCACTCTGACGCTCAAGTCAAGAAAATATGTTTTAGGTGTGAGAAATGTAAGTGTGTAAAAGAAAAAGGGGAGTGAGCTTTGTATATAGAGTTTGAGTATTGAGTTTCTAACATTTTATTTGGAAGCAAATGTAGTATATTTATAGTGATAATAGTCACCCTTGATCATGACACGTGTTATGCTTTACAAGTAGCAGGTTCCTAACCGTTTGTGAGGTTAACCATTTATTTGGTCATAATCATTACTACATGCTATAGGTTTGCTGCAGCCATCACATCCTCATTAAAGGTGTTGTCTCATCAAGCTGCAACTTGTAGAGGATCATGTCTCTCTGACACATTGACCAGTTTTGTCATCAGTCCGGAGCATGGACTTCGAACAACAGCAGTTCGACATAATCAATCTGGTTTCAGGGACTTCAGATAACATTGGGCCTCGGCTAAGAATCAATATCACTAGATACGTTTGAAATGATGCCCCTTGCGGACAAGTGGGTTGTTCGAACTGATCTATAAATCATAGAATTCAGGTATTGCTTGGTGCCCGTGGACCCTACATGGGTCTTTAATAATGACGTGTCAAGTCCATTTAAGCATTGTCGTAACAATATTCTCAAGTTCAAATATTATTTTAGCTGTCAATTTTGACACATCACAAAATTAAAAAGAACAGATTTGGACTCGTAGTTCTCTACCTTGTTATTTGAGTGATGAAAGAAAATCTAACATTATCTGGTCTGAAACTTGCTCTTCACACAAATACCAATTTTTCAAAGATACGGGCATTTGACTCTAAGCATCCTTATTCCTTACCAAAGAGTTGACCCCCATATCTTGTAAGCTACTTCAAAACGCTAGACCAAGTCAAATTAAATATTTGAAAACGCGGAAAATTGTTGGAGCCCATTTCCATTATGCTTTGGAGTAAATTTCAAAAGTCATGCATAAATGCCAACAAAACTAGAACAAGTACAAGAACATAAAATATTTCCTTTTGAATTGCAAGGGTATCAAAATTTTACAATTGTTCATCCTGTACTGTACAAGACGATGAAACAAAAGTTATCTATCAAAGAATTGCTATATCATTTCTTCTATTCAAACAAAAGAATGGATCAATCAAAAAATGAACGAGAATCCTTTACAAAATGGGAGGACTGTCATGGAATGGTTACTGGTATTATCAGACAGATTCGATTTGTCTAGAACACGCTGGTATTTCTCTACCAAAGCCGGACGGTGTTGATTCCATTTCCCGGGATGGGAAGGGAAGTCTAATCTTAAGTGGCATTTAGTTCTCGGGGATAAATTCACTTGCTCCAAAGCATGGCACTGGAGCCTCCAAGGATAGTCTCTTAAACATCCTATTCGAGGTCCAGCTCCTGTACTCCATTTGCAAGATAATTTGTTCCCTAATTCATATGACTTCATATCTTTACGAGAGTTTATCCTCTGGAGAATTGATTCTTCTGAAATGATCTCCTCATTATTCTCATCATGTTCTTCATGTGACATGTTATGCTCTGAAGCGAAAGACTCTTCTGTTGTTTCATATCCATCCATAGGTGATCCTGGCAAGAAATTCTGAGTTTTTAATTCTGCCATTGTGTTTTCAATGTTTAATGACTCCAAGAAATCGTCTTTGCTTGGTATTTGTAGAGTAGCAAGTTTTTTACTCAAGTTGTGAGAAGTTCTTGATTTGGGCATCTCTATTGCAGAGGAAGACTCTTCTTCTCTAGATACAAATTTATGAGGCATGGTGTCTTCAGTATCATTTTCTACTGTCTGATCCTTTTCGGCCAAGTCTTCTTCGGAGTTACTTCTCAAGTATAAACCTCCCTTCTTTCCCATAGATTCTTCTTCTTCTTCTTCTTCGTCAATGGAATCAAGCTGGATAAAACAAGATTAAAATTACTCAGCCTTTACTTTAGATCTCGATTTCTCGTACATGAGGTGCATGTTTAACACGTAATACAGTGGATAACAAAAGACTAATAAACTTCACTATACCTTAACATTTGTGAGATCCACATTATTCTCTCTGAGAAATGATACGAAATCCTGAAAATTTTCTGGGGTCGTCCGATAATGACCACTGTGAGGCCAGACTGCCTGCCAAAATTTGCCAAAGAATGAGTTGAGTTAACATTCTCAAGTAACAAAAGAACTTTTTGATCACAACATTTTACTTGCAACTTTCAGTAGTGTTAAATTACCTTTAAGATTCCTTTTTGGACGACAATCCTCCCGGCTGCCAATGTAGCACCTCCGGCCAGGAAACTAGAGTGCTGAAACGTGCCTTTCTTTTTCTTGCCTACGTATAAAGTCCTAGAGGTGCTTAGTACAAAAATCCACTTAGAACCTTTTGGTTCTATAGTGGTGTCCAGGAGCTCCCCTGTTTGCTTGTAAAATAGTTTTCCGCCCTCGACTACAACTTCATAGGCCTTTCTTTCCATCTACAATAGAGAATCGGAAAACTGTAAGTACAAAAATTCTCCGAAGTTGGAAGAACTGTTCAGTTAAAATTAAACCAATACAAAAAAACAAATGAGGGACATATGGACTCACTCACCGGACCAAGATACTTGATGCACTGCTGTTGAAGTTTTGATCGAGAACATTTCTCAATGAGGTTAACCTCCTTGCCTTGGCCTATATCTAGCCTGAGACATCAAATAGCACCGATATTGTCAAAATGTGAAGAAGAAAAAATATATATATATATATATATCTCCAACAGAACGGCCAATATTTTCACTTGGCAGATAATTAATTGTAACATAACTTGTTAAACAGTTTACTAACAAAGTATTTGCAGATTGTAAGTAAACAGAAAATATACAGTAAGCTGTATATAGTAATATACAGTAAGCAGTAAACAAAATGTTCTTGAGCAGTAAACAAAATGAACGCTGGAGCCGGGGCCTGTGTTCAACACAGTGTCCTTAAAGCAATATTCGCCCTCTCACCGGAGTAACTCGAGCGCTTGCTTCCCAGGATACAGCGGCTGGAACTGCAGCTGTGCAGGCGAACGAAAAATGTGCTTGAACAGAATCACCAAGACTGGAAGAAGGAATGCAGGAAGCTGGACAGACAAATGCAGAGAGATTTTCGTGGTTGTTGTGTGTCTGGACTGAAGAAATTGTTGCTGTATATATAGGCAGGGAGGAGCCTTTGCATTTAGTACTGCATTTGAATTCTGTATTTACTCCAGACGTTTTGGAGTTACAACTGCATTTGAATTCTGCACTTACTCCTGCATTTGAATTCCAGGCGTTTTTGGAGTTACAAGTTAAATGGAAATCAGTTTGGAGTTATGTTTTAAATGAAAAATTCAAAACAGAATTCCAAAACGTGGCTTGTACTTTGTGGCCAATTTTTGACTCGTTCGGTCCGACATTCGTGTACGCAGGTCGCGCCCGCACACAAGTTCAAGGCTCGAAGGCCAAGTCGGTCCAAGATTTGCACCCCCCCCTGCGGGCGCGTAGGCCATGGAGGAGTCTCTATGCAACAAATGGTTACACCTTACAAATTGTTAACCATATATAAATTGGTCCACAAACTCATTTCTATCCTATGTGGGATAACTATTTAAGCATTCCCAACATTTCCACATTTTTCCACTTTCCAATGTGGGATGGAACTATTATTTATAGCCTCCACTTATTCCCACTTTTCCATTTCTAAAATTTCTGATATACACAAAAACACGATAATGGAATCGAGAAATGCATCGTTCTTTGAACACGTATTTCCATACAAGTCCAAAGAAGAACCAAGTTCCTCTAAACGAACGCATGAGACCATGATTGAAAATAGTCAGGATCAAGAGGTTGAACCAAGACGTAGCAAACGTGAAAGGACAGAAAAATCTTACGGTCCTGATTTTCTGACCTATATGCTAGAAACTGAACCTCAAAGCTTCAAAGAAGCTGTAAACTCTTCAGAAGGACCTCAATGGAAAGAGGCAATTAAAAGTGAAATAGATTCCATTCTGCAAAACCATACATGGGAACTGGTTGATCTTCCCCCGGGAAGCAAACCACTAGGCTACAAATGGATTTTCAAAAGGAAAATGAAAGCAGATGGAACTATTGATAAGTACAAGGCAAGACTTGTAATTAAAGGATATCGGCAACGAGAAGGCCTTGACTACTTTGACACTTATTCTCCGGTAACGAGAATAACTTCCATTCGATTAATATTAGCGATTGCATCTTTATACAATCTCGAAGTACATCAAATGGATGTCAAAACTGCTTTTCTAAATGGAGATTTAGAAGAAGAAATCTACATGGAACAACCTGAGGGGTTTTCTGCACCAGGACAAGAAAACAAGGTGTGTAAATTGGTAAAGTCATTATACGGCTTGAAACAAGCACCAAAACAATGGCATGAAAAATTTGACAAAGCAATGATGGAAAGTGGATTTAAAATCAATGAATGTGACAAATGCGTTTACATCAAAGACACAAAAAATGGTTATGTCATTTTATGCCTTTATGTTGACGACATGCTCATCGTTGGCAGCAACGATAAGATGATTAAATCTACTAAAAGCATGTTGAATTCAAGATTCGACATGAAGGATATGGGTTTAGCTGATGTGATTCTTGGAGTTAAAATTTCAAGAACATCAGATGGACTTGTTCTAAGTCAGTCACATTATGTGGACAAGATTTTGGAAAAATTCAATAATGATGATACTGGCGTAGCAAGAACACCAATAGATACAAGTCAACATCTATCGAAAAATAGAGGCGATGGTATTTTTCAAGTAGAGTACTCTAGAATAATCGGAAGTCTTATGTACCTAATGAGTTGTACAAGACCAGATATAGCTTACGCAGTTAGCAAGCTGAGTAGATATACTAGTAATCCAGGGTCTGACCATTGGAAAGGAATAGTAAGAGTACTAAGATACTTGAGATATACTCGTAATTATGGATTGCACTATACCAGATATCCGGCAGTCATTGAAGGATATAGTGATGCTAATTGGATATCTGATATAAAAGACTCAAAGTCTACTAGTGGATTCGTGTTCACACTAGGAGGTGCAGCTATATCATGGAAATCCTCTAAACAAACAGTTATTGCGAGATCTACCATGGAATCTGAGTTTATAGCTCTAGATAAATGTGGTGAAGAGGCTGAATGGCTACGCAATTTCTTAGAGGATATTCCAAGATGGTCAAAACCTGTGCCAGCAATTTGCATACATTGTGATAGTCAATCTGCGATTGGAAGGGCACAAAGCAACATGTACAATGGTAAGTCTAGACACATACGTCGTAGACATAATACCATAAGACAGTTACTCTCAACTGGAGTTATCTCGATTGACTATGTAAAGTCAAAAGATAACATTGCGGATCCGCTAACCAAAGGGTTAAATAGAGAGTTAGTTGCAAAGTCATCGAGAGGAATGGGACTTAAGCCTCTAAAAGAATAAGTTATTGTAATGGAAACTCAACCTAGCTGACTGGAGATCCCAAGATCTAGGTTCAATGAGAAAACCTAATTACAAATACTTAATAGGATCACTGTGGGGGTTATCTCCTGTCCATTCCTGTAATAACAGTGATGCCCGTAAGGAGAGGATAAGCAATAAGCTTTTAATGATTCTTATGCGTCGGAAATCCGAGCGGAGTAATGCGGGTTACTCTTGATTAAGAAATCACCTATGTGAGAGAGAAGTGGGGCCGCTTCGAAGGGAATTATGAGGCTAATTCTTAACAACTCTCACTGAACCAGGCATATGTTCATGGCCACAAACGAACATACCCATGAGAACTAAAATGTGTTAGGAAGAATCCTGTGTGAAGTACATCATCGTTTACACAGAAGGAAGAACAGTTCAAAGACATCGCGTCTACTGATCAGCTAGTAAAGTAAATGTATTTTCACAAGGGAAGGTTCAAAGGAAACCCCTACCTATCCTATGCAGGTTTCAACTGTGGAACTTTATCACCAAATATTCCGTGTCTCTATCAATTTACATTCATGTGGGGGATTGTTGGAAAATATATTTGGCAATTGATTTTCACTTGAGTAAATGTGAAATTGATCCCACATTGATTGAAAATTGGGATTTGAAGAGGAGTCTTAAAAGGGATTACAATCCCACATTGGTTAGAAATGGAAAAGTGGGAATAAGTGGAGGCTATAAATAATAGTTCCATCCCACATTGGAAAGTGGAAAAATGTGGAAATGTTGGGAATGCTTAAATAGTTATCCCACATAGGATAGAAATGAGTTTGTGGACCAATTTATATATGGTTAACAATTTGTAAGGTGTAACCATTTGTTGCATAGAGACTCCTCCATGGCCTACGCGCCCGCAGGGGGGGGTGCAAATCTTGGACCGACTTGGCCTTCGAGCCTTGAACTTGTGTGCGGGCGCGACCTGCGTACACGAATGTCGGACCGAACGAGTCAAAAATTGGCCACAAAGTACAAGCCACGTTTTGGAATTCTGTTTTGAATTTTTCATTTAAAACATAACTCCAAACTGATTTCCATTTAACTTGTAACTCCAAAAACGCCTGGAATTCAAATGCAGGAGTAAGTGCAGAATTCAAATGCAGTTGTAACTCCAAAACGTCTGGAGTAAATACAGAATTCAAATGCAGTACTAAATGCAAAGGCTCCTCCCTGCCTATATATACAGCAACAATTTCTTCAGTCCAGACACACAACAACCACGAAAATCTCTCTGCATTTGTCTGTCCAGCTTCCTGCATTCCTTCTTCCAGTCTTGGTGATTCTGTTCAAGCACATTTTTCGTTCGCCTGCACAGCTGCAGTTCCAGCCGCTGTATCCTGGGAAGCAAGCGCTCGAGTTACTCCGGTGAGAGGGCGAATATTGCTTTAAGGACACTGTGTTGAACACAGGCCCCGGCTCCAGCGTTCATTTTGTTTACTGCTCAAGAACATTTTGTTTACTGCTTACTGTATATTACTATATACAGCTTACTGTATATTTTCTGTTTACTTACAATCTGCAAATACTTTGTTAGTAAACTGTTTAACAAGTTATGTTACACAAAAACACGATAATGGAATCGAGAAATGCATCGTTCTTTGAACACGTATTTCCATACAAGTCCAAAGAAGAACCAAGTTCGACTGTGGCTATGCCAAGTCCTGTTGTGACTCAACCTGTGGCTAAATTGCCAAGTCATGCTTTGACACAAACCGTGGCTCAAACTGCAGCTACAACTGTGACTGTTCCAGTTAACCATGGGGAAAAACCGGAGAAATTCAATGGGCTGAATTTCAAAAGGTGGCAGCAAAAGATGTTATTCTACCTGACCACTTTGAATCTTGCGAGGTTCTTGACTGAAAATGCTCCAGTGCTCCAAGAGGGTGAAGGAGACATTCAAGCAGTTAGTGCAGTTGATGCTTGGAAGCACTCGGATTTCCTGTGCCGGAATTATGTGATGAATAGTTTGGCTGATTCACTATATAATGTATACTGCACAATAAAAACGGCTAAGGAATTATGGGAATCTTTAGACAAAAAGTATAAAACCGAGGATGCTGGGGCCAAGAAGTTTCTTGTTGGTCGCTTTTTGGAATACAAAATGGTGGACTCCAAACCTGTAATCAGTCAAGTACAAGAACTTCAAGTGATATTGCATGAAATTCATTCCGAGGGAATGGTTGTGAGCGAGTCCTTCCAAGTGGCTTGTATAATTGAAAAACTACCACCTGCATGGAAGGATTTTAAAAACTACCTAAAGCATAAGCGAAAGGAAATGAATGTTGAGGAACTAATTGTTAGACTTCGAATAGAAGAAGACAACAAAAGTTCTGAAAGAGGGATTAATCCGGTTGTGGCTAAAGCAAATGTTGTGGAGCATGGACAAAGCTCCAAACCTAACAAAACCAAGTCTGGGCCATCTAGTAGCAAAGGGCTCAAGTTGGGGCCCAAGGGCGGAATTTCTAAAAAGAAGTTTCAAGGAAAATGCTTCAATTGTGACAAAATTGGTCACAAGTCAACGGAGTGCCGTTTGCCGAAGAAGAAGAAAGAAGCAAACATGGTTGAAGATCCATCTGACATCAACCTTGCAGCTGTCATTTCTGAAGTGAACCTGGTGGGTTCAAATCCGAGAGAATGGTGGATAGATACCGGTGCCACCCGACATGTTTGCTCCGACAAGGAGTTGTTTAGTGGTTTTGAAGCAGCGGATGGGGAGAAGCTGTACATGGGAAATTCAGCGACTTCTGAAATCAAGGGCCATGGAAAGGTGGTTCTAAAGATGACGTCTGGGAAAGAGCTGACTCTAAACAACGTGCTCTATGTGCCGGAGATTCGCAAGAATTTGGTATCCGGCTCGCTGTTGAACAAACATGGCTTCCGCATGGTGTTTGAATCAGACAAGGTTATTTTGTCTAAGTCTGGAATGTTTGTAGGAAAGGGTTATGTTAGTGATGGGCTTTTTAAGCTTAATGTAATGGCTATTAAGCCAAAAATTAATAAAATGAATAACTCTTCCGTTTACTTGCTTGAGTCTTCCAATTTGTGGCATGGTAGACTAGGACATGTTAATTACGACACTTTGCGTAGACTAATTAACTTGAATTGCATACCTACATTCCAAATTGATAATAAACATAAGTGTGAAACTTGTGTTGAGGCAAAATTGACAAGGTCATCATTTCAATCCGTTGAAAGAAAAACTAAACCGCTTGATTTAATTCACACCGATGTATGTGATTTAAAATCTGTACAAACAAGGGGAGGCAACAAATATTTTATTACTTTTATTGACGATAGCACAAAATATTGTTTTGTGTATTTGCTTAAAAGTAAAGATGAAGCGATAGAGAAATTTGTTCTCTATAAAAATGAAATTGAAAATCAACTCAACAAGAAGATCAAAGTGTTGAGAAGTGATAGAGGTGGTGAATATGAATCACCATTTGCTGAATTCTGTGCACAACACGGAATTAAACATGAAACAACAGCACCTTATTCACCTCAACAAAATGGTGTTGCTGAACGAAAAAATAGAACATTGAAAGAAATGATGAATGCAATGTTGTTGAGTTCTGGGTTACCTCAAAACATGTGGGGAGAAGCTGTGTTATCAGCTAATTACCTTTTAAATAAGGTGCCCCGAAAGAAAGAAGATAAGAGTCCCTACGAGTTATTGAAAGGAAGAAAGCCTTCCTACAAATATTTACGAATGTGGGGGTGTCTTGCCAAAGTGGTTGTACCTACACCAAAGAAGGTGAAAATAGGACCAAAAACTATTGATTGCATATTTATTGGATATGCACATAATAGTAGTGCTTATCGGTTTCTTGTGTTTGATTCTAAAATTTCTGATATACACAAAAACACGATAATGGAATCGAGAAATGCATCGTTCTTTGAACACGTATTTCCATACAAGTCCAAAGAAGAACCAAGTTCCTCTAAACGAACGCATGAGACCATGATTGAAAATAGTCAGGATCAAGAGGTTGAACCAAGACGTAGCAAACGTGAAAGGACAGAAAAATCTTACGGTCCTGATTTTCTGACCTATATGCTAGAAACTGAACCTCAAAGCTTCAAAGAAGCTGTAAACTCTTCAGAAGGACCTCAATGGAAAGAGGCAATTAAAAGTGAAATAGATTCCATTCTGCAAAACCATACATGGGAACTGGTTGATCTTCCCCCGGGAAGCAAACCACTAGGCTACAAATGGATTTTCAAAAGGAAAATGAAAGCAGATGGAACTATTGATAAGTACAAGGCAAGACTTGTAATTAAAGGATATCGGCAACGAGAAGGCCTTGACTACTTTGACACTTATTCTCCGGTAACGAGAATAACTTCCATTCGATTAATATTAGCGATTGCATCTTTATACAATCTCGAAGTACATCAAATGGATGTCAAAACTGCTTTTCTAAATGGAGATTTAGAAGAAGAAATCTACATGGAACAACCTGAGGGGTTTTCTGCACCAGGACAAGAAAACAAGGTGTGTAAATTGGTAAAGTCATTATACGGCTTGAAACAAGCACCAAAACAATGGCATGAAAAATTTGACAAAGCAATGATGGAAAGTGGATTTAAAATCAATGAATGTGACAAATGCGTTTACATCAAAGACACAAAAAATGGTTATGTCATTTTATGCCTTTATGTTGACGACATGCTCATCGTTGGCAGCAACGATAAGATGATTAAATCTACTAAAAGCATGTTGAATTCAAGATTCGACATGAAGGATATGGGTTTAGCTGATGTGATTCTTGGAGTTAAAATTTCAAGAACATCAGATGGACTTGTTCTAAGTCAGTCACATTATGTGGACAAGATTTTGGAAAAATTCAATAATGATGATACTGGCGTAGCAAGAACACCAATAGATACAAGTCAACATCTATCGAAAAATAGAGGCGATGGTATTTTTCAAGTAGAGTACTCTAGAATAATCGGAAGTCTTATGTACCTAATGAGTTGTACAAGACCAGATATAGCTTACGCAGTTAGCAAGCTGAGTAGATATACTAGTAATCCAGGGTCTGACCATTGGAAAGGAATAGTAAGAGTACTAAGATACTTGAGATATACTCGTAATTATGGATTGCACTATACCAGATATCCGGCAGTCATTGAAGGATATAGTGATGCTAATTGGATATCTGATATAAAAGACTCAAAGTCTACTAGTGGATTCGTGTTCACACTAGGAGGTGCAGCTATATCATGGAAATCCTCTAAACAAACAGTTATTGCGAGATCTACCATGGAATCTGAGTTTATAGCTCTAGATAAATGTGGTGAAGAGGCTGAATGGCTACGCAATTTCTTAGAGGATATTCCAAGATGGTCAAAACCTGTGCCAGCAATTTGCATACATTGTGATAGTCAATCTGCGATTGGAAGGGCACAAAGCAACATGTACAATGGTAAGTCTAGACACATACGTCGTAGACATAATACCATAAGACAGTTACTCTCAACTGGAGTTATCTCGATTGACTATGTAAAGTCAAAAGATAACATTGCGGATCCGCTAACCAAAGGGTTAAATAGAGAGTTAGTTGCAAAGTCATCGAGAGGAATGGGACTTAAGCCTCTAAAAGAATAAGTTATTGTAATGGAAACTCAACCTAGCTGACTGGAGATCCCAAGATCTAGGTTCAATGAGAAAACCTAATTACAAATACTTAATAGGATCACTGTGGGGGTTATCTCCTGTCCATTCCTGTAATAACAGTGATGCCCGTAAGGAGAGGATAAGCAATAAGCTTTTAATGATTCTTATGCGTCGGAAATCCGAGCGGAGTAATGCGGGTTACTCTTGATTAAGAAATCACCTATGTGAGAGAGAAGTGGGGCCGCTTCGAAGGGAATTATGAGGCTAATTCTTAACAACTCTCACTGAACCAGGCATATGTTCATGGCCACAAACGAACATACCCATGAGAACTAAAATGTGTTAGGAAGAATCCTGTGTGAAGTACATCATCGTTTACACAGAAGGAAGAACAGTTCAAAGACATCGCGTCTACTGATCAGCTAGTAAAGTAAATGTATTTTCACAAGGGAAGGTTCAAAGGAAACCCCTACCTATCCTATGCAGGTTTCAACTGTGGAACTTTATCACCAAATATTCCGTGTCTCTATCAATTTACATTCATGTGGGGGATTGTTGGAAAATATATTTGGCAATTGATTTTCACTTGAGTAAATGTGAAATTGATCCCACATTGATTGAAAATTGGGATTTGAAGAGGAGTCTTAAAAGGGATTACAATCCCACATTGGTTAGAAATGGAAAAGTGGGAATAAGTGGAGGCTATAAATAATAGTTCCATCCCACATTGGAAAGTGGAAAAATGTGGAAATGTTGGGAATGCTTAAATAGTTATCCCACATAGGATAGAAATGAGTTTGTGGACCAATTTATATATGGTTAACAATTTGTAAGGTGTAACCATTTGTTGCATAGAGACTCCTCCATGGCCTACGCGCCCGCAGGGGGGGGTGCAAATCTTGGACCGACTTGGCCTTCGAGCCTTGAACTTGTGTGCGGGCGCGACCTGCGTACACGAATGTCGGACCGAACGAGTCAAAAATTGGCCACAAAGTACAAGCCACGTTTTGGAATTCTGGTTTGAATTTTTCATTTAAAACATAACTCCAAACTGATTTCCATTTAACTTGTAACTCCAAAAACGCCTGGAATTCAAATGCAGGAGTAAGTGCAGAATTCAAATGCAGTTGTAACTCCAAAACGTCTGGAGTAAATACAGAATTCAAATGCAGTACTAAATGCAAAGGCTCCTCCCTGCCTATATATACAGCAACAATTTCTTCAGTCCAGACACACAACAACCACGAAAATCTCTCTGCATTTGTCTGTCCAGCTTCCTGCATTCCTTCTTCCAGTCTTGGTGATTCTGTTCAAGCACATTTTTCGTTCGCCTGCACAGCTGCAGTTCCAGCCGCTGTATCCTGGGAAGCAAGCGCTCGAGTTACTCCGGTGAGAGGGCGAATATTGCTTTAAGGACACTGTGTTGAACACAGGCCCCGGCTCCAGCGTTCATTTTGTTTACTGCTCAAGAACATTTTGTTTACTGCTTACTGTATATTACTATATACAGCTTACTGTATATTTTCTGTTTACTTACAATCTGCAAATACTTTGTTAGTAAACTGTTTAACAAGTTATGTTACAAACTTAATCTCCAGTCAGCTAGGTTGAGTTTCCATTACAATAACTTATTCTTTTAGAGGCTTAAGTCCCATTCCTCTCGATGACTTTGCAACTAACTCTCTATTTAACCCTTTGGTTAGCGGATCCGCAATGTTATCTTTTGACTTTACATAGTCAATCGAGATAACTCCAGTTGAGAGTAACTGTCTTATGGTATTATGTCTACGACGTATGTGTCTAGACTTACCATTGTACATGTTGCTTTGTGCCCTTCCAATCGCAGATTGACTATCACAATGTATGCAAATTGCTGGCACAGGTTTTGACCATCTTGGAATATCCTCTAAGAAATTGCGTAGCCATTCAGCCTCTTCACCACATTTATCTAGAGCTATAAACTCAGATTCCATGGTAGATCTCGCAATAACTGTTTGTTTAGAGGATTTCCATGATATAGCTGCACCTCCTAGTGTGAACACGAATCCACTAGTAGACTTTGAGTCTTTTATATCAGATATCCAATTAGCATCACTATATCCTTCAATGACTGCCGGATATCTGGTATAGTGCAATCCATAATTACGAGTATATCTCAAGTATCTTAGTACTCTTACTATTCCTTTCCAATGGTCAGACCCTGGATTACTAGTATATCTACTCAGCTTGCTAACTGCGTAAGCTATATCTGGTCTTGTACAACTCATTAGGTACATAAGACTTCCGATTATTCTAGAGTACTCTACTTGAAAAATACCATCGCCTCTATTTTTCGATAGATGTTGACTTGTATCTATTGGTGTTCTTGCTACGCCAGTATCATCATTATTGAATTTTTCCAAAATCTTGTCCATTCCTGTAATAACAGTGATGCCCGTAAGGAGAGGATAAGCAATAAGCTTTTAATGATTCTTATGCGTCGGAAATCCGAGCGGAGTAATGCGGGTTACTCTTGATTAAGAAATCACCTATGTGAGAGAGAAGTGGGGCCGCTTCGAAGGGAATTATGAGGCTAATTCTTAACAACTCTCACTGAACCAGGCATATGTTCATGGCCACAAACGAACATACCCATGAGAACTAAAATGTGTTAGGAAGAATCCTGTGTGAAGTACATCATCGTTTACACAGAAGGAAGAACAGTTCAAAGACATCGCGTCTACTGATCAGCTAGTAAAGTAAATGTATTTTCACAAGGGAAGGTTCAAAGGAAACCCCTACCTATCCTATGCAGGTTTCAACTGTGGAACTTTATCACCAAATATTCCGTGTCTCTATCAATTTACATTCATGTGGGGGATTGTTGGAAAATATATTTGGCAATTGATTTTCACTTGAGTAAATGTGAAATTGATCCCACATTGATTGAAAATTGGGATTTGAAGAGGAGTCTTAAAAGGGATTACAATCCCACATTGGTTAGAAATGGAAAAGTGGGAATAAGTGGAGGCTATAAATAATAGTTCCATCCCACATTGGAAAGTGGAAAAATGTGGAAATGTTGGGAATGCTTAAATAGTTATCCCACATAGGATAGAAATGAGTTTGTGGACCAATTTATATATGGTTAACAATTTGTAAGGTGTAACCATTTGTTGCATAGAGACTCCTCCATGGCCTACGCGCCCGCAGGGGGGGGTGCAAATCTTGGACCGACTTGGCCTTCGAGCCTTGAACTTGTGTGCGGGCGCGACCTGCGTACACGAATGTCGGACCGAACGAGTCAAAAATTGGCCACAAAGTACAAGCCACGTTTTGGAATTCTGTTTTGAATTTTTCATTTAAAACATAACTCCAAACTGATTTCCATTTAACTTGTAACTCCAAAAACGCCTGGAATTCAAATGCAGGAGTAAGTGCAGAATTCAAATGCAGTTGTAACTCCAAAACGTCTGGAGTAAATACAGAATTCAATGATGGAAAGTGGATTTAAAATCAATGAATGTGACAAATGCGTTTACATCAAAGACACAAAAAATGGTTATGTCATTTTATGCCTTTATGTTGACGACATGCTCATCGTTGGCAGCAACGATAAGATGATTAAATCTACTAAAAGCATGTTGAATTCAAGATTCGACATGAAGGATATGGGTTTAGCTGATGTGATTCTTGGAGTTAAAATTTCAAGAACATCAGATGGACTTGTTCTAAGTCAGTCACATTATGTGGACAAGATTTTGGAAAAATTCAATAATGATGATACTGGCGTAGCAAGAACACCAATAGATACAAGTCAACATCTATCGAAAAATAGAGGCGATGGTATTTTTCAAGTAGAGTACTCTAGAATAATCGGAAGTCTTATGTACCTAATGAGTTGTACAAGACCAGATATAGCTTACGCAGTTAGCAAGCTGAGTAGATATACTAGTAATCCAGGGTCTGACCATTGGAAAGGAATAGTAAGAGTACTAAGATACTTGAGATATACTCGTAATTATGGATTGCACTATACCAGATATCCGGCAGTCATTGAAGGATATAGTGATGCTAATTGGATATCTGATATAAAAGACTCAAAGTCTACTAGTGGATTCGTGTTCACACTAGGAGGTGCAGCTATATCATGGAAATCCTCTAAACAAACAGTTATTGCGAGATCTACCATGGAATCTGAGTTTATAGCTCTAGATAAATGTGGTGAAGAGGCTGAATGGCTACGCAATTTCTTAGAGGATATTCCAAGATGGTCAAAACCTGTGCCAGCAATTTGCATACATTGTGATAGTCAATCTGCGATTGGAAGGGCACAAAGCAACATGTACAATGGTAAGTCTAGACACATACGTCGTAGACATAATACCATAAGACAGTTACTCTCAACTGGAGTTATCTCGATTGACTATGTAAAGTCAAAAGATAACATTGCGGATCCGCTAACCAAAGGGTTAAATAGAGAGTTAGTTGCAAAGTCATCGAGAGGAATGGGACTTAAGCCTCTAAAAGAATAAGTTATTGTAATGGAAACTCAACCTAGCTGACTGGAGATCCCAAGATCTAGGTTCAATGAGAAAACCTAATTACAAATACTTAATAGGATCACTGTGGGGGTTATCTCCTGTCCATTCCTGTAATAACAGTGATGCCCGTAAGGAGAGGATAAGCAATAAGCTTTTAATGATTCTTATGCGTCGGAAATCCGAGCGGAGTAATGCGGGTTACTCTTGATTAAGAAATCACCTATGTGAGAGAGAAGTGGGGCCGCTTCGAAGGGAATTATGAGGCTAATTCTTAACAACTCTCACTGAACCAGGCATATGTTCATGGCCACAAACGAACATACCCATGAGAACTAAAATGTGTTAGGAAGAATCCTGTGTGAAGTACATCATCGTTTACACAGAAGGAAGAACAGTTCAAAGACATCGCGTCTACTGATCAGCTAGTAAAGTAAATGTATTTTCACAAGGGAAGGTTCAAAGGAAACCCCTACCTATCCTATGCAGGTTTCAACTGTGGAACTTTATCACCAAATATTCCGTGTCTCTATCAATTTACATTCATGTGGGGGATTGTTGGAAAATATATTTGGCAATTGATTTTCACTTGAGTAAATGTGAAATTGATCCCACATTGATTGAAAATTGGGATTTGAAGAGGAGTCTTAAAAGGGATTACAATCCCACATTGGTTAGAAATGGAAAAGTGGGAATAAGTGGAGGCTATAAATAATAGTTCCATCCCACATTGGAAAGTGGAAAAATGTGGAAATGTTGGGAATGCTTAAATAGTTATCCCACATAGGATAGAAATGAGTTTGTGGACCAATTTATATATGGTTAACAATTTGTAAGGTGTAACCATTTGTTGCATAGAGACTCCTCCATGGCCTACGCGCCCGCAGGGGGGGGTGCAAATCTTGGACCGACTTGGCCTTCGAGCCTTGAACTTGTGTGCGGGCGCGACCTGCGTACACGAATGTCGGACCGAACGAGTCAAAAATTGGCCACAAAGTACAAGCCACGTTTTGGAATTCTGGTTTGAATTTTTCATTTAAAACATAACTCCAAACTGATTTCCATTTAACTTGTAACTCCAAAAACGCCTGGAATTCAAAACAAGGTGTGTAAATTGGTAAAGTCATTATACGGCTTGAAACAAGCACCAAAACAATGGCATGAAAAATTTGACAAAGCAATGATGGAAAGTGGATTTAAAATCAATGAATGTGACAAATGCGTTTACATCAAAGACACAAAAAATGGTTATGTCATTTTATGCCTTTGTGTTGAATTTTCACTTGAGTAAATGTGAAATTGATCCCACATTGATTGAAAATTGGGATTTGAAGAGGAGTCTTAAAAGGGATTACAATCCCACATTGGTTAGAAATGGAAAAGTGGGAATAAGTGGAGGCTATAAATAATAGTTCCATCCCACATTGGAAAGTGGAAAAATGTGGAAATGTTGGGAATGCTTAAATAGTTATCCCACATAGGATAGAAATGAGTTTGTGGACCAATTTATATATGGTTAACAATTTGTAAGGTGTAACCATTTGTTGCATAGAGACTCCTCCATGGCCTACGCGCCCGCAGGGGGGGGTGCAAATCTTGGACCGACTTGGCCTTCGAGCCTTGAACTTGTGTGCGGGCGCGACCTGCGTACACGAATGTCGGACCGAACGAGTCAAAAATTGGCCACAAAGTACAAGCCACGTTTTGGAATTCTGTTTTGAATTTTTCATTTAAAACATAACTCCAAACTGATTTCCATTTAACTTGTAACTCCAAAAACGCCTGGAATTCAAATGCAGGAGTAAGTGCAGAATTCAAATGCAGTTGTAACTCCAAAACGTCTGGAGTAAATACAGAATTCAAATGCAGTACTAAATGCAAAGGCTCCTCCCTGCCTATATATACAGCAACAATTTCTTCAGTCCAGACACACAACAACCACGAAAATCTCTCTGCATTTGTCTGTCCAGCTTCCTGCATTCCTTCTTCCAGTCTTGGTGATTCTGTTCAAGCACATTTTTCGTTCGCCTGCACAGCTGCAGTTCCAGCCGCTGTATCCTGGGAAGCAAGCGCTCGAGTTACTCCGGTGAGAGGGCGAATATTGCTTTAAGGACACTGTGTTGAACACAGGCCCCGGCTCCAGCGTTCATTTTGTTTACTGCTCAAGAACATTTTGTTTACTGCTTACTGTATATTACTATATACAGCTTACTGTATATTTTCTGTTTACTTACAATCTGCAAATACTTTGTTAGTAAACTGTTTAACAAGTTATGTTACAAACTTAAAGCAATATCACTTGAAGTTCTTGTACTTGACTGATTACAGGTTTGGAGTCCACCATTTTGTATTCCAAAAAGCGACCAACAAGAAACTTCTTGGCCCCAGCATCCTCGGTTTTATACTTTTTGTCTAAAGATTCCCATAATTCCTTAGCCGTTTTTATTGTGCAGTATACATTATATAGTGAATCAGCCAAACTATTCATCACATAATTCCGGCACAGGAAATCCGAGTGCTTCCAAGCATCAACTGCACTAACTGCTTGAATGTCTCCTTCACCCTCTTGGAGCACTGGAGCATTTTCAGTCAAGAACCTCGCAAGATTCAAAGTGGTCAGGTAGAATAACATCTTTTGCTGCCACCTTTTGAAATTCAGCCCATTGAATTTCTCCGGTTTTTCCCCATGGTTAACTGGAACAGTCACAGTTGTAGCTGCAGTTTGAGCCACGGTTTGTGTCAAAGCATGACTTGGCAATTTAGCCACAGGTTGAGTCACAACAGGACTTGGCATAGCCACAGTCGAACTTGGCGTAACCACAACAGAACTTGGCATAGCCACAGTCGAACTTGGCGTAGCCACAGCCTGAGCCACCGTCTGATTTTCAGCAGTAGCCACATCCATGTTGATAGGTGTATTTTCCATTTCTGAAACACAATCAGAATATTAGTATCAAATTATATAAATCAATTAGCCTTAAGAAATCTGCTTTTGAAAACGTTTCTGTAAACTGTTTAACAAAAAAAATATTGCTTTAAGTTTGTAACATAACTTGTTAAACAGTTTACTAACAAAGTATTTGCAGATTGTAAGTAAACAGAAAATATACAGTAAGCTGTATATAGTAATATACAGTAAGCAGTAAACAAAATGTTCTTGAGCAGTAAACAAAATGAACGCTGGAGCCGGGGCCTGTGTTCAACACAGTGTCCTTAAAGCAATATTCGCCCTCTCACCGGAGTAACTCGAGCGCTTGCTTCCCAGGATACAGCGGCTGGAACTGCAGCTGTGCAGGCGAACGAAAAATGTGCTTGAACAGAATCACCAAGACTGGAAGAAGGAATGCAGGAAGCTGGACAGACAAATGCAGAGAGATTTTCGTGGTTGTTGTGTGTCTGGACTGAAGAAATTGTTGCTGTATATATAGGCAGGGAGGAGCCTTTGCATTTAGTACTGCATTTGAATTCTGTATTTACTCCAGACGTTTTGGAGTTACAACTGCATTTGAATTCTGCACTTACTCCTGCATTTGAATTCCAGGCGTTTTTGGAGTTACAAGTTAAATGGAAATCAGTTTGGAGTTATGTTTTAAATGAAAAATTCAAAACAGAATTCCAAAACGTGGCTTGTACTTTGTGGCCAATTTTTGACTCGTTCGGTCCGACATTCGTGTACGCAGATTTTTCATTTAAAACATAACTCCAAACTGATTTCCATTTAACTTGTAACTCCAAAAACGCCTGGAATTCAAATGCAGGAGTAAGTGCAGAATTCAAATGCAGTTGTAACTCCAAAACGTCTGGAGTAAATACAGAATTCAAATGCAGTACTAAATGCAAAGGCTCCTCCCTGCCTATATATACAGCAACAATTTCTTCAGTCCAGACACACAACAACCACGAAAATCTCTCTGCATTTGTCTGTCCAGCTTCCTGCATTCCTTCTTCCAGTCTTGGTGATTCTGTTCAAGCACATTTTTCGTTCGCCTGCACAGCTGCAGTTCCAGCCGCTGTATCCTGGGAAGCAAGCGCTCGAGTTACTCCGGTGAGAGGGCGAATATTGCTTTAAGGACACTGTGTTGAACACAGGCCCCGGCTCCAGCGTTCATTTTGTTTACTGCTCAAGAACATTTTGTTTACTGCTTACTGTATATTACTATATACAGCTTACTGTATATTTTCTGTTTACTTACAATCTGCAAATACTTTGTTAGTAAACTGTTTAACAAGTATTTGCAGATTGTAAGTAAACAGAAAATATACAGTAAGCTGTATATAGTAATATACAGTAAGCAGTAAACAAAATGTTCTTGAGCAGTAAACAAAATGAACGCTGGAGCCGGGGCCTGTGTTCAACACAGTGTCCTTAAAGCAATATTCGCCCTCTCACCGGAGTAACTCGAGCGCTTGCTTCCCAGGATACAGCGGCTGGAACTGCAGCTGTGCAGGCGAACGAAAAATGTGCTTGAACAGAATCACCAAGACTGGAAGAAGGAATGCAGGAAGCTGGACAGACAAATGCAGAGAGATTTTCGTGGTTGTTGTGTGTCTGGACTGAAGAAATTGTTGCTGTATATATAGGCAGGGAGGAGCCTTTGCATTTAGTACTGCATTTGAATTCTGTATTTACTCCAGACGTTTTGGAGTTACAACTGCATTTGAATTCTGCACTTACTCCTGCATTTGAATTCCAGGCGTTTTTGGAGTTACAAGTTAAATGGAAATCAGTTTGGAGTTATGTTTTAAATGAAAAATTCAAAACAGAATTCCAAAACGTGGCTTGTACTTTGTGGCCAATTTTTGACTCGTTCGGTTCCGACATTCGTGTACGCAGGTCGCGCCCGCACACAAGTTCAAGGCTCGAAGGCCAAGTCGGTCCAAGATTTGCACCCCCCCCTGCGGGCGCGTAGGCCATGGAGGAGTCTCTATGCAACAAATGGTTACACCTTACAAATTGTTAACCATATATAAATTGGTCCACAAACTCATTTCTATCCTATGTGGGATAACTATTTAAGCATTCCCAACATTTCCACATTTTTCCACTTTCCAATGTGGGATGGAACTATTATTTATAGCCTCCACTTATTCCCACTTTTCCATTTCTAACCAATGTGGGATTGTAATCCCTTTTAAGACTCCTCTTCAAATCCCAATTTTCAATCAATGTGGGATCAATTTCACATTTACTCAAGTGAAAATCAATTGCCAAATATATTTTCCAACAATCCCCCACATGAATGTAAATTGATAGAGACACGGAATATTTGGTGATAAAGTTCCACAGTTGAAACCTGCATAGGATAGGTAGGGGTTTCCTTTGAACCTTCCCTTGTGAAAATACATTTACTTTACTAGCTGATCAGTAGACGCGATGTCTTTGAACTGTTCTTCCTTCTGTGTAAACGATGATGTACTTCACACAGGATTCTTCCTAACACATTTTAGTTCTCATGGGTATGTTCGTTTGTGGCCATGAACATATGCCTGGTTCAGTGAGAGTTGTTAAGAATTAGCCTCATAATTCCCTTCGAAGCGGCCCCACTTCTCTCTCACATAGGTGATTTCTTAATCAAGAGTAACCCGCATTACTCCGCTCGGATTTCCGACGCATAAGAATCATTAAAAGCTTATTGCTTATCCTCTCCTTACGGGCATCACTGTTATTACAGGAATGGACAGGAGATAACCCCCACAGTGATCCTATTAAGTATTTGTAATTAGGTTTTCTCATTGAACCTAGATCTTGGGATCTCCAGTCAGCTAGGTTGAGTTTCCATTACAATAACTTATTCTTTTAGAGGCTTAAGTCCCATTCCTCTCGATGACTTTGCAACTAACTCTCTATTTAACCCTTTGGTTAGCGGATCCGCAATGTTATCTTTTGACTTTACATAGTCAATCGAGATAACTCCAGTTGAGAGTAACTGTCTTATGGTATTATGTCTACGACGTATGTGTCTAGACTTACCATTGTATATGTTGCTTTGTGCCCTTCCAATCGCAGATTGACTATCACAATGTATGCAAATTGCTGGCACAGGTTTTGACCATCTTGGAATATCCTCTAAGAAATTGCGTAGCCATTCAGCCTCTTCACCACATTTATCTAGAGCTATAAACTCAGATTCCATGGTAGATCTCGCAATAACTGTTTGTTTAGAGGATTTCCATGATATAGCTGCACCTCCTAGTGTGAACACGAATCCACTAGTAGACTTTGAGTCTTTTATATCAGATATCCAATTAGCATCACTATATCCTTCAATGACTGCCGGATATCTGGTATAGTGCAATCCATAATTACGAGTATATCTCAAGTATCTTAGTACTCTTACTATTCCTTTCCAATGGTCAGACCCTGGATTACTAGTATATCTACTCAGCTTGCTAACTGCGTAAGCTATATCTGGTCTTGTACAACTCATTAGGTACATAAGACTTCCGATTATTCTAGAGTACTCTACTTGAAAAATACCATCGCCTCTATTTTTCGATAGATGTTGACTTGTATCTATTGGTGTTCTTGCTACGCCAGTATCATCATTATTGAATTTTTCCAAAATCTTGTCCACATAATGTGACTGACTTAGAACAAGTCCATCTGATGTTCTTGAAATTTTAACTCCAAGAATCACATCAGCTAAACCCATATCCTTCATGTCGAATCTTGAATTCAACATGCTTTTAGTAGATTTAATCATCTTATCGTTGCTGCCAACGATGAGCATGTCGTCAACATAAAGGCATAAAATGACATAACCATTTTTTGTGTCTTTGATGTAAACGCATTTGTCACATTCATTGATTTTAAATCCACTTTCCATCATTGCTTTGTCAAATTTTTCATGCCATTGTTTTGGTGCTTGTTTCAAGCCGTATAATGACTTTACCAATTTACACACCTTGTTTTCTTGTCCTGGTGCAGAAAACCCCTCAGGTTGTTCCATGTAGATTTCTTCTTCTAAATCTCCATTTAGAAAAGCAGTTTTGACATCCATTTGATGTACTTCGAGATTGTATAAAGATGCAATCGCTAATATTAATCGAATGGAAGTTATTCTCGTTACCGGAGAATAAGTGTCAAAGTAGTCAAGGCCTTCTCGTTGCCGATATCCTTTAATTACAAGTCTTGCCTTGTACTTATCAATAGTTCCATCTGCTTTCATTTTCCTTTTGAAAATCCATTTGTAGCCTAGTGGTTTGCTTCCCGGGGGAAGATCAACCAGTTCCCATGTATGGTTTTGCAGAATGGAATCTATTTCACTTTTAATTGCCTCTTTCCATTGAGGTCCTTCTGAAGAGTTTACAGCTTCTTTGAAGCTTTGAGGTTCAGTTTCTAGCATATAGGTCAGAAAATCAGGACCGTAAGATTTTTCTGTCCTTTCACGTTTGCTACGTCTTGGTTCAACCTCTTGATCCTGACTATTTTCAATCATGGTCTCATGCGTTCGTTTAGAGGAACTTGGTTCTTCTTTGGACTTGTATGGAAATACGTGTTCAAAGAACGATGCATTTCTCGATTCCATTATCGTGTTTTTGTGTATATCAGAAATTTTAGAATCAAACACAAGAAACCGATAAGCACTACTATTATGTGCATATCCAATAAATATGCAATCAATAGTTTTTGGTCCTATTTTCACCTTCTTTGGTGTAGGTACAACCACTTTGGCAAGACACCCCCACATTCGTAAATATTTGTAGGAAGGCTTTCTTCCTTTCAATAACTCGTAGGGACTCTTATCTTCTTTCTTTCGGGGCACCTTATTTAAAAGGTAATTAGCTGATAACACAGCTTCTCCCCACATGTTTTGAGGTAACCCAGAACTCAACAACATTGCATTCATCATTTCTTTCAATGTTCTATTTTTTCGTTCAGCAACACCATTTTGTTGAGGTGAATAAGGTGCTGTTGTTTCATGTTTAATTCCGTGTTGTGCACAGAATTCAGCAAATGGTGATTCATATTCACCACCTCTATCACTTCTCAACACTTTGATCTTCTTGTTGAGTTGATTTTCAATTTCATTTTTATAGAGAACAAATTTCTCTATCGCTTCATCTTTACTTTTAAGCAAATACACAAAACAATATTTTGTGCTATCGTCAATAAAAGTAATAAAATATTTGTTGCCTCCCCTTGTTTGTACAGATTTTAAATCACATACATCGGTGTGAATTAAATCAAGCGGTTTAGTTTTTCTTTCAACGGATTGAAATGATGACCTTGTCAATTTTGCCTCAACACAAGTTTCACACTTATGTTTATTATCAATTTGGAATGTAGGTATGCAATTCAAGTTAATTAGTCTACGCAAAGTGTCGTAATTAACATGTCCTAGTCTACCATGCCACAAATTGGAAGACTCAAGCAAGTAAACGGAAGAGTTATTCATTTTATTAATTTTTGGCTTAATAGCCATTACATTAAGCTTAAAAAGCCCATCACTAACATAACCCTTTCCTACAAACATTCCAGACTTAGACAAAATAACCTTGTCTGATTCAAACACCATGCGGAAGCCATGTTTGTTCAACAGCGAGCCGGATACCAAATTCTTGCGAATCTCCGGCACATAGAGCACGTTGTTTAGAGTCAGCTCTTTCCCAGACGTCATCTTTAGAACCACCTTTCCATGGCCCTTGATTTCAGAAGTCGCTGAATTTCCCATGTACAGCTTCTCCCCATCCGCTGCTTCAAAACCACTAAACAACTCCTTGTCGGAGCAAACATGTCGGGTGGCACCGGTATCTATCCACCATTCTCTCGGATTTGAACCCACCAGGTTCACTTCAGAAATGACAGCTGCAAGGTTGATGTCAGATGGATCTTCAACCATGTTTGCTTCTTTCTTCTTCTTCGGCAAACGGCACTCCGTTGACTTGTGACCAATTTTGTCACAATTGAAGCATTTTCCTTGAAACTTCTTTTTAGAAATTCCGCCCTTGGGCCCCAACTTGAGCCCTTTGCTACTAGATGGCCCAGACTTGGTTTTGTTAGGTTTGGAGCTTTGTCCATGCTCCACAACATTTGCTTTAGCCACAACCGGATTAATCCCTCTTTCAGAACTTTTGTTGTCTTCTTCTATTCGAAGTCTAACAATTAGTTCCTCAACATTCATTTCCTTTCGCTTATGCTTTAGGTAGTTTTTAAAATCCTTCCATGCAGGTGGTAGTTTTTCAATTATACAAGCCACTTGGAAGGACTCGCTCACAACCATTCCCTCGGAATGAATTTCATGCAATATCACTTGAAGTTCTTGTACTTGACTGATTACAGGTTTGGAGTCCACCATTTTGTATTCCAAAAAGCGACCAACAAGAAACTTCTTGGCCCCAGCATCCTCGGTTTTATACTTTTTGTCTAAAGATTCCCATAATTCCTTAGCCGTTTTTATTGTGCAGTATACATTATATAGTGAATCAGCCAAACTATTCATCACATAATTCCGGCACAGGAAATCCGAGTGCTTCCAAGCATCAACTGCACTAACTGCTTGAATGTCTCCTTCACCCTCTTGGAGCACTGGAGCATTTTCAGTCAAGAACCTCGCAAGATTCAAAGTGGTCAGGTAGAATAACATCTTTTGCTGCCACCTTTTGAAATTCAGCCCATTGAATTTCTCCGGTTTTTCCCCATGGTTAACTGGAACAGTCACAGTTGTAGCTGCAGTTTGAGCCACGGTTTGTGTCAAAGCATGACTTGGCAATTTAGCCACAGGTTGAGTCACAACAGGACTTGGCATAGCCACAGTCGAACTTGGCGTAACCACAACAGAACTTGGCATAGCCACAGTCGAACTTGGCGTAGCCACAGCCTGAGCCACCGTCTGATTTTCAGCAGTAGCCACATCCATGTTGATAGGTGTATTTTCCATTTCTGAAACACAATCAGAATATTAGTATCAAATTATATAAATCAATTAGCCTTAAGAAATCTGCTTTTGAAAACGTTTCTGTAAACTGTTTAACAAAAAAAATATTGCTTTAAGTTTGTAACATAACTTGTTAAACAGTTTACTAACAAAGTATTTGCAGATTGTAAGTAAACAGAAAATATACAGTAAGCTGTATATAGTAATATACAGTAAGCAGTAAACAAAATGTTCTTGAGCAGTAAACAAAATGAACGCTGGAGCCGGGGCCTGTGTTCAACACAGTGTCCTTAAAGCAATATTCGCCCTCTCACCGGAGTAACTCGAGCGCTTGCTTCCCAGGATACAGCGGCTGGAACTGCAGCTGTGCAGGCGAACGAAAAATGTGCTTGAACAGAATCACCAAGACTGGAAGAAGGAATGCAGGAAGCTGGACAGACAAATGCAGAGAGATTTTCGTGGTTGTTGTGTGTCTGGACTGAAGAAATTGTTGCTGTATATATAGGCAGGGAGGAGCCTTTGCATTTAGTACTGCATTTGAATTCTGTATTTACTCCAGACGTTTTGGAGTTACAACTGCATTTGAATTCTGCACTTACTCCTGCATTTGAATTCCAGGCGTTTTTGGAGTTACAAGTTAAATGGAAATCAGTTTGGAGTTATGTTTTAAATGAAAAATTCAAAACAGAATTCCAAAACGTGGCTTGTACTTTGTGGCCAATTTTTGACTCGTTCGGTCCGACATTCGTGTACGCAGGTCGCGCCCGCACACAAGTTCAAGGCTCGAAGGCCAAGTCGGTCCAAGATTTGCACCCCCCCCTGCGGGCGCGTAGGCCATGGAGGAGTCTCTATGCAACAAATGGTTACACCTTACAAATTGTTAACCATATATAAATTGGTCCACAAACTCATTTCTATCCTATGTGGGATAACTATTTAAGCATTCCCAACATTTCCACATTTTTCCACTTTCCAATGTGGGATGGAACTATTATTTATAGCCTCCACTTATTCCCACTTTTCCATTTCTAACCAATGTGGGATTGTAATCCCTTTTAAGACTCCTCTTCAAATCCCAATTTTCAATCAATGTGGGATCAATTTCACATTTACTCAAGTGAAAATCAATTGCCAAATATATTTTCCAACATTAATTACCAGTAGAAGAAGGGCTCCATGCTTTGAGAACTCAGCCATTTCACGTAATAGAAATGAAGATTGTGCCCATAACGATGTCGTGGATCAATCTGCTCAACACAAAAAGATTGAGTCAGCAACAATTCCTAGCTAATTACTAAAGAAGGGTATATATATAAGAGAAAGTAAGGATATTAGAGAACGAATTTCTCACAGCTTCGAGCCAATGTTGTAAAGCAAGTTTCTGGGCTTTGACGTTCTTCGATAAACCTTTCCCAACCTTCAATGAAAATGGAAATAATGTAAGAAAGTCCATACTTTTGTCTAAACTAAATTTGCACAATACATAACATAATTAAAATTCACCTTGGCAGCCCTTGTTCTCGCTCTAGACCAACGTGAAATGGCAGTCTCATGTTTCTCAAGATCAAAAAATGAAATGGAACTATGCTTGAGTTCGACAAAATCCAATAGCTTCCACCAGCTCTGCTCGACAACAACAGCACAATCTGCTAACTTTCTTCGTTTTCGGAAGCTTTTGTAAACTTTCTGCAACCTTACAGCAGCCTCATCTTTGGGACTGCTAGGTTTCAAACCAGTCATTCCCTCCATCGAAAACGGACAAATCATTTCTTGGCATGTACATTTATCTTCAATTGATTTCACTTCAAATTCTCTTGTCCTTAGGCTAACAGATTCTTTAGTCAACATTTTCTCCAACCCTAACGATGGCAATGTTGTCTGTTCGACAGATTCAAGTGGCTTTTTCCAGTCATCATCCCCAAGATTGATCGATTTAACAATGACAGATTCAAAACAATTCTCTAAATCGCTATAAACACTGAGCGGACTCGAACAAGTTATCCCCATGCAATTTCAAACCTGAATTTTTCTCAAGAGAAATAATTTCTTATAAGTGAATATTACATATATTACCAGAATCAAATCCAAATCCAAATACAGCTTTGTCATATGGTACATTACAACGTTAAACATCAAGGAAATCAAAGAAAACAGAATTAACGTCATTTAGAAATTAGAACAGAGCCATTAATTATTTCAAATAAGACAGGCAAGTAATCAGCAATGAGCTGTAAAATCAGTTAAAATATGCGAAAATCTGAAGCTCCACACTGACCATAATTAATAACACTGCCAGTACAGATAGCTAATGTCATCGAAAGGAACAAGAAAGAAAGTAGAGGGCATTTTCAATATCTTCAACATCTAACAGAGAAAAAATAAAATTGTCAAGATTTTTTTTTCATTTATAGCAGAATAAACACAACAAACAAGCAATATGCAAAGAACCCATAACCCGTTTTATAAAATCTCCCATACAAAAATCTAAATGTCGAAAAACCAATTCATGAATGGGAAAAAAAAAAAAACTTGAATCACCAATTCACCATGTTGTTCAGGAAGAACACCAGAAAACAAAAACAGAAACAAGAAAGATTGAGATTTTACCTTAATGTTAGAACAATAATATCGGGAGAGATTGGTGGGTTAAGAATGGGTGAATAAGAAGTCCGAACGTGATTGATTCGTTTCTGCAAAGAGTAATGAGATGTTCTTTTCTTTCTGCTTTGTGGGATTTCAAAGTTGCTTTTCTATGAATATATGTTACAGAAGCTTGTAAATGTGTGTTTATATATATGAGTGAGAGGAGCTGCAGAGGGAGGCGAGTTGTAGAGAGAGAGAGATGGAGTGGGAAAGAAAAACACGTGGAATTGACTTTTTTGAGGACGAGGTACTCTTGTTTGTTTTGCACGAAAAAATTTACCCTGCATTTCTCCGTTTAAAACAGGACAGTTTGTTTTGTCAAGCATCTGTTTTTTTTTTTTTTTTTTAATATCCCTATTAATTTTAATTCATTTTTTTATAGTATAATACTCAATTTTAATCACACATATAAACAATAAAATACTCAATTCTGTTTGTTAAAATTTTTGTGTTTAAAACATATTTTTTTTATGTTTTCGAAGTAAAACATGTGATTAAAAACGAAGAGAAAAAATGCATGTTGTTAAAAAGTAATTTAGGGAATTGTGTTGTTGAAAATACATATTTGCCAAAAATGAAGGTTGAATATAAGAAAGGTACAATAAAAAAAAGTTGGAAATATAAATGCAAAAATGAGTAAAAATTAACGAAGTTCATTACAATTAATTAAAATATGTTATATAATATAATAACATACAAAAGCTACGGTGGAAATTTAATTACCTTTTGAATAATAATGATTTAATAAAATATTATCTTTTTTTTTTTTTTTTTCTATTTTGCAAGTTTGAAAAAAAAAATATTTTTAAAGGCCGATTTTGTCGCCAATAATTTTCTATATTTAGCTGATGTTTGGGATTAAAATCAGATTGTAGTAAATTTTGATAAAAATTGATGAAATGTATGGTTGAAAAGTTGTTGATTTCATAAAATGTGTGGTTAAAATTAATTGTGAACTTCGATTTGAGATTAAAATCAGAAACAAACATATACTTAATTGTATTCACCTACTATTTGAAGCGGTTTTAGAAGCTAGCTAGTTTTGAATAAAAGCATTGTAAAATTCGGCATCACCTAAATAATTTATAAATTAGTTATTGTTGTATTCAATATAAAAACGTGTTGTTGAAAAATAGTTTGAGAAACTATCTATGGTTAAAGAATAATTTAAAAAATTATTTTGTTTATAAATTAGAATGTTATATTATAGGAAGATGAAAAATAGTTCCTTGTTTAGAAAGTCATATTGAAGTTTGATGAAGTCAAAATTTAAGTTCAACCTTCAAACTCAAGTAATAGAATTGACCTCTTTGAAATTGAGTGACCCAATCGCTGATGTAAATTATGACCGAGTAAATACATACCGTAACTTATGGCCCAAGCTTTTTAATTAAGTCACTAATTAATTTTTGGGAGGATACGATGACGTGTTTGCTTATGTTAGGTAGTGGAGATGTGTATATCTAGAATTAGGTGAACATTTTTAATTTGGTTTTGCTTTCTGTAATTGAATTTTAATTAATAAAATTGAAACTTCCGCGTATGCCTTCTAGGGCTATCGATTCACTCCTTGACCACCCATGAAATCACGTAAACAAAGGGTTTGATGAGTTAATAACAACAAAATACACTTGTCCAATATTAAACTATTAAGCCCTTGTTTGAAATTCATTATTTGAGAAAAATTATGGTTTGTAATAGTATTTTTGGGAAGATGTGTGGTTAAAAAAATGTTTGAAAAGTAAAAGATAGTAAACTTGATTAAAATAAATGGTTAATATTGAGTGTTGAAAGAATTTGATTTACAAAAAATGGAAGTTAAACGGGGACTAATAATTAATACTTTGTGGGATTAATTGGTTTATACAAAATCTTAGCCCTAAACATATCTTAGAGTTTTTATTGGAGTCCTAAACATATTTTGAACTACTAGAAGAGATATCTAGCTAGCAAAGGGTCTACCTTCCAACCTGTAAAAAGATTCACCATATAGGTCTAAATTTCGAGACAAGTATCCAATGCAATGTAAATTCCTGTGAGAAAAGTGCGCAAATATAAGTATCACTTTCTAAAACTAATAAATTTAAGTTTTTTTTTTTTAAAAAAATAAAAATAAATCAAGTGATAAATTGTAATTAATAAATATAATATTATATATAATATAAAAATAATTATCACTTATATATTAAATTAAAATTAATATAATATTAAATAAAAAACTCAAACACCACTTAATTAGAACATGTCCGTCCCACCCCACCCCACTCGTAAAGTCACAGTTGGTCACACAAAATCGTAGTTCGGTCATAATTACAAATTTAATCGCAATTTTCACCCCACCCCACCCACTCCATCCTACCCGCAAAGTCAAAGTTGATCACAAGAGGTCACAGTTCAGTTACAACTAACTACAAATTTAATTGTAAATTTTACCCCACCCACCCCACTAGCAAAGTTGTAGTTGGTTATACAAAGTCATAGTTCGATCACAATCACAAATTTAATTGTAAAATCCACCCCATACCCACCAATCAAAGTCACAGTTTAATCATACAAGGTCATAGTTCGGTCACATTAAGTCACAGTTCAATTTCAAAAGGTTAAAGTTCAGTTACACAAATTCACAGTTCGCTCATACAAACTCACAGTTCAATCACATATAGTCATAGTTGACACAATTTGTGGGTCACATCACTTCCTCGTCCAATGATTATACAAAGTCATAGTAGGTCATAATTTCTAATATAATTGATCACAATCATCCAAAATTGATCACATATTATTTATTTATTTATCAAAAGTCGTACAAAGTCATATTTAGTCGTCATTTTGGTCACAATTACATAATAACTTATCACAATTACTATTCAAATCACCCAACCCCTTACCCAACCACAACCTATCCTACCCTCCACCATAACCCCACCCCCACCCAACCCAACCCCAATACCACCATCTTGTCATCGCCACCACAACCACAACACATAAATCACACTACAATCACAATAACATAAAAACAACTATTATCTCAAAATTGTTACCACCATCGCCATCTCACCCAACCATCGCCTCCACTACCACATCCATACCATTGTCACAATAATACAACACACAATTTCGATTGTTTCAGACTTTGAAAGAAGCACGAGTAATCTGCATTAGTTTGCGAAAAAAGAAACTATTGCACATTCTCGAAATCATTGTTCATATTGAAGACCGAGAAAACATGTTTAGGGCTCGAGTTCTCTGCCTCTCGTCTAACTGACTCAAAAATAACAGAAGGCCGCGTATTGATAGATCTCGCTGCAACACCACCAGGAAGGAGCAACGATCTCACTGCTGTACCGCTGCCAAACTGGATGTCTAACTGACTCCAAAAAAAATTGAAGAAAGGTACCATTGCATCGCCTTTGTTGTTGGATCTTATCGCAGCATCAGTCGATCGCCGCTTGCATTGGTGTGTGAGGTAGCTACAATTCACCGATGTTATTGGACATCTTCATTGACGGCCTCCGATGAGGCTCGCTGCTACGATCTGAAGAATTGAGAGAGAGAGAGAGAGAGAGAGAGAGAGAGAGAGAGAGAGAGAGAGAGAGAGAGAGAGAGAGAGAGAGAGAGAGAGAGAGAGAGAGAGAGAGAGAGAGAGAGAGAGAGAGAGATGCATTAGCATATTCGGTTGGTTTGAGTGGTAGAATTTGGAGTTTAATTATTTATTAATTAATTAATTGTTATTATCACCTGATAAGTAAAAAAATAAATAAAAAAAATTCATCCACAAGTATTTTGAATTGTGTTATTGAAATACAAGTGTCAATGTAATTTTCCCAAATTCTGTTCTATTGTGCATGTCACGAATTGAGGCCCACTCATGTGTATGTGACGGGCCAAGCACTAAATTTTCAAGGAATGCAATGTAAATTATAGTTGAAACCAATTATGATGTCAACACCAAAGATTTTCTTATATTTTCCGACTTCTACCGAAACATAAATTTAAAAAGGCTCGTAATTGTCGATGTTTAATGTTATTACCACTTAATATTTATCCTCAGGGGTATCTTTCAATATTAATAGTAGCGATGAACAACAAAACGGCCTATGAAGTAATATGAATTCACTGTCACATTGTCCATTGAAATTCAAATAAAGATGAATAAACATAAAAAATAAGTCCATCTCTACAACCAAGTACCAACATTCCTCATTGCATAGAATATAAATATGTAACAGAGAAAAACATCTAACATTACATTTATTGGTTATATTGTCATTCCAACTGTATTTATATAATTCAGATCTCCATGCAAGCACAAGACGGGGTACATTGGTACCGTACTACTGGTTTCTTCAATTAATATCCAATAATAATTAATCCTCCACGTTTTGAGATGGAACCGAGCCATGTGGTATAAAAATGATACAGAGACAATTCATGGTTCTTCACAGTTTTTATGTTATAATATAATATATTTTACTCCTTTAATGAAGAGAGAGAATCCTAAGCTCCTTATTTATGGACCTATGGTTGAACCCATGCCACGTTATTAAACTTCGTATGTTACTTTAAAATTAGAGTATTTGTGGGTTCAACTAAAAAACACACATGTAGTGATCGTGCTAGCGTCAAAATCCTTTTTTTTTTTAATTGACAATTATGTTTAATGATTGTTTAAGCTATTATATTAGAGTTTTTGTTAATAGTTAGTGACAAGACTGGACAAATAAGTTTATTAACACGGTTCAACTAGAAAGACTGTTAGATTCGACTTCAAGTTTTTATAGACTAATTTCTTCTTAAATTCAAGAAATGACATGATCTTCGATTTCATCCACGACGGAGAAAATTCTAACTTAATGATAGTTCAATCAAATGATCATAATTTCGTTGATATCAAATTAATCTTGTTATATGATCATTGAACGAGTTTATATATCTACAAATAAAGTAAATCTAGCTTCAAACCGTATTGAAAAATGTAAAATAGAGTTTCGATCCCCTGTTCGTGGAGGTTACCGGATCAAAAGTGATGTAAATAAAGCATCTCACGATCGACTGTTTTGCCACATGTTTGAAGAACTTTTACACATCTTTTGGGAAGCATTATCCATAAAACAATTGGGAGGCGATCTTTAGCATTTTCAACTTATGCATAGCTGTATTTTTTAGAACAAAATTAATAGATTGGTGTCTATCTTAAAAGATACTTAACATTTAAATTAATTATTTGTTTATTTGAAAAAACAAATTTATTTTAGGTGAATAATGAATATTGTCTTAACACGTCGAAGATTAGGCCACCCATAATTAAATCCTACCATCCCACTACCCTAAAAAAGGACTAAAGGAAGTAATTAACAATGTATGCCCGCCTCAGGGAAACATGACACTGCCAACAGTTCTAATTTTATTGGCTACTTTGAAATTATTTAATTTGGCTTAGTTCTCAATCATACTGCTAAAACGGGTTAACAATTATTTTGAATTCTAGTCCAAAGACATATAATTGGTCCTCTTTGTGGTCAAGAAATTAAAGGTACACAATAAAATTTCATTAGAAACTAAAAAGAAAAAGGTTACTAGAATACTAAAAATAATAAATTAAAAAAATAAATTAAATTCATTGATATTTGTTAAGGGATAAAATCACATATCAAATAAATATGAAAATATTGATCAAAGAAATACCAATAATTTGATTTCACAAATAGGTGTCCTTTCCCATTCTCAGTTCCACTCCTCTAATTAAATATTACATTCGAAATCAATGAACTATAAAAATATATTGTAATCAATTTTAATTTACAATAATTTTTTTTTTTTAAAATAAGCTAAGGATTATAATATCACATTAAGCATATGTTTGATTGTCATTATTTGACAAATAAAGAGTTTTGATTCTTTTGAATAGTGAATAGGATATGTGTAAGAAAATGAGAAAAAAAATTGAGTTTGTGAAAAATATTTTATTGTTAAAACGTGTGTTTAAAATCAAGTATAGAAAATTGAGTTAATAAAAATATTGAGGACCTTGCTAAATATTTTTCTTAATTAAAATAGACGATTTCTCAAATAAAATCTTATCCACAAACACAATGTTATTTTTTCAAGAAAATTAATAAATGTTGCCACCAAATTAGCTTCAAGAATTATTTTTATTTTATTTCAAGAATTTTTTTTTTATAATGAGAATCAAACATGGGCTTAATAAGCTTTAGCAACTGTTTAGCTAATGTGGTTTAAACCACAAATTAAACTATACAATTTCTCAATCAACTTTTTAACCATATACACTTTTACTCTCAAATTTTTAACCACACATTTTACTTAAAAAAATCTAAATAATCAATTTAAATATAAACTCAATATAATAGCCGTCGAACATAGCCTAGCTACTTTCGGCACTTCAAATTTATGGTATTATCTCACTCCAATTTTGTAGAGATTCTTTAAAACTCATTTTCACGCACTCACTTTTTAATAAAATAATTTTGCACTTCGACATATACTTTTTAACTACATATTCTTAAAAATAATTCTTTTTCGCAAAATCTATCTTAAAAGCAAATCAACATTAAACAAGCTCTAATGGAAACAATTGATAATCAGGTGAAAACCGACTATCTTGCTCCAAGTTTGATCACAGATCACATTCCTCAATTTGTTTAACACAATACAACTCACAAACAACACTTTGCAAGTTGCAACACAAATTTCCATATTCCTTTCCAGCAACAAGTTGTTGACTTTTAGTCCTTTACACAAAAGTCCAGGCCTTGCTCAGTCTCAGATAAATAAATAAAGTAATAATCAAAGTTCTAAACCTTTAAATGTAATACTATATATTAATGTCAACTCCCAAACCAAGAAAGTGTAAATCACTCCCACAGGCTGCTATAGCTTCATATTGCATCAGTTTTTGCAACTTGCCTTCGGCATATTATCAAGACAACAATGGACACAAATTACAATTTGGCATCAATGTCAAGTGCACGATTTACAAATAATACTCAATCTGTTCCATTTATATATGTTGCATTTTCTTTTTCTCTTGTCTCAATTATATAGACTTATTTCTTTATTAAAAAATATTTATTTTGTTTATTTAGTAATGTACCCCTATTTATTACTTTCAATAATAATAGATTTGATACTTAAATAAGGATAATTTGAGAATTCTCTTTACAAAAATTATTTTTTCAACAACATTAAATACGTTTTCTTAATCTATATGAGAAGTCAAATAAGTCTTTATAAATGGGACGGGGAAGTAACATAACATTTGTTGACCCTAGCTTCACATAAAGCAAAACACCCATCCACAATGTTCAAAATTGTGTATTAAAATCTTCATACTCGCATGTGATCCAAAAAGAAAAAGAAAACCCTTTTTTATTGTTGGTTGCCGAACCAAATGATTGATCGAGATATTGCAGGTCATAAGCCTCTTAGAGGTTTATAAACGGTTGTTATAAATAATGTGTCAATTGTAAAGGTTTCCTTAGCCTCTGTTCGGTAAACCTTTTTTTATTGTTTTCAAATCAATTTTTAAACTGCATAATTCCTCAAATCAATCTTTAATCCTACACATTTTCTCTCTCCACTTTTTAACCATCCATCTACCTAAAAAACTACTTTTTTCCTTCAAACCCGCCGAACAGTGACTTAGTTTTTTTTTTTTTTTTTAAAGTAAAAAATGATGGGAGAAAATTTTTAACCAACTGAAATTGCCAACTTTTCAAAAAAAAAAAAAAAAGGACCAATGAAATTTTGTCAGGTGACTTTTTATATACAAAATTTATAAACAATTTTTACCAAATAGAAATACCAATTATGTAAAACTACGGCCCCGTTCTCTTTACTGTTTTGAGCCCGTTTTGAGTTTTCGATTTTTGGAAATATCGAAAACGCGTTCACTTTGCCCATTTTTAGAAATGCGTTTTCCAAAACACCAAAAAAAAATACAAATGAAACTCAAAACGATTTTTTTTTCTTTTGGATATTTTGTATTAAAAAGTCCAAAACGACCAAAACGCGTGTTTTGGATTTTTTTTTTTTTTTTTTTTTTTTTTTTTTTTTTTTTTTTTTTTTTTTTTTTTTGTAAATGTGAAATACTTCCTTCACTTGAAATTCTTATATTATTTTGTCATATTATTTTGTCATTATATATATAGATCAATGTTAAGTTTATTTTCTTGTAAATTTTTTATTTTTTATTTTTATTTTTATTTTGTAAAAGCAAGACATTTCATTCATTTGAAGTTCTTATATTATTTTGCTATTATATAGATCCATGTTAAGATTATTTTTTTTTTTTTTTTTTTTTGTGAAACACTTCCTTCACTTGAATTTCTTATATTATTTTGTCATTATATATAAATTCATGTTAAGATTTTATTGGTATGGGGTTAAATTTTTGTTTAGCTGAAACAATATTAATGATGAATTTATTGACATAGAGAACTAACTGATTTATTAACATTAAAATTAATGTAATTCAACAAATCAACCATTTTTTACATATAAAATATCACAAAATAAATATATCAAAAAATTACAAAGTAAACACAATTTTCAGTTTTCTATTTTTGAAAAGAGTTTTTCAAAATCACAAAGAGAACATGTTTTCAGCAATCCCAAAACAAACAACCAAAATTCAAAATCCAAAACTCAAAATCCAAAATCCAAATACAAAGAGAACGGCCCTACGATTTTGCAAGAAATTGGAGTGATGAGACACATTTTAGTTGGCATTTGGCAAGCAAAGCCATGACAGCAACAACATAAAAAGAAGAGTAACAACTCTAGATCATACTTCGTTTCCCTTTTGAATCAAACATAAATTGCATCTAAACTGCAGTTTGTAGTATCAACTGCTGCATACTTACAGAAAGAAGAATGAGCACAATGTGGAAATGAACTACTCATTAAGTGTTCAATGATTTCAATTTAATGTAAAAATTTACTCGTTCTCAAAGCAAGATGATCAAAATAGTCAATAGACTGTAAAGAATCATATCAGATACAAACACAAGAAATCGTTTAGATATTTCATGCATGCTTCTACATATCACTATCTCTCGAAAATGCCACCAGAAAGAACCCTTGAACACATTATCCACAAGGCTAACAATTCATCCTGCGAAATCCTATCACCTTAAATTTCTACCATTTCTTTTTGCAGAATTTACCTCGATCAAAATGAGGTCATAAAAAATGGTAGAAGAACCGTCGGGCAAAAAAACAAAAAACAAAAACACCTTAGGGATGACATCTAGCTACTCATGAACATACCATTCCGGGATTAATTAAATTAATTCTGCAACAATTTAGACTAATGTACTACTGAAGTTCAAAATATGCCACCATATAGTTGCCTCTAGAGAGAAAAAAAAAAAAGGGTTCATTAAATTATCTCCTCGTCGTAATGATAGTAAAAACCACACTATTACCAGCTTTTACCATCCCGTACACCATACTTTATGGAAAATAGGCCGTGAATACCAATATTGTGGGAGATATTAGCCATTAAATATAAGTTGCACCATGGGAGAACTTGATATATTTCACTTAAACGTCATCTGTTTCAAGCCATCACAATATTAAGATTAGAGAACAATATCTAGCTTTAACTAAATCTGACCTCTGATCTCACCAGCCAGATTTATCAAAAGAGTTCTAGTTAAACCAGAAAAGCTGCATAAGACACGTTAAAAATTATTGTAAACTGAGGATGAGTTAAAGTAAACAGAAAAACCAAAAAGTGGAGAAAATACATTGACGATGTTTCAATACTGCAAAAAGGACAAGCAAGTTTCCATTCCCACCTACTGGGGATGATAATACAAAACTGCAGTAAACATACAACAAAAAGTTTTAAATACACAGCAGAACTTTGTGGGAAGATACATGAAATGAAAGCAAGTTCCATTGAAGGTCATTCCTAAAACATATATACATGCGTAGCATTGAGTTCACGAACTTAAACAAAATGAATGACTCACTGGATTTTATTTTGACACGTCAAAATTTTGCCAAATAGCACTCTGCTATATTGAATCATCAGATTCATCAGAATCACTGCCATCGGGCTCCGGGCCAACTGTCCCAGCTTCTGGCACATCAAGCTTAGCTGAAGGTGTGGGTCTTACTTTCTTGCTTACTCGAGCATTTTCCTCACCATCTTCCTCTTGCTCAGCCATTGCAACACTTGGTTACTCAGTCAAGGCATTAGCAAAAAAGATGAACATAAAATCATCTAATGAAAAACAGAAGAAAAGTTGAATGAGATTTACTGGATCTGAGAAGCTCCGTGTTACATTCTAAACCAGAGAGAGGGAGAGAATAAAGAGCATATAGAAAATTTCTTCAGTTACTTATTCGTGTAACTGAAGACGGACAATCGCCAATAATGTTGAGATGCATACCTAACAATAACAAATATTCAAACTAAAAAAATCTGATAAACATACTAATTCATTAAAGAAGAGGTTAACTTAAGTCAGATTCTTGATGCAAATCAAGGCATAAAACTAGTCAACCAAGTTTGATCTAAGACATTAACTTTTATCGATAAGCAATGAAAGGTTTGATTTTCCGCTAAATTCCAAACAAATATTCTGAAATTATTTTTCCCTTTCTCTCTACTGACCATATAGGCATCATTGCTATTATTAAACCAAGAATAACATGTTGAAGGATATTAATATTCTCAGCTGTTCCTCCGGCCATGATGTTCTGCAAATCTTTCTCAACACGACGGACAACGTCAGGCTGCAAAATCAAAACATATCATGGATAAGGAACAACTCGCAGTACTTCGAAAACAATCAGGGCTGACAATGTTGAATAAGTTATAGCAACATAGCATTCAACACAAGGACAGATAAATGAGAGAAAATTATAATTGAAGGAAATAATTTTAGGCAACTTTAAGCATTAGCACATTTAAATCTGGCTCCCGGCGAAATCTCCGCCTTCGAGCATCCCTCATTGGAGGGGTAAGGCCGTGTCTGTACTCCACTGTATCTGGAATGCTGTCACCTTCCTCCATCACCATTATCATCTGCCATAGGTCAAAAAGTCAACACATTCATATTAAAGCTGACGAAACGTCTGGAACAACTAAAAATAATTTGCCCCTGTTTGGTATTGATGAAAATCTTGATTTTTATTAAAGTCAAAGTCAACAATTAATTTTAACCACATATTTTATGAGACCCACAATTTTTCAACCACACATTTCTTTAACTTATATCAAAATTTGCTAAAAAATTGATTTTAATCCATACCAAACAAGGGTTTAACAAACAGTGACAGGTATACTTGACCAATGTCTGCAGTTTTGATCAATGCACTGTCGTCATAAGTTTTATAGGACTCTACAACGGTGGGAAGATCCAAGAGTGATGCAGAGAATTTGTCACTGCCTATGACAAATGAGCCAGTCCTTCCATCATCTGAAATGAACAAGCAAGCTCAATACTAAGAGCAGCAACTATATAGCAAAGAGCATAAAACAAATAGGACGTGGTTAGCAAAACATGATTACTCACAAATTAACCCTACTGAAATTTACAGTCATAGTCTATCACAAAGCCCCTTTCTCTTATCATCAGCTAACTAACTCATTGACTTATACATGAGCATGATAATAAGTTCTATTTCACACTCATTGCTTCCAAAGTAACACCTCAAAACATTTAACTATTTGTTTGAAAACCAGATTACTGTTCTTACTAATATTACAATCTTTTCTTCCATGCTTATTAGCCACATTAATGGATTTTCACAATGTAGGCCAATTTTCTATGGTGCCAAACAAAAAGCAGGTAGACTGGTACATAACGCATTTTACAAGTTCTTGGATGATAATATGGTTGAAGCAGCTTATGCCTATTTTGAGGAGCATGTGCTTAAAAATAAAAAATAAGTGCAACAGCCGAAGAGAGAATAACGAAACAATTACATTAGATTTTAAGCTGCAATAATACTATTCAATCTAAAGCATTGGGTTTGATCACAAGGTTTGATATTTTAAAGCTATCACCATCAATTGGAGGTGTCTATGCTGGAAGATGATAAGAAAACAAGTGTTGTTGTACATTTTGCCCCAAAGATTGAAGCTTGATCATGGATTTTTATGTTCAATGATCAAAAATCATCTCTTCGAGTTGACATTCTTCAAGGGAACAACTATAAAGAATTTCCCTGAGCACAATCGAGTATAGAAGCAATAATATAAGAACGACTAAAAAGGGAAACAAATTAAGGACATTGCTCAAAAGGAGAAAGAGATTTTTATTTTTTTTTTGGGGGTAAAATACCAGAAAAGCTCAAATCCAAGGACTTGTCTTCTGAAGAAGAGGTTGGGTCATTTAGAAGATGCTCAATTCTTTCCGCCACAGTTGGTGGTACTCTTAGTATAAATTGCTCCTCCATTCTCCTTTAGCTCCTCGAAACAATTGATTTCCAGAACATCATTACAATGATAAAAATATATCAGTTTGGTCTAAAAAGAGATATACATACAAGTTATGTGGGTAAAAAATCACTCTTGATCGCTCGACTTCCAATAAAGATTCATTAGTCTTAATTTATTCCAAATTGATCATTCTCTTTTCATTTCGATTAAATCGCTGGCCAACAGTGAGAAGGACCAAGAAGAAAAAGCCAAAAGAAAAATCATGATCCCCGAGCACCCCAAGAATCAACAGAATCCCATCCAAGAACCTCAAAAGCTCACGCAGCAGTGAAGAAAGCACTAGCGAAGAGATGCCGGACGCAGAAATCAGGAAATTAAACACCCACGTGGCACAAAGAAACGAGGCCTTAAAGAAATTCAGCCATTTATTCTTCGTAGAGCCGGGGAATTTCATTATTTCAAATTCAAAGGATTTTTTGAAGAAGAAAAGAAAGAGCTCATATTATTGCGAATTCCCAATTATGATGCATTTTTAAAACAAACTAGCGAATTTTAAATTAAGATTGCATATATAACTTAGAGGATGAAATTTACGAAGGAGTGCAAGAAGATTCATTAGGGCTTGGAATTTTTACCTGATTACTGAATATAGAGCTGTACGGATAAAACTTAAAAGTGAAAGAACTAGAGAGAGAGAGAGAGAGAGAGAGAGAGAGAGAGAGAGAGATTTGTAACAATAGGCTAAAGTTTGTCCCCAATATATACTCCCACTACACTTTTGCCTCAGACCTTTTCTTCTTACCAATATCAACCTTAAATTAATAAATTTCATTAATTAGTGCAGTTTATTATCTTTAAAAAAAAATAGTGCAGTTTATCTTAAAAAAAAAAAAAAAATTACAAGTTACATCCTAATACCGTCCACTTGTACCGACATCGTCATTAACAACATAAAGCAACTCTTCATTTTCTCTTATATTGCGCTTGTGAAATTTGGGTGAAAAGAAAATAAATTTTAGAAAATTGAATTTATGAGAATTTGAAGTTTAATGTGTTTGATTAATTTTTTAAGTGAGAAATTTTCCAACTTTTATTATTTGATTGACATTATTATTTTTCATGGAAAATAAAGCAAAATTTAACCATTTTAATAAAAAAATATTTTATTTTTTCAAACATTTATACTTGATAATAATTGTTGATAAGTAGTCCAATTTTAGTGACGATGTGACGACGTCAGCTGAAAAGTCTAATACAGGTCTGAACTGTAATGATATCCGAACTGATAATGTCAGGTCGGATATTATTATAACATGCTTTGGAGGTTGCAGATGAATTAAGTGACACGATTCCGATGTGGTCCAGTGAGGTCGGTTGTCAAAGATATTTCCGATGTGGTCCACTGAGGTCGGTTGTCAAAGATATTTTTCGATGTGGTCCAGTGAGGTCGGTTGTCAAAGATATTTCCGATGTGGTCCACTGAGGTCGGTAACTGTTCAGTCGAAGCAAGACCAACTACCTTCTTACACGTTAGTTAAGACAGTTATTCAGACATAATGGTAGTTAGATTAAGTGTAACTCAACTACCTTACGTTAAGTAAGAACTCAAATAGTTCAGTTATGTACTTATGTCAGATAGTCAGGTATTGTAATAAGCCAGCTCACCCCATTCTCCCTATAAATATAGGAGAGGGTAGCTCACAAGAGGGAGGACAACATTGGTTATTCAAAGCCAATACTATATTTATACAAGAAATCATACGTGGAGTCCAGGTCATTCACACGATCTGGGATCCACCTCTTACAAACCATCTTTTATTACCTACGTGGAGTCCAGGTCATCCATTACGACCTGAGGTCCACCTCTTTCACATATAATTTTTGATTACATAACTAACATCCACGTATTTCTTGCTGACTTGGAATCTTTCATATTTCAACCGTCAACAATTGGCGCTAGAAGGAGGGCCTCTTTGTGATAGAATAGCAGTCCATTACACCAGCTCATTCAAATACTTCACATCCTCTCTCTTTAGGTAACATGGATGAACGAGGTTCAGGAAGCAACCATGGAAAGAAACCGGATGCGCAGGGGGGTACAAGGATGGAGGCCGACCCGGAAGTCAGGCCTTGCTCAGACTCCCAAATGGTTGAGGTAATGCGTCAATTGCGGAATTTGACACAAGCAGTACAAAAGATGCAACATCAACCACCGGGGAACATTCAGGCTCCTTATACTATTCCGTTACCACCTCATCACCCCCCCCCCCCCGGTAACCAACGAGTCCGCCGAAAGCTCAACTATATGCCAGACAGGTCTGAAAGTTCTACTGGAGAGAGCAATTCCCGCACTCCACGTAGGGAATCACCTAAAAGGACAAACAGCGTGTTCAACAGATTAGGCCCGGATCGCACGGCCCCCGCAAGGGAGGGCCCAACAGTGGGAATAAGCAGAAAACCTGCAACGTCGAACTACTCGGAAAGATCCGCACGTAGCCCATATAATGAGCCCACACGGACTCGAGGTAGGAACTTCAAAGCTCCAACCAAGAACGCATCCACTTTGAATCTCAGTGATCCATCCTATGATGAAAGAGGAAACAGGGAAGAACTCAACGCGCTGAGGAAGCAACTCAGTGATCTGGAGGATCAACAGAAAAAGGACGGCCAGGATGACAAGTATACGACCTCCAGGATCACCCCATTTTCAAAAGAGATCCTGAAAGAGACGTTACCTAGCAAGATCAAGGTTCCGCAGATACCCAGCTATGATGGGACTACTGACCCAGTGGCCCATAAAGACCGATATGTTTCCTGGATGGAATTACAAGGTGTGAGCGATGCCATCATGTGTAGAACTTTTCCCCTCACTCTAGGGGACAGGGCTCAGAGGTGGTTACGTACTCTACCAGACCACTCCATATCAAATTGGAAAGATCTGTCTTCTCAGTTCCTCTATAACTTCATGGCTGCAAAGACAAGGACTACCCCCAAGGAACAGCTGGTAACCATCAAGCAAGGAAGAACTGAGTCGTTGAAGAGTTATCTAGACCGGTTCAACAAACAAATCATGGATACGGACAAAGTGTCAGAAGATGCGCTCCTTATGGTAGTAACATCAGGCCTATGGCCGGAATCCTGGTTCTGGTGGACAGTACACGAAGAGGGGCCAAGGACCTTTCGAGAATTTCTTACAAGAGCAGACAGAGCCATTGGAGCTGAAGAGGCGAAAGCCAGCAGGAGGGAAGACAAGGGAGAAGCAAAAGATCAAGAAAGATCTAAAGGGAAGGAGAAGGAAGCGCAGAAGGGAGACAGGTACAGCCAGGAAAAGAAACGGGACTTTCGGGGTCTCGGGAGTTTTCGCCCCATTTATCAGCTCCTACACCAGTAGACCTCCAGAAAGCCAGACCTGAGACCATATTCATGAGCATTAAGGATCGGAACTTGCTACCGCAGCCCCGGCCGTTGAGAACCAGCTCATCCGAACTTAATCAGTCCAGGTACTGCAGGTACCACCGATCGGCGGGTCATGACACGGATTACTGTAAAGACTTGAGGATAGAGCTCGAAAAATTGATTAAGGCAGGTCATCTGAAGGAGTATACAGGAAAGTCTCAAAAGGATCAAGAGAAGCAGGGTCAACTGGAAATCGGGGACATACCTACGGCTGAAATCCGCATGCTGGTAGGCGGAAGCTGATAAGTGTATTTTATACACTTATTTATCTGTCGAAATTAGGATATTATATTGTTTTTCTCGAATAAATTCTACTTAGTTTGTGTTTATTTGTCATTATTTCAGGTTTTATCCCAAAATCAAGAAAATGAGGAATTGAAGCAATCACGCAACAATTGGACGAATATTGAGATAAAACGAAGAAAAATGACTAAAGTGTACACTCTCAAAAGTTGAAGACCGAATGTGCAATTAACTCAAGGACTAACTTATCATATATGGAAGAATTGAGTAACTTGAAGAACAATTTATTTGATTTGGGCCTTAGGGTTAATTTGTTATATATATATATATACACACATATTGCTGAAGACTAGGGAGAGCTGCTGGGAGCCGTGAGGAAAAAAGAAAAAACAAGAGCAGCCTAGTGGAATTGTGAGATAAGAGAGAGGACAGCCGTGAAAGCAGAGGGAGTGCAGCCGACCTGGGGAGAATCCTTGAGTGGTGATATTCTTCATTAATATACATATACACACATTGAGGAGAGACATTGCTGGAGCCAAGAAGGGCAGTAAGACAGAAGAGAAAGTGACCGGCAGCTGGGAGTTAGAAAAGAGGGCAGGCCGTTAGTTGAAAGAAGTGGTGGCTGGATTAATTTTGTTCACGACTGGGAGCAATTAATTGGTTGGTTTATGGGGGCTATATTGGGATTAATTAAGGGTGCATGGTGGTGATTAAAGGGAGAAAGGAATTATATTGAGGCAACCAATTTGAGATAATAAAAAGTGCATTGCTGTGAGTTAAAAACAAAAGGGAGAGAGGAATTAATTGGTTGGTTATTGGGAGAAGTTGGCTACGTGTTGGAAGAAAAAGGAGACAGCTTTGGGAAATTTGTGGAACAAGGAGATGCCAATTTTTCAACACTTCAAACTCCGGGTTTTATTTACATTATTTATTGATTTTTCTCCCAATAACATGAGTAGCTAAATTTAATATTCGGGATTAACGATTTAGATTTAATGTTTCTAGTTTAATTTTGATTCTCAAGTTGACACTTTATTTTCATGTATTGATTTTATTATTGCGTTTAATGCTTGAATTGCTTGATCACCAATTCATGAATTAATGGTTGTTTTCATAATCCGAGAGGTGAGTTAACAATTAGATCACGTAATAAAATTCGGCAATTTCAACAAAAAGATAGAGATATGAATTTGTGGTTGCATGTGGTCACTTATCAAACCCCCCCAAACTAGAATATTTGTTCGTCCTCGAACAAAAATAAAACTAAACTATAAAAATAAAACTAAAAATGCAAACAGAAATTATTTTTGTTTCTGTCAATTTATTTACCATGCACTTCAATAATCCAAAATGACAATTCACTTTAGAGAGGAAATATGAACAACAAAAATTATTTTCATTCATCCAATGCTCAACATCATCGTGTGTGTGTGAATAGCCAAAAATCGAATGCAAACTCATGTAAAAATATACTTGACACTGTGTGACTAGTCATGCAGTAATAAACCCGAATCCCATGTGGTCAACAATGATTTTCTTTTTATTTTTCCTTACACTCTCATGGATGATCACAACCTTAATGCTTTTCTCTCATATCCCGAGGTCTTTCCTATTGATGTGGTTTCTAAACATGTATAAATTGCATTTTTCCACACAAGGCAGCTAGGATTTGACAAGTATGCAAGACAGACCAAGAATAATTCATCTCCAATCCCACACTCCAGTATTAGGAATTTTAATCAACAAAGCTTATACCATTTATATATCATTTTTTTTATATGGACGATTTTTTCTTTTAATGTCCTTGTCTTTTACCATCTTTGTGCAGAACTTTTCATACTGGCTTTCTATATGACCCCTGTAGCAAGCTTTAGGTCGGCAGCTCCCAACTCAGTTGAGCTTAGGGTACCAGGTTCAGAGAACCCCTCAGACTTAATTACCCGAGTCATAAAGGCTTAAACAGAAAAGTTAAAGATGTTTTAGTGTCTTATGTGTAAGTCCACTCTCCGTACTTGCTTTCTAGTTGACCCCTGTAGCGAGCTTTAGGTCGATGACTCCCAAGCCAGACGACTTTAGGGCACCAGGTTTGAAAGACCCCTCGGACTTACTTACTCGAGTCAAAAAGGCATTTGAAGAGCAGAACAAGACCTTCAGCATTTTTCTGTTTTTATGCTGGACATGGTTTATACCCGTTGATTAAAACCCCTTCCACTAAAGATGGATCATTAAAAACTTCAGACCCTCAATCTGTCAATGCCTACTTGTACTTAACCTCTCTACCCCCAAACTACTTCTTGAGCAGTTTGGTTCTACATTTCAGGTCAGGATCTAATTTCTTAAGGTTTGAGATTTTTCAGTCAATTCTATGTTCAATGTGCACAAGTTTATCCCACAAGTATCAAGCATCTCCATACACAAGTTATTATTCGAAAGTGGCTATGTGCTCAAGTTTGATTAATGTCTTACATGGATGAATGTCAAGAAAAATTTTAGTTCACATGTTGCTCAAATTTTCTAACTAAAGCACAAAAGTCAATTCAAATCATGTCATAAGTAATAAATAAATCAACAAAAATTTTCAAAATTTTCACTTTTTTTTTTTTATTATTATTTTCTTTTTGAATCCCAAAAACAAGGTATCGAATTAACAAGATGAAGAAATGAGATACCACCCCCCCAAACTAGAAAGTTACATTGTCCTCAATGTAAAAGAAATAAAAAGCAATTGATAACAATACATAAAGAGGAGTTAGGTACTTCCCAGGTTTAGACGAGCGATGTGATAACGAGAAGCTTGGTTTTGAACTTGCTTGAATGATTTCGACCCGTTTCTTGTATTTCCATGTTTGGTTGAAATTTTTACAAGTGGTGTGTTCCTCACAAGTAAAAGATAAACAATATTAGAATCATACACACCATTAAAATAGATCAACACAAACAATTCCAACTAAAACATAGAAAAATTTGAATTTTCAAACATAGTCAACCATCATGTATAATTTAAAATGACAAGTGCAGTTGAAGATCAAATAACAGAAGTTGGTGCTAGGAATGCTTACTTCAAAAACTCCAATAAAGAGAAAAAAAATAAAAATAAAAATGCGAGTACCACCTAACAATTTAAATGCAAAGCTTTAAATAAAGTAAAATAAATGAAAAGAAAAGAAAATTGGGTTGCCTCCAATAAGCGCTCCGTTTATAGTCTAAAGCTCGACTTTTTGCAAACTTTCTTATGGTGGCTTAAAGGATGCTCGAGATGCCCTGCACTCTTTGCAATTTCCCGCCTTGCATTTCTCAACATTTTTGCGCACTTTCTTGAATTCTTTATTGTTGATCTGAGTGCCACCTGATTTTTCTTCTTGCTTCAAATTATTACGAAGTTCTTGCACCACTTTTTCCAGTTTGAAGCAACTTTCTGTCTGATAATATTTGTTAGGGTATTGAGTGACACTGAAAGTCGCTTGATCATCTTGAACCCTTAAGATCACCTCCCCCTTTTCAACATCTATCAAAGCTCGTCCCGTCGCCAGAAAAGGTCTACCAAAAATAAGTGGCATTTGACTGTCCTCTTCAATATCCAAAATCACGAAATCGACTGGAAAAATGAATTTATCCACTTTAACTAAAATGTCCTCAATGACACCATATGGATGCTTCACAGATCTGTCAGCCAGCTGTAATGTGATTTTGGTTGGTTTGGGTTTCCCTACTCCAAGTTTCTTGTAAACTGATAGAGGCATCAAATTGATACTTGCCCCTAAATCACACAAAACTCTATCAAATTTGAAATTGCCAATATCACAAGGGATAGAGAAACTCCCTGGATCTTTGAGTTTTGGAGGCAATTTATTTTGCAAAATTGCGCTGCACTCCTCAGTTAAGGACACGGTCTCAAATTCCCTCAACTTCCTCTTTTTAGAAATCATCTCTTTCATAAACTTGAGGTAAGCTGGCATCTGAGCCAAAGCATCTGCAAATGGAATGTTGATATGCAATTTCTTGAATACTTCCAGAAATTTACTAAATTGCTTATCCATTTTGTGATTTTGCAGACGTTGGGGGAATGAGACTGGTGGGACATAGGTCTTGATAGGCGATTGAGATTCTTCCTTCGATTTTGCAACATTATTTTGACAATTTGAATTTGATATCTCATTCGTCTCCATATCCTTGTCTTCATTTTCCATCAGCTTTTCCCTCTGTTCATATATCTTCTCATGTATTTCAGGCAATTGCACATCACTTTTGGTAGTGATAGCCTGAACATTCTTCTGTACCCTATTTCTTAGGAGTTTATGAGGGAAAGGGATTGGAGGTAGATATCCATTTGGTGGAAAATATTCCTCTGCGTGAATGTATGATTCATCCTCAACAGCTACCTCATAAGCTGGAGTGTAGATTTTTTCCATTTCCACTGCAGAGATCATGTTGACTTGCTCCCTTGGATTTTTAACTGTGTTACTTGGGAGTGTTCCAGGTGCTCGCTCAGACAGTTGTTGAGCAATTTGACTTATCTGATTTTCAAGCCCTTTAAGTGCAGCCGAATGATTTTGTATGGTTGTTTGATGTAGTTCAAACATTTTATCAGTCTTCTGCATGTGCTTTTGAAACATTTCCCCCAAACTTGGTCTTCTCTCCTGCATTGGTTGGTTAAACTCATTTTGATTGTTAGACCATTTGAAGTTTGGGTGTTGTCTCCAACCAGGGTTGTAAGTAGGAGCATATGGGTCATTCTGTTGTTGATGATTGTTTTGCACAAAATTAACCTGCTCCTCTTTTGAAGCCAACAACATGCAATTTTCGGTTGAATGGTTCGCGCTACAATTCTCACACACTACTGGTGATGGAATGGCGTAAACTCCTTGATGATGTGAAAACAACATGTCAACCTTTTTTGTTAGCGCAGCAAGTTGCGCATTTGTACTGGTCAGTGCATCTACATCATGTATTCCAGCAACTCTTTTGTGCACTGTTCTTTCAGAGGTGAACATGGTGTGTGTTTTTGCAATGAGTTCCAGAGTAAAAGTATTGAACTTGAAGGCCTTTATTAAATCCATGATATGGGCATTTTTTAAGAAGATCCTTAAATCTACCCCAAGATTCATGAAAACTCTCACCGTCTAGTTATTGAAAAGTAGATATCTCCAATTTTAGTTTAGCTACTTTAGCGGGTGAAAAATATTTGTTACAAAACTTTCTAACTAAGTCATCCCATGTAACTATACTAGATTCAGGCTCAGAATCAAGCCACTCCAATGCACTATCTCTTAAAGTGTAAGGAAATAGCCGCAAAAGAATGGCATCATCGTTTATGCCTTGAAATTGGAAATTTTGGCACATTCTCCCAAATCTTGCAACATGTGCATTGGGGTCCTCGTGTGCCTTTCCAAAAAATTGAAGATTATTACTGAAAAGGTTTATTAAATCTGCTTTTAATTGGAAGTCATTCCTTCCAAAAGGCGGATATAATATACTAGAACGGTTTGCAGTGGCAACAGGAGTCAAGAATTGACCCATAGGAAGGTCTCCTACGTTGTCATCTTGTACATTATGTTGGTTGTTTTGATTGATTTGCAATGCTGCATTTTGACCAGGAGGTAATGCAGCTGCATTCGGGTTTAGTTCAATGTATTCCAAATGATTGATTGGATTGGCCATTTGGTTCAAATTTTGTTGTTCCCTAAGTCGTCCTCTAAAGAGTTGTTCAATTTCAAGTTCGAAAGGTAAAAGATTTCCCCTTTGCGAACGGAGCATAAAAGGAAAAGAAATTTTTTTTTTTTTTTTGAAAATTTAGAGAATTTTTGATGTTTTTGTTGTTTTTGTTTATTATGAATCAAAATACTAAAAACTTAAGGCAAACTATCTAAAAGCTAAGAATGCTAAAAATCAAAATAAATAAATAACAAATTAAAATAGTCCCCGGCAACGGCGCCAAAAACTTGTTGGTGAGAAATATCGCAAGTGTACGATATCGCTAACAAGTAGTAAAAGTGGACTTTTGAGTCCGAGTTGTCGATCCCACGAGGACTAGTTAATTCGCTATAAATTTACTTCGAATATAGAATTCCTAGACAAAAAACCAAAACTAACTAAGAAAATAACTTGTAAAATAATAAAAACAGAAACGACAAATAATTGAAAATGAATTAAATAAACAAATCAATTAAAATAAATAATAGAAAATTAAACTAAAAGCAATTAATAAAAGTGAAAGAACAGAGTGGTGGGGTTTTTAAACAATTGAATGAAAATCGGGACTAACGATTTCGAAATAACGTTCTAGATTAATTTCTCATCTCAAGTTGTTTTCTAAAATTGTATTTGGTCGAATTCACGCATATATCTAATTTACCTCTCTCGAGTTCAAATTAGGCCTATTTAACTAAGTCAACCATGTATCTCTACAGCGGGTCAGAGTTCTCCTTAGCTAAATGCATTTAATTTCCTAGGAATTCCTAAGTGACCACATGCAACCACAAATTCATATCTCTACCTTTTTGTTGAAATTGCCGAATTTTATTACGTGATCTAATTGTTAACTCACCTCTCGGATTATGAAAACAACCATGAAATCATGAATTGGTGATCAAGCAACTCAAGCATTAAACGCAATAATAAAATCAATACATGATAATAAAGTGCCAACTTGAGAATTAAAAATCAAACTAGAAACATTAAATCTATATCGTCAATCCCGAATTAAAATTTAGCTACTCATGTTTGTGGAATAAAAAGCAATAAAAAATAAAACTTAGAGTTTAAATAATTGAAGAATTATCATCACCACCAATGCACAGTCGAGTCCTATTTGCAATTGAGGATGCTGCACTTCCCTTTTTTTTTTCTTTCCTTCAACCGTGACTTTCTTTGTCTCTCCAGCAACTCAATCCAATTGTGTATCTATTCCAGCCCTTTTAATTTCTTCCAGCTAAGTCTTTTATTCACCAGCAAACACACAACCCAATGCTTTTTGTCCTAAATCAGCCGCACCTTTATTATTCTCACTACTTAATCTCAAAGCCTCCAATTATATCACCAGCCAAGTCCTTCAATTGCTTTCTCCACAATAAATTCCACTGTTCCAATCAGCTATCCTTTTTCTTGTCCCCTTGATTTATTGTAGCAGCCGTGTATATGTGTATATCCAAATTTAATTCCGAAAAACTCCCAGGCTGCGCACTTGTTTTGATTCCACCAATTATTCTCCAACCTCCAGCCCTCTGCCTTATGTATATATATTCAAGAAAAGCTCTCCTCCCTCAGCCCTCCAATGTTAGTCCCACGGCTGCGCACACTCCCTTTTCAACATGTATATGTTTATATATATATATATATATATATATATATATATATATATATATATATATATATATATATATATATATATATATTCATATACACACTATTGAGCCCTAAAACAAAAGCCCAATTATTTCTTACTTTAATTTTTATGTTTTAGGGTCACAATTCTTCCAATAGAATAAGTTGGTCCTTGAGTTAATTGCACATTCGGTCTTCAACTTTTGGGAGTGTATACTTTAGTCCTTTTTCTTCGTTTTATCTCAATATTCGTCCAATTGTCATGAATTTCCTTCAATTCGTTCATCTTCTCGACTCTTGGGATAAAACCTGAAATAATGACAAATAAACACAAACTAAATAGAATTTATTCGAGAAAAACAAAATAATATCCTAATTTCGACAGATAAATAAGTGTATAAAATACACTTATCAAACCCCCCCAACCAAAAGGCAGAGGCGTCAGTACATCAGGGATGCTCGGAATAGCTATCAGATTCTATCCGCAAGGGCGCCGATACTTGTCAAAGAGGACGAATCTTTCAGTTTTGATGAAAGAGATGCTGAAGGAGTCCTCCAACCACACGCGGATGCCTTGATCATAACCATGCCGGTATCGGGGGTGAAAATCCATCGTACCTTGGTGGATAACGGGAGCGCTGTGAACATCTTATACTGGAAGACCTGCCTCCAAATGGGAGTGGAAGAATGACACCTAAGTCCTTACACAACGAAACTACAAGGTTTCACTGGAGACTACATCAACCCGCTAGGTCAGATTGCACTGATGATAGAACTGGGGACCCCTCCATGCACTAGACGAGTAATAGTAGACTTTGTCGTAGCTAACATACCGTCCAACTATAATGCAATCCTAGGAAGGCCTATTTTACACGAACTGAAGGCTGCCACCTCAATATACCACTATGTGATGAAGTTTCCCACTTCCAGTGGGGTAGGAGTAGTAAAGGGAGATCAGAGGATGGCCCAAGAATGCAATCTTAGTTTCTGCCCACGCCAGGCACAGCAAGTGGAGGTGGTCCAGATGAAAGACCCGGTTGAAGAGATCCAAACATTGGATCCCCGCCTGGACCAAAATGAAACCAAGACTGGGCCAGTGGAGGGCTTGACATTGATAACCGTGGACCCAGACAAGCCTGATTTGCAGTTGAAAATTGGGAAAGACCTTCAGGAGCCGGTGAGATCTGAACTTGTAAACTTTTTGAGAAAAAATAAAGATGTTTTTGCTTGGACTCATGCCGACATGGAGGGGATACCAAAGCATCTGGCCTGTCACAAGCTCAACATTGAACATGGAGCGAAACTGAAAAGACAGAAACGCCGTCCGCTAAACGGGGAAAGGTACGAAGCTCTCGCAAATGAGATCCTTAAGTTACTGGGGAATGGATTTATATGGGAGGCCAGGTATCCAGAATGGGTGTCCAATCCAGTCCTCGTACGGAAGAACAATAAATTTTGGAGACTCTGTATAGATTTCACAGACCTGAACAGAGCTTGCCCAAAAGATTGTTTTCCACTTCCACGCATAGATCAAATGGTGGACGCCACAGCCGGGCATGAGCTGTTAAGCTTCATGGATGCCTATTCGGGCTACAACCAGATTCCCATGTACGGCCCAGATGAAGAGCACACATCATTCATTACAGATAGGGGCATGTACTGTTACAAGATGATGCCATTCGGGTTGAAGAATGCAGGAGCCACCTACCAGAGACTGGTCAATAGAATGTTTGCAAAGCAAATCGGTAAAACTATGGAAGTATACGTGGATGACATGCTAGTAAAGAGCATAAAATCATCAGACCACGTTCAACACCTGGCTGAGATGTTCACCGTTCTCAGACAGTACAAAATGAAGCTAAACCCACAAAAGTGTTCTTTTGGAGTAGGATCCGGGAAGTTCTTGGGATACATGGTACATCAAAGAGGGATCGAAGCGAACCAGTAAAAAATCAAAGCCTTGATTGACATGAAAGCCCCAACCAACATAAGAGAAATCCAGAGTTTGACGGGAAGAATAGCAGCTCTGAACCGATTCGTCTCAAAATCGACAGATAAGTGTGGACCATTCTTCGAGGCGCTAAAAATGGGAAAGAACTTCCAATGGACGGAGCAATGTCAGAAAGCCTTCGAAAACCTAAAAACGCAACTGGCCTCGCCTCCCCTACTCTCCAAGCCAATAGCGGGGGAGGCGTTGGAATTATATCTAGCAGTGTCAGAGAGGTCTGTTAGTTCAGTTCTGATTAGGACGGATCATGGTGTTCAGCACCCCGTCTACTATGTCAGCCAGGTCCTGAAAGATGCAGAATTGAGATATCCGCCTATGGAGAAACTAGTTCTAGCGTTAATTATGAGTTCGAGGAAATTGAGGCCTTACTTCCTGGAGCATTCACTGGAGGTGCTAACTAACTATCCATTGCGCCAAACCTTACAGAAACCGGACACTTCGGGAAGATTGATGAAGTGGGCCGTAGAACTGGGACAATTCGACATCACATACAAACCAAGGACTGCAATTAAGGGACAAGCACTGGCCGACTTCATAGCTGAATTCCACAAAGAAATAGACCCACCCGGCCGAAACGAACTTTGGTCCCTATATGTCGATGGGTCGTCAAATGAAAATTGTGCAGGAGCCGGAATTGTCCTAGTCAGCCCCGAGAAATTATTATATTGCTAGTCCCTCCGCTTCGAGTTCCCAGCAACCAATAATGAGGCGGAATATGAAGCCTTCATTGCAGGTCTCAAAATGGCAAGAGGATTGGGAATAACCAGGGTGATTGTACACAGTGACTCCCAGTTAGTTGTGAACCAAATCCGAGGGAGCTACAACACGAAAGAAGAGAAAATGGTATTTTATCACAAGGTGGCCAAGAAAGAATTGGAAAAGTTCATCCAGGTGGATATCGTACAGATACCAAGAACCCAAAACAGTCAGGCAGATGCTCTGGCTAGGCTAGCCACTAGCGAAGGAGCCGAGACCTTAGACAGTGTACCTATTGGAAGGGTCCAAAACTCAGCCTTAGTGGAAGCGGAGGTATTAACGATGGCGGTTGACACAAATAAGAGCTGGATGGATGAAATCATCCAGCACTTAAAGGAGGGAGTAATGCCCCAGAGCAAGGACGACGCTCGAAAACTCAGAATCAGATCCGCCAGATATACTCTGATAGACGATGTGCTATACAAACGAGGTTTTTCCCTCCCATTACTCAGATGCTTGAATGAAGATGAAGCCCTATATGTTATGAAGGAAATACATGGAGGAGTGTGTGGAAACCATACGGGAGGACAATCCCTAGCATTCAAGATCCTCAGACAAGGATACTTCTGGCCGTCCATCAAAAGAGATGCCATGGAATTCGTGAAGAAGTGCGACAAGTGTCAGAGATTCGCCCCAATGATCAGGTCTCCCCCGGAAGACCTGACTTCAGTTGTGGCACCTTGGCCATTCGCAAAGTGGGGCATTGATTTGATTGGACCGTTGCCAACAGGAAGAGGATCAACAAAATACGCAATAGTGGCAGTAGACTACTTCACAAAATGGGTTGAAGCAGAGACCTTAGCGAAAATCACTGAACAAAAGACAACGGACTTCATATGGAAGTCAATCATCTGCAGGTTTGGTATTCCTCATTCGATAGTCACTGACAACGGGAGACAATTTGACAATGCAAAGTTCAGGTCATTTTGTGAAGAACTGAAAATTAAGAATCACTTCTCTACCCCATGCCACCCACAAGCAAACGGACAGGTGGAAGCAATTAATAAAATCATCAAGCACACACTGAAGACCAAATTGGATGAATTGAAAGGGGCATGGGCCGATGAACTACCTATGGTGCTACGGTCTTACAGGACAACATGCAGAACAGCAACGGGAGAAACTCCTTTCGCCCTCACTTTCGGATCTGAAGCCGTGATCCCTGTTGAGATGGGAATCCCCACTGGCCGAACCCAATATTTTGGAGAAGGAACAAATTCTGAAATGCTACGGTTCACATTGGACCTGATTGAGGAGAGGAGGCTAAACTCAGATCTCAAGAATGCTTGCTACAAACAGAGAAGCACTAGGTACTATAATTCAAAAGTGAGGAGCCGAAAGTTCCATGCGGGAGATTTGGTACTCAGGAAAGTGTTTTTAGCCACAAGGGAAGCTCAATCTGACTCGCTTGGCCCATCTTGGGAAGGACCTTACAGGATTAAAAAAACCTTGCAAAATGGGGCATATGAAATAGAAACTTTAGAGGGAAAACCTTTACAACACCTATGGAACGCGGAACATCTAAAAAAGTACTATCAATGATTGTAACTAGAAATGTAATGGTCAATGTGTCTTGAGATATTCTGTGGAATAAATTCATTTTACTAAATTTGTGAGTGTTCTTGATAAAAATAGGCCATGGGCCCATCAGGTCTGCCATAACGGAGTTTACGAGCTTCTTAAGACCTTAAGCTAAATGCTCATCAGGTCTGCCATAACGGAGTTTACGAACTTTTTAGGACCTTAAGCTAAATGCTCATCAGGTCTGCCATAACGGAGTTTACGAACTCCTTAGGACCTTAAGCTAAATGCTCATCAGGTCTGCCATAACGGAGTTTACGAACTCCATAGGACCTTAAGCTAAATGCTCATCAGGTCTGCCATAAAGGATTTTACGAACTCCTTAGGACCTTAAGCTAAATGCTCATCAGGTCTGCCACAACGGAGCTTACGAACTCCTTAAGACCTTGAGCTAAGGGCTCATCTAAATTTGCAAGAGTTCTTGATAAAAATAGGCCACGTGCCCATCAGGTCTTCCATAACGGAGTTTACGAATTCCTTAGGACCTTAAGCTAAAGGCTCATCAAGTCTGCCACAATGGAATTACGAAATTCCTTAAGACCTTAAGCAAAACGTTTATCAAATCTTCCCACCAAGGGTCGCGAGCTTCTACGATCTTAAGTGAAACCAGAGGCGAGCAAGTGGACAAGTACATATATTTAATCCAGGTCAGAAAGGGTAGATAATGGTCTAAGGCATCCCGGACTGAAAGTCCTACGTTCGTGAGTTTATATCAGAATCGAACTTAAGGCTTAGCACACAATCAGATCTGACAGTTGTTATTAAAAAACAGTGCGGAAAATAATCATAAAAACTAATTTCATTCATGTCAAAATTGGGCCGGACTAGCCCTACAGACAACCAAAGTCACTTATACAAATTCACTCAGCCGCAGGGGCCTCACTCCGACCAAGCTCAGCCACGGCCACAGCCTGATCCTTCCTAAGCTTCTCCAGCTCTACCTTCAACTGGTCCGCGTTGAATTCAGGATGGAGCTCCTGAAACCTTTTTATCGCATCTTCCAATGCCATGATGTAGGTATCGGTATGATCCACCTCGTATTCCTTGGACTCCTTGTAAGCATCAAATGCAGAACTTATATCCGATCTGGCCTGTGCAAGATCCTTCCTAAGCAGACCAAGCTCCACCATGGCCCCCTCTTTGGCTTGCTGGTCCGCTGCTGCCTTAGCCTTTAACTCAACATTTTCCAGTTGAATCTTTTCCAGATCGGACAAAAGCAGACCGTTTCTCTGCTCCAGGCTTTCACATTTAAGCTCAAGCTCTTTCTTGGCCCCGGCCAGTCTGTCCCTCTCCAGCCCAAGTGCGTGGTTCTGATCCTTCACAACAATGCTTTGGCGCATTAATTTGTCATGCAGCTCTGTCTGTGCATGGGCTTTAGCTCGGACGTGGGATACATAGTTTTGCGCAAGTCCGAGGAAAGCAGATGTGGCGTGGGCAGCGTTGAGCAAGTCCATCTCGGCGGCCATGGCTTCTTTTTTCTTGTCCCAAGTTCGCACTGTTATATCGACTGAGTTATGGACACAGCTTGGAAGGACTTTCAATGAGTTCGACCCCGGACATTTATGGGACCGAACATCCCTCAGTGCTTTGGGGAGTTTTCCCTTCAATTTGGCCATCTCCATAGCCCGGGCCTTATGTATGCCGAAGTAGGAGAAGTCAACAGGATCAGCAGCTGCAGACACCGGAGGTGGCAGATCTGAGGCACCTCGCAGGCCGGACTGGTCCGCGTTACCGGATCCTTGATCATCTGAAACTGTAATCGGATCAGTAGAGGGGGGAGGTGGAGCCACCATGTCTTCTTCGACCATCTTCCTTTTGCCGTGGGAAGATCTGGAAGGACTCGAAATGGAACCAGGAGGCCCGCTGGATTGACCAGACCTAGGGGTGGGACCCATGCCAGGGAGGAGAGTTTTCCCACCAGTAGTAGGTCTCCTCTTCTTGTTGCCGACAAATGCACTTCGGTCGAACGGAGGCATATTCCTTCTCTTTGATTTGTTCGGTTCTGCAAAAGCAATCGAGTAATTAGTATAATTAAGGAAAAATGAGTTCGGGATAGTAACTACTTACAACGTGGAGGAGGTCGGAAAGAAGTAGATGGATGTACGATAGTGAGCCCAGCCCGGAACAGATTCTCTTCAGTGATCAATTCTCTGAAATCCCTGTCACGCCGGTCAAGTTCACGTGCCCTTTGCAACTGCTCTTCAAATGCCAAGGACCTGGAGGGATTAGCCGGACCTGAAATGCAAAAGAGATAATTAATATTAGAAGAGGCAGTTCATACATGAAGAATAAGGTCTGAAACATACAGTAAGGTTTGTAATGGGTGGGAACAATGTAGTCCAGGTCCTCAGTCCGCTCCAAAGTTTGCCACCCGCCACCTACATAAAACCACTGATCCCTCCACCCCTTAATGGAATCTGGAAGTTCCTCTATTAAGTTCCCGCCAGTTCGGGGTCGAACCATTATATAATACCAACCAGAATCCTTCCCGTCAGATCGGAGTTGGTAAACGGAACCAAACTCACTAGCACGAGGTGGAGGTAACCCTAATTTGCTCCATATGACTAAAAAACCAATTATCACCCTCCATCCGTTAGGAGTGATCTGAGAAGGGGCCAGACCCCAGTACCGTAGGTAATTGGTTATAGTACGGGGTAATGGGAATCTAAGACCTGCTTCCAACATCATCCTATTCACCGCCACGCAACCCTCAGGGGGTTCGTCAGCTCACTCATCGCTCCTAGGAAGAAAAAACAGTACTGAGTCTGGGATCCTAAACCTGAAGCGCCATTCATCCAAATCAGACTCAGAGACAACGGAAGGATGAAATCCGGCCTGCCAAAATGTCGAAGTAGAACTGGACAGTCCCGCTCTTTCAGAATTTCTCTGTGGGGGTGGAATAGGTCGAGGAACAAAGGAAGGGTTTGCAGATCTAAGTGGTTGCACCTCACGGGGTACGTCTCTCAGGTTAGATATGCTCACGTCTGACCCACTCGACTTAGACTCTAAGTTTGGACTGGACTCCTCATTTCCCCCACCCCAAGAGTCATTCCTAGTAGCCTCACTATCACTGCCGGAGTTACTCATGTTTTTTCAAGGATAAGAAGGAATACCTGGAAAGGAAAACAGATCTGGACTCTAGGTCGTGAACTAAACCAGCCGAACAAAGGGCCACGTCGGAACTAAATCAGAATCTTACAGAGTGTTTTGAAGAAATTGTGAAGGGAAAAAACGCGTAAGGGTCCCTTATATATAAAGGCGTTATTAATTGCCAGTACAGAATTTGAAGAGACTCCTCGAGCCCCTTAAAGGAAATGACGGTTGACGGCATTTTACCGTCATTGTCAGACCTAGGCGTCTAAAACTAAGACACGTGGCAACATCATTATGGTTTGTTTTAAACATTAATCCTCAAAAATTTCAGTAGGCGCGGATCAGAAATCCTTTCAGAACCAGACTTAGGGGCAATTGTTGATAAGTAGTCCAATTTTAGTGACGATGTGACGACGTCAGCTGAAAAGTCCAATACAGGTCTGAACTATAATGATATCTGAACTGATAATGTCAGGTCGGATATTATTATAACATGCTTTGGAGGTTGCAGATGAATTAAGTGACACGATTCCGATGTGGTCCAGTGAGGTCGGTTGTCAAAGATATTTCCGATGTGGTCCACTGAGGTCGGTTGTCAAAGATATTTTCCGATGTGGTCCAGTGAGGTCGGTTGTCAAAGATATTTCCGATGTGGTCCACTGAGGTCGGTAACTGTTCAGTCGAAGCAAGACCAACTACCTTCTTACACGTTAGTTAAGACAGTTATTCAGACATAATGGTAGTTAGATTAAGTGTAACTCAACTACCTTACGTTAAGTAAGAACTCAAATAGTTCAGTTATGTACTTATGTCAGATAGTCAGGTATTGTAATAAGCCAGCTTACCCCATTCTCCCTATAAATATAGGAGAGGGTAGCTCACAAGAGGGAGGACAACATTGGCTATTCAAAGCCAATACTATATTTATACAAGAAATCATACGTGGAGTCCAGGTCATTCACATGATCTGGGATCCACATCTTACAAACCATCTTTTATTACCTACGTGGAGTCCAGGTCATCCATTACGACCTGAGGTCCACCTCTTTCACATATAATTTTCGATTACATAACTAACATCCACTTATTTCTTGCTGACTTGGAATATTTCATATTTCAACCGTCAACAATAATAATGTTAATTTTTGAAATTAAAATAAATTAATTAACAATAACAAAAATAATCAAATGTGACGAAAATAGTACAAAGTTTTCACTAGAAAATAAATCATCCTTTAGGCTCTACCCCAAAAAAAATGAATTCCTTTTTTTCATTGAATTGAGGCGCATGAGGTTGCAAAGATGGAAATGATTTCCTTGAAAAAAAAAATGTGTAGCAAACAAGTTAAAATTGGAATTGAGGGTGGAAAATTACATTTTCCATGAAAAAAGATGTGTATCAAAAGCACCCTTATTTTCAGCCATTTTCCCTACAATTTCACACCTATGAAGCCATCACAACTCCAAGTCCGACGTTTAACGTCCAAATCTTATTCCATATCAAATGCCTTCGTAAAATTCCGATCCTTCAAATGTTCACCAAATTATATCCCATTGTTAATGTGTTATTTGACAGATTTGAAGCCAAATCGTTTAAATTGATTTGAGAAAAACTTAAACTTAAACTTAAACCAAACCATTTACAACGATTTAAGAACAATTTGAGAAAAACTCAAACATAAACCTAACGGTTTGATTCGATTTTAAATCACTTATTTCATCATATATTTTTATTGTGTATCTACTTTTATGCCACTAATTTATTCATTTCGATATAATCGCATACTTTATTAACAATAAATCTAAACAAACTAAATAAATCGATTATAAATTAAAATACTAACTAAATCAAAAAGAAATCACTGTAAAATTACAATATAGTTAGTTTGTAGGTCTTTTTAAACTAAGATGTTACATATAAAAGATACGACAACGTTACAATACAAGTCTATAATGCTAAAAAAATAATGTGATGCCTAATAAGACCTTCGTGATTTTTCACTGATATCTCGCAATACGAAATATCCCCGCAAGTGAACGGGTCGTGAAGAGTAGTTAAAATGGACCTAAGAGTCCGGATTATCGTTCCCACAAGGACCGTTTACTAAGTACCGAAATGTGTAAATTCTTATCCCTATTTGAACAAAGAAATGAATTTTTGATTGTTTGGAAACTAATGTTTATAACTATGACTAACAGATTAAAACTTTGCACAATATTGAGGTTTAGCAATTGCTGATTGTTTTTAAGTATGATTGGAAGTGGTTGGGATTCACGAGTTCACCTAGCCAATTAAATCAATTCCTGTTCCAGATTTTATTTTCTAAATATGTGATCGATCAAGTTCACTAAATTAAGTTGAGATTCCTCTCTCGAGTTTAAATCAACTCTACCTAGATAAGTCAACCTTGTATCTCTACAGCGGGTCCGAATATTCCTTATCTAAATGCATTACATGCAAGAACTTAAACATGATCGCACTAATCACGAAAGTATATCTCTATCTCTCGTTCAATTAATGGATTTATTACCTAGATCTATGTTATTAACTCACCTCTCGGATTATGGAAATAACACATAAAGTCATGAATAAGTGGCCAATTCATTCAAGCATTAAACGCAATAATAAACCAACACATGCAATACGACGTTAAAACAAGGAACATGGAATGAAAGTAATATGACTAGGCTACATCGTGATTCCCAACGTTAGGATTAGTTACACATAATAACTGAATAATAAAAACAATCTGAATTAAAATTAAACATGCTGGAGTTCATGAGTTCAATAATGAGAAAAGAAGTCTTGCACCAAGATTTGCTTTTCCGTGTTTAGCTCCTAATCTCCTGTGCTTTTTCTGTGCTTGAGTCTCCTCGTCAATTAGATGTTGAATAGCCAAGAATCCTCCAATATTCAGCTCTGCACACAAACTGCTCTTCAGTTCCTCACGCCTCTGTTACGACTTAGGTCAATTTCCCGAGTCTTCCTCTTAAAATCGCGCAAAAGCCCAGTACAGGCTCAGTCGGACACCCACGCGATCGCGTGGTTGGAACATCAGCGATCGCGTGGGCGAGCCATTTTTCGCTCTGCATGAATTTTATCGCCATGTCGCGATCACTAGCCTTGAACCTTAGCGATCGCGACTTGGAGGATTTTCACGCGATTCGCCATCTTTCTCTTGGCCTTCAAGTTGGTCCTCTGATTTTATTTGCGAAATGTATCCCCCACTATTGATTTGATCAATTTGACCCTAGAATTTCTGTTTCTCTTCAATTCTCCTTCTTTCGAGCTTCATTTCCCGTAATTGCTTCCTTGTTCCTCTTTTTGACCAAAATTCTGAAATAACAACAATTAAATGCAATTTAGGTAGAATAAATTCATAAATCAACACGATAGATTCTCATTTTGGCATATTCCCAAGTGTATAAAACACACCTATCAGTGATCATCATATCTAAAAAAAGACATTTGTTGATTAGATAAAGAGTATAACCCGTCACAATAAAAAAAAATATTTATTGATTAGATAGAGAGTATATAATTAATATATAACAATATATAAGCTTATCTTTGTTTGTTGTTATGAATTCAAACCATTCATCAAATATTTAAATGGAGATTATTTGATTTATTTAAATTTTGAAATATGGTAATTGTCTAGTTGGGTAATAAATGTAATAGAAATCAACAAAAGAAATTAATAAAATACCCATATAATTTTTGAATTTGACATATGGCCGAATTTTCAAAATTCTCCTTATGTATATATATATATATATATTTTGTCAGCCTGGTTGGTTTCAAACTGCAATTAAAAATTTCAAACCTAAACCAAACCATTCTTAACCGGTTTGGTTCGATTCAAAATCATTTCGTTGACGGATCCGTGTGACACCAATCCGACGGTTTCTAAAATGCGATTTCGATTCAATTTTTCAGTTCGACGTTTTTGGTTACAATCCTAAATTTTGTCACAATCATTTATAGATAATTCTTCAATTCTCACCCTTTTTGTTTATTTGCTCTCGGTTGAAACTCTTTTTTTGTGTAGTCGATTTTCATGTATCAAGAAGTAAAAAAAAATATATCTAAACAATTATAAAGAAACAAAATGTTATTATTCACTGATATCTCGCAATGCGAAATACCCCCGCAAGTGCACGGGTCGTGAGAAGTAATAAAGTGGACCTAGGAGTCCGAATTATCGTCCCACGAGGACTGCTATTAATTACCGAAATATTTTAGTTCTACACTTTCTTTGAACGAACAAATGAATTTGATGTTTTAAATTAAAACTAAGAAGATGAATTAAATAATTAAATTGTGAAATTGTTTTGTTTTAAAAGATGATTGTAAAGTGGTTGGGATTCACGATTTCACCTAACCAATTAAATTAATTCCAATTCCAGATTTTATTTTCTAAATATGTGATCGATCGAATTCACTGATTCAAATTGAGATTCCTCTCTGAGTTTAAATCAATCCTACCTAAATAAATCAACCTTGTATCTCTACAGAGGGTCCGAATATTCCTTATCTAGATACATTACACACAAGAATTCACACACGATCGCAATAATTATAAGAGTATATCTCTATCTCTCGTTCAATTACCGGATTTATTACTTAGATCTATGTTATTAACTCACATCTCGGATTATGGAAACAACACATAAAATCATGAATAAGTGGCCAGTTCATTCACGCATTAAACGCAATAATAAATCAACACATGCATCAAAGCATTAAAACACGGAATATGAAATTAAAATAATTAACTAGGTTACATCGTTCATCCCAACATTAAAATTAGCTACACATCATATTTAAATAACAAAAACAAAATATAATGACGTTCATTGAAAATAACAACGAAGAATGGAAAGATTGCACCAATTATCAATTCTTCAAGTATCTTCAATTCACGCCCCTTTGCGATGCTTGAATCTCCAAGAATTTGAATTAAAATATATGTTGTGGCTCGTTCTATGGAGAGGCAAAAGGTCTTTATCTCGTGCCTCTTATGTTGTACATATAGGTTTTGGAGAAACCTAGGTCAAGAAAGAGAAACTTCTGTTGAAAATCGCGAGAAAAAGCCCACAGTCGGCCCAGTCGGATAACTGCGCGATCGCTGGCTTTAAACCTAGCGATCGCGTGCTTGACCCTTAAATTCTCGGGTTATATTTTCGCACCATCTCGCGATCGCGTGGCACGTCTCCAGCGATCACGACTTCCATCTTTTCTCGGCTGTGTAAGTTGATCCCTGACTTTTAATTGCACCTTTAGTCCTCAACTTTCAATTGTTGCAATTTAGTCCCCAAACTTTATCTTCTTCTCGATTTACCCATTTAAGCTCTTAATTCATTCAATTAGGTCCTCCAACTTCTGATTCGTTCATTTTGGCACATTGCATCTTTCCGGTTGACATCACAAACTTATCAATTGCTCGTTTTAGCTCCAATCAACATCCAATTATGCATTTTTCTCATCAATCACTTCATTCTTCATCTTTTGGGATATTTTCTGCAAAGTAAACAGATAAACACAAATTAAATAGCATATATTCTAAAACGATAATAATTTATTCTAATTTAGACATACAGATAAGTGTATAAAACACACTTATCAGTTATGCATTTTTGCTCTGGGCTGAACTGCTTTTTATTTTGCCTTGGGATGAAAAAAATATTCTTTGGGTCGTGCCTCATTGTAGACACCGAATGAATGAAATGAGTGGAGATCATCCGAACCCGAATGATACTCGATTCGAATGGAGCGAAATTTCTTCGATCCGCAGATCAGAGCTTTCATTCAATCTTTTTTAAAGAGATTTTAGCCTAAAATCTTAAAAGAGTTCCCCTCGCCCTGAAAAATGGCAGATCACGGGGTTGATACGAATCAGGTCGATCTATCCTCTTGCTAACACTAATTTTTATTTTTTCGTTTAGAAGTTGTGGCATTTCGTTTTTACCAGATGCACCAAAGAATCACAATGTCAAGCTCATAGTTCCCATTCTCTTTTGTTTGAGCCCCATTTTACCCAAAAAAATAAATGAGTTTTGTAATGGTGATTTTTTAGAAATTGTATGGTCAAAAGTTTGAATTTTTTTAGCTTTACGTACAAATTATATTATTGATAAAATACTTGATTGAAAATGAGTTTAATAAAAAAAAATCGAATAATCGGGCTCAAGCATGGGCTAATTAGATTTAGGTAGTGTTTGATTGCCATCTTTTATCATGAAAAAGGAATTCATTTGATATTTTTCTATCTTTTTTTTTATGTCCGATATCCATTCTTTTGCCTAGGAATTCAATTGCTATTGTTATTGGAGTTTGTGCAATTCTTTTTTCTTAGGGCAAATGTATTCTTTGGTAATAGGTGATAATTGGTTTTCACCTTTACATGATAAATCATAAATGTCTCGTTTGGTAATTTTTATTGTTGTTAGTTGACTTATTTCTTTTCAAAAATTTAGCATTATTATTATCAAGTACAAATATGTGAAAAAAAAATATATTTTTATTAAAATAGCAAAATTTTGTTTTATTTGCCATGAAAAATTATGTCAATAAAAAAAATACTTGAAAAATTCTTCACTTTTTCATTTAAAAAATTAAACCAATCAAACACATGAAATTTCCAATTCTCAGAAATTCAATTCATTGGAATCCGTTTTCTTTCTACCCAAATTTCACATTCGTTATCAAACGGATCATAATTATAAATTAACATTTTTTTTTCAGTGAAAGCCAAAATGCAAATACGGTATCTTTGGATCAAATGTGAGATTTTGAGACATTTCAAGAGCATCTCTTCAATTCATTAAAATCGAACAAATTAAAGCATGCAACATAACGTCAAATCTCCATGCAGTGCCGGCCCTGATGAAACAGAGGTCCAAGGCAACTAAATACTTTGAGGCTCTTAAATATAATTTTTTATTTTTTTGTAAACGTAACAATACTTAACTATTTAAATAAATAATATATATGCATTTAAAAGAAGCCTTTATATAATTCAAAAATATGAAATTACAAAATCAAACATCCTTCACAATCGAGGGATTATTTTAACATAATATTTAGCCTCCTCATATTTTGAGATGCAAAACAAGTACAAACTACTCAAAGTTTCTGTACAAACTACTCACTTTTTCACAACTTGATTTGCAACAGTAATAATAATAGATGTAGAACTCAGAATTTCGGAAGTTAGAAGCCGCAAGGAAGAACACGTTTGATGTTCATGAAGGACCGTCAAAGTTTAATGATCGTTTCCCGTGCTACATTTCGTAATAAAAATATTCAAACATCAGTTGATATATATATTTATTGAAAATTGCATATCATTCGACAATAATTTATACCCATATAAAAGGTTTTTATATCCAGCATTTTGTCCATTTCAGTCACTGCCTTCTTCTTCCCTGCATCACCACGCCTTTCCCTACTGTCTTCTTCTCAGTTCACACAACTATAATGTCCAGTAGCAGGTTCTAGTTCCAGCTCCAATTCCTTGCAGCAGATTCCAGTTCCAGATCCATTTCCGGCAGATCCTTTGTTCCAGCTCCCTTTCCAGCAGATCAGCAGGCTCGTCTCCCCACAGTAGTAGTCCTGTGTGGTTCCTGGTACTGGTAAGCAGCAGCTCACTGCTGCTTCTGGTTCTTCAAGCCTGGTTCAGCGACAGCACTTCTTCAGCAGGTTGCAATCCCGGTTTCACAGTTGGCAGCAGCCTCTCCTCCTTTCTCTGATATCAGGTGCAGCAACACAGAAATTCAGCAATTCCAGCAAATCAGCATCAGCATCATCACGTCACGTCCCTAGGCAGCAGAAAACTTTTATCCAGCAGCAGTCCCTGAATTCTTGCTTCTCTTTCCTCTGTAAATGTACACTATCTACTTAAAAGAAACCAGCAAATGGAGCTGCTGTCACCAGCCTCATATAAAAGGATTATATTACTCGTATCTCCAAGTAAACATGGAATTGAATCGATCAAAAACGGATAAATTACATATTTCTATGGAATGTGCGTCATCATTCAAATATTGTGCATGCTGGGTGGTTTAATGTCTAATTTCCAATTTTTTTTTTTTTTTTTTTTTTTTTTTTTGGAGGCCCTAAAAAATTGGTGGCCCAAGGCACTTGCCTTGTAGCCTACCCCCAGGGCCGGCACTGTCTCCATGGCCAATACAACTCTTGAGGAAATTTATAGGTATACTATGCTTTTCTTAGAACAGGAAATACAATTCTAACTTGTATGGTTAATTACTAGGATGATCAAGTAGTATAAGGTAGTAGGGGCAGAGCTACCCAAAAAATTTAACTGAACCACCTTTAATAATAATTTTTTTTTATTTAAATGGTAATGACTTTTGAAGAATTTTCCCAAAATGAGGACCATGATCTAGTTGGCCACCCCTAGCTCCGTCCCTAGTAGTGTTTGATAAGGTAGATTTGTCTACGAAGCAGGAACTCATTTGTCACTTTCATCTTTTTTTTTTGTTTGGTTGACTGGTTTTGCCTTTGATTTTTCTACTTTTATTGGAAGTTGTGCAATTCCTTATTTTTAAGGCAAATGAATTCTTAGCTAATAAGTGATACTTGATTTTCACATTTACATGACAAATCATAAAAGCCTCGTTTCATTATTTTTGTTGTTAATTAACTTTTTTTTTTATCAGAAATTAACATTATTATTATCAAATACAAATATGTGAAAAAAGTAATAATAAAGAATCTATTTAAAAATAATTAAATTTTGTTTTACTTGTCATGGAAAATAATATTAATCAAATAACAAAAGTTAAAAAAATCCCCACTTTTTTCCACCTAAAAAATTAAATAAATCATACATGTAAGATTTCAAATTCTCTGGAATTCATTTTTTTCACCCAAATTCTACACTTGCTATCAAACTGACCCTAAGTAAAACTGATGAATTCTTCAAATTAAACTTTTTAAAAAATAAGATTGAACTCGAAGACAAAAAATGCATAAAGCTCTATTCGATAATACTATTGTAATTATAAATTGATTTATTATATTTTTGAGATAAAATGTATGATTGAAAAGTGGAGAAAAAAGTATGATTAAAAGTGATTTCAAAAGTTGCGTTGTTTACAAATCGATTTATAAATTATAATTATATTGATTGTGTTAAAACACAAATCCTAATTTAGCAAGTGTTCGGTAAACAAAATAAATAAGTTGATTTATAAATCAATTTAAAAACTATACAATTTTTAAAATCACTTTTGAATCATACACATTTTATCTCTCTAATTTTCAACAACTACTTTTTATTTCAAAATCATAAATAAATCAATTTATAAACCACACAATATTACCAAATACAGTTACACAATTAGAAACAAGAAAAGAGGGATACCTAAATCGAAAATGTATATACTATAGGGATGTCTTTTTAATCACCGATTGTAGGGAGATCTTTCTCCCCTACTAAGTCAAAAAAATCATTGATGTTTGTCTTAAAAAATCTATCATCACCTTCAAATTTTCCATACCTCATCAAAAAATCTTTGAAATTCATCAAATTTCTTTCAATTTTCTACACAAACTCCCCTTCTCTCTTTCCCGAAACTCGTCACTATTAAAATCAACACAGCATGGAAGTGATTTCTGAGTTTTTTCCCTTTTAAGTTTTATATCAAAATATACAAATCTCAAATGCAAAAATTACAAAAGTGATGAAGATTACAAAGGAAAATGATGCTCCACCGCACTTCAGCGTCGCTACCTTTTCTCAAGTTCAATGCCAGTGATGTTCAATGTTAAGGTCTTTTACAACCTGTTCAGTGGCGAATTAAAAAGAATTGAAATTATAATCTTGATTTATTTGTGTTTTCAACGTAAGATGTGTGGTTAAAAATTAAAGAATGAAAATGTGTGTGATTAAAAAATGATTTGAAAAATTGTGTAAATTAATTTGGAAAATCGCCAATTTAATTGGTTCACCGAAAACACATCATTAAATTTCAACCGATGTCTTCTTCCTTATTTGTGTCTGTACGAATATTTTCAGTGAGACCATGTCCATGTTGGCCACATTTTTTTTTTTTACTGTATAGTGACATTTTTTTTGTTGAAATTAAAAGGAACTAAAAATGGATCTATGATCGGATTTCAATGCGGAAAAAGGGTATACTAGTAGTTTATGAAAATACGGAGGGTTAAGGGTTATATCTGCAATTTTACTTTAAAATAATGTATTGTTTAATAAGCAATGTCGCACGCGCTCTGTATCATATGCGCTTGCTATTTAAGATTTTAAAATGTTGCCCTAATCAGTATTCACCGCCGATTCATAAAATTGTCCCTCTTCGTATTCAAGATTTTCTTCCTTCGAGGTACTTATACGTTGCAGTATTTTTACGTATTCATACATTATTTTGTATATTCGTAGAAACTTGTATGGGAAAAAGATAATACGCGCACTATACACTTAGGGTTTACCATCTTGGTTGTTATTTATTGATTATTGGATCTGATCTGCGGGGTCTTTTTCCTGTTCATCAATTTTTTTTTGTCTGTTTGGTTTCTTAGAGTAGATCTTAGTGCATACGGTTGCTTACTGGATCATGAGTTGTTTTATGATATGCTTATTTGTATTTTCTTGTTAAAATTATGAATTAATGGTCTGTGAGCTATAAAGAACGAAGTGACGATGAATGGAATTTTTGATAGCTAATGTGATTGTAATTGATGTATTAGTTCTAGCTTTGCTACCAACAATCCATTTTCTTGTAATCTTCTTGTTTAGTTTTGCAATTTTTTTGTTATACTAGTATTAAGCACGTGCTTTACACTTCTGATACGCTTAATATCTTTGAAATATTAATTTTGTTTTTCGAAATTATTTGAGATAATGGATATTGCTAATGAAAAAGTTGAAATAGTTAATTAAATACAATATTTAATAAATTAATATTTTATTAAAAAGATTCATCGAATTCCTTAAAATATATAATAGATATTGTTTAAAATGTCACATGAATAAAGAACTCACGTGTGATATATCAAGAAGTAATTTAACATCTTAATATATTAGGCAAAATTGAAAATTCGTTTATAAATATTTATGATGAGTCACAGAAATATGAAAAATTGTGCATAGGCAAATCAAATTAATTTAATATCATATTTTTGTAATGAAATTTTTTTAATACTATGTAAGTTTAAACAAAATTTCATTTATGATTTATTTTTTTCAAAAAGAGTCTCCAAATTATTTATTTTATATTCTTAATTAGACTATGTTTAAAAATTAATTTTCTTTTTATATGAATTAATAAATGATTTTAATAGCAGTTTAAGAGAGTTGTTGACGAAAGAGAAAAATATCTAGATACATTGTAGATTAATATTATTAATTAATAATAATTATTTTTAGTCAAAAAAAGAAAAATATTTAAATTTTTCGTAGAGTAATAATATTAATTAAAAATAGTAATATTTAATGAAAATAATTTAAATGTTAAGGATAATATGAACCGGAAAAATAACAATATATATAAGTATAAAATGAAAAATCTAAAGTTTTTCTCTCATCTTTATTTCTAATATATTATAAATTAATTGTTAAATTAAATTAAACTGATTGAAAATATAATACTGTGAAATCATATTGAAACATTTTAAATTATTAGATAATTATATTAATTTATTAATAAATAAATGAGAAATGATAATAATATTATATTATATTATATATTTTTAGATAATAAATAATGTAATGAATTATTTAATGCAATTAAATAAGGGGTAAAGGTATATAGGGTATATAGCTAAATGAATAAGGGTAAAATAGGTATTCAAAAGTTTTTACCCCATCCCCTCTTTTTATAGATTGTAGATAGCCCTAGATGTAATACTTCCACCCTTTTGGTGGAAAAAATAAAATAAGAGAGCTTTTTAAGGACCATATTTTGTAAGTGAGATAGCATAATTCACATTTTGATCTTGAGTCTCGTCGGGATGAGATGATGGGATTTCAATATTCTGATTACCATTACGACGCAATATGTGTTGAATTAGCTATAGCTGACATTCTTTAACTTCACAAATATTGTATATTTTGTATTTTCTCTATGTTTTTGTGTTTTTGTTTTTCAAATTGAAATTAATGGTACTATAATTAAGTATTAAGACTAAATAATACTAATGATTTACTCTCTTCTTTCATGACTGTATAATAGTTTTGGTCCATTTACAATAAAATAATACTCCCTCCGTCCTATAAAGATAGTCCTTTGTCCATTTTCACACATATTAAGAAATGTCAATTAATGTTGTTGGAAAAATAAGTTTTACACTTCCTTTTCCTAACATACTCCTAAAAAATTTTGTAGTTTCCACAAAATTGAAATAGTATAAATTCATTTAGACTAATAAAAATTCCATTAAATAAGGATAAAATAGGATATAAAATATTAACTTCACTTCAAAAACAGAAACGGACTATCTTTTTAGGACGGACAAAAATGGAATAGTTCATTGGGATGTATTCTTCCTGTCACTTATTTATCTTCTGTTAACTATATGGCTTTTTAAATGTTTTTTTATTGAGCAGGATACATATAGTTTCTACAGATGAGAGGTAGGAGTTATACTCCATCACCACCCAGAGGTTATGGTAGAAGAGGAAGGAGCCCCAGCCCAAGAGGGCGAAATGTTGGCCTCGGTAGAGGAGATGCTCCTAGTTATGGTAGGAGAGGGAGGAGCCCCAGCCCAAGAGGACGAAGTGGTGGCCTTGATAGAGGAGATGCTCCTACCAGTCTTTTAGTTCGCAACCTTCGTCATGATTGTCGGTAGGCATTAATGCATTACTTGATCATATGTTTTCTTCTTGCTTAATATGAAGATATTACCCATATCATTCTATGCTTTGCATGTTAAAAAGTAGCTGGGAATATTGTTTCAGACTTGTCAATTGCTTGTGACCTACTAGATAACATTTTCCAGCTGCATTCTTTTCATGTTATTTTACTTTTTATGTTTTAATGTATCTTTTAGGGGAAAGGTATTATATTTTTGTACTCAACTAGTATTTTCACCATTGCAATGGACTGGAATATGCTTGTTATAGTGATTTCAATCAAAATTTATGAAAATATGTTAATTATACAATCATATCAAATAAAAACATATTATAATAACATTTTAATATAAAATATTATCGAATTCAAGACTTTAAAAAAGATAAAACTAATCAAAATTAGGAAATCCTAATCTTTATAGGATTTTTGTTTTTTCTATTTAAAATTGTTTCTCTTTTAATTTTTTTTAATTTATTATTTGTATGCTTGTTGAACTTTCTTCTTCTAAATAAGTTACTTTTATCATATTTTTTATGACGAATATTTTGAAATAAAATATAATATAATACATAAATAAATTTAACAACCATAAATCTATATTTGTTTTGAATTGGTAATTTTGAAATTAAAGAATATTGTTGTTTATATTTTTTGTGTGTTTGATTTTATCTCCAAATGGGTAAATATTGCCTTATTTGTAAAACAATTTTTTTTTACAGAATTTTTTTTGATCATTGAAATAATTATTAATTTTTTTTTTAATTCAACCTGGTTTGACCTTCTGATCATTGACCTGTTGCCTTCTTCTGGTCGAATCGATTTCAAGTTTTCTGAATAAGTATTATATAACTTAAATGATATATTTTAAAATGAATGAGATATTGAGAAAAAGTAAAAAATAAAAATAAACTTTTACATTTTATATTTGAGACTTTTTAAAGAAAAATGCTTATAGTATGTTCTCACTTGTTATCTTATATTAAATTTCTCGTTGAGATCTTCAATTTGACACCAATATTACATATTTCTCACTTGAAAATAGTACAATAATTATCAAAAGAATAGTTTATAGATAGTTTTATAGAACTTAAATGATATACTTTAAAATGAATAGGATATTGAGGAAAAGTAAAAAAAACTTTCACGTTTGATCTTTGAGACGATTTTACGGATTATATATTTTCAGTTTACTGTCATTTGTTATCTTGTATTAAACTTCTCGTTGAGATTTTCGATTTGATACCTATATTACATATTTGTCGATTTCAAAATAATACAAGTTTAAAAAAGCGGAAAAAGGTACTGAGGCATTTTTCCTTCGTGAGGCGAGACGCAACTTCGAGGCGTAAGCCTCATCGTGAACCAAATTTTTTAGTAAAAACATAGAAATATATAAAAATAAACATTCAATAACATAAACAAAATGTAAAAGCCTATAAAAAAATTATTAAGACCCCGTTTGGTGTATAGTATATTTTGGAGGAAATTTAAATTTTTGAAGACTGTGTGGTTAAATAGGTTGAAAAGTGTGGAAGTGGCGTGTCCTATAAAAATGTGTGGTTGAAAATGAGTTTTGAAAGGAAGTTGTAAAAAAATTTTGGGACCAAACAAGGGTTGAGTATCAATAAAAAAAAAGTAGCATCTCAAATCAAATAGACTATTTATAAATGTTTCTTTTTCCCTTTTTTATGATTAATTTAAATTGCTTGGTTTTATTTATATCAAAATAAATAACAAATTTAGATTTTAATATAAAGATTTGATTAAATTAGATATGCAGTTATGGACATTATGTGAATTTTTGTTTTAAAAAGTGGAGGGTTAAGCATTTGTGAGGCGCATGCCTCTTAATTAATGAGACGTATGCCTCAATCAGTGTCTCACTCAGTCCCTAAGAAATGTGGGTACCGAGGTGTTTTCTAGTGCCTCTGCCTGAGCCGGAACTTTTTCTTAAACCAATAATTATAAAAGAATAATAATTAATACAAAAAATAGTTTATATATATCCCCTGTTTGGGCAAGATTTTTTCATGATTTTAATAAAAAATAGAGCCGTTGGAAATGGAGGGTGGGATCCACCAGCAATTATTTTTGACTAAATATATGTTCAATTACCATTTCTATCCTTCTTTGAAATAATGTGATCCAAATATTATAAGGGCATATCCATAATTCAACAAATTATGGTCAACTGTTGCGGCTGTAGGAATTGCTGTAATGGGAAGATTTTTACTTAAAAATTTTGGCAGAATCGGCTCCAGACATGGGCATAGTATTAAAATCTTGATGTCATTAATTACATAGCATGGATTCTAATGCCATTAATTACACATGTACGATAATAATTGCTAAAATATTTATTACATTATTTTTTTGTATAGATTTTCAGATTTAGAGTCATTTTGGTCCATTGTATTTTTAAGATCCTCGCTCTTTCTGGACTGCATATTCTGTCTAGAACTTTATGCATATATGATTTCTTGTTAGAAAGATAGGATTTGAAATTTCAATGGTATTGGTGCTTGTGTCCCCAATCTGCTGGTTAATTTTCAGCTTAGCAAGAAGGGTAGATCTGCTTGGTCAGTCACTCTGGAGACACCCATGGTTCACTAGTAATTGTTTGATTTGCTGTATGCAGGCCAGAATACTTGAGGAGGCATTTTGGAGAATTTGGCCCAATAAAGGACGTATATTTGCCTAGGGATTATTACACTGGGTGAGCTGTGTTGGATGTTGATTTAGCCATTTTGGATTTTTTTTTATTTTTAATATCAAATCTTCATTCATTTTTAATCCTGTAATTAAAAATATAGTATGTTTCATAATTATGCCTTGATTGTCAATGACCTGCCATCTGTTTTAAGTTGATTTTTCCCCCTTTTATCATTATTTTCTCAAATTGGATTTATTATTAAGATTTTGAGATTTAACAGTGAAGTAAGAGTTGTGAAGACTTCAATGAAGTAGTGAGAGTTCTGTTGACACACTCGAGTAATAAGAGTTCTTTTCTCATCAATCATATATTGAGAGTTCGAGGCGATGTAAATGGTAGTGAAGATTTGAAGATATTTGGTTTGAATACATTGTGAAGCTATCGAGATTTCAAGTCTTGAAGAATATCAAGTCATCTTTAAACTATTACTTGCGCTTGCTTATCCTCCTATTCACAAGGTCAGCAGCCATGTGCTAGCTTATGTGCTTATCAATGGCATTCCCTGTTCTTGGAATTATATTTTGAGCTATTGATTTGACTAGGGACTTCGGAAATTATAGAAGCTTACGATGGCCTGATCTTACTGCTTATACTTCTTCTCCAACATTTTTACAGAGGCATAGTTAACTGCCACAAGAAAATCTAAGCTTTTTTCTCAGATTTATAATTGAATACATAGTCAGACCAACATTTACCAACCAGAGATTATTTCTGGACAGACTAGGATGCCAGCCCTTAAAAGTTTTTGGCTTGGGCTGATATATTTGAGGTGGAATACATTTATGCAATTGCACCACACTTGAGTATTTTTTTCCTGCCTCTCAGACAACCGCGAGGTTTTGGATTTGTCCAGTATGTGGATCCTGCTGATGCTTTGGAAGCTAAACATCAGATGGATGGTGAGATTCTACAAGGTCGGGAGCTCACTGTTGTTTTTGCTGAGGAGAATAGGAAGAAACCAACTGAAATGAGAACCAGGGACAGAGGAGGAAGGTGAATTGCTTCCAATTAGCTCCTTGCATCATTTTCAGGATTATACAGTTTTATTTTTATTATTTCAAGTTATGATGGGTTTGCCACTGGGAAACCTTGGTCCAATTTAAATTGGGTGCATATGTCATTATTACTGTCTATAAATGGTTCCTTAATTGACTACCCTACCTTCTTTCATCTGTTTAATTTTGCTGTAGAAGTCGAACTTATGATCGAAGGCCGTCTCCACAGCGTTACTCTCGATCTCCCCGGTTCTCGCGATCGCCACCTCCACAGTATGGAAGGGCTCGAACTCGTAGTCATGATTACTACTCGTCTCCTAAGAGAAGATACTCAAGGTACAAATTAATCTCTCTCATTTGTCATTGTTTTTACCAATTTTTAAGTATTTATTACTTCAACTTGCATATATTGGCAGGTCTGTTTCCCGTGAAAAAAGGTATAGTGGTGAAAGGTCAAATTCACTGGAAGGCTATCGCTCCAATGGACCTAGGAGCCGGAGCCGCAGTCGAAGTCCGTTGAAGAAAAGTTCTCCATATGGCTCAAGAAGCCGCAGCCAAAGTCCAGGTAGGGGCCACCATCCAGGTGGGGATGGATCTCCTAGCCAGTAAAGGAATGTCAGAAAATGATGCTTTTATTCTGTAATCTACCTTGCTTCAGACGTGGTCGCTCCTCAAATTTATAAGTAATAATGCTTTTAGAAGTATTTGCATTTGCTTTAGGATGCCTTTTTTTTTTTGCTTAAATGGGTTGCTAAAAACTCTTGGTGCGTTTAGAAGTGGTTGAAAGTGAAATTCTGTTATGAAGATTTCCAGAAAGTTGTAGACGATATGAAAAATACAGAACTAAATTTGAAGTCTTCTTACTTAGGTCGTAGTTGAGCACGTTTTGCCAAATCTGAGCTACTTGCTACTGAAGGAAGTGGTATAGATAATCCGATTGCTATTTGTCAGAGAGTATGAAATTGCAATAGACATTTAAAATGTTTGGATTCAACCAATGTTAAAGAGCTTGAACAGTGAATTGAAAGGCGATTGTTTGTAACTCCTCTAGCGGTTATTCTTATGAGTCGGTTTGTCTACAGAGTTCTACAAGACCTGTACTACTACTAGAGTTCACATCAATCGCTCATAACAAGTGATGATTTTCATGAATTGGAGCAACGATTCTAGCTACATAATTTGAGTTATTTAAAGTTTCAAACCCAATTGTCTGTCAAGAAGCGCGCACGACGCATTTTATTGCCATTTGTTCAATCACAAAAGCAACTGGCAGCTATCCTCGACAAAGGGCTTAAAAAAAACCCACCATCTGACTAGCTCAAGGGACAAGGGGGAATGTGAAGATATCTATCGCTATTCGCTAGTGCAGCAAATCAGCCAATGAACTATGCAATTAAAACGTCTGTTGAAAATTCAGGGATTCCTCCAAACATTGACGTACAAATAATGGCACAACTATTGTATTGTAACTCGCAACTTTCAATTCTGGCTCTGGTTTAGAGAATTTCCAATTGCCCACCACATTAAACAGAAAAAATCAACGAATCAACTCAAAATGGTGAGTTGGGTACAACATCGTAGGGTATTAAGCTTCCATCAAAAGAATTGATTATCATATATAGCACTCAGAGGCCGACCCAAGAGCTGCCAGTTTTGCACTTCCCTGGAATGGATCAAATTCATACAGGAACTCTTTTTCCACGATAATGGTCAAAGAACTGCATAGAAGTATCAGCAGTTTCAATACAACATTTCATATGATCAAAAGGATATGTGAAAAAGAAATCCAGCCTCCGTGGGGTGGGAGAAGGTTAAAAATGAGCACAATAATGTCGCTCTCTTTCCTTGTATTGAAATGAATGCATTTCCCTATTTAAAATATAAGGAATTTAGACCTAAACATCTAAAGTATGGATAATCATAGAAAACAATAGAATCTAATTTGGAGAAAAACAATAATTATATAAAAATATTTTTTTGGGATATGATAATGGAACATTATTGACATGACTTCTCTTTGTTGAACGATGAAGAGTGCCCATGTAATGAAGTATATGGTCCATCTCTTTATCGTCCAATGCTGAGACATCATCTCAATATGTCTAATTTTCATGTCCCAAAAAAATATCCACGTAGAACTAAGAGCGAAATGAAAAAAAACATCAGTTGCTTTTCATTTGCTTTAACATAAAAAATGAGAATTGCTTCAGCAAATGGATCAATTTTTTTTTTTTTTGTTCGACTCGTTTTAAACTTCGAAAAGATGTGAAACCCACAAATGATTTAAAATATTTCACAAATGTGTACCAAGTAATTTCGGAGAATCTATCTTCCACATTTTACAGCAAATGAAAAGATGGATGTGCTGTGCATACAGTGATACACCATCTAATTGTAAGGTAAGCTTAAAGCAAGACTCAAAAGCAAGAAAAATCCTTTGAATTCATGGAAATTTTCCAGCCAAAAAGAGAGAACCAATACTTCCAGTCAAAGCATTATCAATATTCAATGCACAAAACAACCTCCAAATGGCTTAATCAAAACTCAAAGTTAGTGTAAATTCAGAAATTATGTCTTCCTATCTGAAACATCAATAAAAAATGTCATAGCGAACATACCGAACTCACAAACGGCTGCTGGAATAGCCAACCAAGAATGGGTATCTTTTGCAGAAAAACAGCCAGTGTTGGCCAGAAGCCACTGCATGAAAAATACCTCATTAGAACCAAGAAGACAGTAAACCATTGTGGACTAGACTATTTTGTCCATATAAAAAGGAACAATAACCTGAAGAGAACAACAAATCCATATCCCTCAAGAATCATTCCCACTATAGGCCATCCAATGACAACCAAGAAGAAGCCAATACCAAACGAAATTGTTCCCTGCAATAACCGAGAGAATTATCAAAGTAATAAGAGGAAAGCAGATAGTATGGGATAACATAAAAGCAAAATTATAGCAAACCGAGACCTTAAAATTAGAACGTTTCATGAAGAATTGTGTGGATGACTTCAGTCCAATGGTCAATGTCACTCCTGAGATGAACAGTATCTGTTTACCAAGTTAGACAACATACGTCAAATAAAAAATAAATAATGCTACTTTTACATAAGGAGTTACGGAAAATTTTTGCTGATAGATGAGGTGTCAAGAAGAGAGAGATTACTATTTTTATCTGGTAAAGAGTTAACTACCAATTAAGAAATTATACTCACATTTCCCATGGCAAGCAGCCCCTTGTCAAAGAAGAAAATGATGCCCAAGATTGAAAAAAATACTCCAAAACCCGTCAATCCTAGTCCAATTTCTGTTTCATCACATCAAGGCAAGTAAAACACACATAAACGTCCCTATATAAATTCGCTTCAGCTTAATTGCTGAAATTATGGAGGTTCAAGCATAGACGAACGAAACACCACTAGGCAAAGAGAATCTAAATATATAAATGATTCAATTAAATCAAAACTTCATTCCTACAAGCTACCAACAAATTCGACAAGAATTGTTAAATTCTTTAGAACAAGTTAGTTTAGCAATCCATTTACACTCCCAAATCCCTTGCAACGCGATGGACACGGTTAAAAAAATAAATACAATTATGAGATTAAATAAGTTGCAGATCCGACGTACGCACTTAATGTGAAAAAATAACTGAAAGAAAAAGATTGCGAATGGAATCTACTAACTTTTCCGGTCATTCATTTCAAAGGACATCATTTCACCAAATCAGATTGGAACACAATTAGCTTCCTTTTGTCAACACAAACGTAAACCGAGAGATCCTGCACCACTGAAATGTCAATTACTCAAATTTTCTCGGAAATTAAAATGAAACCAGAGAAGTTAAGATTTCAGAACAGGAAAATAAATAAGCTGAACGAGATCAATTGAGCTATTTTTTTTTTAATTCTCAAGTAAGTCGCTCCGATCCAGTAAGTATATGCGTTTTGGTGTGTATACATACAATATATGTATATAGCAAGAGAGAGATAACCTGTGATTGTATTATACAGCTGCGGATGGAAGCCGGCGATTTCTATTTCTGTGATTTTGATGTTCTTTCAACTGGAATAAAACCAAAAAATTTATTTAACCGCTCAATCCCAATCATCATCTTAAATTTATAGCAAGTCCGTTACTTTTTACTTTTCAAATATTTTTAACCATGCATCCTTCAAAAAATTACTATTTAAAAAACCACAATTTTTTTCAAAACATGGGGGCAAACACCCACTTACTTAAATTGGATCACAAAAATTAAAAATAAAAATAAAATTAAAAATATAATAGGATATTGCATTATCGATAGACACGGGTAGGGCTCGTTTGGCTAAGCTTAAAATCTAAATTTCTTTTAATTATTCTCTACACGGAGACATTTCTTACATACTGTGTCATTAATTTTTCCCCCATGTTACATCTATACATTTCTTTTTTCTTTGTAAATTTTCGATCTGTTAAACATAAATAATTATATGTTTGGATAGCAAGTGATTTGGTCAATAAAAGAGTGAATTAATTTACTCAACCAAACTAGCGTAATTTGATTTCCTATGATTTTGCATCCGTAATCATAGCTTGCACGTAGTAGAAATCCAAGCAGTGAAAGTGAATGGAAGTTTCCTTGAATCGAATAGAGATTGACCAGCGAGTGCAAAGATATAAATAAACCTTGATTGCAAAACTTACCCATCAAGTAGGAAAATTGGCTCGAGATTTGAAAAATGATAGTCGTACGTTAGAGATAATAGACCAATATTTTTAAGACCTCATATTGAGATGATGGTTCGTCACCTCAATGTTGGCTCTTCGTTATATGTTCCATACATTGAATTATTCGTCTATTGTTTGAGTTGTGATTAAAATATCGTGAAGAGATTGATTGGTCCAAATTCAATATGAAAACGTCAGTGTTATGTGAAAAATAAAGCCATCTTTGTTGAATTTTTTGGTTGAATTTGGCAAGCCACCAATAGCCCACAAATTTAGCCTACAATCTAGTCTATGTTCACACCTATTTTTCTTCCATCCATTGTTGATTTTTTGTCCAAACTTTCCCTATAAATAGAGGGCAAAACCTCAATGGAAAATGCACCAAGTAGAGAGGAAAATAGAGAGTGAAAGTAGTAGAGAGAAATTTGTTAGAAGAGAGAAATATTAGAGAGAAATAAATTGTTTTCTCCTAAGTATTTTCCTACTTTGTTTTCTCCTATTACAAGAGAGGTTAAATATTGTTATCTCCTTGTATTTAGAGAGAATGTTGTTGTAATTCTCCTACTATAGTGAAATCCTCCTATACTTGCCCGTGGACGTAGCCATTATTGGTGAACCACGTAAATACTTGTGTTCCATTTAACCGCATTTTCTCAATTCCATTATACTTGTTGACCAACGCGATCCACGCCTTTCCTAACAAGTGGTATCAGAGCCTGGTTACATCTTTTGAAATTCTTAGTATGCTCTGTGGTTGCGGCTTTGTCTGATCTTCCACATCAGAAAAGATTTCTTGAGATTGTTTTGCGTAGGGTTGGTGTTCACTATCACTCGGTATTATTACCAAGTCGTGAACAAAATGGCAGCAAAGTATGAGGTTGAAAAGTTCAATGTGAACAATTTCTCGTTATGGAAAATGAGAATAAAAGCAGTTTTGAGAAAAGATAACTGTTTGGCGGCAATTGGAGAGAGACCCGCGGATATCACTGACGATGGCAAGTGGAACGAGATGGATAGCAATGCAATTGCTAATCTGCACTTAGCACTAGCTGATGGAGTATTGTCAAGTGTGGCGGAAAAGAAAACAGCAAATGAGATATGGGACACCCTAACGAAGCTGTACGAGGCCAAGTCATTACACAACAAAATTTTCCTAAAGAGACGGCTTTACACCCTTCGGATGATGGAGTCAACTACAGTGACAGACCACATCAACACCCTCAACACTCTATTTTCACAGCTCACATCAATGGGCCATAAAATAGAGGCAGGCGAACGTGCTGAAATTCTACTTCAAAGTCTACCAGATTCGTATGATCAACTCATCATCAACTTAACTAACAACATAGAAGATCTAGTCTTCGATGATATTGCAGCTGCGGTTCTTGAAGAGGAAAGTCGGCGCAAGAACAAGGAGGACAGACTATCTAGTTCACAGCAGGCGGAAGCCTTGACGATGATGAGAGGGAGATCAACGGAACGTGGCCCCAGTGGGAGTCATACCCAAGGTAGATCTAAATCCAGAAGTAAGAAGAATGCCAAGTGTCATTACTGTGGCAAGAAAGGGCACTTAAAAAGGGATTGTTGGAGGCTTAAGAGGAATGAAGAAGCCAAAGGGAAGGCACATGAGATACCAAAAGCTCAGGGTTGTGTAGCAAGCACCTCATATGATGGCGAAATTTTATACAGCGAGGCAACGACTGTTGTTGAAGGCAGAAAGCATTTCACCGATGTCTGGCTCATCGATTCAGGAGCGACATGGCACATGACACCAAGGAGAGAATGGTTCCATCAATATGAACACATCTCGGGAGGTTCAGTGTTTATGGGAAATGATCATGCTTTGGAGATCGTTGGTATTGGTACTATCAAATTAAAAATGTATGATGGTACAATTTGCACTATCAAGGAGGTTCGGCACGTAAAGGGCTTGAAGAAAAATCTATTGTCTTTGGGACAACTAGATAGCATTGGGTGCAAAACTCATGTTCAAGCTGGGACTATGAAAATAGTCAAAGGCGCGCTTGTAGTGATGAAAGCAGAAAAGATAGCTGCAAATCTGTACATGCTTAAAGGAGATACTCTACAAGAAGGAGAAGCATCTGTTGCATCGGCAGGTTCAGCAGAAGAATTAACAATGATGTGGCACCGCAAACTTGGCCACATGTCTGAACGTGGTTTGAAAATTCTCTCTGAACAAGATCTTCTTCCAGGGCTCAAAAAGGTATCATTACCCTTTTGTGAGCATTGTGTCACTAGTAAGCAGCACAGATTGAAGTTTAGCACTTCTACTACTAGAAGTAAAGCTATTTTGGAGTTGGTTCATTCTGATGTTTGGAAAGCACCAGTTTTGTCCCTAGGAGGAGCAAAATATTTTGTATCTTTTATTGATGATTACTCCAGGAGATGTTGGGTGTATCCAATCAAGAAGAAGGCTGATGTGTTCGAAGTCTTCAAAATCTACAAAGCGCGGGTAGAACTTGAATCTGAGAAGAAGATCAAGTGTTTGAGGACGGACAATGGAGGAGAATATACTGGTAATGAATTTAATACTTTTTGTCAACAAGAAGGTATTAAAAGACATTTCACGACGGCATATACTCCACAACAAAATGGAGTGGCAGAGCGGATGAACAGAACATTGTTAGAAAGAACGAGAGCAATGTTGAGAACTGCGGGGTTAGCTAAATCATTTTGGGCTGAAGCAGTCAAAACCGCCTGTTATGTGATCAACCGGTCACCATCAACCGCGATTGATCTGAAGACGCCGATGGAGATGTGGACAGGGAAGCCAGCTGATTATTCTCACTTACATGTCTTTGGAAGTCCTGTGTACGTTATGTACAATGCCCAGGAAACATCAAAGCTAGATTCAAAATCCAGAAAATGCATTTTCTTGGGGTATGCTGATGGAATCAAGGGGTACCGCCTGTGGGATCCCACTGCCCACAAGGTGATAATCAGCAGAGACGTGATATTCACGGAAGGCAAGGTACAAGAAAATGATAGCACTTTAAAAGAGCCAGAAACTACTACGGTTGAAGTTGAAGTTGAAAATAGAGAAGAACAAGAAGTCCGGGATTCTTCTGAAGCAGCACCGGAGCATGAAGAAGGAGAACAAGCTGAGTTTACAGTTCCTGAAATCAGACGATCAACTCGGGAGAGGAAAGAACCAACTTGGCACTCTGAGTACATTATGGAGAGCAATGTTGCATACTGTCTACTGACGGAGGATGGAGAGCCATCAACTTTCCATGAGGCTTTAAATAGCCAAGAAGTTTCGCAGTGGATGGAAGCTATGCAGGAAGAAATTGAGGCTCTTCATAAAAACAAGACATGGGATCTTGTTTCGCTACCACAAGGAAGGAAAGCCATTGGAAATAAATGGGTCTACAAGATCAAACGTGATGGAAATGACCAAGTGGAGCGGTATCGTGCTAGACTGGTGGTAAAGGGATATGCTCAGAAAGAAGGCATTGACTTCAACGAAATATTCTCTCCTGTTGTTCGACTCACGACAGTTCGAGTATTATTGGCGATGTGTGCTACATTAGACTTGCACCTGGAGCAGTTAGATGTGAAAACTGCATTTCTTCATGGTGAGCTTGAAGAAGAAATTTATATGCTCCAACCAGAAGGTTTTAAAGAAAAAGGAAAAGAGAACTTGGTTTGCAGGTTGAACAAATCTCTATACGGTCTCAAACAGGCGCCGAGGTGTTGGTATAAGAGATTTGATTCCTTCATTATGAGCCTTGGATACAACAGACTTAGTGCAGATCCTTGTGCTTATTGCAAGAGATTTGGTGATGGTAATTTCATTATCTTGCTGTTGTATGTTGACGACATGTTGGTAGCAGGCCCCAACAAAGATTGTCTTAAAGATTTGAAGGCACAGTTGGCTAGGGAGTTTGAAATGAAGGACTTGGGAACCGCAAACAAGATTCTAGGGATGCAAATTCACCGAGACAGAAATAATAGGAAGATTTGGCTTAGTCAGAAGAACTACTTGAAGAAAATCTTGCGACGCTTCAATATGCAAGATTGTAAGCCAATTTCAACCCCTCTTCTTATTAATTTCAAGTTATCCTCAAGTATGAGTCCTAGCAGTGAAGCAGAGAGGATGGAGATGTCTCGAGTACCGTATGCATCAGCAGTGGGTAGCCTAATGTTTGCTATGATTTGTACAAGACCAGACATTGCACAAGCAGTGGGAGCGGTCAGTCGATATATGGCAAATCCTGGTAGAGAGCATTGGAATATGGTGAAGAGGATCCTAAGATATGTCAAGGGTACCTCAAATGTTGCATTATGCTATGGAGGATCAGAATTTAATGTTAGAGGCTATGTAGATTCAGATTATGCAGGTGATCCTGATAAAAGCAAGTCCACCACTGGATATGTGTTTACTCTTGCTGGAGGAGCTGTAAGCTGGGGTTCAAAACTGCAGTCTATCGTGGCTACTTCTACGACGGAAGCAGAATATGTGGCGGCTACACAAGCTAGCAAAGAGGCAATATGGTTGCAAATGTTAATGGAAGAACTCGGACACAAACAAGAGAAGATTTCTCTATTTTGTGATAGTCAGAGTGCTTTGCACTTAGCAAAGAATCCAGCATTTCATCCAAGGACGAAACATATTAGAATACAATATCACTTTGTACGAGAGAAGGTGGAAGAAGGAAGTGTGGATATCCAGAAGATTCATACGGAGGACAATCTAGCGGATATGTTCACAAAGCCGATCAACACTGATAAGTTCACATGGAGCCGATCCTCTATCGGCCTAGCAGAAGTATAAGCAGCATGAGAATGACAAGTGTGGGAAGGATGGAAGGTTGCAACAAAAGTGACTTTAAGTGGGAGAAATGTGAAAAATAAAGCCATCTTTGTTGAATTTTTTGGTTGAATTTGGCAAGCCACCAATAGCCCACAAATTTAGCCTACAATCTAGTCTATGTTCACACCTATTTTTCTTCCATCCATTGTTGATTTTTTGTCCAAACTTTCCCTATAAATAGAGGGCAAAACCTCAATGGAAAATGCACCAAGTAGAGAGGAAAATAGAGAGTGAAAGTAGTAGAGAGAAATTTGTTAGAAGAGAGAAATATTAGAGAGAAATAAATTGTTTTCTCCTAAGTATTTTCCTACTTTGTTTTCTCCTATTACAAGAGAGGTTAAATATTGTTATCTCCTTGTATTTAGAGAGAATGTTGTTGTAATTCTCCTACTATAGTGAAATCCTCCTATACTTGCCCGTGGACGTAGCCATTATTGGTGAACCACGTAAATACTTGTGTTCCATTTAACCGCATTTTCTCAATTCCATTATACTTGTTGACCAACGCGATCCACGCCTTTCCTAACATGTTACTCTATTGATGGATTTTTATGCATGCTGATACCATGGTACTAGACATTTTGAAGGAAAAATAAACATCACACTGGACTTTATTGTTTTACTATTCGAATTTGACATATTATAAAGAATATCTTGGATCCATTTATTTGAAATAAAATTTCTGTCATCCAAATACACTTGAAAATAAATGATGATTTGATGGAGGAAAGCAAATACAGCACCACTGACGAATACGTACGTTCATATATTGAATTTTAAGAGCATTATGAGAAGGGCGTGATTCACATTAGGTCCAAGAATGGGTTTAGCGATTGGAGGCTCTTGAGCATTCTACAATGGACTTCAGTTGTGATCAAGGGCGGAACTAGGATATACAAACATAGTAGGCTAGAGAAAAAAATGGTAGAGTTCGAATTCGTAAATATAACAAAATAAATTTGCTTAAATGTCAATATGTAACTGCTAAAAAAAGCACCATAAATGTGCAAATACAAAATATCTTGATATGTTACTAGTGACGCATTCTCCTACTCCCCACACTATAAAATTTATCAACAATGACATTCGTATCAATTCCAAGGGCAATTTCCCTCTCAATATAGATGACCATGAAATTTGAAAGAAATTCATTATCCATTTTATTGCGTAGGGAGGTCTTGATAAGTTTCATTGCTGAAAAAGCTCGTTCTGTTGTTGCTGTAGAAACTGGAAGAGTCAACACCAAACGAATCAATCTATCAATCAGAAAATAATGACGAGACTTCTTCGTTTCAACCAACATCTGACATAACTTAGGAAGAGAATCAACATCCTGGAACTGCGGATGAAGAAGTACATCAAACTTGTAATGATCTAATTGCCTCCTCAAATCATCCCTCTCCTCTACAGTAAAATCCAGAGAGTAAAATCTCTCAGCTAAAGAACAAATATCATCTATAGAGAAAGATTTAAATCCATCGATAGGATTCAAAGCCTCGCACAACTGAAGAAGTTCAATGGTCCTCTCCGTAAATCTACAATTTAATTCTGTCAACTGAAAATCTATCACGGCATTGGATATTTGAAAGTGATAATACTCTTCAACTGTGATATTATTTTGTTGTTGACAAGAACGTCCTGTACCTTCCAAATAACGATCATCTAACTGAAGCACAACAATATCATTACTTGCACAAAAATCCACCACCCTCTGAAGAAAATCCTCCCAATGCTGATTTCGCATATTGTTAAGAAGCATCTTTGTAGATGAAACTAAATGTATTGCATTCAAAACATCTTGATCTTTCATTTGCAACGCTTGACATAATAAATCAGTCTTTCCCAAAACATCATGCATCAACAACAGAATAAATGTAAAGTCAAACCTTCTCATAGCATTACGCAGACCTTTAGCCTCTCCTCGTATATTGTTGGTTGATCCACTTACAATCAGATCTTCAAGAAGTGTACAAGTTGAACCAAACATCTCAATTAATCTCTTCACAGAGAAAAAATGTGAACTCCATCGAGTAGCTCCAGCTCGTTGCAAAGTACAAACTTGATTAACCCCAGTACCTGTCACTACTTCTCCTGATGCTATCAAATCATCGATTTCATCCAATCGAATTGATTTTAATTGGGAATGACGCTTAGAGGAAGCACTAACAAAGTTAACAATGGAACTTAAAGTTTGAAAAAAATAGATACACATCTTGTACCTCTTTCGCCACAGCAACTAAAGCAAGTTGTAGTCGATGAGCAAAGCAGTGAACATAATAAGCAGATGGACATTCTTTAAGAAATAAAGTTTGTAATCCATTCCACTCAGCTCTCATGTTGCTAGCACCATCATATCCTTGGCCGCGTAGATCTTTTAATAAGAGATTGTATTGGTCTAATACATTACAAATCTCTTTTTTCAAGGTCAATGCATTGGTGTCTACAACGTTCACAACTTCAAAAAACCTTTCTCTAACAAATCCACCACCATCAACATATCTCAAAATAATAGCCATTTGTTCTTTGTGGGATTCATCCACTGCTTCATCAACAAGAATACAAAATTTCGCATCCCCAATTTCATCACGGATCTTGAGTCGCACACAATCAGCAATAATTTGTAATATTTCCTTCTGAATTTTTGGTGATGTATAGTTGGCATTCTTAGCTGCATTTTCCAGAACGCATAGCAAACGCATGTACTGAATTCCCATCCCCTTCATGCCTTTTAAATGCACAAGTTTTAGAGTTGACTCTCTTCCAGTCCCTAAACCTCAATACTGTAAATGTATCCTGTTGAGTGGTAGCACTTTCAAACACATAACACGGGGAAACAGAATGCACTTTCCTTCTCTATGGAAAACTCAACCCAAGGCCATTTTTTGAACCAAGATGATTGGAATCGACGATTTTGAGTCCCAAATCGAACAAAAGGATAATCATATATAGGTTGAAATGGTCCCATTTCGACATATGCTCTTCGTATCTCATCTTGTTTGTGAACTGGATTCTGAGATATTAGGATGCGTTTTCCAGGATCTCGTTCATAATATGGAGTATCACTTTGCACTGTCTCAACAGTACACTCATTCTCAGGCATTGATCTTTTGTTTGAAATAGGAGTTTCTTGTTGAATATTTGGAGTGTTTGATGATCCAACATCATCTTTCTTATTAAAGTAATGAAAGATATTTCTTCTTAGCATTCTATTTAATCTGCAAGAATATGTATTGTCTAAATTCAATCCAAAAATTCTCATCACAATAGTATAATCAAGTGATAAAATAAATAAATCAATAAAGTAACTATAAAATATCACAATTCACCAAAACAAATAAAAAAAACTAAGTAAGCCCTTTTATTAATAAAAAAATTAACTACTAGTATGTCAATCTACCACAAGAAGATAAATCATTTCTATAATAAATAAATTAATTATCACAAAAATCCCTAATTCTAAATAAGCCCTAAATAACTAAAATGAATTAATCAATAAATTAACACAAGTTACACAATTATATTGATAAATCAGATTTAGAATTAAGTTAAATTAATCAACAAATTCAACTTTCAAATTTCAAGACAAACAACTACTAATTTCAAGACAAACAACAAATTCAACTTTCAGATTTTTACTAATTACTTGACTAGTTGACTTACCTTGCAATTGCAGTCGCCAGTCGCAGACCCGTTGGCCGTTGGTAACTCGCTGATGACTGAAAGCAGACCGGAAGCAGTAATAGCAGCAGCATCGCTGTAGCAGCCAGCAGCAGCAGCAAAGGCAAAGCAAGCCAGCAGCAGGCAGCGTGCCAGCGTCTCTGGCTCAGCAAGGCAGTCCGGAACAGGCAGAGGCAGGCCGCAGGCGTCGGCGGAGCGGAACAGCAACAGCAAGTCAGGTCAGCAGCTTGAAGCCTTGAACTCCCTTTCATTCCTTACGCGCACGCACTGGGGGCTGTTTGTTCTGAAATTGTGATATGGATTGGGTTGTGAATTTGTAGTAGTGGGCTCAATTTGGATGAGAAATCTAGTTGGCTAAGTATGATAAAGTGATTGGGTACCCAAATGATCTTCAAAATTTTCAAAATTTCTTAGTGGGTTGCAGTTGGCTTCAGCCCATGAACAATGTAAACTAAACTATCAAATATTTTTGTTGTGTCGACATGTTTACCATATGCCTCTACAGTCCAAACCAATTTAAGTTTCAGCAAGCGTCATGAACAACAATTCGAAATAATTTCTAGTTATATCTGCCAGATTTTTAAGTGTGTGTGTGAATAGCCAATGTCAAACGCAAACCTATGCATGAGATATGTTCAACACGGTGTGGCTCATTATGCATATTCAAGCCCGAATCCCATGTGGTCAATCTATGATTTCTAATGAAATTCCTTTCAACGCTCATGGATGATCACCACTTTCTGCTTTTTCTCTCGCATCCCAGGTTTTTATCTATGTGGGTTCTAACAATATTCTTAGCTTTTTCCACACAAGGCAGTCAAAATCAGAAATATGCATGCACAACTAATCAAAAGAAAACAGTCCCCGATTCTACAACCTCAACCACCACAGTTTAGTCAACAAAGCTTATACCATGCAATGTTTTTTTTTTTTTTTTATGGACGACTTTTTCTTTTAATTGTCCCTGTCTTTTACCATCTTTGTGCAGAACTTTTCATACGGGCTTTCTATATGACCCCTGTAGCGGGCTTTCAGATCGGTAACTCCCAAACCAGACGGCTTTAGGGTACCAGGTTCGAAGAACCCCTCAGACGTACTTGCCCGAGTCATAAAGGCTTAAACAGAAAAGTTAAAGATGTTATAATGTCTTATGTGTAAGTCCAATCTCCGTACTTGCTTTCTAATTGACCCATGTAGCGAGCTTTAGGTCGATGACTCCCAAGCCAGTTGGCTTTAGGGCACCAGGTTTGAAAGACCCCTCGGACTTACTTACTCGAGTCAAAAAGGCATTTGAAGAGCAGAATAAGACCTTCAGCATTTTTCTGTTTTTATGCTGGAAATGGTTTATACCCGTTGACCAAACTGTAATGACTAAAGTGCAAAACCAAGACCCACAGACTTCCAATCCGTCAATACACACAAATTCCAATCATTTTACCCCCAAACTTGCATTTTAGTATGATTGGTTCTAATTTAGGGGTGGGATGTCTAACGATCTAAGTTCAGGGCTTTTTGAGTCATTCCTAAGTTCAAATTGCATAAACTCTGCCCCACATGTATTAAACAAAATCCCTCACACAATCAATTATCTAACACTGGCTATGTGCGCAATAAGTATGAATCTAGCAAAACATAACTAGTTCAAAAATAAGTTCATGCTTTCATGTTGTCCAATTTTCAAGCTTAAACACAAATTGATTCATACTATATCCTAGGCAATAAACATGTCAACAAAGTTTTCAATTTTCAAAAAAAATTTTTTTTTTTTAATCCCAATAAAATAGAATGAAAAGTAATAATATGGAAATAATGAGATCCACCCCCAAACTAGAAATGAACATTGTCCTCAATGTTTTGCCACATAAATAAGTAAGAATATGCAAAACTTGACAAAAGAAAGAGAACGAGAACTTCCCAAGTGTAGAGGAGATGTCTCATTGTAGTCTTGATGCTTTAATTTGAAATGATGTTGGACGAATTTGACCCTATTTCTTGCCTTGCCCAACTTGATCGGATGTGTCTTGACTGATGTTTACCTTGAAAATAAGAGATAAGTAATATTAAAAGTCATAAACATCAATAAGAAATAATGGAAGTTCAGTACCACACCCCCAAACTAAAGTTAAAGCAAAATTTTGAATTTTCAAAATTGGTCGACCACACACATTCAAGCCTTGACGTCGCCTAGAAAAACATAAATTTTTCCGAGCCATCTTTTGATACTTTAAAGTTCACAACATGGTCAACAATATATTAAAAATTCAGCTCATTTGAAGGTCAATAGTGTCATGAAACTATGTGGAGAAGTAGGTGACGTGAAGCAGTTTTCAGGGTGCAATGGCCTGCAGTGGCCTTGCAATGGGACTGCCATGGTGCAAACATTGTTTTAATGGATTTCATGCCATGTAGTGTACTAATTCATGAACTAAACACACTTACTCAATGATAACCATGTCATGAAGATAAATGCTCGGATGAATTTCTAAAATTAGCACAAGAACATCTTTGTAGCATTTCATCAAACACTTAATGGGCATTGCAAAAATCAATGGATATGCATAGGGTTGGAGGCATGAATGAACCCAAAATTTTTTTGTCTACTAAACCACAAATCACAATCTCCAACCACTAACCTAAGCCCACTCTTCACCATTCACAATTTCAAAATCCAAGAACTCAAAGAAAATTTCAAAATTTTGAGTAAACATGGATTTAAATGAAGAATTTCATACCTTTCATTGATTTGGATGTGAAAATAGCAATCAATTTGGTTCAATGAAGTGTTGATTACATGCATGATAGATGAAAGATCAAATATGAGGTGATTAGAGGAGAGAAAACAAATTCATGTTGTTTAAACTTGAAAGAATTAAATGAAGCACTTAAACTGCCGAATTTGGTACCAGATTAACCACGCGATCGCTTGGCTGGAGGGCCAGCGATCGCGTGGTTCAAGGTTTTAAAACCTGTTGATTTTTAAATGCAAACTCGCGATCGCTAGACCTTATAGGCCCGCGATCGCGTAGTTTCCGGCAGTAATGGAAATTTTCCTATTTTTGATTTCCAAAATCATTTTTATCCCCCTAATCACTTCATGATCGATGCAATGATTCTCCAAACCTTATTGTCATGATTCAACTAGTGTGTGTGTGTGAGTATGGAATGACGATAAAAACCTAGCCTAATATAAACATGCAAAATTAAAAACATTCCTAAATATGCATATATCTAAAATTTCAATACTAAAATAAATAATGAAAAACGGAATAAGTAAAAGGGAAAAAAAATTGGGTTGCCTCCCAACAAGCGCTCCATTTTAAGTCTAAAGCCCGACTTTTTACCTGATTTTTCAAGGAACTTTAAAGAGAGCTTTTGATGACCGTCTTTGTTTGTGACGGTCAAATTTGCTCCACAGTGCATTTGAGCTCAAAAATTGTACCTTGCCCATGTCATAAGTGTTAACCTCTCCACTCGATTCAACTTTCAAAATGTAGACTTCAATTATTTCTTCATCATCAATGATGAAATCAATTCTTGCCCAATCATTGAATTTGGAGGATTGCATTGCAACTTCGACACCCTTAAGTGTCTGCTTTTCTGTGATCAACTCCTCTTTCTTCAATTGCTCTTCCACTTTGATTGAAGTCTCCTCGAGCTCGATGTCCTGATTTTGCATTGTTGACAATTGGACAAGGATATCTTCATGGCAGCTATTTTCTTCTGGTTGATCCACTCTTTCAATTTCTTCTTCTTTTTCTTCAACTGTTTCAACCAATTTGTCTAGCTCCTCTGATCTCTGCACCTGAATTTCTGGTAATGGCAATGGCTGACTCTCTTCCATGCTTACTGTCCACTGGTCCATCAACTTCTTAATTTCAGCTTGTTGTTTTTGCAATTCCTGGTTTATCAAATCTTCATTGTCAAAATCTTCAGTTTCAGCTTGAACTGCATGTATCGGTGGACACTCCTGCTCTACCATATAATAATTCCCACAACAATCAGCCTTCCATATAGCATCCTTGGGTGCAATAGGGCAATCGAATACAACATGATTTCCCCAACAGAAATCACACATCAGATACGTCTGAACTGTCGTTCGATCAAAGAGCCATTGATTATTGTTTGCTGCCATCTTGCTGTGTTGCCTCCAACTATCTCAATATTCATTCAATACCTGAGAAGGAGACAATTCACAACTTAAAAAAAAATAAAAATAAATAGTAATAAAAATAATAAAAAATACAAATACAAATTCAAACTAAAGCAAGAACTAATTGGTATCGATATTAATATAAAAACAGTCCCCGGCAACGGCGCCAAAAACTTGTTGTGAAATTTGAGATCGCAAGTGTACGATATCGCAATCAAGTAATAAAGTGGACCTTAGAGTCCGGATTATCGTTCCCACGAGGACTGTTTACTAAGTACCGAAATGTTTTAGTTCTAATTTTATTTGAACAGACGAAATAGAATTTGTGGTTTTAAATTAAAACTAAGAAGATGAATTAAATAATTAAATTGTGAAATTGTTTTGTTTTTAAAAAAAAAATGATTGTAAAGTGGTTGGGATTCACGATTTCACATAGCTAATTAAATCAATTCCAATTCCAGTTTTATTTCCTATTTGTGTGTTCGGTCGAATTCACTAATTTAAATTGAGATTCCTCTCTCGAGTTTAAATCAATCCTACCTAAATAAGTCAACCTTGTATCTCTACAGCGGGTCCGAATATTCCTTAACTAGATGCATTACACACAAGAATTCACACACGACCGCAATAATTACAAGAGTATATCTCTATCTCTCGTTCAATTACCGGATTTATTACCTAGATCTATGTTATTAACTCACCTCTCGGATTATGGAAATAACACATGAAATCATGAATTGGTGATCAAGCAATTCAAGCATTAAGAACAATAATAAATCAACACATGCATTAAAGCGTTAAAACAAGGAATATGGCATTAAAATAATTAACTAGGCTACATCGTTCATCCCAACGTTAAAATTAGTTACACATCATGATTAAAAAGCATAAACAATAAAGTAAAACGTTCATTGAAAACAATAAGAAGAAAGGAAAGCATGCACCAAGTCTCAATTCTTCAATTATCTTCAATTCACGCCCCTTTGCGATGCTTAATTCCCCAAGAATTTGATGTAAAATCTCTGTTGTGGCTCGTTCTATGGAGAGGCAAAGGTCTCATTTTCGTGCCTCTTATGTTGTATATATAGGTTTTGGAGAAAACCTAGGTCAAAAAGCGAGAATGCTGTTGAAAATCGCGAGAAAAAGCCCACTTTTGGCCCAGCCGGAAAGCCAATCGATCACGTGGTATAAATGTAGTGACCAAGATTTTTATGCAACAAATAATTATTTTAATATTTAGAAAATTGTGTCGCTACTATTTCACTCATTGTTTTGAAATTAACGCCGCGACGGATTCGTCTAGTCAAGTCAAGAAATATCGAATTTGTTCGATTTTAAATTAAAATCCGAATTTCTAAAATTATGTTATTTAATTATTTATTCAAAGTATTATTTTCAATATCATTTTGAATTCCAAATTTATTAAAATATCCCAATGATCATTATCAAATTATTTTAAGTCCAAAATATATCTGTTTTAAATACGTGTATTATCCAAAATTATATCTAATCACCTAATCTAACCCCACCTACCTAGATTCCACAAAACACCATCATCACCACACCCCACGCGTTTTCTTTTCCACATTACCGTTACAACCCCTACCTTTACTTTACAGCTCCATTTTCTAGCACCTTTCTTCTCCTTTATCACCAATTGAACCATCATCTGAACCTGCAAAGCATACTACTGTCTGCACTCTGCATCTGCAGCTCCAAGGTATCACCATCAACCAAATTGCAATCACCACAACCAGAGTCATTGATCGAACCACACAATCCGGCTTCAGCCAATCATCACCACACTGCAGCCACCCTGGCCAGTTTCAATATCCAGATCACAACTTCGATACCCAGCATCGTCACCACCAACGTCCATCCATACTGCATCATCAGCACCACCACCAGCCACCACATGAAATCGTCTCTGCCTAACTCCAAATACCCAAATCAAAACCCAAACCCATGAATCAGTATTCATTTCTTACCTCAATCACCATTTCTCGCCGGAAATCGCCGCTTGAAGCCCCGATCCTCGCACAATAGATACACAAATCAGCCCAGAAACTATCATAATTGCACCCTCGTCACTCGTCGTACCCGGCGCCGGTGCTGTGACCGGCGAAACCGCCGGCAGAGACGTCCTCCGTCTCTCGCTCCCCTCTCAAACTTCTCTCTCTATCTGATCCGAAATAGAGAGAGACGAGATATATTTTGATATTATATTTTAATTTTCAGAATTTGCAAATCGGTCCTCAAGATTGAAAATGTTTTATATCAGTCCCTACATGTTTTAAAGTGATTATTCCAGCCCTTTTAGCTTCAAACTTATCATTTCAGTCCTTGCTGATTTAATTCATTTGATTTTAAACCCAATGGTTTTAAAAGATATTCATTTTAGTCCCTCAACTTTCAAAGATATTCATTTTAGTCCCTCAACTTTCAAAAACATCAATTTTAGTCCTCAAAATTATAATTTATCATTTTGAACTATATATTCGATATACTAAAGTGACTTATTGGCTAAAGACGAAGCGTACGGAGAATTTAAAGAAATTGAAGTCATTCCCGCTCAACTTTGCACTCGTCGGATTTGAGGTAGACTCGCACTTATTAATTGATTTAAATTATGATTTCATATGAATGTCATGTGACTTGTGAAAGTCAATTTTTAAGAAAAACAAGTATGTTTTTATGAAAGGTAAATATACCTTATGTTGTTATGAAAAGTAAGTATGTTCTTATGAAAAGAAAATATACTTTATGTTTTTACGAAAAGTAAGTATACCCTATGCTTCACGAAAATGTTTTTTTGGATCATTGCTATGAAATCAATCTACCAAGATTGTTTTGGGTCCCATATGATAAGTTATGATATGTTAAGGGGACCGGAGTTTTAGTAGCGCTACACATAAGAATTCTTGCCACCTAAGTTCGGTAACATTCTTGTGTCTCCTATGTTTATGAGGATTTGCCACGAAGTTCGGTAAAATTCCTATCTTTCCATATGTTTATGAGGATTTACCACCTAAGTTCGGTAAAATTCCTGTCGCATATGTTTATGAGGATTTCGATCCTATCTTATGTTATGATGCAATTGATCCCTATGAATTTCAGAAAATTATGCTTGGTATACTTACTACATAAGAATTCTTGCCACCTAAGTTCGGTAAAATTCTTATGTTTATGAGAATTTGGTTTTTATCCTATGTTATGATGAAAACTTACTGTTATTATGATTTTACTACATAAGAATTCTTACCACCTAAGTTCGGTAAAATTCTTATGTTTATGAGGATTTCAATCCTATCTTATGTTATGCTTTCAAAAGAAATTATGCTTGGCATAATTAAAATGTTTTATAAGTATATGGTTTTCAAAGAACTGTTTTCAAAGAGATGTTTTCAAAGAGCATATGATTTGCAAAATATGTCCCGTGCTGTAATGCACAATATGAGTTTTATCAAGAACAGTTTTATAAAGAAGCTCTATCAATGCCCGTTTTATAAAGAGCCGGGATTTATGTGTTTAATCATCTTATAAATTAAATTAATTCGCGATGAGTCTACTGAGTATTTCCCCCATGAAATACTCACCCTACTTTTAACAGTTTTGCAGATTTCGGAGACGGTGGCGAGCGATGAATGATGGTGGCAATAATCGTTGAACGGTTGAAAGTTTGACGTTAATGATTTCCGTATTTTCCAAACAATCGAATAATTTAGAGAAGTTCATTTATTTGAGAAATTATGATATTGGCAATTTCTTTACAATATTAATGGTTCGATTTACTATTTCAAATGGTTTCATAAATGTTTTCAATTTTAGCGGCCATTACAGTTTATTTAATGTTGCCAAAAAATGAATTTCAATTATTTCTTCCGCAAAAATATTATTCGAAAAATTTAGACAGAAAATGACGTAGTGAATCGGGTATACGGAACTCGGGGCGCTACAAGTTGGTATCAGAGCTAGTCTGCGTTTCTGTAAACTGGAAAAATTTTCAAAAAGAATTTTCAAGAAATATTTTCCATTATAAAATATTATTGATGAAGATTGCCACTGCCATCATTTCGTTCCACCAACTCCGAGGTAAAGAAGTTTATGATGTTTAAAGTTATTTCAGTATTTCGAATACTCATTTTACTAATTTATGAGAAAGAATGAAGAGTATTTCGGATACTTATGATTTATGAGAAATAAGAATGTATTTCTTCGAAAATAATGATGTTGTTATGCTTTGTCATAACTTATATGCTTTAATGTATGATTATGAGAATTTTTTTTTAAGAAAACGAGTGTTGAGCATAATGGGAATAATATGATTTTATTGAGAATTAAGTAATGGATATTATGTTGAGTTAATTTATTATGCCTCTATGTTGAAGAGAAATTTATTATGAAGTTTGGCTTTGTGAATAAATTTTGGGAATATGATTTATGGCATATATTTATAAGTAGGAATAACTTTTGAGCCAATTAAGGTATGGAAGGAAGTGATATTGTGATATTGAAAAATATGATTTGAAATTGTTATGTTGAGGAATTATGAATTGAATTATGAGATATTTTGATGATATTGAAGTGTTGGAATCATTTTCAATATTTTTAGATCGTTGTGATCAAATGTGGAATTATTTATTATTGTAAGTTATGAAGTATGCTTATGGTTTGGATAAGTCCAAATTACAAGGGAGACTCTATCCAGAATTTTATCATTTGGAATTAAGAGCATAATATGATAAGCATCTACTAAATGAATTAAGTTTAGACATGCAAGTTCATTTACATCACAAACGAGATTTAGTAGATGATAACAGAGATTTTATTATTTTCTCATAAGGAGAACACACAAGAGTCACACTGGAAAGGAAATACATGAAACACACGAAAGCATAAGAGAAAAACATGGAAAGATCCTCAGAATGAGAGATGTGTTTCCGGAGTGGCCGTATCCTACCACCTCTGATCTTTTGAGGAAATAAAGAAACCTTCAAAGAGGTGTGTTTCGAGAGTAAGAATACTCCGTAATCTACCACCTGGAATCTTTGAAGTACACACAAGATTTAAACATTAAGGAAATCCTAGTAAATGGAGGGGTGTCTCGAGAGTGAGAATACTCCGTACTCTACCCCCACCTATTCTAAGATTCAAAGAGTTAAGTTTACATTAACCGGACTCCATTTTCGCTTGATTCCCCTTCCTTGCGACCAATCTATCTTAACCCCTGCTGGATCTTGTATTGAGATATATGACTGCAGCTTATCCAGTAGTTCATCAATAGTAGGAGCAGAAATAAGAAGCCTTCTGGAAAATGGAGAGATGAATCCCTGTTCCACAGCATAATCAAGAAAGGTTAACAAACCATCAAAGAAATTGTTAACATTCAGAAGCCCAATAGGCTTAGTATGGAGATCTAGTTGAGCCCACGAGGTAATGTTAAAGATTTCTTCTAAGGTACCAAAACCTCCGGGCAGGGCTATAAAGGCATCAGAACCATATAGCATACAAGTTATGCGTTCATGGATGGATAAGGTTTGAACTTCATGCCCTCGTGTTTTGCCTGCAACATCTACCAAAGGGACAGGTATAACACCGATTACTTTTGATTTCTCTGCAAGAGCAGATTGGGAAACACAACCCATTAGACCACTGCTACCACCCCCATATACAAGAGTGATACCTTTTTCCCCCAGTTTCTTTCCAAGATCTACAGCCGCTTCTAGATAACCGAAGCCTTTCCCCACTTTTGATCCACAAAATACACAAATAGTTTTGATCTGTCGAAGTTTTGGTGCTTCCATCTTTGATAGTATAGAAGAGAAAACTTACGAAGAAGATGTGATTTTGGGATGTCTGAACTATGAAATATGTTTGGCTATTTAAAGCCGGAAAAATTTACTGTTTTTGATTGATTCTGAAAAAGTAAAGATTTACTTTTGACAAAATCAGCCCACTTTTGAATATTTTTATCGTATCGAGGCTGTCACCTTTCGGCGATTTAATATTTTATTTCCAGCTTTATCAAAACTCGAGAAAAGGAAAATATATTTTATTTTCAAAACGCGTGAAAGTAAGCAGCAAAATATTTTAAAAGATTTACCTTATATCATTGCTGAACTGCCAGAAGCCTCATTTTGTAAAACAGACTGGCAAACAGGATCTTTCGATATTATATTTTGGAGACTATAACGATTTTTGTCCACGTTAAACTGAGCGTATAAGGAGAGAAGTTCACGTTGTACATAACCACTTGGGTGCGTCTCAAGAGTCAGTCGAATATCATCCAAAGACTCCTTACTCAGTCCACCCTTTATGAATTCGATTTTATCATCCCGATTAGTAGAAGAATATCCTACTGATTTGCAACGTGTATTACAGTTCCAACGAGCACATTTGTAGCAACCACCCAGTCTTTTTGCTCTTCGTTTCTTTGCGAACGTGCTTTTGCCTAAACCAGGCATATGTTTTGGAAATGTTGATGGTAATTCACCAGATAGTCGAACCTTTGCTTCTATCAACCAGCGAACATCTTCTGGAATATCATGAGCCATTAGCAACCTCAATCTTTCGAGCCTTATTTTATAGATCTTTCTCAGATCATTCATAGGAAGACTGGAATAATACTTGCGAATGTTAGAAAGAATGATATCCATTGTTTGATGATTCAACCTCTTCCCAGCATGAACTATTTAAAAGCGCAAAGGATCTGAGTGAATCCGCGTAATGTTGGGACCAGCAAGAAAGCTCAGGATTATTTTAATGAAAAGAGGAGACAAGAAGTAATGCGCTGTTAAATTTTATCGATAAAGGAGATTTGATTGGAGATTTGGAATATTTTCTTGGATTATGGGTACTGATATTTTGTTATAATAATGATAATCATGGTATAGTGTGTTGATACGTGGAAAGTAAATTGGAGACCGTATCGAATTAGAGTTAATACGTATATACAAGTGAAAGAAATACTTTGCAGGAAATGTGGTGACATTTAAGTATAGAATCTTAGTTTGGGAGATATTTGTTTACTGAATTTTTGGGTTACAAATATTGGAAAGATAAGTTGAGATGTTATTGGTATGTTACGTAGAGAGAATATTCAGGTAATTCTTTGATTATTTTGGGAATTTTCGATGATAAGAATGGAAAAAATTATTATGATATGATATGTCAGTAAAGATTTGTTGAAATTTTAGAGATATATACGAATATTTGAGGTCACATGATACGATGATAAGTGACAAGTTACATGTATACTACAAGATATGATGAAATTTTTACATACGATGATAATGCATTCAGTCAAAGTCCAGTGGGTTAGATATGGTTGGGCTAAATATGGTAGCGATGATGCTACATAAGAGAAGAAGAAGAGATTCTGATTAAGTATTCAGAAATCATAAGATCGAGTAAGTTTAATTTCGAGGACGAAATTATTTTAAGGGGGTAAGATTGTAGTGACCAAGATTTTTATGCAACAAATAATTATTTTAATATTTAGAAAATTGTGTCGCTACTATTTCACTCATTGTTTTGAAATTAACGCCGCGACGGATTCGTCTAGTCAAGTCAAGAAATATCGAATTTGTTCGATTTTAAATTAAAATCCGAATTTCTAAAATTATGTTATTTAATTATTTATTCAAAGTATTATTTTCAATATCATTTTGAATTCCAAATTTATTAAAATATCCCAATGATCATTATCAAATTATTTTAAGTCCAAAATATATCTGTTTTAAATACGTGTATTATCCAAAATTATATCTAATCACCTAATCTAACCCCACCTACCTAGATTCCACAAAACACCATCATCACCACACCCCACGCGTTTTCTTTTCCACATTACCGTTACAACCCCTACCTTTACTTTACAGCTCCATTTTCTAGCACCTTTCTTCTCCTTTATCACCAATTGAACCATCATCTGAACCTGCAAAGCATACTACTGTCTGCACTCTGCATCTGCAGCTCCAAGGTATCACCATCAACCAAATTGCAATCACCACAACCAGAGTCATTGATCGAACCACACAATCCGGCTTCAGCCAATCATCACCACACTGCAGCCACCCTGGCCAGTTTCAATATCCAGATCACAACTTCGATACCCAGCATCGTCACCACCAACGTCCATCCATACTGCATCATCAGCACCACCACCAGCCACCACATGAAATCGTCTCTGCCTAACTCCAAATACCCAAATCAAAACCCAAACCCATGAATCAGTATTCATTTCTTACCTCAATCACCATTTCTCGCCGGAAATCGCCGCTTGAAGCCCCGATCCTCGCACAATAGATACACAAATCAGCCCAGAAACTATCATAATTGCACCCTCGTCACTCGTCGTACCCGGCGCCGGTGCTGTGACCGGCGAAACCGCCGGCAGAGACGTCCTCCGTCTCTCGCTCCCCTCTCAAACTTCTCTCTCTATCTGATCCGAAATAGAGAGAGACGAGATATATTTTGATATTATATTTTAATTTTCAGAATTTGCAAATCGGTCCTCAAGATTGAAAATGTTTTATATCAGTCCCTACATGTTTTAAAGTGATTATTCCAGCCCTTTTAGCTTCAAACTTATCATTTCAGTCCTTGCTGATTTAATTCATTTGATTTTAAACCCAATGGTTTTAAAAGATATTCATTTTAGTCCCTCAACTTTCAAAGATATTCATTTTAGTCCCTCAACTTTCAAAAACATCAATTTTAGTCCTCAAAATTATAATTTATCATTTTGAACTATATATTCGATATACTAAAGTGACTTATTGGCTAAAGACGAAGCGTACGGAGAATTTAAAGAAATTGAAGTCATTCCCGCTCAACTTTGCACTCGTCGGATTTGAGGTAGACTCGCACTTATTAATTGATTTAAATTATGATTTCATATGAATGTCATGTGACTTGTGAAAGTCAATTTTTAAGAAAAACAAGTATGTTTTTATGAAAGGTAAATATACCTTATGTTGTTATGAAAAGTAAGTATGTTCTTATGAAAAGAAAATATACTTTATGTTTTTACGAAAAGTAAGTATACCCTATGCTTCACGAAAATGTTTTTTTGGATCATTGCTATGAAATCAATCTACCAAGATTGTTTTGGGTCCCATATGATAAGTTATGATATGTTAAGGGGACCGGAGTTTTAGTAGCGCTACACATAAGAATTCTTGCCACCTAAGTTCGGTAACATTCTTGTGTCTCCTATGTTTATGAGGATTTGCCACGAAGTTCGGTAAAATTCCTATCTTTCCATATGTTTATGAGGATTTACCACCTAAGTTCGGTAAAATTCCTGTCGCATATGTTTATGAGGATTTCGATCCTATCTTATGTTATGATGCAATTGATCCCTATGAATTTCAGAAAATTATGCTTGGTATACTTACTACATAAGAATTCTTGCCACCTAAGTTCGGTAAAATTCTTATGTTTATGAGAATTTGGTTTTTATCCTATGTTATGATGAAAACTTACTGTTATTATGATTTTACTACATAAGAATTCTTACCACCTAAGTTCGGTAAAATTCTTATGTTTATGAGGATTTCAATCCTATCTTATGTTATGCTTTCAAAAGAAATTATGCTTGGCATAATTAAAATGTTTTATAAGTATATGGTTTTCAAAGAACTGTTTTCAAAGAGATGTTTTCAAAGAGCATATGATTTGCAAAATATGTCCCGTGCTGTAATGCACAATATGAGTTTTATCAAGAACAGTTTTATAAAGAAGCTCTATCAATGCCCGTTTTATAAAGAGCCGGGATTTATGTGTTTAATCATCTTATAAATTAAATTAATTCGCGATGAGTCTACTGAGTATTTCCCCCATGAAATACTCACCCTACTTTTAACAGTTTTGCAGATTTCGGAGACGGTGGCGAGCGATGAATGATGGTGGCAATAATCGTTGAACGGTTGAAAGTTTGACGTTAATGATTTCCGTATTTTCCAAACAATCGAATAATTTAGAGAAGTTCATTTATTTGAGAAATTATGATATTGGCAATTTCTTTACAATATTAATGGTTCGATTTACTATTTCAAATGGTTTCATAAATGTTTTCAATTTTAGCGGCCATTACAGTTTATTTAATGTTGCCAAAAAATGAATTTCAATTATTTCTTCCGCAAAAATATTATTCGAAAAATTTAGACAGAAAATGACGTAGTGAATCGGGTATACGGAACTCGGGGCGCTACAATAAAACCTCGCGATCGCGTGGGCATAGGTAAAACTCTCTGTTGAAAAATTCGAGGCACCTCGCGATCACGTGGTAGAAATCCCGCGATCACGTGGAAGGACGTTGCAATGCAATTTTCCATCTTTTTCCGGCTGTGTAAGTTGGTCCTTGACTTTTAATTGCACCTTCAATCCTCAACTTCCAATTGTTGCAATTTAGTCCCCAAACTTTATCTTCTTCTCGATTTGCCCATTTAAGCTCTTAATTTATTCAATTAGGTCCTCCAACCTCTGATTTCTTCTCTTTGACACCATGTAGGTTTCCCGGTTGTTGTCACAAACTCCTCACTTGTCCAATTTAGCTCTAATTAACATCCAATTGTGCCATTTTTCCATTAATTGCTTCATTCTTCTTCAATTGGGACATTTTCTGAAAGGTAAACAAATAAACATAAATTAAATAGCAAATATTCCCAAACGACAATAATTAATCCTAATTTAGACATACAAATAAGTGTATAAAATACACTTATCAATTGGGTTGTGAATTTGTAGTAGTGGGCTCAATTTGGATGAGAAATCTAGTTGGCTAAGTATGATAAAGTGATTGGGTACCCAAATGATCTTCAAAATTTTCAAAATTTCTTAGTGGGTTGCAGTTGGCTTCAGCCCATGAACAGTTCTGCCCCTGGTTGTGATGAGTCCTATAACGATGTTTCTTGAATGTATCACATCTTGATTTCTTTTTTATATAGAGAAAAAGTAATGAATAATTCAAATGTTTGATATATCTTGTCTCTACTTTGTGATGCAATTCATTACGAGTTTTTAATTGGTTTGAATAATTATGTTGCAAAATTGAAGATGTGAAAACATGACAAACTTAGTCTCTGTTTGGCAAACTTGTTTAAAACAAGTTTTTTTAAAACACAGTTCTCCATACTCCCTCGTCTCACAAGGATAGGCTCGTTTTCCTTTTTTGTTTATCCTAAATTATAGAAACATTCTTTTTGAGAGCATATTAATGTCTTAATTTTCTAATATACTCATATTTAATATGTATTATTATCAACAAATATGAACTACTCATTATTCAATGTAAGGGTATTTTAGGTAGAATGTAGGTAAATTTATAGTTCTAATATATGTTTTCTTAAGGGAATAATACACATATACGGTGGTTATTATACCACATTTCAAACTTAAAGAAAGAAGTTTAAAATTACATGAATCAGATTGTAAATAATATATTTAATATATTATAAAAATTCACCCACCTCACCTCATCTCACCTCACTCCAATTCAATTTTTTTGCAATTGTTTGTGCCTCATCATCATTATCACCACCACCTCCTCCGTCGTTGCCACCACCACCACCACCACCACCACCTGTCGTTGCCGTCACGACCACCACCACCTGTCGTTGCCGTCGCGACCACCACCACCACCACTTTTGTCACCGCCGCCATCACCATCACCATCACCACCACCACTCATATCTCCAATTACCATGACCACCACAGTAACCATCACCTTCATCATCGATATAACTTTACAAGCTCCGATGCACAAATCATCGCCATCTCGGTGCACCACCACTATATAAATTGTGACTTCACCAATTAAAACATAAAAAAAAAAATTGTTGTCTGAAAATGAGAATTCAGAAGAAGAAGAAGAAGGCTGAAACATTTTTGAACATGTGATCTAATGCTCCATATGTAACCCGTGACCTAAGGCGTCATATGTGACTAACCTGTGACCTAATACATCAAATGTAACTTAAACATGTGTGTGTGTGACTTGTGGCTCAATGCATCAACTGTAATACGTTACCTAAATATTTGAAGTGTGACTCTTGCTAAATGCATCAAATTTTGACCTGTGGCCCAATTCATCAAATGCTTCAATTGTAATATGTGACTTAATGCATCAAATGTAACTCAACTTGTATAGTGTGACCTTGTGACGTGTGACCTAATTCAGATCAAATGTGACTTGTGACCTAATGGGTTATATGTGACTTGTGACCTAAGACATCAAATGTGACTTGAACATGTGTGTGTGACTTATGACTCAATGCATCAGACTCAATGCATCAACCGTTATATGTGACATGAACATTTGAAGCGTGACACGTGCTTAATGCATCAATTTTTGACCTCTGACATAATTCATCAAATGCATCAATTGTACTATGTGACCTAATGCATCAAATGTGACTCAATATGTATAGTGTGACCTGTGACCTTGTGACATGTGACCTAATTCAGATCTAACCTAAACGCCACTTCCATCGTCATCAACCGACAACCACCACCACCATCAATACCACATTCACCACCACCACTTCCACAAACCTCAACGCTCACAACCAGTCCGCTCTCCACCACCGTAGTCACTCCAGATCCACAACCCAGTTGCAGCCACAATCGCCTCTTCACCACCACCTACCACTGTCCCCTCACGTGCACACACCTCCAACCAATGTTGTCAATCAAACATCTTAAGGTAGCAATCTATACAATTAAAGAAAACACTTGCAAATTGGCATCTCGTCAGCATTCCACTGCCTCCACCACCGACCGCAATCTTAGACCACCACCAAACCACCATTTCACCCACAATCACCACCAATATGAAAAAAAATACTCCAAAATCTGGTTAAAAAGAGAGGCACTGTGAAGACTAGATTACCACCACCGACCGCCAGCCCACTAGCCCATCACCGTACAACAAGCGTTGCTGCGCATTCGAGGCGGCGTCCTCTGTGTTTGCATCAACGAGCGCACTGCACAGTCGAGGCGACTGGGGATGTCGGTGCAACAGTCCAAGTGTCGACAGGGGATTTATTACACCGGAACTTAATTGCTTCTTCGACCGTCACTTCCAAGATCGTCGTTGGCAATGGGGTACCGACAATTTCATTTCATCGGTGATGTTGTTCGTTGTTGTTTCAAACGGAATTCTTCATTCGCCACTACGATTGGTTCAACGTGCTTGAAATATGGTAATAAGAGAGTTTCTTAATTAGGGGCCTGGGTGAGGTGAGGGCGTGGTTTAGACAGATTATTAATTAATTAATTTTTAAAAAATTGATTTACCACCTGATTAGTGAATGAAATACTATTATCCTGTAAGTTTGAAATATTAGAAACATGAACATGACGTGAGGTAATTTTCACTTTTTTTAATGTGTAAAAATAGAAAAAAGCCAGTTGAAACGGAGAGAGTAGCTTTAAAACAAGTTGGGCCTGTCCACTCCATCGTGGGCTGAGCTGTCGTGTAAGAGAGGGTAAGTTATTTTCAATATATATATATATTCCATCCAAGAGAAATTTAAAATAAAAAAATAAAAAAATCAGCTTCATCTAAAATTTGTTTGAATGGTTCTTCCTCAAGCTGCAAGTTGAGCAGAAATGGAGTCGCTTTCTTCAAGCCTTTCATTTTCTGCACCTCCCACCATTTTTACCTTAACAAATCCAAGAAACTCAGTTCGTATAACAACTTTTCGGAGCCATTTTCCTCTCGTTCTCTGTTGCAAGAAATTCAATTTTCAAGGTACTATTACATGACACCCTTTCTTTTTATAAATAATTCATTTTTTAATATTTTCTATGGATTCCATAGATGACCGTGTTGCATATAAATAATCCTTTTGCTTTCTAATGATATACTAATTACAGGGATTCTGAAAATTGTGGGCTTGATAATGATAAGTATAAGAAATATTTGAGTGTGAAGATTTTTTCTTCTTTTGTTCTATTGTGAAATGAATATTGACTATTGAGAATTTTCCACTCTATCGAAAGAGTGGTCATTTAGAAATCACCCATTACAATCCAAAGGTTGCAGCTTCCTAAAGACAGTCTATAAATCTGTTTTATTTCGAAGGATACACTGATAAAATAAAAAAATAAAAAATTATATGCTTAGGTTGGCGCTTGTCAGAATTATCTTACTTGGAGTTTTATGAAGAAAACAGAAAAGGGAGATGAAAATTTTCCATTTTTTAAAAGGACAAGTTGGATTCAGTTTATTTTGGCATAGATTTTATGGCATGTTAAATCAGCTTGTAACATTTATGTTACTTGTATTCTAACCTTTTCTGCATCATTTTGAACAGTTATTTCATATTTGGGTGTGATTGTGTTGACCGTCATAATATATTTTATCGAGTATCCAATGTATAATCTAGAATGGGTAATTATATTACCACTACGAATTTTGTTAGACGCGCCACAATTTTAAAGTATTTTTTTTATTTACTTAATATCTTTAAGTAGAATTACATAAAAAATAGGATTCTAATATATTTCTTAAAATAAAAATAATGTATGGTTCCACCACAAACATAAATCATGAGAATTAAAGCAGCAACTAGGAATTTCAACTCCCTCTCGAGTTACATGCAAAGGTAAGTTCGCCGCCATAAAGAAGCAATCTTTAGGCCTACAAAGGAGACGACACAAAGTTCGTGTATTTTCATCAGTGCCTCATAATCCATACCTAATCGGCCTACGAGTCATGACTCGTCCAAGAACAAGCTTCTTGTCATGGAGCAATTGTCAAAAGGTACAATTCATGAAAATTCTTTGGCAGATGATGAAATTAAAACTCTAAATTGGCCTCAGCATTTAAAAACGGCTATACAAATAGCAAAGTCATTTCAGTTTCTTCATGAAGCAAACCCCCCAATTGTTCATAAGATATCAAGTCGGCTAACATTTTGATTGATCGCGGCGCCATCAGAGTGGATGGTGATTACTCAGTGGGTCTACCTGCTTCTGATAGTACAAGTACTATTGGGTATATGGATCCTTGTTATACAATTCCAAGCAAATTGATGTTTTTCAGAAAGCATGACTTCCTTGATGCATTGCCAATTGATATTGTGGAGGAAGAAAGACCATCGGTGGGGAGAGGGGTAAAATGAAAGGGGTAATACTGAGGAGGACATGTATGTGGTGTACATTTTTTATTTCTTTTCCAATTTTCAATTGGGTATGGTTTTATATGTAAATTGCCTTTGGTGTATCTATCAAAATGTATTTTTAATTGTGGTGTGTATATAATGTGGTGTAATAAATAAAAAAATAGTGGTAGCAATATATTTACTCATCTAGAATTAAGTCATTATCAGTACACAAACTTCAAGGAGGATTTTCAGTGAGTGTAATTTATCATGTAGTTAAGGTTCAATGGGAGAATGATCTATGATGTACTTCAAAAAATGTGTCTGTCCTTTGTTTAAAAGAAAAGAAGTGTCCATCTTATGTTTGATGTTACTGGTGTTTATCTTCTGTTCATCTTATGTAAGTATCTAGATATGTTCTTATTGATCATAGATCTTAGGATTTATGCAGACATCTTGATATGTAAGAAAAACTTTGTACTCTTCTTCTACATTATTTTATAGCAAAAACCTGTAAGGGCAAGTTGAAGTACCACTATGAATTTGCCTGATAGCTGCGTGTTTTCGGTTCTATTTATTTATAGTTCTCGTAATTAGGGATTCGGGTTCAGTCCATAACATACTGGCTTTCAATTTAGTTATCTGAACTGATGTCAACGGCGTACTTCAGATTTTCAGGAATATGCAAAACCTTTGCGTCTTTTGCCAGCCACGGAGGTGAATGTTTGCACAGATGCATCACAGAGAAAGACGGTTACTTTGTCCAAAACTGCCAGATCGGAGGGCTTGTACAGAGTCAAGCTAAAAACAAGTAACATCTATGGATCAGATCTGAGTGACATCAATTCAGGAGTTTTGCTCTGTTTGATTGATGAAAATGGTGACTCAATCTTACAAAGAGTGCCTGCTTGCTCTAAGGACAATCCTATTTGGTCAGAAGACAAGGTTATCTTCGATGATTTGCGTTTCCAAAGGGGCTCTATAGATGAGTATACTTTTGAAGGACCTGAACTTGGGAGAATTGTTGCTGTTTGGATCGGCGTAGAATCAGGTTAGTGTGTTGGATGGGCAAGTTATGTTCTGTTGCATTCATCAACAAAATGAATTTTATATCATGTAAAAGAATTTGAATTTAGTGATTTTCAATAACACCATTTCATAAATGATTTGCATCACAACCAAAAAAATAAATAAATAGTGAAGCCATAGAGTAAGTGATTTATCCCATTTAAGATACTAACAAGAAGAAACTGACAGAAGCTAATAAGTTCATCTTATATTAGCTTTCTTGCCATGGCTAGACGAACAACCCGCAAACCCACCTCCAATTCGAAAAGAACAAGGGTTAAAAGAAATGAAAAATTAGGATCTCGATGCACCGATGGTAGGAATTGTAACTAAATTATATTGTAGTCCGTGTTAACACTTGACACTTTGCAATCGTTAATTGCCCTTTTGCTCTGAATTGCAGGTCAGTGGAGAATAGGGGATTTAAGTTTGACAGTTATTTGTCATCGTGAACCTGCACCAGCAGAAAATGACCAGAAAACCAGAAAGCATAATGGCTTACAATACAACTTCAGGATCGAGGATATCTTACTTGGGGAGGGAAGTGAAATATCCATGATGGAATTCAAACCTCACTCTGTTACTGAATTATCTGATGATGAATTTACCTCCTTCAACGAAAAATCCTCGTATGCTTCACTGTCAAACAATAACTACACCGTCTCTAATGAAGAAAGCATGAAGGAGTACGCAGACTTGAAGTTCTCTTTGTTGTTTTATGACACGTTGCTTACACTTGCTGGATCCTCGATCGCTTCCTTTTTGGCCGGGGAAAATGCTTCATTTGCGTTCTTAACGGGTGGAATAGGCGGGTTTTTTTATCTACTGTTTCTACAGAGGTCTGTTGATGGACTGCCAGTCCCGGACCTTGTTGCAAGGGAAAGTAGAGGAAATTTCAGTGAAGTATTTGGAAGATTTAAGGGTCCACTGTCAAGCCTGGCATTGGCATTTGCATTAGCCATTATAACAGTCAAATATGCTTCAGGAGATAGTGGTGTGAAGTTAACACCGAAAGACCTTATATTTGGGATGATGGGATTTCTTTTGTGCAAAGTGTCTGTGGTATTAGCAGCGTTTAAACCAATGGCAATTGGCTCAAGAGAAAACAAGTAATAGGCATTTTAAATTTTCTTATACCTGTATATCTTACTTTATAATTTATATTGATCGAAAAAGCGTATTATTTTGTGCTCAGCAGGTGATGCTGTAGTGAGAATCTCTCTCCCAACAAATAAAACAGTCTTTTTTTTTATTTTTAAATCTTATGAATCATTTAAATAAATAAATGTCATATGATGATATGAAGGACATACAGCTTTCTGCTTTCAGGAAATATGAAAAAGTCATATGAAGTGTAAACTGCTTTAAAATATTATGCAGGAAATAATATTTTATTCAAGATCCAATGGCTGTCAAGCAAATTCCTGTTGCACTATACATTTATGTAATGAAGGTTTAACCTTAAAATAAATTTGTATTTTATTCAAGATCCAATAGCTGTCAAGCAAATTCCTGTTGCACTATACATTTATGTAATGAAGGTTTAACCTTAAAATAAATTTGCAAGCCAAATCCTATGAAAAAAGCTTAAAATTACAATGCGTTTGCCGGGAGTCGAACCCGGGTCTATTGCTTGGAAGGCAATTATCCTAACCGTTGGACTACAAACGCTGGTTGTTGAATTTTGGCTAAAGAAATTATAGGTTCGAAAGATATAAAAGGTTAGATAATTGTAACCACATCTATGTTGTATCTTGTCAATATCAAGCTTCATTCTCCTAGCTAATGAACAACGAAACCCATTAAAGTGCTCCAAGCTTCACTTGACACGTACCGATACTACTTTGATTTTTGATTTTCTACCCTATATAACTCATCAGATTGAAGATCAAAAAAGTTTCAGAGAGGGAAGAAACTAGCAACTATCAGTCATAATCAATTTCCTTTGAAAATCATTATTTTTTCCAAGAAAAAATTGCTGGTTGGAAGTCAAACTCAACAATGTCTACGAACTATAAAAAAATGTTTTATGATTTTGACCTTGCATGCATTAGAGCAATGCTAGTGTTGTGGAAAAAATGTAAAGGGAAGAAACTATGTGGTGAAAAATATAAAAGGAGGGGCTCACAAAATTTGAGTTCTCCCACATATTCCTCTACATTAATTGAGTGTAGTTGAATAAAAGGGAAAACCCCAACACTACCTTTGCTTTTACAACTAGTGTTTTCAAATTGGGCTCGACCTTGCCAAGTCAACTTGGAAATTCGCAACAGGGCCAGAAATTGGGTCGAGTCACAGTTAAAACCCAGTTGGGTCAAAATCGATCAAAGTTCTGGGTAGACCCTCTAACCCTTCACCTAGTCCATCGATCGATGATCAGGCCGGGTTTGAAAACATTTATTACAACACATGTTTTGATATTGTTTTTAAACGATTAAAATTTAAATAGATAGAAATCAAAAATAAATAAGTTAGTACTTGTGATCCTTGAAAAGACTTAACTATCTATGAATAGTTTAGTTTGTAAACATCAACCACACATTTGACATTTCGATAAATTGATTCAGACGTTAAAAAAATGGTGGAATAATCCATGTCTTGTGAAACTACAAGGGATAAAAATTAAATATGGAGAAACATAAAACCTTGATATGGTTCTTCTACACGAGGGACAAAAATCCGACACTAGAAAAAGAAACAAGGGAGATCCTTGACTATTAAAGTCTGTTACGAGTGATCTCAATTGTCAACACCACTACTTTTATCGTATCTACCATTAGTGACACGACGAGATCTTATCAAGGAAAGCATCACCGGCTTCTTTCACATGCTTTTCAAAGATTGGGGACCTTTTTTTTTTTTTTTTTTTACCTTCCTACAAGAGGAGCGTCCTCATGGTCATGTTGGACGTTTCAAATTTCGTTTAACTTCTTTGATTGTTGAAACATAAAATTCAAATTTAAATTTAAATTCAAATTCAAATTCAAATTAATAATTAATTTTAATCGTGTATAAAATTTTATAAGATTCACAATTTTTCACCAAACATTTTAATCGATTTTTATCAAAATTCACTTGAAAATATTTGAACTCCAACTAGATTAATATTTATGTATTTCTCCCTGTGAGAAATGTCGGTCCATTGATTTCTCGCCTAAAATAGAGGAATCTCTCAAACCACAAACCCCCAATATTTTCATCCCCTAAATTCTCTCTCGATTTTTCACTCGATCTTCGCCTATCAATTCTCTGCAGCCTGCACCATGGTAAATATCTCTTCCGTATAATTCATTTTTCTATTCTTTTGTCTTTGCAGTTTTATACTATGTATTTATTTTCCACAAATTAATTTTAATTTTCGTTTTCCTTTTTGTGTTTGATTCTAGATCTTTATTTTTTGTAGCAAACCTGAAACCTAGAGCTTTTTTGCAATTTGTTTGATTATTTATCTTGTTTGCTTTATAAATCTTTAGATCCGATATTTCTGTAATTTTGGCCCTTGATCTCTCGATATGACATTGATTTGATGTTTGTGTAGGCCGGATCAGAACTTTTTTCATTTTCAGTCTGGTTTAGCGTATTTCAAAATAATTTCTTTTATACGGGATCAAGTTTGGTGCCTTTGTTTCGGGGAAAATCATTAACTGAATTAAATAATTGGATAAGATTCTACAAAATAAAATATGGTTAATGTTCTCATTTGATTAAGTTTTTGTTTTTTTTTTGTTTTTTGTGTGTGTGTGTGTGTGTGTGTGTGTTTTTTTTTTTTTAATTCACACATAAGATCCATCGTCTGTACATATAAGATCCATTGTTTTCATACATAAGATTGCTTTCACCCCTTCCCTCCCCACGAGTACAAGAGTAAAGTAAAGATTAAATTTTGTGTTCCTTTTTTTTTTTTTTTTTTTATCGTTTTGGGTAGAAATCTATTATTTGAGTTTATTATTAAAAAAATGGTAAGGAGCACTTCCCTGTGTGATTTGGAACAATAATATTGTTTAGGCTGATGACAGACAGTACAATTGAATCAGAAAGATAGCTATCATTAGAAACTTGAAAGTGAGAATTGTGGCTCATTCCGCAGTAAGGCAACTTCTAGTAATAGTCTCCAGTGATTGGAATTTATCATTGCTTATTTAGGCAACAAGCTTTGAGAGACCTTTCTCAATCCCACTCTTAATTTCGTTATGGTGTATTAATCTTTACATCATTTATAGTCTTCAATTAAAACGTTCCATTCATAAGTTCTAAGACCATTTTGTTTACAGGCTAATGCGGCTTCAGGAATGGCAGTGCACGATGACTGCAAACTCAAGTTTATGGAATTGAAAACGAAACGATCATATCGGTTCATAGTATACAAGATTGAGGATAAACAGGTTATTGTGGAAAAGCTTGGCGAACCAGCCGAAACTTATGAAGACTTCACCAAATGCCTCCCTGATAATGAGTGCCGTTATGCAGTTTATGATTTTGACTTCATGACCCAAGAGAATGTCCCAAAGAGCAGGATTTTCTTCGTTGCATGGTAATTTTATTTCCTGGCAAAACTAGTCAATGAAAATAAACTAGCTTTGTTTTCACTACACTAACTGTTAGTTTTCCCATTTTTTCTGCATGATAAGGTCCCCCGACACGTCAAGAGTGAGGAGCAAAATGATCTACGCAAGCTCCAAGGATCGGTTCAAAAGGGAATTAGATGGCATTCAGGTGGAGCTGCAAGCAACTGATCCAACTGAGATGGGTCTTGATGTCTTTAAAAGCCGCGCAACTTAAATTTCCGTAAAGTCGCATCAACGTACGATATATTCTATTTGCTCTACTTGAAAGCAATGTTAATAGTTTGTGAAACAGTGGTACTTGGTTAAGCTGTTATATTGGTCTAATGTCGACTTCTAATTCTATGTTCCTGTCTTCATCTAGAGCCAATTCAGTGATTTTATCTTATTTTATGATTTTTTTTTGGTGTGGAATTTCGGTTGTGTTGCGACCTGGGGCTGGATAACTGTTTCGAATTTGCTTCTATATTGTGGAAATGAACTCTTGGCTTCTCTTACTGCCTTCTTGTGATTTGAAATTGTTGTATTCTCACTTAATACACAATGACATAGATGTTATTATTCTATCGGGCAATAATATGATGTGTTTTAGTTCAGTTCATCAAGTTTTATCATAGAGCAAGGTTAAATGTATACATCTAATATTGTTGCCAAGTGAGTATCCCATTAGTAATCTGCTAATACTTCTTACCAATGTCTAGCTTTCATTTGCTAAGAGTTGTGAACCTTAGCCGAGTTCCTGCCAAAATATAGGCTTGTGTTACATTTGGATGTTTGAATTGACTTCTGAAATTGAAAACAATCAAAGTTCTCAAGTTTCAATTCCAAAGGAAACAGTTGCTACCATGAAACATTGCGAATGTAATGTTTACGTACACACTAGAGTCTAGACACATGAAAGATGTAACTATTGCCTTAGCCTCCCACCTAATGACTAATTTGTACACCTAGCAAGGTCCATTTTAGATGCCTGCCCCATGAAATGGAGAGAAACAAATTAGAAATTTAAGATTATGACTTCAAAATTGAAAATGTTTTATTATGACTGGCGCGGTTCAACTTTAATGGTATATATATATATAGCTGTGATATGATTTTTTATACTTGTAAACTCTGTTTTATTTAGGCATTGAGTCGATTTTCAAGTCAAGACTCACTTTCTGGAAAATGAAGTCTATGTTAGACAATCTAGAACCAACTACTAAAGTCATTAATTAATGTTCTTACGTTTCTCTACCTACTCGATCCCATGTCTTCTTTACTCTACATCTCGATATAGACTAACATGGTGTCAAGTGTGATCTCCAACGGGGCTTTGGGTAACTCAAAATAAAGGTGTTGCAGGCTAATTTTGCTAGCTGATTTTTATACTTATAAATAAATAAGGAATCTTAGGCCCGGTTTGATATCATCAATTTTTCATGGGAAATGGAATTTTTTTTTTCGTTCTCCAACTTTTGGACCATTGATTGCCTAAATTTTACATGAAATTCATTTTCCAACCTTTCTAGAAATTCGTAATTTTTCTTGATTTGAAGGAATTAATTTTCTCGACATTTTGGTGGGAATTGATTTTTGCGAAAATTATTTTCGTCTTGTTTGATCATTTTTGTTGTTGTTAGTTGACTTATTTTTTTTTTCTAGAAATCAACATTATTATTCAAGTATAAATGTATGAAAAATAAATAAAAAAATAATAATTTTGATTGAAATAGCAAAATTATGCTTTATTTTTCATGGAAAATAATGTCAATCAAATAATAAAATTTGAATTTTTTTTTCATTTTTTCAACCTAGAAAATTAAATCAATCAAACACATTAAGTTTCCAATTTCAAGGAATTCAATTCCCTGTAATTCGTTTTCTTTTTACCCAAATTTGTTTGTAAATGCTTGCTTAGTCCCTTCCTAGAAATTTTCTATACGAGAAAAAACAGTAAAATTATTCTGAAAATCTCATCCTCACACGTCTAATTGTTCAGTCTTTATTTAGTAAAAGATTATTTATTTATATATAAAAAATATTGTTTCCGAGAAATATGTAATTGAAAAATAATTTAAGAAAATGTGTGTAAATGAAAAGTGGTTTAGATATTTTTTTTTTTTTAACTTATGAACAAAGTAATAACCCGATCCCTACAACTTGTTGTCACAATAATATGTGAATCCTACACCACTTGAGGTACATCTTGCTACTTACATTTATCAGTTATCACCAAGTCTTAGGGCAAAGCAGGAAAATTACATTCACACATGATTTTAAACTCATCAATTCAAAAATAAAATTAACAAACATTTTGTTCAAAAATCAGGTTTCCTTTCATTATAAATTATTAATATAATAATATTATAATGACCACCCCACCCCACCCAAACATAATCTCTTAAACTCCTTCCTCTCCAATCTCTCTGCTACAGAATCGTCGTCGATTACGCCTGCAATTCTTGCCGAAACCGCACCGGTTCAAACCACTGCATCAACTAGTCATCTCCCAGACGATGCAAGCCACGACCTCTACTTTACTTTTTCGAGCCGGTGACTGGTAATGTAGTGTTAGATCTGCGAGACTTGTGTTTTTAGATTTGGTTGGGTGTTCCCGGTAGACGTTGTGGCGATGGGTGTTAAATGTGGCCATTGCCGTTGTCGTGGCTGTGGAGGTGTGTTAGATGTGGTGGTGCGGTGACGTCGCAGCGATAGTAATGGAGTGGATCGGTGGTTGATTTCTGGCAACATTTTGTTGGAGGATCTGAGGCAGCAGTGGGTGGTGGTGGATCTGTTGTTAGTTGTGAGGTGTTTGTGGTCTTGGTGTTGGCGGTGAAGTGACTTCGCATCGATAGTAATGGATGGATTATTGTGACCTAAAAAATTAATTGTCACCAATTATTTTTAAATTTACGACAAATTGTAGGTGATTGTGACTAATTAATAGATACGTTGTGACCAATTAATTTGAAATTTGCGATTGAAATAAAGTAGTGACCTACAAATTCGAGAGTTGTGACCTATAAATAAGTTGTTACTTACGAAATTTGTAAATTGTGACCGAAAAATAAATTGTGATCACAAATTGTAAAAATTGTGACTCATAAAATCGAGATTTGTGACATTGAAAAAAGTTGTGACCTACAAAATTTGAGATTTGTGACCCATAAATAAATTGTAACTTACAAGATTTGTAAATTGTGACTGAAAAATAAGTTGTAACATAAACTGTAGCGCCCCGAGTTCTAAATACCCGGTTCACCACGTCATTTTTCTGGTCTAAACTTTAAAATAATATTCTAGCGGAAGAAATAACTGAAATTCATTTTTGACAATATTAAATTAACTGTAATGATCGATAAAATTGAAAACATTTATGAAACAATTTGAAATAATAAATCAAGCCATTAATATTGTAAAACAATTGAAAATGTCATAATTTCTCAAATAATTGAAATTCTCAAAATTATCCAATGTTTGGAAATACGGATCATCAAAATAAGATTTTTAACTATTTAACGACTATTGCCACAATCATCCATCACTTGCCACCATCTCCGAAATCTTCAAATATTGTTAAAATAGACATGAGCATTTCATAAAAATACTCAGTAGACTCATCGCCAATTAATTAATCTACAATATAATTGAACATGACTTCTCTTTGAAAAAAAATCATAGGCTCTTTAAAATCATCGTGTGTGAGTTGTCTCGTCTTGTGCACTTAAGGCACGTAAGTTATGCATAACATCATCATTTATCTTGCAAGATATTCTCTTCTTTCTTTCTCATGCATAAAAGCATATAAGTTATGACAAGCATAACAACATAAATATTTTCGAAGAAATACATTCTCGTCTCTTTTCATAAAAATGACTTTCACATAAGTCACATAATATATACACATTCACATGCAATCATACTTTAAATTCAACGAGTGCAAAATCGAGCAGGAAATGACTTCAATCCTTTAAATCTCTGTATGTCTCGTCTAGTCAATTAGAAAAATAAGTTAAATTAGTCCTTTGAAATTTATAATTTAAAAATGATAAATTAGAATTTGGGGATTGAAATTAATGATTTTAAAGTTGAGGGATTAAAATAAGTACTTTGAAATTGGGGGACTAAAATGAACACTTTGAAAGTGGGGGGACTAAAATGAACACTTTTCAAACTTGAGAGACTAAAATGTAAATTTTCAAAAGTTGTGTTGAAGCTCAAAACGAATATTAAACTATAGGATTTGAAATAATTGATTTTAAAAATGAAAGGACTGATTAAAAATCATTTAAAAACTTAAGAGACTGAATTGATTGTTTTAAAACTAACATGACTGATTTGAAACATTTTAAAAGTTGGGGACCAAGCTGTAATTTCAGAAAATAAAAATATAAAAACAAAACTCCATTCTCTCTCTCCCATTTCCGGTACAGAGACTAGAGAGAGAAAGGGAGGACGCGACGTCAGTCGCGCCCCGCTGCGCGCCGGTCTCCAGCCGGCGCTTTCGCCCGCGAAACGCCGCGTAGTGCGGCGGCGAGCAGTGGGCAGGGAAAAGGGGCAGATTTTGGGATCTAGGTGCGAGTTTGGGTGCGAGATCGAGGCCAAAAACGAGGCTTGGTTCGTTATTTTCCGGCGACAAACCGGCGATTGAGATAAGAAATTGAACTTCTTGATTTATGGGTTTTCTTTGGGTTTTCTTTGGAGGTCAAAAACGGGGAGAAACGAAATGGGCAGTGGAGTTGGGTTGGCCGGTTAGTGATGGTGTTTGGGCGGTTGAGGTGGTGATGATGGAGATGACTTGGAGGTGGCGGTTTGAGTGGTGAAGATGATGCTTGGTCGAGGTGGTTGTTGGCTGCGTACGGTGGTAGCTGGATTGAGGAGGTGGCGGTCATGGTTTGGAGTTGAGGTGTTGAAGATGGGTTTAGATTTGAGGAACCTGAAATGGCTTGGTTTTGCTGGAGGTTGGCCGTGACTGTGGAGGTGGTGGCTGCTAGGTTGTTGCTGAGCAGTGGTGATGTGCGGGTTGTGCGATGAGTTGGTTGAGGGCTGTTCTTACCTTGCTGGACTGTAAATGGAGGCGCTGGGAGGAGGCTGGAATGGAGTTGAGCTGGTTGCTGGAAATGAGGCTTGAGGTGGAGCAGAGAGAGAGAGAGAGAGAGAGAGAGAGAGAGAGAGAGAGAGATGTTGGTTGTGAAATGGTGTTGAGGAAATCGTGAATTGAGATGCTGGGATCAGATTTGAGGAGTAGGAGGGGTTGGTGATGTAGAGTTAGGTATGAAATTGATGTGATAGGTGGGAGTTTGTGGTGTGAAGTCTTGACAAGAAATGCACGTAGTACGAGAAAAATCGTACGTGAATTCAACCGAGTCGAAAAATGAATTTGATAAAATGGGCTTGACGTAATTTGAGATTTAAAATGATTTTGAAAATAATAATTTAAATAAAGAAATAAAATAATAAAATTTTCGAAATTTGGAATTTATTTAAAATCGAATGGACCTGACTTGGCTAGACGAACACGTCGTGACGTTAAATTAAAATGGGTGAGATTGCAGCGGCACGAATTTCATAATTGTAAAATAATTATTTAATTGCGTAAAAATTCTTGGTCGCTGCATAAACTTTCAGAATTTGTAACTTAGAAAGATGTGACCTAAAAAAATCTTGATCCGTGACTAAAAAAAACTAGTGATTTGTGAAAATTGTGACCTAAAAAATTCTTATTTTGTATTCGAGAAAAAAATGTGACCAATGAAATATATAATTCGTGACCAATAAAGAAATTGTGACTCATAATTTGTTAAGTTGTGACCAATTGACTGTAAATTTGCGATCGGAAAAAAATAGTAACCTATGAAATTCGAAATTTGGACCGAGAAATAAATTGTGATCTAAAAAATTGTGACTGTGACCAAAACTTATGACCTGATTTGTGACTTATGACCTAAAAATTTGTGACTTGTGACCATAATAAACTGTGAACTAAAAAATTGTAACTTGTGACCATAAACAATAAAGTATATATATTTAATTATGACCTAATTTTTGAAATAAAACCTTAATTTTCTTAATTTTGAAAATGTGTGCTTTAAAAACTTTAGTTATGTATTCTTCCCATAATAATATGTATGGGTGGACGTGAGTTGGGTTGGATTGGATTGGTTTTTTGCCAAATCCGAACCCAACCCACTATAATTGAGTTGATAAAAAATCAACACAACCCAACACAATCCAAGCATGAGTTCAAACCCAACACAAACAAGTTTTGGTCAGGTTGGGTTGGATGGTTTGGACTTTGATCCAATTAGCAAAGGGGAAAAATACATATGTCAGGTGATTATAAAATCACAATTCATATTTAGAAAACAAATTACATTTATTCACTAATCAGGTCTTAATTACAATTAAATATATATTATAGTTAAATATAAATATATATTACAATTAATTAGTACCAAGTAATCTGCCCCACCCATCCTAGTCGAACCAATGATTCACCATCACCAACCTCCGATGCACCACCACCATCTCCGACGAACCGCCGCCGCCGCCGCCACCACCACCACCACCACAATAATCTCCGTTGCGGCCATAACAATAAAAAATGTGCTCTCCGACGCATCATCATCACAACAATCTCAGAAGCACCAACACCTACATCATCATATTCATCTTCAGAGACATCTCAAATATGTGACCTTAACAATGAACGCGTGACCTTAGATGTGAATTAATATGACTTGAACTAGAACATGTGATCTGCGAAATTACATGTGAGAAATTGAACTTGAGGAATTGAATGTTTGACCTGAGGAACTGAACGCATGACCTTTGTTCGCGCTCCGCAAGTGCACGGGTCGCGCAAGTAATAAAGTGGATTTTAAGTCCGAATATCGATCCCACAGAGATTGTTTTAAATCGTATTTTTAGATTACTACCTTAACCGGAACAAGAAAAGCTTAGGATTTGGAAATTTTGATTTTTAAAAATAAATTAAAAATTAAACTAAAGAAAATAAGAAAATTTGATTTGTTAAAACGATGAGACGAATATGTTAGAATTATGAATCCACATTAAACATATCAACCATGTATTTGACTTAAACATTTAATAACAAGGTATGAGTATTGAAAATCCGTGTTCCTATATTTATTTATGTCCCCTTTCGAGCGATGCATAAACACCTTTTCCTATAAGAGACGAGCCTATATTCTATGACCAATCCAAACATTTAGAAAAACATTAACGAATTATGAACACTTTTTAGGATAACACGAAGCATAGGGGTATATTTCTATCCCCTATCGGACTTCGCGGAAATTAATCAAGGTCTAATAAATTCCTACTCTTTCGAACATAGAAATGTATCACAAACATCAATAATTATGCGTCCACAATCATAGATGATAATAACAACATAATTAATTGCATCAATCTCATAAATCGCATAATATAAACATAAAGTCAAAACATGGAATCAATAAATTTATGCTTCATCACAATTCTAACAATTAAAAACCTAGCCTAAATACATGATTGAAGATAAATCACGAGAAGTATGAAAAGATGTCACTCCGTTCATATTCTTGATCCTTGTTCTTCAATCTTGAATTTGGCCTTCAATGGATCCCCCAACAGTTTGACAGCGTTTTGACATGAATTTCAACAGTTGGGAACCCCTAATTTCGTGCCTTAGGTCTGGTATTTATGGATTTCCCCGAAAATTAGGTTAATTGAGGAGAAAACTGCTGAATTCCGCGTAAAAAGCCCAGCTGAGGCCCAGTCGGGACTACCGTGCGACCGCACGGTTCAAAAGTGCGCGATCGCAGCCTCTAAAAGCCAACCTTCAGTCGCTGATTTTTTTTTCAATGCAACCGCACGCTTTTTCAACCGTGCGGCCGCACGGTTATATCGGTAGCAACAATTTTCTTCTTTAAATTTCAGCAATTTGGTCCTCATCCTTTTATTGCACAGAATTTAGTATTTTGGTCATATCTTTCTATTCCCTTATCCAATTGAGGTGATTTAAAGTCCGTTAGAAAAATAACTTAAAGGACTACAATTCGTCCTGAAATATGATTTTCCAAATTCAAACGTTTACTGCCCCGAAATTAGATTTCAAATCTGACTAAAAATCTGCCAGAAAACTTGTTTGATTGGAATGAATTTATGGTAATATTCTTACCATATTTCATTTCTTTTTGACTTCTAATTGCATCCAATTGACTCCTAAAAGTCCTCAAGTATCTTATCTTGATCCGAATCAACTATTGAATATTTGCAATTTGGTCCTTGAACTTCTGAAATCTACCAATTTGGTTCTTTCTTTGACTTTTCTTTTAATTTAGCCCTTGATCTACTTCATCCATTCTTGATTTGCATACTTTGGTTCTTTTATCATCCAATTTGCTTGTTTTTGCTCCAATTCCATTGTTTTCTCGACTTTGGAATTATTTCTGAAATATAAATAAATAACACAAAATAAATAGCAAATATTCTAAAACAAACATTTAAATTCATACTTTTAGAATAGAAATAAGTGTATAAAATACACTTATCAACCTTAAGAAAGAACATGTGACCTTAAGAAAGAACGTGTGACCTGAGACGTGAATCAATATGATTTGAAACAGAACATGTGACCTGAAAAATGAAGGTGTGACCTGATAAAAGAACTTGAGACCCGAGACAAATGAGAACATGTGACCTTAAGAAAGAACGTGTGACCTAAGACGTGAATTAATATGACTTGAAACAGAATATGTGACCTACGAGATTAAATGTGACCTGAAAAACGAAGGTGTGACCTGATGCAAGTGGTTGCATCGGCGAGCTCCACACCGCGCAACAGAAGCAGTAGTTGCATCGCACAACAACCACCTACACTACCACCTGCCTTCTCTCAAGAATGTGTCGTCTATTCTCCGATCACCATTTTGTGAGGTAACAAGCAAAGAATTACATGTCACAATTACACAACAAGGTCACAACCACCTTCCCCACCACCACCTCCTCCTCCATTCACCAAGCCCATGACAAGCTCCACCCCCCACTACCAAACGACAAACAAGCTCCACCACACTTTCACTACATTGTTGTAACTGCAAGTTGCACCCCCACCCCCACCACTACCTGCCAACATCATCGCACACTGTGGAAATGTTCGATTCGGTCACTTTGTCAGGCGGAAGCACAATGCACGCAAGCGCCGCAGTGGGCAATTCCTCCGTTGATAGACCCTACTGCGGGCTTGAGACCCGTGTCATTGCGTGAATGGAGACGGCAGAAGCGATGACATTGCAGAAGGACCTGCGTGCGCGACACCGTGCGAATGGAGCAACTACATCGCAGAGGGAGATGCGTGAGCGGCACCACCGTGCGGCTGCTGCCGCTGTCCGCCGCAGAGCGGGCATGCTGCGGTTGCACCTTGTTAGTGCTTAGATGGTTTGCTGCTTCCATGGTTGCCGCCAGTGACAGAAGGAGAGGTGTAAATTTACAGTGAGGGAGAGAGCGAGAATGGGGATTGATGAAATTGAATTAGGGTATAATTAATTTAATTTGTAATATTGTTTAACTATTAAAATTTCAATACATTCTGAAATTTGAAATTTTACAAGTTTTGTCTTATTTATGAATTTGAATATTTAAAAGTAGGGTTGTGTGTAATTTTCACTTAGTAAAAATCTTGAAAATTAAAAAATTAAGCTCATAGATCAACTATTAATTCAAATTAATTATGTACAATATAATAAGTTCAAATATAATAAATTGAATACTTGCTAATAAAACTAAAATATATTCAAATCATATTTGAATTTCATCCAAATTAAGAATGAGCTTGAGATTCTTGAAATTGAAATTGTCCCATGTTTTTAAAATTTTTGTGCGACCCAACCTAATCCGACCAAATTTCTTTTTGTAAAACTCGAACTCAACTCGATTTTTGTCAAAAATCTATTCAAATCGATTTGAGTTGGGCGGTTTCAACAATTTGGGTGGATTAACGCACACCACTAATAATATGTGGAAGACGCTAGACGGACATCAAAACAGAAAAAGACAAGCTCTTCGCTATCTCTCTCTCCCGCCAATTGTAACGACCGTAGCCAGCTGGACACACACTGACGAGGATTCCAATCGACAAACACTTACCTACCTCCCATTATCACTCTCTCTGTCTCTCTCAATCGATTGGGGTTGAAAATACTGCCCCTCCTGAATATTCGTCCACCCTAATTCTCGCTTGCCAAATACCTTGAACCGGCACATGGGGGTGCCAAGTGACGACGCTGTGTTGATCCAGAAAGGGAAGAAACCGGGTGAGCCATATGTAATAACGGTGAATTGTCCGGACAAGACTGGCCTTGGCTGTGATATATGTCATACTATTCTCGAATTCGGACTCTACCCTACCAAAGCAGGTCGATTTCTCCTAAATCTTCTTTGTATTCTACTTTTATTTCATTTCGAGGTATTTCAATATTTGATTGCAATGAAGATTTTATATTTTATTCCAAACCAAAGGATCTGTTCTTTGAAACCTATGTTATTATGCAATTAAAATTAAAAATATCTAATATTCTCTCGCGCTGTATTTCGTTAAGCCTTCAGTCTCCAAGGTCATATAATCTTCGAATACGGGCTTGCCAATTAGGTTTCAGTCGAAGTTCGAGTCTCAAGATTTTAAATTTTATACAAACTGAGCTCACATTTTTCAGTTTCCTGTTTAATTAGAAAGATTTAAGCTGTCAAAAAGACTTTGTTTGTGATGATCTTGTGGTATCGATATTGGTTTCAAAATTTTCTTTCCTTTGTTAGGGGAAATTATCGCCTGACCTCTCAATGTTGGTATAATCTTCAGATGTTTCAACAGATGGGATATGGTGTTATGTAGTATTGTGGGTGACCCTTCATCCCAGCTCACCTGTTGTGAAATGGGCGAATTTGAAAGAGCGGCTTCTATCAGTATGTCCATCATGTACAACATCAATTTATTGGAACCCACCATCTCCACGACCATTATCTTCACCCATCTACCTGCTGAAGTTTTGTTGTTGTGATAGGAGGGGATTATTACATGGTAGCTACAGATGTCCTACTTTTAGTGTCGGTTGATTACAAATTCATATGCCTTTCTAGTGATGTTTGTTACGTATCTTCAGATGTTACTCGAGCCCTTGATGAGCTTGAGTTATCAATTCAAAGAGTAAAAGTGACCACAAAACCGGATGGATGTGTTCTAGACCTCTTCTTCATCAGAGATAACTTGTAAGGGTTTGTTCTCGCATATGAACGTTACAGAATTGCTGGAGTGCAACATATATGGTCTACTTCATTCAACCAATAGAGCATGATACAGATTGCATGTTTGGGAATGCTTAAATTTTATTTAAGCTGGTCAAACATATATTTTATCACACGACCACAACTTACTACTAGCTTATTATGCACACATTTTTTTAGGACCAATAGCTAATAAGCACTTAAAAATATTTAAGCTTTTCAAGCGAGCACTGAATAGCTACTTGTTTGGAAATCTTGATGATAATCCATTTTATCGATTTTTTCTCTCTTTCTTTCCATGTCCTTTCTATACCTTGAGGTTAAGTGAAAATGTCAATGTCATGTGATTTTTTTATTTTACTTTTTTTATCAATACCTCTTCATTGAGGGAGTGTTTAGCTGATGAAATACCAGGAACACTTGCCTATTTGTTCATTTATCTATATCTTCTGAACTCTGCTGTACTCCCCCTGGGTATTAGAATACATTATATTTTACTCATGTTCATTGTTTTAGCTAATTTGTGGAAAGAATCTGTAATGGATTTCAAGTACCATTTATTGGATAGAAGTAAGGTTTGTTACACTTTCAAAACATGGAGGTCTGGTAAATTTCAATCTGGTGGCCTTAGAAAATGTTTACCTATACTTGGCTACTGCAAGCATGGAAATTCTTAGACCATGTTTTGTTTGAACCAAATTATGAAATAAAAGAAGGGTGTGTATATATATTACCACAAAAATGGGAGACCTGTGTGTAATAATAATGCTCTTAAAGGCATAATATACTCATGCATCATTGGATTAGCAGCTGACAATTGAAGTCACGGATAGAGCGTTTGCAGCTTACAATAGAAGGAAAAAATACTTGCAATTAAGGAAAATAACTAAGAGTTTTAAAATTTTTCATGCATGCAATATTGCAATTTCTATATAATAAGATTAATTCCGATGCATTGTGACGTATGAAACTGGACCAAACGGCATGTGAATGGCTCTCTTTTAAGAGGTATTAGGCTAGATTTCATTTTTTTTTCCTTTTCTTTTACACTAATTACAGTTTCACAGAAAATTACTCTATTTCAGGAAAGTGCGCTAAAATTTATTTGTTGTTTAAGAATTGGAAATTGGGTGTTTTGATATGTAAATTGACACAAATATCTGTAGAATCTCCAATCTGAGTGACACATGGCCCACATGCTGACGTCAGTCGATCTTCATGCCAATTTTATTCAAGATTGGAATGGTATATTCCCTGCCTCCCTCCCCCGTACTACTTGTGACTTGAATGGTGAATTAGTACACCAAAAATTTTAGATAGAAATGGTGAAAGGTGACTCTTTCCTTTCTAATGTTTGAAGACAATTAATAGTGGTTACAAATAGGTGTATATGAGTGGTTGTGGTGAGTGGCTGGTGAAATAATGCTGTTGGAGTGAGTGAGCGAGCGTGGAGCTGTAGGTGCAAGTGGTGCTAAGAAAACAGATGATGGTAGTGACTTTACCGATACTCTTGGTTCTGTTAATGTTAAATGCTGCGGAATAGTAGAAATTCTGCTTTGAGATTTAGATACCAAAATTTAGACTGGGTGCACCAGTGCACCACTTGTAGGTTGGCCTTTATTTAGCCTTGTAACTTCCATAGTAGAACATAAGCGTTAGTTTCTCTTTGTATGACTGGTCTGGTAATTTTATCTATCTTTGTTTTGATTACAATCTCATTTAAATGTGCAGGGAGCTCTTACATACGAAAGCGAGACAAAATGAAACTTGCGAGCAGTTGCATGCAGTTCTTGGTGAATCATGTATCAGTTGTGAACTTCAGTTAGCAGGCCCTCAATATGATAATCTTCTGGGTATATCTTCTATGTCTTCCATTGTTGCTGAAGAGTTATTTAGATGCACACTATCGGATGAGGAAATTCGCTCACAGGCTCTTAGCCCAGATGTCAGAGAGTTGAAGAAGGCTAGTGTGATTACGGACAATTCATTGAGTCCATCTCATACATTGCTTCAGATCAACTGTGTAGATCACAAAGGTTTTCTTTATGACATCATGAGGACATTGAAAGACTGCAACATTCAGGTTTTAAATTTTAATTAGTCTCTCCCATGCATTTGTTAGATTTTGTTAATGTAACAGTTTTGTTTCATTTGTTAGATTCTTTTACTAAGTATATGTTTTACAAGTGACCTTTTTATGGGCATGTTTGGATAAGTTAGTTTTCTTACTCTCTAGACTAGAAGTATAAAATTTTAATTAATTTGGAAGTAACTGTCACCCTATGGTCGAAGTAAGCAACTTATTTTGAATCTTGACCGTTTAAGATATGTTTCTTTTATAACTTATTTACTTATGAGCTGGAGTATAATTAACTATTAGTGAACTTTTTAAGCCTAGCCAAACACATTCTCAAGTTGTAACTTTGTTGACTGAAACTGGATTCCAACTGGCTGTGATTAATTTTAAGTTTTCCAACCATATTGTGTAATCTTTCGTGAAATAATATGCCACTGTAGTCTGCATTCTCTTAACTTCTGTGCCTATTTTTCTAAGCAGAGTGCCTTTGAATATTAGTATACCTCGATGAAAACCTTGAGCTATAAGGAGGTCATATAGTCCATTGATTTACTAGGAAGAGAGCTGACTTTTGGCCTTTAAACTGTCAATTGAATAATTTTGTTGACTTCAATTCTTCAAATCAATGCGTATCTTGTTCAATTCTTTGGAGATACCATCATAAAAAATTTACTACGGCTCGTTAGCGTGAAGTGGTTTAACCAATCCATCAGTCACTCATGCCCTTTGATTTGAAGTCTGGGATCTGACCCTGCTTTTAGTGTCAGTTTACTGATTGTCCTAAGCCTTCTATTTTTTATAAATTATTTTATTTTTTTGTCTGATGTCATATAAACATCAAATTTATTGAGCTATACTACCTGAACTGAAACATCCTTCAACTATTTCCACATCATATTACATTGGAGAAACATGTAACAATTGCATGAAGTGTTTGATATAATATGGTATTTTGTTATTTTTAGATAGCATATGGCCGATTTTCAACAGTCCAGAAGGGTCGCCGAGAACTAGACCTATTTATTCGGCATCAAGATGGAAAGAAGATAGTGGATCCCGACAAGCAAGAAGCACTCTGCTCACGTCTGAAGCTGGAAATGCTTCATCCACTACGTGTTGTTATCACAAATCATGGTCCAGATGCAGAACTTTTGGTCGCTAATCCAGTGGAGCTCTCTGGAAGGGGTAGACCACGAGTTTTCTATGATGTTACTTTTGCTCTAAAGAGTCTCGGGATCTGCGTATTCTCGGTAAGTAATTTGGGGACAAAGGCTTGTTGAGAGCTTATAAGCATGTGAACTCCTGATTCATGAATCACTTCTTCAATATAACGCCGTGTTCGGCAACTATTATAAATAGTAATGATTAGTGTTATTTGTGTTTTCGAGGTAAAATTTGTGGTTAAAAATTGGAGAGAGAATTTGTATGGTTAAAAAAAAAATTTGGAAATTGTGCCGATTATAACACAAAGTTCCCAAACGCAAGCTAAATTATAAATTATAACGAAACTAAGAGTGAAAGTAGTTGATTATGTGGTTTTTATAGGCGGAAATTGGAAGGCATTCAGCAGAAGATCGAGAATGGGAGGTCTATAGATTCCTTCTAGACGAAAACTGCTCATTTCAACTGTCAAGTATGGTTGTCAGAAATCAGATTGTAGACAAGGTTAGAAGAATACTGATGGGCTGGTAAGAACTTCCACCTGATCATATTTACCTACAGAGATGAAGATGGGTATCTACTTGTACAGTTTTCTAATTTTTAGTTAGATTTGAATTTGATTCGAGGAAGAATGAATAACGTTTCTTTCTATTTCAAATTTGGGATGATTTTCATTTGTGATGTTAGTACTACTAATTGAGAGATATAAGATGTGCTGATAAATATACAATTGAGATGATGTTTGAACCTTGTTGATAATTTTTTAACGTGTACCTGTGAGGATCGCTTTTGGCTATTGTCAAATTATAATCAATTTGTTTGAACAATCACCGCAGTGTGTCTATTGACACTTCTCATAAACTTAATACTTGTATACAAGGTAAAATATGAAGATTTTTATATAATTCCCAGAAAAGTAAAAAAGATTACATTATATTATCAATGGTTATTGGTCAAGTAACAAAAATATTGCATTTTGCAGTACATATGGATGACCTTTTATTTGATATATATAAATGATCAGCAACTTGCAAACTCCAGTTGGATGCCATGACACGAGGTGTCAATCAACCCGATAGCTGGTTGAACTTGCATGTCAAAGCTGTTATTATACCTAGCCTGAATTTTTACAACAATTAGTCTAGTTGACACTGTAAGCTTCCAACTCAAAACACAGGACCCACAAGACCGCTCCCTCGGGAAAATTAAATGACCAGAACTCTTCCAACAATGTCAGAGCAGGCAAAGGCCAGATCTTGAAATCCAGGCTAAGCATCTTCAACCAGAAAGTAACAGGAAAATTAAATGACCAGAACTCTTCCAACAATGTCAGAGCAGGCAAAGACCAGATCTTGAAATCCAGGCTAAGCATCTTCAACCAGAAAGTAACATTTAATTCACCGAAGAAAAGAAAGCAGTGACTGAGTAATGGATATCTCGACATGGCCAACAAGAGATGATGACGTGACATTAGATCTATGTTAGTGCATTATTTTTATCCTTAAGCAACGCGGAAAGAGGATAACAAGACAAGACAAGCCAAGCCAAAACCACTTCATAAATGAATGTAATTAAAGAGGCAGAACATAACAGATTGCACGTAACGAACAATAGGAAGACTACCTCAAGGTTGATTCTCCGTAATTTCATACGCCAGAAGTACTCCCTACACTTCAAAATTGTGCAAGCCAGATTGTTTACAGTCTGATTCTACCATAACCACCTTGTAGTTCAATATATTGCCTTCCTTCCTATGAACAACAGGATGCATAATCCCACATTGATATTATTACCCATATCCCAGGCGAACTAAAATTCCATTAAAACAAAAAGTAAAATTGTAGAATACACACATTTGTCCATGCCCCCGTGTAACATATCCAAATTAAAGGTATAATCACACCAAGTTGTTTGAACAAGGATTCTAACACCTCCACCCCTCCTTAGACATCTCCATTTTCTTCTAATGAGCTGAATATTTGCATAAGTAGACTACTTGGAAGTTGGAACATTTTGCATCACCAAACTACAGGTGCAAAAAGTGACTCAGGTAGATCCAATCAGTTCATCAGCATTGCATCTGTGTGATATTTCTCTAAATCAGCATCTAGATCCTCAGCAGATATTTTCTCACCACGACCTTTTCCTTGTCCACGGCCCCTTCCAAATCCACGGCCTCGTTCACCGCCACGTGACCTACCAAAACCACGGCCCCTGCCTTGTGCACTGTACCATCACCAGAATTTCAGAAATACACGATCAAACAACCAAAAATACCAACTACAAAAATAAAAAATTGTGGTTCAGCCTATTTTCATTTTCAACTAGTAAGATTGTACATGTGCGAAATTATGTTGGCAGGACCATTTTTGGCATAGATTTAAAAAGGTATGTTCATATAGTTGATACAATTTCCATAGAACAGGTTAGATGGAGAGTATTCTAAACCTAATATGCTCCACGTTAGTTTCTAAAGCTTCAGTAATTTGTATTTTCAGTATACGCCGCAATAAAAATGAGTGATAAAAAAAAATTTGATTTTAGATTACAAGATATAGAATTAATTTTGTTGTTATAGTTATTAATTTCTTAGTTTGTTTCTTTGTTTAAGAACTTAGATAACCAACCTTTTTGCACATTTTTAAGCTAAAAAAGTTTACTTATAATTAGATATAAGCTTTAAAAAAATAAAAAAAAAATTGTTGGTAAAAATTAGAAATAAGTTACTTATTTTGAAAGTGACATCCATGTCGCTGTTAAAAAATAATCTATTTGAAAGTTTGTCACTTATAGGGCATCGCAGATATGCTCATCAGTACAAATTTTATGAACGAGGTCATGATCTGCAATCATTGCTCTAAACATACTCATGAAGATAATAATTTGATAACTAATGGGAATAATATTATGTCCAGGTAAGTTGTAACTGTAAGTACTTGTGTGATACCATATTCAGATCATGCACAAACAATTTAAGTCTTAGAGAAAAATGTTTTAAATAAAGTCATTCTGTGCCAGTAATTTGTTTTTCTTTCCACCATTAAAGATGATTCCAATTTCCAAAAATATGGAAAAAAAACAAAATATCAACATGTAGATCTTATTTCAGTTCACATGCATAGAGGCATGAATCCATATTAAGCACAGCAAGATATTCAATTATCCTCCTGTTTGGTATTGATTAAATCTAAGTCAAAGCCAATAATTAATTTCAACTACAAATTTTCAGCCACACATTCATCAATTTTCCATCAAAATCTACTAAAAATCTAGTTTTAATCTCCATCAAACGTGCTACGTTTACATAACCCAGAACATCAATCTATAGCCACAAATGTCATCACTATTTACATATTACAGGTTTAGGCTCTGTTTGGTAACACCATTTTGAACGTAGCAATTATAAATTGATTTATTTATGTTTTTTAGGTAATATATTGTTGGGAATTAGGACGCAACTAATCCCGCCCAGGATCGATGTGACACAAATAAATTGGACTGAGAAAATATAAATACGCAAAAATAAAATGCAAATACGAAACACAAAGATTTACGTGGTTCAGCAATTTGCCTACGTCCACGGACCCACACCAATATATTTCACTTAACTCGGAAAAATGAGGAGTACAAAAATACTACACTGTATTTTTATCTGCCTATGCAAAGGCTATTCTCTCCAACTCACTTTTCTTCCTATTTTGTGAAATGCCTCTCTTGTGTTGCTCTCTACACAAGATCACTCTTTGTTGTGGTGGTGTATTTTTCATTGAGGTTTTGCCCTCTATTTATAGGGAAAGTTTGGACAAAGAATCAACAATGGAAGGAATAAAATAGGTGTGAACATATGAGGATTGTAGGCTAATGGTGTCTTACCAATAGGTGTGAACATGGACTATTAATGGTGGCTTGCCAATTTCAACAAAGTTGGCTTTATTTTCCACATTTAGCTCCATTTTTCAACAATCTCCCACTTGGGGACAAATGTGGCTTCCCCTGAGATATCTCCTTCTTGCAACTCCTTGTGAAATATGGTGTGAGTCATTTCCTTTGTCTTCACTTCAGAAGACCAATTGAAGCTGAGCACAGCTCTAATTTTTCCTTTGTTACTGTCTTGGTCATCATGTCGGCTGGGTTCTTGCTACCCTGGATCTTCTCTAGTGTTAATACTTCATCCTCTAGAAGAGACCTGATGAAGTGATAACGGAGTCCAATGTGTTTGGTTCTAGAATGAAATGCTGAATTCTTTGCCAGATGTATCGCACTCTGACTATCACTGTGCAAAACATTCTTCTCCTGACTGAATCCCAATTCTGCCAACAAACCCTGTAACCAGATCATTTCTTTGCTAGCCTCGGTTACTGCCACGTACTCTGCTTCTGTAGTGGATAGAGCAACAATCTTCTGTATCTGCGAAATCCAGCTAACTGCAGTAGTACCTACTGTGAAAACATAACCAGTAGTACTTCTCCTGCGATCTACCTCGCCAGCAAAATCTGCATCTACAAAGCCTTGTAGAGTCACCTCGCCTCGTCCAAAGCATAAGCATCTATCAGTAGTTCCCCGTAGATATCTTAATATCCACTTTACTGCTTCCCAATGCTGCTTTCCTGGATTTGCCGTAAACCTGCTCACAACTCCCACTGCATGAGCAATATCTGGTCTGGTACAAACCATGGCATACATCAAACTTCCAATGGCTGAGGCATATGGTATTTTAGCCATGAAGTTTATCTCGTCCTCTGTCTTAGGACTCTGATCACTAGATAGACGGAAGTGATTAGCTAGTGGCGTGCTGACAGCCTTCGCACTGCACATGTTAAATCTCTGCAGGACTTGACTAATGTACTTGGCCTGAGATAACTGCAAGATACCCTTCTGCTTATCTCTGAAAATCCTCATTCCGAGAATCTGCTTCGCTGCACCCAAGTCCTTCATTTCGAATTCTGCTGACAGCTGCATCTTTAACTTCTTGATTTCGTCCATATCTGAGCCTGCTACTAACATATCATCGACATAAAGTAGCAAAATTATATAACTGGACTCGAATCTCCTGAAGTAGCAACAATGGTCAGCATTACATTTGAAGTAACCATTTTTCTGCATAAATCCGTCGAACTTTTTGTACCACTGTCTCGGGGCTTGCTTTAAGCCATACAGGCTCTTCTTCAATTTGCAAACGAGCTTCTCCTTTCCTTTGACTGAGAAGCCTTCTGGCTGCTGCATATATATTTCCTCCTCAAGGTCACCATGGAGGAAAGCAGTTTTTACATCTAACTGCTCTAAGTGCAAACCCTCTGCTGCAACAATACTCAAGACTGATCTGATTGTTGTCAGCTTCACAACTGGCGAAAATATTTCCGTGTAGTCAATTCCTTCTTTCTGCTGGAAACCTTTGACCACCAACCTCGCCTTGTATCTCTTTGATCCATCATGTTCCTCCTTGATTCTGTACACCCACTTATTGTGTAGAGCTCTCTTTCCTGTAGGTAACTCGGCTAGTTCCCACGTCTGGTTAGAGATGAGAGACTTTATCTCATCTTTCATTGCAAGCTCCCACTTGCCAGAATCACCGACCTGACATGCCTCATGATAGCATTCAGGTTCACCTGCATCAGTAAGTAACATGTAGCTCATGTACTTTCTATTTGGAACATGAGGTCTGGTTGACCTTCTAAGAACAGGAACTGGAGACTGTGATGCATCAGTCTCTAGAACAGGCTCCTGTAACTGCAGATCCTCCTCTGTCTGCTGCGACGTACTACTTTCTGGAGCATCCAACTCAACATATGTTGGATCATCATGTACTGTGTCATCGGACTGCACTTCATTTCTGTCCTTGTACATAACCTTCTCGTTGAATATGACATCCCTGCTTCTGATGACCTTTCTGTTCTGGTCATCCCATAAGCGGTAGCCGAACTCATCTCCGCCATATCCAATGAATGTGCACTTTAGTGATTTGGGGTCTAACTTGCCCCTTGCCTGGTCACTAATATGTGCATATGCGACACATCCAAAAACTTTCAAGTGGGAAAGTTTTATTTCTTTTCTGCTCCATACTTCCTCCGGTATCCTGTACTCCAACGGTACCGAGGGTCCTCGATTGATCAAGTACACCGCTGTGTTGACTGCTTCTGCCCAAAACTGTTTGGGCAAGCCTGCATGTAACCTCATGCTTCTGGCTCTCTCCGTTAATGTCCGGTTCATACGTTCTGCAACTCCATTTTGCTGTGGAGTCCCTGGCAACGTCCTCTCCATTTTGATGCCATTCTGGTAACAGAACTTCTTGAACGCCATATCCGTATATTCTCCTCCGTTGTCGGACCTCAGCTTCTTTACTCGCAATCCTGTTTCATTTTCCACCATGGCTTTCCACTTCTTGAACACATCGAATACTTCGGACTTGTGTCTCAAGAAATAAACCCACACTTTTCTCGAGTGGTCATCAATGAAAGTCACAAAGTATGACTTTCCGCCAATAGATGAAACTGCGGTTGGTCCCCAGACGTCTGTGTGGACTAACTCAAGTTTCTCTTGCTTCCGAGTTCTGCCACTAGTGTTGAAACTCACCCTGGTCTGCTTCCCAAAGATGCAACTCTCGCATAAGTCTATATCAGTAGACTGAAGCTCTGGTAGTTTCCCCTTTGCATGCATATACTTGAGTCCCTTCTGACTCATATGCCCAAGTCTCTGGTGCCACAAGTTTGGGCCCTCCTTGCTTTCAGCAACTGCAATTGTCACACAAGCATCCGTCGTTGTGTAGAGGGTGCCAGTATCCTTGCCTCGAGCGATAATCATGGCGCCCTTGGTGATCTTCCAGTTATCACCAGAGAAGGTGGTGACATGTCCTTCTCCCGACAATTGCTTGACGGAGATCAAGTTCTTCCTCAATTCTGGAATATGTCTCACGTCCTTCAGCTTCCACACAGATCCATTGATCTTGATCTGTACATCACCCTTTCCAACCACGTCACACGGTTGATCATTACCGAGATAGACTCTACCAAAATCACCCCGCGTATAGTTTACAAAAAACTCCTTATTTGAGGTAGCATGAAAAGATGCTCCGGAATCAATCACCCAGTATTCCGTTTTTCTCTCCAAAGAGCATATCAAAGCATCGTCCGCTTCCTCTTCCACAACATTGACTTCTGTCCTGTCCTCCTTTTCTTTTGGAGGTGTTGGACACTGGTTTTTGTAATGACCGGTCTTGCCACACTTCCAACATTCCACAACCTTTGTCTTGTTGGAATTGTTTGGATTTCTGGACCTCGATCTGCCACTTCTGAATTTGCCGTTGCCCCGCCCATTTCCTCTGTTGGAACTTCTGCCTCTGCTTTCCACGTTCAACGCCGATCCTGAAGTTGAGGCACCTTCTGATTGTCGTCTGATCTCCTCCGTTAAGATCATGCTTACGACATCATCGAACTTCAATTTTGACTTTCCGGCAGAGCCACTAATTGCTGTGACTGTACCATTCCAGCTGTCTGGCAACTGCCCAAGAATTAACAGAGCTCGAACTTCATCACTAAAAGTGATTTCGACTGTGTTTAGCTGGTCCGTCACTTCATTGAATTCATTTAGGTGCTCCCCAAATCTTCCGCCTTCGGCCATCTTCATATTGAACAGCTTTTTAATTAAGTGGACTTTATTTGCTGCAGATGGCTGTTCGTACATGCTAGAAAGGGCTGCCATGAAAGACTCTGTCGTCTTCTCATTTTTTATGTTGAAGGCCACTGACTTTGACAACGTCAGCCTGATTGTGCCGAGTGCTTTTCGATCAAGCAACTCCCAATCCCCCTGGCTTATATCTTCTGGCTTTTCTTTTAGTGGCTTGTATAGATCCTTCTGGTACAGATAGTCCTCCATTTGCATTTTCCAAAATCCAAAATTTGAACCATCAAATTTGTCAATTTTGGATATTTTCTCATCTGTCGACATTGTTCACACTCAATCACAAAACAGTCTAAAGAAATCTTTTCTGATGTGGAAGATCAGTCAAAGCTGCAACCACAGAGCATACTAAGAATTTCAAAAGATCTCAATGAGCCAAAGCTCTGATACCAATTGTTGGGAATTAGGACGCAACTAATCCCGCCCAGGATCGATGTGACACAAATAAATTGGACTGAGAAAATATAAATACGCAAAAATAAAATGCAAATACGAAACACAAAGATTTACGTGGTTCAGCAATTTGCCTACGTCCACGGACCCACACCAATATATTTCACTTAACTCGGAAAAATGAGGAGTACAAAAATACTACACTGTATTTTTATCTGCCTATGCAAAGGCTATTCTCTCCAACTCACTTTTCTTCCTATTTTGTGAAATGCCTCTCTTGTGTTGCTCTCTACACAAGATCACTCTTTGTTGTGGTGGTGTATTTTTCATTGAGGTTTTGCCCTCTATTTATAGGGAAAGTTTGGACAAAGAATCAACAATGGAAGGAATAAAATAGGTGTGAACATATGAGGATTGTAGGCTAATGGTGTCTTACCAATAGGTGTGAACATGGACTATTAATGGTGGCTTGCCAATTTCAACAAAGTTGGCTTTATTTTCCACATTTAGCTCCATTTTTCAACATATATATGGTTGAGAAGTGGAAAGAGAATGTTTGTGGTTAAAAAGTGGTCTAGGAAATTGTGTTGTTTATAAATTGTAATGATTGCGTTAAAGAACAAAGTCTTAAATACTGAAATTGCAAATAACTATTTACAGACTGCACTAGACCAAGGATAATCAATAAGTAGTTTAAGAATTGTCCTTACAATGATAATTGTTATGTACTGTTTTCATTGTCTTATAATTCCTGTTAACTCATTATCAAAACCGTCATCTATTACCCCATCTTTAATCCCACAACACTCCGGTTACAGCCTAAGAAATATCCATGACTCGAGCTTTTAAAGTTCCATTCTTCCACTTCTCAAATGAAAGTGTAAACACACTTTCATTTGATATTTTTCACAAGACATGCCCTACCTCAACCATGCAATATAAGACTTTATTCAAGATCATTAGCAACAATACATAGATACAAACCTTCGAGGAGCAACATTTAAATCACCAAAAGCACCAGCAGATGGAAGACCAGCAGCAGGAATGTTAATGTTTGTCCCAACGAGCTCTATTTTCATTGGTTTCCCATCAAGCTGGACATTGTTGTATCTCTTGACAGCTGCTAATGCATCTTGACGTCTTGAGAAGACTACTTCAGCAGTACCCTAGAGAAGAGAGTTTTAGCTATACCACAACAAAACACAATCTTCAAGCAATACCAAATTTAGAAGAATACATTTGATCTCCCACTCCTATCATAGTGTATCGTATACCGTTTCAAGTCACCGACCTCCGAGAAGAGTTCCTGCAGATTAAGAAGACAATTTCCTTTTCAATAACACTATATTAAGTTAAGCCTTACAAAATGAACCTAATGAGTAAAATCAATTAGAATGAAAAAAAATATATATACATATATATACGAAGCAAAGAATCACCTTAATATCCTCATTAGAGACGCCATAATCCAAATTCGACAAGTATAACTTCGTCCCTGTCTCAATATTAGAAGCTCGACCACCTCCGGTGAACGTGTCATGACCCCAAGCCGATTCCGGGGTCTAAATTCATCAAACAAACATGATTAATCGTGCGCGTCGTGTATAAAATCAAGATCGATGGGAGAAAAAAGACGGATCTGACCTTGGACATGGCATATGGCACAGCACGATTGGCAGTACGGTTGGGGAAGCGGCGAGCGGGGCCAGGACCAGTGCCGCGGCCTCTACCCCAGGAGGAGGATTTCTTGTTGCTCTTGATTAGATCATCAAGAGTTGTGTCAAGCGCAGCACCTGACATCTTCTTTGTTTTTGTATATACGCAGGCCAGCAGATCAGAAGGGGATCTGAAGAAGAACGTTTTAGGGTTTGGGATTAGAGAGAGAGAGAGAGACCGGAGTCCGGAAACTGGGAAGTATTCATGGACACAACTGAGATTATTTGAAGTTGATATAGAGAAAGACCAAAAAGCCCTTCGCGACTTTTTCAAACAAATGATTTGGATAATATATTCCTTCTCTTCTCTCATTTCTTCCACAATTTTTTTCCTCCCATTTTCCGTTCCACTCATGAGCACAGGCTCAATATTGTACTGAATTCTCCACAGAAGTTTTCCTGTAAGTCTAAATTCATATTCATTTTCTCAGGAAATTCTCATGGCGAGGACTCTAATTTCCTCCCCTTCTTTCCTGGGGATTCCTTTTCCTTCCTCCTACCGCCACCGCCTCTCGCCGCAGACCAAACGTATAAATACTAAATTGAAATATAGCCTCCACGAGCTTCCACCTATTAATTGTTTTGATAATTCGATTGATTTTAACGCGATTGTTGCCCGAGCTGAGGGCCTTCTCTATACACTGGCTGATGCTGCCGTGGCTGTTGATGGTGGCGCCGCATCAGAGTCGGCGAACGCTGCTGCTCAGAAAAGTGGAGGGTGGTTTGGATTCATTTCTGACGCCATGGAAGTTGTCCTGAAGGTAATTTGTAGTTTTACAAGTTTATTTGCAATTGAAGGAACTTGTTGTTCTGACTATAATTTGCGGTATATGTATGTACATGTCTTCGCTACTGCACTGAATCAAATTAGGAGAAGGTGTAAAAAATATATCTTTTCAAATTGTTTTGATGCACCAATGGATTAGTTTTTAACGATTGAAGTAAATGAATACTCCATGAATTTTTCATGGTAATTTTAATACATTACAAATATCACATATTGATTCGAACAATTGTTTATTCTCTAGTCATGGTGCTTTGTTTTATCTCCAACTTGTACTTTCCTTGATATGAACTTCACTCTAAACTTCATAGTTTTTTGTTTGCATTTAATGAAGCATATGCCAAGTGAATAGACATTAAAAAATAAAAACAATGGGTTACAATTTACTATTTGTGGATTATTGAACGCTAATGACTCGTTCGCTTTAAAAAATCTGCAGGTTACATTTTTAAGAATCTTAACATATTTCTGGTTGTTTTAATTGCTGTATATCCAATTTAAATTGAAGCTCAACAGGATATTACAATTATTGGTTGACAAGCTTGACATTAGACTAGAATAAAATCTGCTTTACTCTTTTCAGGTACTAAAGGATGGACTTTCTGCTGTGCATCTGCCCTATGCTTATGGATTTGCTATTATATTGCTCACTGTTCTTGTCAAGGTTGCCACACTCCCTTTGACAAAGCAACAGGTGAAAATAAAGATGTCTACTATAGTAAACCTGCTCCTGTCACTCAAGTATCTCTGGTCAATTTTATTATATTTTAAATTGAGAGAGAACCACTTACTTTCTATATCTGATATAATCCCATTTCTATTTCTATATGGCTGCTCTTCCATTTTCTGATTTTTGAATGTCAATAGTTTTTTTTGAGTTAATGTTATTACTATAAAATAATGTACATTTTCTTTTACGATAAGGTGGAATCAACGCTGGCAATGCAAAACCTGCAACCAAAGATCAAAGCAATCCAACAAAGATATGCAGGAAATCAAGTGAGCATTTCTACGACTATTATTTAATGACAATTTTCTTATGTTTGAGATGTGATCTTTGAAATTCCTTGGGATAAAACAAACATACAGTATAGATAAATGATGAATTTGACATCATCCAGCTGTCACTATAGTTGTAGTAAGTAAGAATAGAAAGACAAGTAGTTGAGCTCTAAAAAACAGTTATAGCCAAAGATAAGTTTAGTAGCACGAGGAGATATGGATAAGTTTAGTTCCAATTCCAACTTAATTGCCAAGTGTGGTGATCTAAATCTTTATATCATTCTTATTTTTTCCAGGAAAGAATACAACTTGAGACATCCCGTTTATATAAACAGGCAGGGGTTAATCCTCTGGCAGGTATTCTTTTGATTAACAAATTTGCATTTGCATTTCCTTTTTTGTCTCTATCTATGATTTCCGTACATCAGAATTTTTCTTCTCATTTTCTAATATAACTTGTGTAGTAATATGAAGATGAAATATTCTTGTATTACTTGATAATGGAAGTGTTACAAAGTAAGCTATAAATAGAAAACCTAAAACACATAATTGCCTACTAGTCCCTACACTATTCTAAACAACCATCTTGGTCCTTACAATATTAATTCAACATTTCAACACTCCCCCTCAAGTTGATGCATAGATAAACATCAACTTGAAAATAATGTAAACAACAAACTTGAACAACAACTTCAAGTAAATAACAAAGTGCTACCCCTTCTTCCAATTTCAATAGTCTTCTTAGACGATGCCATAACGAAGGATCAACTTGGATACATTAAAATCCACAACCCGTAAACAACGGAAAATCCTTACTCCGGACACAAAGGAAAGCCAACATAAAAAGACGTAAACCAGTCAAGAGGCGATCACCAGGTCGACCTAATAAAAGAACTGATCTTACGAATAAAAGGCTAACAAAAAAAACACCAAGAAAGATAGTGAAATTGAAAAGCTAGGGGCTGAATTGCAAATTCTGAAAAATCAAGGACCAAAAATGAGAATATTGAAAGTTCAGGACTGAAAATGAACTTCCAGAAAGTAGAGGGACTAAAACTGATAAAATAAAAGGATAATGGGCTGAATTCTGAATTTTGAAAGTTGAAGGGCTGAAATGTAATATTTGAAAAGTTGAAGGACCAATTTGCACTTTTAAGAAGATTGTGGAGCTGGATAAAACTATTGGAAAATATAAGATTAAGATGTAAAAATAACTTGAAAACTATCATGTGATAGCCCAATAATGGTCCAAACCAAGACCAATAAATAATCCAATATTTCCAATCCATAAAGGCCCATATGCAAGGCTCAAACCAAATAATCTAAGCCCATCTCCAATATAAATAAAGGGCCCAGATCTCCAAATACCAGCCCAATCTCAAATCTTAAAGCCCCAAATTCTCTTCAAATCATAACCAGCAAATAAGGCCCACATGCAAGGCCCAGTCAACAAATAAAACCAAATAACCTCATTTATCTCCAAACCCTAACCCTAAATATTTCAGCCAGCCGCCATCGCCGGAGGTCCGGCGCCGCAATCGCCGGAGGTCGCCGCCATCGCCGGCGACCACCGCTGCCGCCGCAGGATTGCCGGAATTTTTTTTTTTTTTTTTTTCTTCCTCTCCTCTTTTCTGCTTCTCTTCTCCCTCGGAAACAGGGAAGACAAACCAATAAGGGCCAAATATTTTTGTTTGGAAAATCATCAACACCAAATGCCGCTCCAGTCCAAGCACTCATGACCCCATCTGCTGTTGATGGATTTGTTGTAAATAAGCCTTACTTCGCAACATTGCATTCTTCAAATCCCATGTCGGTAACCTCTATTAATGTCTCTCAGTCTGCTGGAGGGTTGGGTAGCAATCAAGTAATTTCAATCACAAGCATCAGCAGTCAGCAAATGCTCCGTCTGGCTCTTCTCTCAACTGCACGGGTTTCTACCTCCAGCAATAGCAGTTAATTAACTCAGCTGCAACAATCACCAGCTGCCCTTGTTCTAACAACAGTCAGCCTGCAGATAGCAGAAAAATGGATACAGCAGTGTGTTCACCTCAGCAGCCACCAACCTGCATGCTGCAGCAGTCTCTCCCGCACCAGACGCGCAGCAACCAGCTTCTTCACCCGGTGATTGAAGTTTGCTGCAGTCCAGGTACTCCAGCATGTAGTAGCATAACCTTCTGGGAATACTTCAGAGGATGGGGATAGAGGATTTGTGGGCAGCAGAGACTCAGATAACAAAGGCTGAGAGTCACGAGCTGAAGGAAGAAGAAGATTGACAAAAAATAAAATAAAATATGAACAACTTGGCCGGACGAGCGGCGGCGGCCGCTCGCCGGAGAACGGAATTTCACCGGAAACCTAGGCCAAGATCGATACTTGCTCTGATACCATGTAGTAATATGAAGATGAAATATTCTTGTATTACTTGATAATGGAAGTGTTACAAAGTAAGCTATAAATAGAAAACCTAAAACACATAATTGCCTACTAGTTCCTACACTATTCTAAACAACCATCTTGGTCCTTACAATATTAATTCAACATTTCAACAACTTGATCTAAATCTTCCTAGAAGCAGAAGAGCTTATTTTCTTCTTGATTTGTATTTCTTTGATTTGGTCCAGTTTTTCGAAAATTAATGTTCCCTCCTCATAGATTTCACTTTGTCCTCTAATAAAATGAGTAAACGAACTCTACTCTTTCTTTGACTACCAAAACTAAAATTCCAAACTCTCACTGAGAAATAACTATCAAGACTTGGAGCACCTTTCAGAGGAGGAACTAGAGACTTCAATTTAAAATTTGATTTCGCAAAAAACAAGGAATTTAAAGGTTCATTATTCAAATGACAATGTCATTGCCAACTGCCAAGGGAAAGACTTTTAGCATAGGATAGAATGAGCGGCGAAAATGTTTCATGTAGTCGATCCCAAATTTCATTTGGGAACAAGAATAAGTTTGTTGTTGTTTTTTCCTTTTTCTTTGTTTCTTCCCTTTTTTTTTTTTTTGGGGGGGGGGGGGGGGGGGTTGCCTTGCAGTATTTCTGCCCCCAGTGTCATTTTCTCGTTCAAATGTCTGGTCAAAGAAATTAACATGGCACCTTTAAAATATCAATCTAGTTTATGCATTTTATCTCCTTCCTCATTTTACTGATTTCTTTTCGTGGAATAACAGGATGTTTTCCAACTTTGGCTACAATACCAGTCTGGATAGGCTTATATCAGGCTCTTTCAAATGTTGCAAATGAGGTAAATAGAGTTGCTTATTGGTATTTGAGTATTCAATGTCATATGATTTAATCACGGTAATGGATGGTTTAAAACTTGTTTTATGACAATATTCTTATGCAGGGGTTGCTGACTGAAGGTTTCTTTTGGATTCCCTCTTTGGGAGGCCCTACAACCATTGCTGCTCGGCAAAGTGGATCTGGAATTTCCTGGCTATTCCCATTTGTGGTAATGGAAACTTGATGGTCTCCATAGTTATCAGCTAACAAGTGGCTTTTCTTGCTTCTTTTACTGCCTTCATTTCTCACACAACCCATTTCTCTTCTTCCATGTCCATGAAATCTTCTACACCAGGAAGATGCAGATACTGAGCTATGATATGCTGCTGGTCCCCTTAAAAATACGAGTAACATGAATCTTGTGTTGAAAATCTTGCAGGATGGACATCCACCACTTGGTTGGCATGACACCGTAGCATACCTCGTTTTACCTGTTCTCCTTGTGGTATCGCAGTATGTCTCAATGGAAATCATGAAGCCTCCCCAAGTAAGATCTAACATAAGTTTGACTGCTTTTCTACACTTTTCCTTCTTGCGTGTTACCCTGATATCTGAGTCTTGAGTCTTGTTCTGGTAGACAGACGATCCATCTCAAAAGAACTCACTTCTCGTATTGAAGTTTCTTCCTCTCATGATTGGTTACTTTTCCTTGTCTGTCCCATCTGGATTATCAATATATTGGTAAGTTGGAGAACTACTTATCTATACCAGTTTATTATTTCTTAATTTTTGTGCTGGTGTTCCATATCTGGTGATCATGATCAGATCTGCTCAGGTCAGGCCAGGCCAGGCCAGGCCATGCACTATGACATGGCCAACCCCAGTTAAATGATATATAAATACTCAGTTTTATTAACCTTAATTTTGATAGTAAGATATGGTTATGAACACAATAAATGCACACCCAAGTCTAATTACCCTAATTTAGACCAAGTTAGATGATAATGAAATAAAACCTGGTTTTAGTATCCTTGAATATTTTCACACTTATCTATGGTTTTTTCTAATAATGTTTTATTGGCATGGATGAGTTGCCACATTTTGATTATATGATTAGTTTTTTCCTTTACTTATTCGTGGAGGACACCTTGTTCCTTATTCGTGGACACCTTGTCCCATCTATAACATATTCTCATTAGTGAATTGTCATTTCTATCCAAGAAAAGACATGCATTCCAAGATATGATTTATTCTTACAATGTATCACATGATGTATAAATTGATGTAATATACCATTAGTTATGAACAGTTAAATGGTTTATATATATAGAATTTCAATCTTACAAAGTCACATCGGGGAAAGAATAAAAATATTAGATAGGCACAGTTTTCAAATGCAGAACTTTGAAACCCTTGATATCTTCCTCAATTTATGTATGCGTGTATAGAGACAAACCTCTTTTCCATACATATTTCTAGCATCGAGTAGGACTGCATATTCATCCATACATTATTTACTTTAGAATTTTATTATGATATCCACTAATATTATTGGTTTTTTTAGGTTCACAAATAACGTGCTCAGCACAGCACAACAAGTATGGTTACGCCAAATGGGAGGTGCAAAGCCTATTGTGAGTGAGAACGCTAGCGGGATTATTAGTGCTGGACGTGCAAAACGATCAGGTGCTCAGCCAGAACGAACGGGTGATAGGTTTGTTCCTCATTTTAAGTCTTTATCATTTGTATTCTGCTATTTTATAAAGGTTTTATTGAATGGAATTATTTCTAATACAGATTTAGGCAGTTGAAAGAAGACGAGGACAAGATAAAGAGTAGGGCGCTGCCTGCTGATGAGGGTCAGACTTCAGTTGCGTCTGACTCTGAAGACGTGTCAAATGAAGAAACTAAGGCCAAGGTAAATGCTTCCTTTCAAACGTTTGACGGTAAATTGGTTTACATATTAAAATTGAAGACTTATTTTAGGAGAAAAGATTAGTCGTCGTTAGACTTGATTAGATTTTTTTTTTTTTTTTTTTTTTTCCTTTTCATGCGTATTAGTTAACTTAAGAAGTTTCCTTTGAGTTATTTTACTATTAGACCTTTGAATAATGAGTAGGAGAATGGTTCATCATGAAGTTGACCCATCACAACAGAATACTCATCTCTTTGCAGCATTCTTTTGGTTGGGCTGTATAATCTACTTAAACCTCATATTTTGCGCCTGACCACCTAGACTTTTTAACTACACTGCGCTATGCATGGGTAAACATGCATGTCAAGGGATCCATTACCAAGCCCAAACATCAATTAAGTGCACAGCTAGTAATTGGAATATTTATTCACTTCAATTCCTTGATTGAATAACACTTATCCAAACCTAACTCCGATACGAAGTTAAAGTATGCATATCTAAACCAACGCAATGCGTGGAGAATGCTTAGGCTCATATACTAGTTTGGCATGCTAGTAGTGTTTAATCACCTCATCTACCTAAAAGCTTGAGTTGTTAGAGAAAGGAGACGTTTATTTATTTGAATGAAGTCTATATATATATATATATATATATAAAAGACTATGATACTTGCACAATTTTCTACCTAGTTTCTTTGTTTGGCTCTAATGCCAGGGGCACACTTGCCTCTGTTTGGTAAAATCTTTTTGTTTATAAACAAAGAATATTATGTTTTCGACGTAAAATATGTGGTTGTATAGTGATTTTGGAAAAAGTGGTTTGAGGAAATGTGTTGTTTATAAACAAACTTGTTTAGAAACAAGTTACCAGACGGAGATTTAGTTAAATATAGTTTTCAACAGTTACATTTTATTGATTTGAGACAACCTGATAACTGAATAGAATTGAACATTGATATCTAATTTTGTCTTAGTTGAGTCTAGTGTAGATTCATGTTCTCGTTGGATATCTGATTCTGCATCATGATTACATGAGAGTAAATGTTAGGGATTTTATTTCACGAATTAATAAAAATGATTATTTTTCCCTTTTTGATGTTACTTAAGCTTGTTTTCAGAATCTGATTAACGTCCCCTGCAGGATGAGGAAGTTCTGGAAGAGGCATATGCTTCAAGCAGCACTAAGTCAGTTCCTTCTGGTCCGAGGAAAAGTAAGCGATCAAAGCGGAAGCGCACGGTATGAATTGTAAATTGGTTTTGTAGTTACTAGCAAACCTTGTATATTTCTTAAAACCGTGAATGTATAGATGCCATTTGTACGTTGACCATCAGTTGAAGGGCTTGCTTTCTTTTTGGAACGGTCCCTCGTCTCTCAAGTGTACTTCATTTACAAAAATTTGCTTCTGAGCAAGTGAAATTTTGTTTTAATTATCATACTTGAATACGAAGTGTACCTAGGGGTTTCTAGATTCGAGGAAAACTCCTTCCTCTCCTGGAAAGCGGACCATATTCCTATCTAAATTATCTCAAGAATGAGTTAGTGTATATTTTTTGAAGCAATGCATCATGGAATGAAATTTGTATTATTATGTCTTGGAAATATAATGTCTGTAAAAGTTAGTTGGGAGTTCCTCTACCAATATTCTACGTAGGTTCACTTATTTTATGTCATGATAGAAAGACTAGTGTTGAATTCTTCTCAGCCATCATTGCTTTCATGATGAAACTGTGTCTCCTTTTTTTCACTTTTTCCTTTTGAGGAGGACTTGCCAATTGCCATCGCACACAGGGCAGGGCACCAGCCGCTATTGACTTGTTTTATAAGATGGATCGACTCAGCAATATGTAGTCAAAGGGCACTTGAAGCTTCAAGAATTGCGAAAACAGTAAACCAACCACTTGGCCTCAAGCCATGGATTAAATGATTTCCTTTAAATATTCAAAATATAGAGCAATTCGCGTGATGATTATAGATTTTAAAAACTAACCAAGAGAAGATAAGTAGATAACTACTCACTCCACTCCAAGCAGGATAAATTCTTGGTTAAGCTTCTCATGTATTATATGTTATTGTTGATAAATTATAATATCCAATTTAATAAAAGGGAAGTTATTTCTTGGATAAAAATAGCAAACCCCTCTATTCTTTAAAAAAAAAAAAAAAAAGAAATCACAAGGGGTCCACATTTCAAACTTTCAATTATGAAAATTATTATTATCTTCATATAATAAAAATAAAAAAAGGATTATAGAGCGGACCCAGGAGATTTCTGCTTAACTACTCCACTTCAGCTTTCGTTAAACCAAAAGACTTGTCGTAAGAACCACACAAGCAAATTCAATCGGGTAAACCTCTGTTTTTCCATTTCCCCTTTTTTTTTTTTTATGAACTGCGATTTTTGATTTGTGAGTATGGTTTCTGTAAATTAGAATTTTTATTTTTATTTTTTTACAGGATTCTTGTTTTTCACCCTTACTCGTACATCGATTTGCCTGTTTCTTGCTTTTAGTGAATCGCTCATTTTAGAATAAAAATCAATCATACATATGAAATCATGAATTTCTTGATGTGGGATGCATGCAATTTTTGTTTAATTGTGTCTGCCTTGTTGCTTTTGTTCTACGAAGATGATTATATGAATCATACTCCCATGCCATTAATTTTATAAAAATATTAAGAATTATACATTCAGGAATGCCAAAATTCCTTCTTTATTACTCCCCGTCCCAAAAAGATAGTTCTGTTTAAGTTTCCATATTGAGCACGTATTAAAATTTTCATTTTCACATGTTCTCTTATTTAATGTATCTTGGTACAATATACACCAACTACTTAATTATTGCATTTTCAATTTTTTTTGTGGAAAACGAAATGAGTCCACTTAAAACAATAAATAAGGAATAAAGGGTATAAATGGAAAACATTGATAAAATTTAATACCCTAACTATACTATCTACCATGTCTTAATCCGTGTGAAAATAACGGTAGGATTATCTTTTTTGACGGAGGGAGTATGTATTTGGCTGTGGATAAGGAGATGATTGTCGGCAGCAGTAATGATGAATGCTAGTATTCATGTTTTATGAGCCAGTAAAGTAATAAATGGGTGTTTTAGGTGGCTTTTGTTTTTGATTTATCAATCTTATTTAATGTGCCCGGTTGATAAGAATATTTAATGTTGGATGAAGTTGTTTTTCTGTTCCTACTATGTAAATTTTTCGAAAAATAGCTCTCATACAAATTGATATGTATCTTCGACCATGAGAGAGTAAGCGGAATAGAAATCACTGTTTCATCTTGGTGGTGACGATGCATATTGGGTAGGACTCATCAAGTTGTGCTGGACATTGTGCAACCTAATGATACTGTCCACTTACTCCTCGATTGCAAGTTTTTGCGTAGTAGGTTATCTTGAACTTTCTATCGTATAAAAGATTTTAGGGGCATCATATTTTCAATGTGTGAGTGGTGTTTTTCTCCATTACAGTGACGTGAATGTAACTCTCACGTTGAGGGTGAAACTTTAAAAATATGACAGTTTGTTTGCTTGCTTGCTTTGTTTTTTATTTATTTATTTATTTTCAATCATTGCTATCTTAAGAAGCCATTAAGGCTCAATTCCAACATGCTGCGTGCTTTTGATTTTTCTCTGATTTGTTGTAAAAAGTTCTTGATGTGTGAATATATGTGTTTCTCATGAATTGAATACACATGTACCAATATCAGTTAATCCAACAATACATTCTTCGTAAAACTAATCCTAAAGACCCAAATACGTAACGTAACGCATGATGAATGAAGACTCGAGATGATAGCTTATTTTGGTGTGTAGTCACATTGACTAGTTGTTCTTTGTCCTTTGTTTACAGTTCTTGCAATTTTGATCTGCTTTAAAGAAAAATGGGAGACGGAAATCACAAGAATGATACTGAAGATAAAGGGCTGTTTTCTAATCTTGCTGCATATGCCGCTAGAGCTGGACACTACCCTCCACCCCACGGAGTGTACACTTCTCCACCATACCCCCAACAAGGTTATCCCCCATACGGTTACCCCCCACAAGGTTATCCGCCAGGACCGCCATACAGTTATCCTTCACCAGCTGGCTACCCTCCAGCAGGCTATCCTCCTCCTGCAGGATATCCGCCACCAGCATATCCACCACCAGGTGGATATCCGCCACCAGGTGGATACCCTCCATCAGGGTATCCTGGTCTTGGATACCCTCCATCAGGTTATCCTGGTTCATCCCATTCAGGTATAAACCTTTGTTATCTCTAAAATTGTTGCCACTTATTGTTCTTTCCTGCAATGCTGATAAAAAAATACCTGCTGAATTTGTCTCCATTTTCTTCTCCCTTTCTGGTTTTATCTATGGACTTGTTGCATAAGAATCATCTCCTGTGGTGTCTAGCATTATGGATTCAGTTGACAATACAATTCTGTTAATTGTGTGTATTTTAGAGAAGAATTGATTTTTGCGCACAACTTGGGTTACAATATTATACCACTAAGGGGCTACTTGTTTGAGAAAAAACCTAGTTCTTTCACTGACTTTGTGTCAAACCTTTTCGGGAAAAGACAAGAAGCCATGTGGTGATGTCTCTCAGCTGAAGGCTGTTAAAGTTCCACGCCATCGGAATAAATAGACCAATTGAGATCAATAGTGATCTCGACGAGCCTGACAGGACGAAATCCAATCTAAGGAAGACCGAGTCAAACGGAAAAGCTACCTTGAAGTTCCAGGCACATCCATCCCTATCCTTTTCAGAGGCCCTCTGCCCAGAAGCCAAATTGGCTACAACAAGACAGGGTTCTAAACAGCTTCCCTCCTGTCCCTGTGGAGAAACTAGAAAGGGAAGGCACAACCTCAGCGAAGAATGCGTAATCGTGTGTACCGAAGTCAAACACTGCATCGCGGGCTCTCTTCACTTCAGTAAACTGAATATGCTCGTATCTCGCCTCCCCTGTCTACCTCTCCTCATTATCTTCCTTAACAAAAAGAATTTTTGCTGTGCACTCTATTTAGTAGTGACTCATCTGCCCGCACCTAAGACACGCACCTAGCTTCCACTTATTGTTCTTGGAAGAGCTCCTTGATGCTGCTTTTGCCTTCCCCTTAAATGAAATTTAAAGAGCTAAGAGTCCAATGGGGAAGGGTTCATAAAGTTATATGGTTTCAATTCTTGATTGCGGTAGTCTTTCTCAGGAGATGACTGATCCAAGTTATATTTCTATCAATTTGATCTATATTTTGTCAACTATCAGATAGTAGAATTTTGTATTACACAATACACTCTACATTTCCCTCTTCCCGAAGATTTTCATATACATGTTCCATAAGTACAAAAGCCAATCCATCATTTTCTTTTCCCTTTAAGGAATCTCTCCGTGCTTTGTGATTTATCAGGTCTTTGATAAGCATCTGCTATTACAGGGAGGGGTAGTTTAGGACATATGGAGAATAAGTATGTCACTGCCAAGTATAAAAAGGGAGCAAAGGGCATTTATGTAAGGAGGGAAAATCAGGGGGTATCAATGGGGAAAAAGTGAGCCTCTCGAATGCTCAAAATCTATTGTAATTCCTTTCAATTTATATCTGTTTTTCTTACAATATATATACACAAAAGTACATTAGACATCAGATACCTATCAGTCTTTTGCTGGTTCATTGATTAATATTGAATAGTTCTTGGTGTACGCAATTCGTGAAGGTCATGGACCAGGTATGGGGGCAGTTCTAGCCGGGGGTGCTGCAGCCGCTGCTTACGGGGCGCACCATCTGGCGCACGGTGGATACCGCCATCACGGTGGATTTTTTGGCCATCACGGGAAGTTCAAGCGTTGGAAGCATCATGGTATGTTTGGGAAGCACGGGGGAAAGTTTATGAGGTTCAAGAAATGGAAATGACATTTATCTTTGTTTTCTTTATCGTCGAATTATTATTTGATTGAAGTTGCATTTATTGTATTTGTTGCTAAACATCATCACTTGGCTACTTCGTCTGTCTCTAGTTATTGTATATTTGAGCAATGTAATGTAAGTTTATTTTCATCTTGTCTGTCTCATTTGGCTTCTGAATTTCCTTAAATAAGCGGTAAGAAAAGGTTTAACTAGAATGTAGAGGGGTAAATTGGTCCGTGCTAGCTGGTTTTGAGGTGGCTCGTCTGGCAAGGGCCTTTTACCGGGCCCAGCACGCTGTTATTATTTGGGCCTGGCATAAGCTGCATGGGATGTCGGCCCATACATCCTTGTGTTCGTTGCCGATTGATGATAGGGAAAAATAAATAAATAAGGTGATTATAAATGCAAATTTCAAAATTAAGATGAAATCTATAAAATTTCAAAATTCAGGTTTTATTTAATATTAATTAATTAATTAATTACATAATTAAAAATATTATATTATCAGGTTACAAACACACATTTTTAGGTCACAAATTTGATTTTAGGATCACATGTTATAATTAGGTCACATTTATTCAAGATAAAGTTAAAATCACCATTATTTTTTGTCACAATCACTGTTTATAAGGTCACAAGTAACAAAATTTGTAGGTTACAACCACCATTTTTTAAGGTCACAACTAAGACTTATTTAAAGGTCACAAGGTCAAAATGATAGGTCAAATGTTTCTTCAAGGTCACAACCACCTTCTCCTCCGACCACCAAATCCATGACCGTCGCCGCCAAAACCACAATAACAAAATCGACCGACTAACAGCTTGACCCAATCCACATGTGACCTGAGATCACAATACCTATCCACCGATCTACACCCTTGTAGCACCAGTCAACACCCACAACCATCACAATCACAACCACCGTTCAACTCCACCCCCACCCCCCAAACACACACAAATGTAAAAAACAAGATTCAAGGAAACCACCACCATCACCATACGATCGCTGCCGCCTGCACAGCCTCCATAATCTGTAACTGCCACTAACACGACCCCAAGCAAAATAGATCCGCCACCCTTCACCTACAATCAATTCCTACATTTCTAACACCCCCAAATTTTGGCGACAAAGAGGGTCGAGATGTTTGATTTCGATGAGATGGCAGCGCTCGAATTGCAGGACTTCAAAGACATGGTCGGCGGCGGTGAACTTAGGAATGGCAGTGTAGCGGAGCATCTAAATCGATGGAGCGGCGCTGCCATTACTTACCTTGAAGTAGTGTCACCGGTGACTTCGAAGTTGGTAGAATCTGACAGGGATAGGTTTACCAGAAGGGGGAAGAGGTGAATGTCGTCGGAAAGGTATCGATGGAGCTGCACCACTGCGTCACTGCCTAGATTGATGCAACGGCGAGTTGCTTACCTCGAAGTAATGTCGCCAACGACTTCAACGCTGCAGAATCCGACGGTGATGGTTGTGCCAGACGAGGGAATGGACGGAGGTCGTGGGATCCTTCTTTATGGTTGAAAAAACAAACGTGTATTAGGGTTTAAAGATTGTTTAATTCAATTTATTAATTACTTAAATTTATAATAAGATAAATTTATAATAAGACCTGATTTTTGAAGTTATTGAAGTTTAATCTTATATTTGAAATTGAATCCTAAAAAGCAGGTCTAGATGTAATTTCCACTTGATGATTACACAATCATTTGAAGGATACTGGATGCACACAAGTCTCACACGGATTATTTACATTAGGATAATTATATTTACACTACAATTTTTTATAATTACATCACATTTAAATTGCATTATTGGTCCATAATCTTTGTAGATTATTATATTTATATTCTTTATTTTTTTAATCAAATTCTTATCATTAAATTTTCAACAATTATAAAATTTTGTTCTTCATGACAGTTTTCGTCCATTTTTTTTATTTTATTATTATCGTACTTTAAAACAATAAACAAGTATTCAATTATTATATATATATTTTTACTTATCAAGTGTACAAGCGGTAAATAAATCATTTTAATCCCTGTTTATAATTTTTTGACGGAAATCAATAGAAGAGACAAGATATATTAATTAATGAAAGAATTAAAATAAGAATACAATAAAAAAAAAAGTTGGGAGACATGATTGTAATATTGATTGAAGATTATGAACATTTTTTACAATTAAATTGTGGTTCACATAGAAGAATATGTGGCTACAATATATTTAGCCCAATTTTTATCTTTCTTTATTTGATAGTTTTTGCCAATTTAATTTACCTTGTTTGTAAGTCTCTGTTTGGTTGTTTATTAATATTGTTTATAAACAGTTATGTGTCAATATTTCGTTGATCCAAAGGTAAAAAATGATAGTTGGAAATTTTTTACCAGTCGAAATTATTGAATTTTTCAAAAAAAATAATAAAAAGAAATGGAAAAATGAGATGTTGTTTATGATCATTTATAAACAAAATTTATAAATATTTTTTTTTTCCCAAACTGAGGCTTAAAATAAAGAACTTGATTATAAACTTGTGTCCGAGGCAATCCAATCCCATAAAATTATAGGCTGCTCTGGGGGTATATCTCAACTGGAAATGATATGTTCCCCACAGTGGGGAACATAATCCATTCCCACAAGCCCCTATTGGTTGGTGAGCAGTGGGATCCACCCCACCAACCAATCAAATTGCTTGTGGGAATGGATTATGTTCCCCACTGTGGGGAACATATCATTCCTCATATCTCAACTTGTTTCCTTTCTTAAATGGAATTCAAATTTTTATTTTTATTTTTTTAATTTTTCACATCTTACTTGAGTATTGTTTAATTTAGAGACATTACTTTTTAGGCATAGAACTTATGGGGGAAAAATGAAATTTAAAAATTAAAATACTAAGCATTGTGCTTACAAATAGAGTAAGATCGCAAAGACGTGTTAGGCTAGTAGACATCAATAATCGAAAGTTTCAAGTCTTTGGAATCAACTCGATTTTGAAGAATTATGGTCTATTTTATAATATTCAACTCGATTGACGCCAAAATACAAAGTTTCAAGTCCCTGGAATCAAATCGATTTTGAAGAATTATGGTCTATTTTATAATATTCAACTCGATCGACGCTAAAATACAAAGTTTCAGGTCTTTGGAATCAACTCGATTTTGAAGAATTATGGTCCATTTTATAATATTCAACTCGATCGACGCCAAAATACAAACTTATTAAACGATATTGAAAACTAATTACTCTCCCGTCTCTCTATCTCCACATCTTTATCTCCCTAATATTCTCTTGTGTTTTCATTTGTAAAGGGGAAAGTTAAAGACAAAGAACAAAAATAAAAATTGTATCTTTAAGATTAAATGCTCTAGCTAGGCCATGTGAGGCATCCAGTGAAGATGTGACCTTTGCTACCATTCTATACGCACATACACATCACCTTGAACTTTGATGGTCTAGATCATTTTCCTCGAATTATCTTAAAAATCAAATGCATTTTTCAATTTATTTTTAGCTATTTCTTTTCTTTATTTAGATTCTAAGCTTAATTACAAGGTAAGGTTTTTTTTTTTTTTTTTTTTTTTTCTATTTGTTTTTCCAATCTAATTTCCACCCAGGATTATTTCTCAAAGCCCACAACATGTACAGTGTAGTAGCTTATAAGGAAGGGACTTTAAAGAAGATGGAAATGCTTTTTCTTTCTTTTTTATTTTTTTTATTTTAAGGAGATGACTTTGAAGGTCCTCGCGGGTCTTTCCTCAAGCCAAACTATGATAAACCCAAGGGATTCAAAAAAGTTTGTTTTCTTCTAGCAAAACTGCATATATTTTTGAAGTTTATTTGGGGTTTTAGCATAATGTCTTTTGAAGTGCTACAAAAAATGTTAGAATCTAGAAGTGGTTTTTAGGGGAAAATGGGATCTTTTAGTGGTTTAGGAATTGGTTTGAGTGTTTTGTTTGGTTTTATTCTAATGGGGCTTGTGGCAGAGCTATTTTATTTGCTATGGTGGAAGAAGAGAATAACAATTAGCAGTGGAGAAATTCAAAGTTTTTCTTGTATGTTCAGCTGGAAGAAGCCTGATTCTGTAAAGAGGAGCCTAGAACAGACAAATCCAGCAGAATCCACAAATGGGCATGAAGAAATTGACCTAGAATTGGATTTGGGGTCAAGCAAAGATTTGCTGTTGAAAGGGTATGGTGAAGATGGGGTTGAATCTGAACTAATGAGGCTGCACAATCTTTGTGGGCCCCCAAGATTTCTCTTCACAATCAAAGAAGAAAGCAAGGAAGATTTGGAGTCTGATGATGGGAAATCAAAGGGTGATAGAAGTAGCAGAAAAGGATCAAGAACAGGAAGTTTGAGTGATCTTTTTATTGGTGTAGATGGAACTGGCACACCTTATTTAACCCCTATTTCTTCACCCTCAATTAAGGGTTTTGATAAACATGGATTTAATCCCCTTTTTGAATCATTACCAGAGGCAGAAATTAATAGATTGAGATCTTCACCTCCTCCAAAGTTGAAGTTCTTGAAAGATGCAGAAGACAAGTTGTTTAGAAGATTGTTGATGGAAGAAGCTGAGAAAAAAAGGGCCTCAATGAATGGAGGAGTTTCAGAGACTGAAAATTCAAGAAATTTGAGTGAAGATGAAAAGAATGGTTCTTTTATGTCATTTATCAATAAGAGCCATAACAAAGAATCACAGGTACTTCCATTGGCTTCTTCTCCAAAATTCAGACATCAATTTCCTCTGTGAAGTAGAATTTATTCTTTTTCTTATTCAATAATTTTCTTTCATCTGTTAATTAGAGAACGTCAATGTTCAATCATCTTCATCTGTTGTTTAGCATTTAGGTTGTCATGTCGCACTAATACTCAATTCATCAGTCGTTTACAAACTTTGTTTAGTAGTAACTGGTAATAATATCAATATGACACGCCTCGCTCCACTCAAATTGTTCGCCATTGACAAAAGCTTTCTTTAGAAGAATTATATTTTGCAGTAAATAAAAAATGATATTATATGTTTCTTTTTTTTATGGTTGTCTATTCCAACAATGCGGGAATCGCTTTCTTTGCTCTTTAGGGTCTTTGTATAAAGGGTGGTGAGAAAGGTTAAAAATATGATACATCATACAAGTTGGAAACTTGTGAAGATAATTCAACTCTTTGCTAAAGAAAATGAAAATTCACGCGATTTTGCCCTGAAGTCACTTCACCGTGTGAATGAATATGAAAAGATTACATAAAATAAGGGGTTAATTTCCCCAGCGGCTACTGAACTTTACATTTACTCGCTTATCCCACTCAACTTTAATTTGTTTAAGACTCGTCACTGAATTTATAAAATATGTCATTTAAACCACCAACTTAGTTTGACCTTCATGTATGATGTAGGTTTTACTTAAAATTCTAACAAGTTCATAATTTGACACACAATTACACGTGATTTTCAGTTAAAAAATTTATTGGATGAAAAGATTTCGAACTCCATTCTCCTCGTCTTGTCAAATGAAAATTAATTGATTTGATATGGTATGATGTTCGAAGATTTTTGGTAACTAGTACATTCGAGTTCAATAATTGCGAAATGAGAATAAATTTGATTGTTTGTCTTTGTGTCTGCTTTTTATAGAATGTGAATATGATTTTTGAAATTTTATCTTTAGTCAAATGAGATTCTATCGCTGATATGCTACACTACTCATTAGTATTTATATTTCATATGTAACCATTTTAAATGAGAATAGGTCAAAATCAATTATTCAAATTTAAACATAAAATACAAGTTAGAGAATGCACGTGAAAGAGAGTCCCACTTTAATTAGTTTTAACAGATTACAGATGTAGTTTGATATAGGGACCACACACGTCTATTCTGGATTTTGATTTCTTGCATTTGAATTGAAAATTCATGTCCCCAAAAAATTTTATCTTTTAGGGTTGTGACAAAATATTCGACAGCTTTTCAAGTTCAAGAAAAGTAAATTCAAATTTAGGCAGTGATTTTAATGACTTTTTGACAAACTTGGATTCACACTTAACTACTGGCTACACACATTTTTTTTTTTTTTTAATGATAATGATGGAGAATAAATTGCAAGTGTCAAATGTATTTGAATTAAGAGTACTCACAAGTTTTTTCGATTCTATCTAATTAGTATGTTCATATTATATTGACCAACTTTCAATCAGCCGACTACTAAGTACTAATTGGATGCATGTTTGGCAAAGTTTTATGTATTAATATGTAATGAATCTTGAAAAGGCGTGGCTAAAAAGTTGACAAAATTTTTTGAATAAAAAAAAAGTATTTGAATCAACTTATTACCCACTTAAACACTGCCAAATTAGTCACTTGCCTCACAATCATGGTATAATAATAAAGTTGAAGAGTTGAAATTAGATGATCGAATATTTGTTCCTGGAAAGCAAGTGTTTAGAGGTAGGGTCTTGATGCACTTTGTCACCCCTCCGAGGGTTTATAGAAGGAGAACAATTGTTCGAATGTCAACTTCAGGTGTACATGAATTATATCATTCAGATTTACCTGAAGAACGAACTACTGAGAAAACTATCCTCCGTAGGATTAATCAAACAAAATTTGGACATCAGAGTCGTAAAATAAAAAGAAAAAAATAGTCATATGACCCAAAATCCAAATACTAGTGTCAGTTTGGTAAACAATTTACAAATGCTGATAGATGCTCAAGCTTTGTCCAATTAATTCCACGACGTCCTGAAGACTCGACCGGAACACTGCCCCAGTAACCCCAAGTATTTGACGCTAGGTCAACCCCTTGGAAGACTATCAAATAAGTAGTCACATATGGCCCAATGTCCTACTACCAATAAATTAGGAACAGATGAAAATCGAATAGGTTAAAAGCACATTTCTATGAAATTAGTGACATAACATTCGAAAGGGTAACAATATTTATTTGTCAAAAACTCACATGAAATCAAAATACTATGCGACGCGAGTATCATACTTGATTGTGGATGTTAACTGTATCGACAATATGTATCTAAGATATTCAAATGACAACGTTAAATACCTTGAAAAGCCAAGCAAATAATCTCTCAAACTCACTTGTCAGTGTTCAAGACTGATGAGTCGGGTATCTCCATAACACGTCAGCCCACGTACTAACACCGTCAGTCACCTCCGTAATAACGGATGCCACCTCGTCCACGCTAACACGGATCTGCTGCTTGCTATCTCTTTCTCGGACTGTAACTGAGGTTGTTGAATCAACTGTAATTGCAAATGGAACTCCAAGTTCATCTGTTCGTGCATATCTCTTCCCTATTGATGTACCTGCATCATGTTGTAGATATGAATAGCTGATTATTGATACCTAATTACGTATCCTTCAATGGTAAATCAGAGTAATAACTGTATGGTTCTAAAAAGGAGGCACCATGAGATGCCAATTTGGCGCATGGTGTAAATGAAAGACCAAAGCATAGTATGTTAAAATAGGCCACACACGTGGAAGAATAAGAGAAGCAAGGCAGTGATTGTGCTGAGCCTGGTGGGTGGGTTAAAGCGAGCAAGCTCACTGGTAAACATGGATTGCAATGTACAGATGCCGAACACTTGCTGTAGATCATCATGGAGCATTGAGCATACCTGTTATGTCAATCTTATAAGAGATCCCAACAGAAGTCAACGACCTGGCAATACGCCTGGCAACTTCCTCGTATTGTTCATTCTGTACCAGAGGAAATACTGTACATTTGATTGGTGCTATCAGCGGAGGGAAACGGAAGACGTTCAACTGTTCATCTCCATCTCTACTAGGTCTGGTATAAAAAGAATGCTCGTACAGACAGTATATAATCCTTCCAATACCAAATGATGGTTCAATCACTGAAGGTGTAAACGCTCTCTGATGTTCCTTCTTCTTCTCTTTGGAGATTGACAACATGTTCTTCTTTATAGTAACAACTTTGTCAAGAGTACAGACTTGAAACTCCGCCTGTCCCTTCTCTTCCAGAGTCGCTTTCATTTCCATAGCTTCCTTTTCCCCCATAGCCTATTATTATTATTATATTATATAAGAATGAGCAAATTCATAAATCTTGGAAAGCCAACTAATAGTTGTATATACGGACACATTCCAATTCACAAATGCAAATTTTTGTCCTAATCACCCAATGCATACTTTTGCTAAAAATACATGCTAATGCTATCAGGAAAACAGTTCACATACAAAATCTAGACTCTCTAACATCTTGCCCAAGGTCAACAACATATAATACCATCCCTTTCACAACTTCAAGAAGAGCATGACATCAATCTAATCTACAACAAATCAATTTATCTTATTTCTCTAAAAACTTAAAAACCAGATTATCGCTACTAGACAAGAGGGGAAGTCACCTTCCACAATTTCCAACCAAGTAAAAACAAAGAAAAAATGGAGAAGAGAATTAAAAAGAGAACAAGACTGATACACTTCAGGACTGCTGATTGTATACAAGATAGTCTAACAGACATCTAATATTCAAGGTGGTTTTACCTCCAATGCTTCCACCACCATCCTTTGATTACCCTTGAAGGCAAGACCCAGCTCTTTCTTCACTGGAGCAATAACAAGTTTCTGAAAAAGATAAAATAACATTAGATATTTAGTTTCAACAATTAGGAAAATTATTGAAGCACATATACATGCGCATTAGTGCGTGTGCGTGTGAGTGTGTGTGTGTGTGTGTGTGTGTGTGAGAGAGAGAGAGAGAGAGAGAGAGAGAGAGAGAGAGAGAGAGAGAGAGAGAGAGAGGACCTCCACTTCTTTGGGTTCCAGAAATTTTTCATGTGCCACCAGTGCAACACCACTTTTATCCTGCATTAAAGAAGTAAAAATGGTCACATGCTCCAATATAGCATTAACCACAGAGCAGCATAAATGTCCTATTACCAGGTCACTAGTTATTCAGTGACATAGTAACTAGTAAGTATTTGCTACCATCACTTCCTCAAAAGATATTCATTTGGGCATTAAAAAATATGGAACCATGTAAGCAAATTCAACTGAACTCTTACCGTGTGAGCACGTAAATCAAATGCAGATCTATCAGCAATACCAACACATTCAATCCAACCATATGAGCATTCAATTTCAGCATCCCAACAGTCTGCAGCATAGTGTGCCATCTCATTTGCCAGATGTTGGCGGAATCGTAAGCGATCTTTGTCAATCCCAAGTTGAGTTAAAAATAAATAGACTCTTCCAATAAAATAACCCAGTGTTTCATTATTGACAATCCCCTAAGCAACACAGAATTGGAAGTTATTTCAGCAAAGAGAACAAAATTTCAAGAGTGTTGTAAAGGAAAAACCTAGACAGGAATATGTTACACCAACCTGAGCAACAGCTTCTCCAATAGGAATTCTCCTAGCCCGTTGTCCGGACACCTGGTCTTCTCTTGGGAACATCAGAAATTCCAATTGCGCAACTTCAGAAAATCTAGTATGAGACTTGTCCTCAGGATCCACAAAGTGCTCAATCTCCGCCAGTGTAAATTCGCGGACCCTTAAAAGACCTTGGCGTGGAGAGATCTGCAAAATTTGTATGTTTTAAAATCAAAACTGATGTCAATCCAAGAAAACCTCTAGACAGACAATTTAACAGGAGCACGTCTAGTTATATATTATTTATAGAGGAAAGATACCTTGGAAAATAAAATTAGAAAGACCAATAACAGTAAAGATGAAAATATGAAAAGAACATAGACAAAAGTAGATAAATTCATATGTAACTATAAAATAAGTTTACGACACTATTAATATTTGTACACAGCAAATTAGAAAATGTACAATATGCTGGATTCTCCAAATCATGCAAGTCTCAATTTCACAAGTGCCTACACCAGATGAAATTGGCATTTTTTTTTTTTAAATAAACATAACGCATCTATTTGTATTTCTTGCTTTTATCGGGCTAAAGTTAGAAAATAGAAACTAATGCCATTTTTTTATTTGCTTTGACCACTGATTTAGTGGGTATATTAAAGTCTACAAATTTTCTGACACGACTACAGCACAATTGTATCTCAGTTTCAGATGTACACTATATCCTGTGAATACTCAATCCCACACATGCATGCACCAATGCAACAATTATGGAAGTATTTGAAACCTCATTTCTAAAAGCTTGACCAATCTGTGCAGCTGCAAAAGGAAGCTTGTTCCCATTGTAGTAGTACAAGTCCTTGAAGTTAACAAAAATACCTTGAGCAGTCTCAGGGCGCATGTACCTGCAGTCAATTTGATATCAAATTAGTGCAATCAGCACAAAATTTCATTCTTCATCAAATAATTACACATTCGCACCCAGGGCTCAAACCAGAAGGCCCAATTGATGTCTGAAACATGAGATTGAAAGGATATGGGTCAGAGAGAGGGTTTTTTGTATCTGGAGCTGTAATGCCATATTCCTTGATCTTCACACCAAGCTCTTCAGCAGAGAAGTCATCCAACACAGCAAGCACGTGCCTCAGTTCTGCTGCTTTCTCCGCACTAAGATTAGGATCTTTCTCAAGCTTATCTTTGCAATAATCCTTTAGCAGGTGATCTGCTCTGTAGCAGGTTCCAGTTTTTTCATCTTTAACCATAAGGTCGGTGAACTTATCAACATGGCCGGATGCCTTGAGCACAATCTCTGGTGTCACACAAGGGCAATCTACTTCTAACATGTTTTCTTCAAGGACAAAATGCTGCAGAGTGAAAAATAACACATTAACAGCAAAATCAAAGCAGATGTTTAAAACATGTAGGAGCAGTAATTGAAATGCAGCAATAAACAAAGAAAAATTGGAGAATATATATATATCACAAAAAGACCAGCATACAGAGGAGCCAATTAGCTTCAGATCTTATAAATATAATGTCCAATATAATTTGTGATAAAAGATTGTATTAAGAATCAAATCAAATATTTACTTGAATAAATGATCACCACAGACATCAATGGAGGCATACATACGGTGAGTCCAAGACTCAACGGACTAGAAATACTTTGAGGAGCATTGAGACTACTAATATTTAATTCATATCAGAATTGAGTTCGATGTTTAAAGCATTTTTGTTATTATAGAGTTAACAGAAATTTTAGTTTTCAAAGGCATGCAAAGCACAAATTTGGACTACCATTCCTGAAGTTTATTATTGTTATCCTCAGTAAAAATGTGCCATTTCTTGCTAAGCCTCTGTTTGGTAAACTGTTTATAAACAATTTTGAAACTCTCCCAATTCGTAAATTCTGCACAATTTTAAGTAAGTCACTCCTAACCCTTTGATATCAATGATTATTTTTGCTAATTTTGTGCTTTATGAAGTTTCTGATAAATATAAGATGCAGAGACTTTCTCAGCTATTTATACCCATTCACAAAAAAGACTAATAATTATGATGCAAAAAATTCATACTATACTCATCAAAATCTATATGTATTCCCAGCCTTAATCCTAAGTAAAGAAACAAAAATCCACCTGTGTATTACTGTAAATAAAAAAAATGAGCAACTAAATCAGGAACCCTAAGCTAAACAACAGTTCTGAAAATGAAAAATACCAATGAAATAGAATCACAGCTAACAGTTCCAGTCTAGAAAAGTGACCTGACGCCAGAAGGCGAGGACGTTAGACTTGACAGCGCAACCAGGGGGGCCATAATCGTACAGACCAGCAACGCCACGGTAGATCTTGAAAGAGGGAATGAAAAACAAACGGCGTTCGAGGGTATTACTGACGGCCTGTCGGAATGCTTCTCTGTTGCGAGCTTCTTGTGCGGCGTCCATATTATCTGATTAAGGGCAAAAATCACGTACGTTCAGCTAATATCAGCTCACACTAAAATAAGAATCATTTTTCAAGAATCTTTGCAAATGGTCCTTGAACTTTAAATTGTCAAAAGTATTTACTAAACTTTGTTGAGTAAGCATATTCAATAGGCTCTTTATATTTAATATGCTCTTTATTTTGAAAAATCAACTCTTAAAATTTCATTTCAGTAGGTTCTTTAATTTAACATTTTAATTTATAGTAGACTTGGCTCTCCAAATTTGGAGAGTCAAACTCACTATCTATTATAGTATTATTAAATGCTTTCTTTATTACATATTTAATATAATTGATAATTCATTTTTAAAAAATAAAGAAAGATAATAAATAATTTTATGAAAAAGTAAAATAAAGAGTCTGTTGGATGTTATTTAAATTTAAAGATTCTATTTATTATGTAAAACTAATTTTACACACGTGCGATGCACGAATATATTCCATTGACAGAGTATAATATACTGACACAAAATGGAAAAAAATCAATAAAAAGTAACAACAGTAAGTGTTAATTTAAATAATAATAACAATAATAATTTTGTTATCAAGAATAAATGTTGGAAAACTTTCTTATTCGCAACATTAATTGTAACATTTGTTGGGTTTCCATTATCATCAACTGTATATTGACTTCCATCATTAGCAACACTTTGATTATTAAATAAAAATTAGCATTTCAAATAAATTTGGTGCATATTTGTAACATTTGCATATATTTATATAACACAATTAAACAACTCAACTTTCTTCATTACTCCAACCTCCTATTGCATCGCAACGCATGGCATGAAAAACTCAATCTCACTTAACAACTCTTTAGTAACATCAAACATGATTTCATTATGAAAAAATGTATGCTCAGAAATAATTGAAATGTAAAATGAAGACAAAACATCAAATGCTAAAAAATATTTAGGTTGTGTTTGATACGGGTATATTTACCAGGAAAATGTCAAATCATGAAAAATATTTTCCACATTTTGCATTTGTTGGGTATTTGGTTGGAAAAATTTGTTTTGAAAAATATTTTCTTAGGTACAACCATTTAAAGCACAATTACCTCATTTGTCTTGAAAATATTTTCTTATCTATTTGCTGAGAAAATATTTTCTAACTAAGGTGGAAATTCTTTTACGTCACGTTTGATCATTTTTATTATTGTTAATTGACTTATTTTTTTTTAAAGAAATTAACACTATTATTATCAAGTACAAATGAGTGAAAAATTAATTTTTTTTTATTAAAATAGTTAAATTTTGATTATTTTCCACGAAAAATAATATCAATCAAATAACAAAATTAGGAAAATCTCCTACTTTTTCACCTGAAAAATTAATCTAATCAAACACTTCCAATTAACATTTTCCAGGAAAATAATTTCCAGCCAAATCAATTCTTAGAAAATATTTTCCTACCATCTATTTTCCATCTTTTCTATCAAACACAGCCTTAATGTATCAAAAATATTTTCAATTGACATTTTACCCAATAGAATGTGAGGGATAGTATCAATTTTAGTTCCTCATTTTGAAATGCACAATCTGTCATCTTAAACCACCCACTAATATATACAATAACCGTGTGCGATGCATGGACATATATTCCATTAATAAAGTACAATGTATTGACACATGAAAATGGAAAAAAATCAATAAAAAGTAATAATAACAAGTGTCAATTTAAATAATAATAATAATAATAACAATAATAATTTTGTGTATCAAGAATATTACAAATGTTGGAAAACTTCTTTATATACAACGTTAGTAGTAACATTTGTTGGGTTTTCATTGTCATCGACTTTATCTTTACTTTCATTATTAGCAACGCTTTGATTATTAAATAAAAATATGCATTTCAAAGAAATTTCGTGCATATTTGTAGCATTTGTATATACTTACATAACATAACATAACACAACACAACTCAACTTCTTCATTAGTTCAACCTCCTATTGCATTGCAACGCATGACACAAAAAACTCAATATCACTTGACAGCTCTTTAGTAACATTATTTCACTATAAAAAATGTGTAGCCAGAAATAATTGCAATGTAAAATGAAAATAAAGCATCAAATGCTATAAAATCTTCACAACTAAACTCTAATTATTTATTTCAACTTGGAAAGTCTTCATATATCTATATATTAAAAGAACATTTTAATTAAATTGACATTTTATCCAATAAAATGAGAGGGATAGTGTCAACTTTAATTCCTCAATTTGAAATGTAGAACATGTCATTTTAAATCACCTACTAATTTACATAATAACCGTTCAATAATAAAAAAAAAAAAACCACCCACTTTATATAACTTCCAGATTAAAAAAAAAATTAAAAATATTAAAATTCATAATCTTTGACAATTGAGATTCTAATCAAAATTAATGAACCAAAATCTCAATTGTTTTTATATAAAATATAGATATAGATATCCTCTTAATTATAAATAGTATATTGGAAATGCTCTTAGTCATTATTTTGACCACCTCAACATATAGATTGACAAAAAAATTTATCCACGTTCACTTATAAATCATTGATATATATTTATTTATAATGTAAATTATTTATAAACAATTTTCAAACATACAATAAATTAGTCGAGTATTCATTTTGCACAGCTCGCTACAATGAGTTGTGGTTGACTTAACTTCTAGTCAAATTTGACATCCATCCACAAATTAAAAAAAAAAAAGGGGGAATGTCATTTAATGACCAACTTTCTTATTAATAGCTTGCTAATAAAATTTTCTTCATCTCAACTTTTCAAACTTAATCTCAACAATTTTTAATCAAATTCTCATTTTTTAACTTTTTAAACATTTTAAAATCACACATTAAAAAAAAAAAAAAATTAAAAATCACATTATCAAATAGACTTTAACTATCAATGTAAATATGTAGGACTTATTTGGTGGCAACAGATCAAATTGAACATGCAAGGTCCGTAGACACAGGAACTCTTCTCAACTCTATGAATTTTACAAGGAATGACTCGTTTGTTTCTTGAAAAGAGATCGAAAACATGTTGAATATTTTTTATTAAACAGTTGACATGTTCCTTGTTGTTTGAAGAAATACTTCACATCGATTGGTTATTTTTTCACGAAAATAGACATGAGATAAAAGACCTAACATCCATATTTTTCTTGGGCTCTTCCATAACTGATAGACATATCAACCAGATTGTCATATTTGAAAATAAAATTAAGGAGATGCTTTATGTACTCTGATTCATTATTTGGGATTATGATCCATAAACTCTATCAAAGTATTTCAAAGGTTCCTTTGTTTGAAGCAGGAAAGTGAGTCTAGAGTAGTAGCCTATGACTTTCAGGTCTTCTTTCCCTTGCCTTTGGTTCATCCTAAGACTCAGTGATAGGATATACAGAAACAGTGGTTATTAGTTATTTCCTGTTCGGGTTTAGAAAAGGGCAGGGCCAGCCCTGGGCCTAGGCGGCTAACTAAGGCACCAAAATTATCAGGCCTCCAAAAATCAATCAGTCTTTTTTTTTTTTTTTTTTCCTTTTTCTATACAACCCCAAACCCATTATATTAATTCCTTTTGTTTTACATATATACACGTTCCCAGCTTTCCAAACAAAACATTTGCAGATTGAATGAATCATTCAAAATGACATTTACCAAACCTTTCTGCTAAGGCGTTTCTTCTTCCCAGATTTTTTTTTTTCTTCCCAACTTTTCTTCATCCTTCAATAACGGCTTTCTTATCTCGAAACAAAGCACTTTTATATTTCTCACTTCTCCAGTAGTGTACCGTTAAAGCACTCAGCCTCCTACCTCTATTAAATCTCATTCTACACTTGGATCTCAGTAGAATTTCAATTGAAGTTCGAAGATAAAAAACTTTTTCATAATTATTTCGTTCATTTTATGTTTATTTATTTATTTTGAATTTATTATAAATATTATTGTTTTTGTCTGAACTCTAATGGATTGGTGATGGATTATGTCATTATGATTATTAATTGGTTTGTCGATTTTTCCTCCATTTTCCCACATTAGGTTACTGTTTAGGGTTTATCACGCGATTTTGTATTATGATCTCTCGACTCTCATGCCCCCGAAGCGAAGATTGAAGAACTAATCAGGTTCTATTGTTCCATTTCTTTTCTGCATTCTAAGTCCTGAATCTTCTGATCTTCTACTTTTTATTTGTGTTGAATTTTTGATTTGTTTATAACTTGATATGTCTACTAGGAAGTATTTATGTGGAAATGATAAAAGAAAAAAGAGGAAAAAAATTCAGGATTTTATTCAATCTGAAGCTGGAGCCTTGGATAAATTTATAATTAGGAAAAAAGAGGAATTGTGCAATGCTTATATACATTATTTTCATCTACAAAGCGATGGAAAGTTCTCCAAGATGATGTAAAAGGCTTAACACTAACACTGAAGCCACTATCACAAACATGTTGGGAAAGTCGAGTTGAAAGTATTAAAGCTATAAGATTTCAGGCTCCACAAATAAAACTTGTTTTAACACACTTGATGGAGACATGTGATGACCCTAAGGCATTTAGAGATGCTAAAAGTCTAATATCTGACATTATGGATTTTGAGTTCTTATTTGGTATGGTTATTTGGCATAATATATTGTCATCTATTAACAGAGTAAGTAAAATGTTGCAAAGTGAGCATATGGTTATTGATGTTGCCATTGGTCAGTTGAAAGCACTCATTTCATTTTTTGAAACTATTGAGAAACTGGTTTTGATTCTGACATGATTATGGCCAAGGAAATTGCCTCACAAATGGAAATTGAACCTAAATTTCATAAGTACTTTTGGATTTCTATTTAATTTAAATGCAGATTATGGTTCTTTGATGTGTTCGTGTAATAAGCTTGAAGAATTTTTGAAGCATGACATGGTTTCTGATATTGATGGGTAAGAGTTGTTTCATGGGCTAAAAATTTAGATATGTTTACCAAGAGAAACGAAAAAGCAATTGAGATGTTAGATTATTTGAAGATGGTGAAAGGCAGTTTTCCAAACATGTGGACTGCTTATCAGATACTATTGACTGTACCAGTTACAGTTGCCTCCGCAGAGAGAAGCTTCTCAAAGTCGAAGTTGATAAAATCCTATCTTCGATCGACAATGTCACAAGAAAGATTGAACGGATTAGTTATGGTGCCTATTGAAAAAGATGTGTTAGAACATATTGATTGTAAAAGTTTAATTGCTAATTTTACATCAAAAAATGCTAGAAGAATGAATTTACATTGAGCTTAAAAATTATGTTCAGTAAAAAAAATTATTTATATTTTAGTATTTATTTTTCAAATTATCTGTCTAAAGGCCCCCATATAATGTTTCACTTAAGGCCCCCGATATCTCAGGGCCGACACTAGAAGAAGGGAGTAAGCAAGAGTAGGGAATGATAAAGCTGGCCTACCGACTTTCCATGACCATCCAAGTGTAGCAAGGGGCGACATCTCTATATTTTGATAGATACCTGTGAGAGTCGCTTCCAATTGGGGGTGAACACGATTTGGTTTGAGCAGTTTATAACAATATTTCAAACCAAACCATTTTTTGCGGTTTCAAATAAATTAGTAGATTCCAAACAAGCTCAAAGGTACATATTCGTCTAAAATTTCAAGTTGAAATGAACTTAATAATAGTATCCAACTTCTCATTGAGTGCACTGTTGTGAATATTGTATGATCTCTTATATCATTCCCTACATTTGAATTTGAAACAGCGACATTATATCACAAAACAAGATACGAATCTGATCGTATGAAGTTATCAATTGCATAATAGTTTCATAAATTCAATATGTTGACCACAAAATCCGGTTGGACATTGGACCAACATGTCTCAGCTCCTCCCTCTTGAACACGGGGATCTCCTGCGCACTAGGACAAACAATCAGCTTGCAAAGGGGGCCGAGGTGGCTCCCGTTTGCACTCCGATGCCTAAGTCAGTACTCATTTTAGACGAATATATCTATTGGGTGCGGGAAATATAAGTGTGTAAAAGAGAGAAAAGGGAGTGAGAGAAGTATATTGTTAAGAGTGAGAAATTGCTAACCCCTAACTTGGAGACAATCGTGCTTCATTTATAGAGGAACTTCTTGTCTCGGATCACGACACGTGGCATACTTTACACTTGTCATCACCCTAGCTCATGGAGGTGACAACCTTGCTTTTCAACCGTAATCATTGCTACATTTCGTAGGGGATGGGCGCCTGTCACGTCTTGGTAAAGGCAGTGTCCCATCACTGACTTCATCTCTCTTCTGGTCAACGCCATTAAGCACCCCGGCTGAGTATAAAGCACATCGGTTAGGCGTTAACCAGGTTGGCTAAAGAGGTTTGCTTGACGTACCACCTCGACATTCGTCCCAGGTGATACTTTTAGGCCTTTATCCGTGGGTCAAGGTCCATTGGGCCCTTACTGGTGGATTACTGTACCTTTCTTTGGGCATGGATTCAACACAATGCATCGACCATATAATGATCGATCCCTAAAAAAATCTTTTGAGATTCAAGTAATAAGAATATTTTGGTATAACAAATAACATCGTACAAGAAAGAATAAGTACATCAAAACTTGTGTAGCCACAAGCTACCGTAACACAACGCAAAAAGATGTCTTTTGTAAATAGTTGCCAAAACGATCATATACTAACTTTTTATCATGCAAATACGAAAAATGGTCTGCAATAAATGACGATTGCATGTAGATCTAATATCGAATGTAGATCAAGATAATAATTACTACAGGATCTACAAGTTGCATGGTAAATCAATTTATGTTCATAAACAAATTAATTATATAGAAACAAACATTTAAAGTTCTCTTAAATAAATTGTAGTTAATTCTTACCTTTATTTTTGTTTTAAAAAAATTTCTTGGATGATGATTATGAAATGTAATAGCAAGAATTCTTCCCAAATGGTTGTAGATTTAAACAAATTAATCCTTGACTCCTTAATTTTGATTTGTTGAGAATAAAAAGTAGCTGTATTTTTTTTTAAAAATTGAACGTTTTCCTTTATTTTTTAAAATTTGGCTAGCTGACAGTTTGAAAAGTGGTTTTGACAATTGAAATATAAACTAAACCGTGTAAGGCGGTTTGAAATTTTTCCAAACCAAACCATTTCAGATTTGAAACCGAAAAAAACCAAACCATTTGTTGCGATTTGATTCAATTTCGTAGTTTGATGGTTTATTTGTTCATCCCTACTTCCAATTATTCATTCTTGGGAAGAGGAAGAAGTAGATAGAGCATGCACTGGCATCCGGTGCCTTTCCCAGTAGGCCTGCATTTGACCAAGATTATATTCTAAGAACTTGATTGGTCTCATCATTTTTTTCCCATTTTTTCCTTTTAAATTAATTTTGTAACAACTTTTTTTTTTTTGTTTTTTTCAATGAAACCAACTACATTTCACATTTTTCAACAATTTTCCAATCAAACATTCTCCAAAAACTCAAAAACTCTCAACGCCAAACAATTTCTAAGTAAGATGAAGTCTCTATCGTTCAACTTATATATATATATATATATATATATATATATATACATATAAAACAAGTCAAAAATAAGGAAACATAATTCGGTCCAAGAGCTAAACGAGACTGCTCTTGGATCTCACGATGCTCTTGAAAAAATGTAAGTTCGTCTAGATCCATGACTTGTCTAAAAAGAAGCCTGAACCATCTAGGACAACCCTGGTCAACAAACCTGCAAACTACTCTACTTGTTTGTCATCCATGGGTAGTATAGCCCCTATTTGGTATAGATTTTTAGTAGATTTTGATAAAAATTGATGAAACGTATGGTTGAAAAGCTGTAGGTCCCATAAAATATCTGGTTACGATTAATTGTTAACTTTGATTTCAGATTAAAATTATATTTTAATCAAAACCAAATAGAGGCGTAATTTATTTCTTTTATTAAAATATAAAAGACTTTCGGCTATGATTGCATGTTTAGTGGGGGTTTTTTTTTTCGACCAACAATATAATACGTACCCTCTCTGTTTTAGTTTTTCCTGATAAATTAAATTATATTCATAATTTCATTAATACTTGATAAGTGTATTTTATACACTTATTTTTATCCTAAAAGTGAGATTTATTTGTTTGTTCAAGAATATTTACTATTTATTTCGTTGTTATTTGTTATATTTCAAGAATAAACCCAAAGTCGAGAAAATAATGGAATTGAAGCTAAAGTCAATTAATTGGATGATAAAAATGTCAAAGTATGCAAATCAAGAGTTAATGAAGTAGATCAAGGTGCCAATTGAAAGAAAATTCGAAAAAAAAATCAAATTTAAAAGAAATCAAAAGTTAGGGACCAAATTAAAATAATCAAAAGTTGAAGGACCTGATGTACAATAAAATCATGAGGACCAACTTAAAGCACTTCAAAAGATGAAAATTACACTCTAGCGGGATAACAATGCGATTTCATGGAATTATAACGACGCGATCGCTTGATCTGTTCATAAATGGTCAGAATGGTTCTACAGAAGCCTGAGCGATCACATGGATTTGTACCATGCGATCGCATGGTTATTTTGTGGGTCGAATGTTGGGCTTTTCGCGAAATTCAACATTCTTTCTCCCCAAGTAACCTAGGCTTTGAGATAACTTATAAATATATGACTTGAGGCACAAAATTAGGTTTCCCAATCATCATAATTCATGACAAAACTTTTTTCCAATTGCTAGGAAATCCATTGAAGGCCAAATTCAAGATTGAAAAACAATTATCAAGGAGATGAACAAGGTGACTTCTATTCATTTTTCTTGTGAATTATCTTTAATCACGTTTCTAGGCTAGATTTTATTGTTGGAATTTTGATGATACTTTAGTCCCGGATTCTATGTTTGACCTGTTATTTAATTTACGTTTTTAATGAGTTTGATGCTATTAATTATGTTTTTATTTTCATCTATGATTGTGAACACATAATTGTTGATGTTTGTGATAATTTGCTATATTCGAAAGAGTATGAAATTATTAGACATTGATTAATTGTCACAAAGTCCGATAGATGATAGAAATATACCCTTATACTTTGTGTTATCCACAAAAAATATTCACAGATCCGTCAGTGCTTTCTTACACATTTGTATTCATCATAGAAATATGGTCGGATCATGTGTAAAAAATGTGTTAATTTTTGTCCGAAATGGAGTCTTAGCATTAGGAATATGGATTTTCAAAACTCATTGATTGCATTTAAATAATTTGGTCAAATTATGGATGATGGAACCAAGTGGATTCACAATTCTAACATCTTTAATTTATCGTTTTCTTAAATTAATTTTTTTTCTCTTTTTAGTTTAATTTTCAAAACAAAATTTTCAAATTCAAAGTTTTCATAGTTCTGATGAAGGAATTGTAATCTAAAATAAAATTTGCACAATCTTTGTGTGAACAATATTCGGACTCATGTATTATATTACTCGCGCGATCCATATACTTGCGGGAGCGAACAATACTTTACTAAGAATTTTTTGTTATTCCTTTCCTTGTTTCTGTGTGTTACTTTGTTATTATTAATATTTTCTAAAAGAAAGACAGGAAAGAAATTTAGCATATTTTGATAAATGTTGATGAAATTTAGCTTAAGCCTCCTTTTGATAAATTTTATAAATTATAATTGTTCAATCTCGAATAGATCTACTAGTGTTATACACTGATTTGTTACTTATTTATATCTATTTAAAAGTCAACGACCTATGTGACTAAGCTTTTGAAAAATTTATCATATTTTGATAAATATTAATGGAATTTAACTTAAAATTGATAAAGTTAAGAATTTCATGAAATATATAATTAAAATTGAAGTTAATTCGATCAATTTACAAGTTATACCAAACAAGGTATTTCATTTATAATTCTTCCCAAACTTAGGCTAAATGAGCTTGAAATTAGGGACCCTATGTACTTGTGACATATGAGAGAATATTCCTCATACTTTGATGCATTGTTTTCATCAACCAACTGCTAACAATCATGAAACAAGATGTTTTGTTTCTTGGGAAGATCAATGTATTTCTTACACGGAACAATCAACATCATCAAGTTCCTGTCTCCCCTACAAGAATTTGCCTTTACGTATGTATTAATTTAGAATAACATAACATGTAGATGTTCTCAATTCTAATCTAGAGCTCCTTAGATCTCATCAATTTCTTTTCACTTTTTTCTTCAAATTCATTTTCAGCCGCACATGAGATTCTTAACTTTTCACATCAACATTAAACAGTCTCGTAATTATACAAAATGTAATTTTTATAATAAAAAACTAAATTCAACATGTATATGAGGGACACAATAAAAGTGTTGATCTCTTGATTTTTCACTACACATTTCCCGTGCCTTTGAATCACTTGCTCCCCGTCTTACCTGACTGTTAGCATAGAGTTAGCGGAGCTATATGTGTGGTCATGCGTGTTAAAAATATGACTTTGATTTGAATGACACATTAATTTTACATCATAGATGGATGGATGAACTAACAAACATGGTGGCATGGGACTTTACATTAAACAATTCATTCATCACACCAAAAGAAATTGCTAAGAAAATAGAAATTACATGATTCCACTCTCTTTCCTAACTTTCTTGATCTTACCACTGAGCAGATCTTTGAGAAGAGCTGGAGGAAAAAGTGATTCAATTTCACTGGAGAGATCCAATAAAAAAATTTGATCTTTTCTTGATGATCTCTTTGTAGATGGAAGTGATTTTGGCTTTCTGGGAGCTGGTGGGCATTTTAATCGAATTGTATTACGATCCGTTAATGGCGTCGGAGTTTTACAGCATGCATCTCCTTCTTCCAAAACCTTAATTACTTCTCCTGGACGTGACACTTTAATCTTCAAAGAGAAAGCACTTTTCGCTTGGTTTTCTTCTCTTGAAGCACCAATTTTCACAGGGCCAAGTTGTTGGAAGAAATTACAGTTTGCTGCATGAAAATCTTGTTCGGAGAGAGACATATTCGATTTATTGGGCAAACCCATAAGTGAAAATGAAGACTCAAGAGCACTAAATACTGAAAATATGAGTTTTGAGTGAAGTTCTCTATATATGAACAAACAGACTATAGAAAACAAGAAGAATAAGCCTAAGATGGGAAATTTTGTGGTGGGCTGATATATAGAGTAACATGCTATGGTGTTGAAGGATGTAATAATCAAATAAGCAACTTTTTGATTATTTTAGTTGACTTTTTTCCATACATTTTAGGCTTTTCAATTTCAATGTTTTGGATGTGTGTGTGTGTGTGTGTGTGTGTGTGTGTGTGTGTGTGAGAGAGAGAGAGAGAGAGAGAGAGAGAGAGAGAGAGAGAGAGAGAGAGAGAGAGAGAGAGAGAGAGAGATTTCAATTCTATTCGATACCCTTGGTGAAGGATCCAATGCAAACAACAGTAAACCTTTTTAATTTGTTATATGTGGGCTTCAACTTCTCTTTTCCATTTCCGTATAATTCACAGACACTGAGACACACACACACAACAGTAACAGTCAGTAAACAAACAAATAAAATCTTATGCTTGTGATCACTTTTGAGATTCTACTAACTTTGTTGCATCTATTCACGTGCTTTTGGTAATAGAGAGAAGGACCCTTTAGAGTTCAATTCTTAACTCATTGGATTAAATTTATATAAATAAATGTTTAACATCTAAAATGAAAGAAATTAAGCCCTAGATAGTTTTTGATAAAAAGTTGGGTTTTGAAAATCTAATGGTTAAAAAGTGGTTTGAAAAGTAAAAAATTGTGGGCTTGACTTTTTTTTATGATTGAGATTGATTACTGTAAAAAAAAGTTGTATTTTTTATGAAAAAAGAATGGGGATCAAACAAGGGCTAAGTATAATTGCTGGAAAATAAATTCCTTCTCAAGAAACTGGATGAAACCCATTAGTCCACTTTATCAGCATCCTTTTGTACAAACAGTCATCACTGATAATATAAATCTGATGTTCTATATGGGTTGCAGGAAGAATTTAATTAACGGACAGTATTGATGAAGATAAAAAATTAAAATCTCCTTTATTGTTCTTGATGGTAATTGTATCAGATCTAATAAATGAGTAAATCTAAGAAGAGAAGCGGTAAAATTCTGATGCAATATGATCATAGGTATTAAGGAACATACAGCATAGGATACTCTTCAACTTAAAAAACATAATGCATGCCTTCCAAAATAAGCTAATAAGAAATTTTACTTAATTATATCAGATTATTTTGTCAATTAGTTCCCCAAACAAAATGGATTAGTGTTGCCACCCAATCCATTGACACTCAGCCATTATTCAGATCCCTACCAAATTTTCAGGAAATCCATTATATATATGCACTACATACACATGAGATGTCTATTGTGACTGACATTGGATCATTTGCCTTCTTCACGTGGCCCACACTGGCTACATGTATAAGGCATTTTCATGATCTATGGAGTGGGCAAACATTGAATTATTCCTAAGGTTGATTTAATGTACTTTGGATTCTTGCTTTAAATTTAGTGGGGATGGTGGGGTGGGGGTGGGGGTGGGAGCCGATCCAGGCATAAGACCCACTTTTGAGATGACTTGTGTTGATTCCTCGGTCATAAATGATGCAAGCGTAAATTTCAACTGTCAGAACTAAGAACAACTCGATTCTAGAGTCATTTTGAACATGAACTGTTTTTCATGTGTTGGACTACTCAGATCCGACGCATTTTGTTACTTGAGATGATAGAGGTGGAAGGATGGGGAGGGTTTGGAGCTCGGATCCTAGCTAACATGCATGACCCAGTTTTGAAGTGACTAGGGTTATTTTCTTGGCGTGGCATGACGCAAGCCGCAAATCTCTACAATCTAACCCAACGCAACTCAATCATAGAGCCGTGCTGAATATGAACAGTACTTTTCATGCACGGGACAATTCAGGGACACATTTTGTTACCTTAAGGGAGGTTGAAATTTGGTTTAATTAGTACAACATTTTCCTAAACTCTATAAATATGAGAGTTACCAAAAGTGGTGGAGCTCATGATTACAATCATCATAGTATAAAGAAATGATGAAAGATGAAATTTATGGCCAAGTAGAAACTAATCACCACGATTTGTGGTATGCCATGAAATTAAGGTGTTGTGGGATCCAGTTTTGTTCCAATTTTGTCTGTTTTCTTAAATATAATTGATTAATGCATTAAATTAGACGAAAATGTCTTTTTTTTTTTTTACTTTCCCTTTGGGCTGTGATTTCAGTATATGAATATGATACTTAAATAATCAATAAAGCTACGTAGTATATGTTATGATAACGTGGGGGCATGAAGGTTTCGATTTAAAGTGCACACACTCTGATGGCACATGTATAATTGCACTCTCATGCTTAATCATTTTGTTCCCACTATCATATAATCCTACTAAAATTTAACAATGTTCTATGGGCCTTTTGGACATTTAAATTTGTCTAATTTATTTTAGTATTCTCCTTACTTTAGGCTGACTTTGTTATTAGTAATTATTGTTATCCATTCTTTGAATTTGATTAATTTTATGAATTATCCAGTTGTAATAATAATGCATTGCCAACATGCTTGTGAACAGTGGAAAATAATATTTTCGAAGGTGATCGAATGGCCAACATTTATAGTATAAAGAAGGAATGAAAAAAGGAATAAACAAATCCCAAAAAATCTGCTAAATAAATATCGTAATTATCTCCTACATAATAATACTGTAATACCGCTTTTTCGTTTTACGGGATTTCATGGATTTCGCGTAATTTTTCTATTAATGCCTCTATTAATCATTAGTGACATTATTATTGTTGATAATTATTTGAATTATTTTGCAGTGGAAGGATTTGGACGCCGTCTCGCTCGATGTGCCAATTAGAAAATTATAAATTTGTTTACTTGCAATTTATGTGAATAATTGTTTTATTTCCTAAGCTTGCCAATTTCTATTTTTGTCAAATTATTATAAGTGGAAAATTTTAGGGTATTTTGTAAATTTATGATAGATGTATACTTAATTTTGAAACTTAGGGAGAATGAGGGACTAAATTGCAAATTCCCAAAATATAAACTTTAAACCTAATCTAATCCCTCAATCTCACAATCGACGTCTCACTCTCACTCTACGCTCTCTCTGCCTCTGTGCTCTCTCGGTCTCTCGCGGCTCTCTCTGTCTCTCGCCCTCACCGAACCTCTCCCGGCGACGGCGACCGCACACCTCGCCCACAACCACGGTGACTTCCCCTTCCCCTCTCACACGCTCACACACACAAAAATCGGACACACACACTCACGAATTTTCACACCCACACACACGGTTGAAAGTATTGACTATATGTATATATTGATGTATATATGGAATTGATGTATATGTATACTTGTATATGTTTCTGTGTATGTATATATGATGTATATGTATATTGTGTATGTGTGTGTGCGTGTGTGTATATATATATATATATATATATATATATATTTAAAATTCAGATTTTTTAAAATTATATGGATAGATTTCAAATCTCAAAATTCGTGAAATTGTTAGTTTAATTGAAATGTTTAGTTGTATTTCGAATTTATGAGATTAGTTAATTGTTTAAATTTTTACTTTCTGATTGGAGATTGTAATTGTTAGATTTAAGAGTTTATTTGGAACTTAAAGTTAGAATTTCAGATTTTTGGAATTTATTAATGCAGGTTATTTTAACTGATTTTATTTTTAATTTGAGACATTAATTATAATCAGGTTATTTGAACTGAATTTCAATGTATTATAATTGTTATTTTCAGATTTCTGAGTAATTAAGACGCTAATTGAAATTGTCCATGTGACAATTAAGTTGTGATAATATTGAGTAGTTTTGACTTTTGAATAATTTGATAAGTAAGATTTCGATGTTTCTTAACCTTGAATTTAAATACTTATTTCGAAGGTGATAGTATATGTCTTTGACATGATTTAAGGACACGTTTGAGTTAAATTGTGAGTCTAATAGAAATGTTAACCTCGGTTATGAGTTTTGTTTATAATATTGAATAGGATGATGAACGTGTTTGTTTCAAATCTAAAGTTATACCTTATTTATGAATGGATATAATTAGGAATTTTGGTACATTGACGTCACGAGCATCCGAGACTCTTCCACTTGCAAATTCAGAAACGGTAAATTACTAAGGACTACAAGTAAGTAAACTTCCCCCTATTTTCATCAAAGTTGAATGTAAATGTGAAAGTTATGTGTAAATGATTGTCTTGCAACTTACTTGCCTTGATGAATTTCATTTACGTTATGAAAGTATGTGTTATTGAGAAGAATGTTCAAGCATGCACATTATCATGTCCTTTCATCATAAAGCATGCATTGACATCGAAATTGGGAAGTCAAATGTTTTAAATGAAAGAAATGTATCAAGGTGCAAGTTGTTCAAAAGTTATGTATCCCAAGTTTTTGAAAGAATGAATGGGTGTACTTCTAGTTCATGAAAGTTGCGAGTGGGAAATGGGGCGCGGGGGACCGGCGTACCCGAATTAAGTCGCTTTGCGACGGAATGTTCAACCGTTTACGGTGGACTGTTAAACCGCTTTTGCGGTGGGAAAGTGAATGTTAAACCGCTTTGCGGTGGGAAAGTGAATGTTAAACCGCTTTGCGGTGGAAATGCGCATGTAATCTGGTTCCAAATAAGTCATTGCCCACTGTATTCTGATTGACTAGAGGTTACACCAAGTGAGCTCACGATGGAAAGGAAGTGAAAGTTTGGAAATGAAGTGAAAGTTTTGAATTGAAATGAAAGTTTGAAAGTTTTGGAAAGTAAAGTAAATGGGGATACATATATGAAATTTTTAAAGCATTCATGTCATAAGCATGCATTCATGCATACAGTTTACTTACTGAGCTTCAGCTCACCCCAATCCCTCCCCATTTTTCAGGTGATGAAAGTTAGATGATCAGAGGAGAATACTTGGTGGCTGACTCCGATAGTACCCGTTGTCGCCTTAATTAATAAAGTTTTAAATTCATTTGAGTTATCATTTAAATTTATTTCTTCATTCATTATTATTGATAATGGTTTGGTTGAAGTTATTTTATTAAGTATGGAACGTATTAGAGGTTAAATTACCTTTATTTCAATGGTCAATGCTTGATGATGTTTTGAAAAATCTTATGATTGAGGAGTTTGGGAAATGTATGAATTGGTTTTGGAGATGATGAATGTGATTGAGATGTGATGGATGTTTTAAATTTTGAAATGGTTTTTGATGTCCCTCTACAGGTTGGCTATGTCCAATTTATAGAGGAGACTCTGCCGAAATTTCGCTAAAATTTTATAATAGATAAATGAATATTTTAATTGTGCAACCGTTTTAAATTCCGCATTTTTAATGTTTAAACGATTTATTTCCGCATTAAAAGAAGAAGAGAGAAGTTAACACCTAGGTTTAAGATTCTTGAACTTGGGGTGTTACAAATACAATGTTATATAAGGAATAAAATAATACTAATTAAATCTAATCCTGAATAATTCGGGATTTCGACACTCCCCCAAGTTGGATTGTAAATGTTGAACATATCCAACTGATGAAATCATCGAATTTTTGTCGAGGTAATCCTTTGGTGAAAATATCAACCGTTTGTTCCTTTGTAGGGACATACGTCATACAAACAGTCTATTCTTCAACTTTTTCCTTGATGAAATGCCTGTCTACCTCAACATGCTTAGTTCTATCATGTTGAATTGGGTTGAGAGAAATGTTGATGGCAGCTTTATTGTCGTAGTATAATTTGATTGGAAGTTTTATTGCCACATGCAGTTCTTCTAGGAGTTTCTTCAACAACAATCCTTCACATATTCCTAGTGCTACCGACCTAAACTCGGCTTCAGCATTGCTTCTGGCCACTACATTTTGTTTCTTGTTTCTCCATGTTACTAGATTTCCCCATACAAAGGTGCAATATCCAGTAGTAGACCTCCTATCTTCTGTTGAACCTGCCCAATCAGCATCAGTGAACACACTCACATCTTTCATGTCACTTTTCTTGAAGAACAGTCCCTTTCCTGAGGAGCCTTTGAGATATCTGAGAGTGTGTTTGATATTGTTTAAAAATAGTTTTTTTTGAAATGAATAGTAATTTTTAGGAGAATGAATGGTTGAAATTTGGTTGAAAAGTCAAATATTGTGAGCTTGACTTTTAATGAATGGTTAAGAATGAGTACTGTATAAAAAAGAGAAATTTTTAATGTAAACCGTTCGCTAGAAACACACCCCAAGTGTACGTATCGCATACAAGTGATAGTTGACTAAATGAGTCCGGTTTATCGATCCCACAAGGATTGTCTATTTTAACTACACTCTAGTTCAATCAATTTTAACAAGAAACATACACAATAAAGTTTGATTTGGGAGTATTCTCGTACTAGAATTAAAATCGCAATTGTAAATAAATAAATAGAAAAATGGTGATGACTTGATGATAAATGAGTGTTGGGATTCTTGATTCCACTTGACCATTACCTAATTGAATTCACAACAAGCAAATAAAAATGCAATTCATTAATCATGTTAGACCCGATTTTCCAAGCTTAGTCAATTACCTCTCTCGAGTGAAACCAATACTAATTAGTGGAATTAACCTACTATATCTCTATGTCGATTAAAAACACACCAATTACATTAAACCTTTGTGAAAATAACTAAATGGATCATTTAGGATTTTAGGTATATCTCTATCATAAACAAGAACCTAGAGCAAATATTGTATTGATCTAGAATACACAACAATTTCTCAATAATTGCACATCACATGAAACCTAAGCATAAATGTGGCCACAAAAAATGTTATTCAATAAATACAACAATAAATGCACAAGATAATAAAAAGCTTAAATTCTTAATATAAGCATCAATGTCAACCAAGCTAGGTCAAGCTTCATCAATCATCCCAACACTAAATAACTTAGCTCATAGTGAAATAACAATAAAATTCAAGAATTAAATGCATTATTTCAACTACAAAGTAAAGTAAATAGAGAAATATGAAGATTAAGCAATAATACTTCCCTTCACCAATGATTCTTGCTTCAAAATATCACTATTCTTCCACAATAATGTTGGTATTTCTCCCTCAAATCAACATTTATCAACAAAACTATACAAAAACAAAAGAAAATTAAAAGAAGAAAGCAAAGAAAATGAATAACAATGGAGAGAAATGCATTTTGGGGTAAAAATGGAGAGAAAAAAGTGTGAAACCCTAGCCAAAAACGCCCAAAATACCCAATTTTCGCGTAAATCCGCGTTCTCAGCGTTTGGGCCGAACCAAGTCGGCCTAGAAAATTAGTTCAAATTTTTGACCACGCGATCGCGTGGCTGAGTTCCTCGCGATGGCGTGGTTGAGGTGAAAAACCTCTGCTTGGATTTTTGGCCTAGTTCGCGAATGCGATTTGTTAGAGCCACGCGATCGTGTGGTTCATCTGGCAGCTCCGTCTTTAAAATGATTAACAATTGGGCCCTCCAACTTTAAGTGTAGATCAACTTGATCTCCAAAGTTTCTGATTTCTTTAAGTTGAGCCCTTTCAAAAGTGCGTTTGAGTCCATCAAATTTGGAAACTTGCAATTTAGTCCTTCGATCAATTGTACATGCGATCCACAACTTTCTGGAAGTGACAATTTGGTCCCCAAACTTTGACTCTTTGAAGGATTTAACTCTTTTCTCCTCAATTTCTTCAATTATTCATCCATTTAGCTCATTTCTCGTACTTTCTCCATGAAGTTGATTGTTGAACCTATTTAACCACAAAATATGCACAATTAAATAGATATTTGTCCAAATTACTCAAAAAGTGCCACCAAAAATATATGAAATATGCATGTAAAATGCACTCAACATAAACCAAAAAAGGGCTGAGTATCTTGTAGACTGCTTCTGGGTGAGTTTCCTTTGGAGAGTGCATATGTTGGCTTACCATACTCAAAAGCGATGTCCGGTTTAGTATGGGATAAGTAGATAAGTTTACCAACTAAACGTTGGTATCTGCCGGTCTCCATTGGACTTCCAACATCTTCATTTTTCTTTCCTGCATCAACAGGGGTGTCACTTGGTTTGCATCCAAGCATCTTAGTTTCGATGAGGAGATCAAGGATATAATTTCTTTGTGAGACGGTGATGCCCTTCTTTGATCTAGTGACTTCCATTCCCAAAAAATACTGCATTTGTTCAAGATCTTTTACTTCAAATTCAGTTGCTAACTTCTTCTTTAGACTCTCAATTTCTACCATGTTTTCTCCAGTCAAGATTATATCATCGACATATACGATTAAGATAGCTTTAGTCCCATCTTTAAACCGTTGAAAGAACATAGTATGATCTGACTGCCCTTGTTGATATCTCTGCCTTTTCAAAACCTTTGCTTACCTGTCGAACCATGTTCTTGGTGACTGCTTTAACCCATATAAAGATTTCTTGAGTTTACATACCCAGTTTCTCTCAGTAATTCTACCAAAGCCTGGAGGTAATGTCATGTAAACTTCCTCTTCCAACTCCATTCAAGAAGGCATTTTTGATGTCTAGTTGTGGAAGGGGCCAGTCCAAATTTGCTGCCAATGATAAAAGCACTTGAATTGTGTTCAACTTTGCTATGGGTGCGAATGTCTACATGTAGTCGATGCCATAGGTTTGAGTGAATCCTTTAGCAACCAGCTGAGCTTTATATCGTTCTATTGTCCCATGAACTTTATATTTCAAGTTGAAGACCCACTTGTACCCAACGAGTTTCTTTCCCTTCGGCGGATCCATTACATCCCAGGACTCATTTTTTTCTTATACTCGCATCTCCTCCATTACTGCTTCTTTCCATTTTGGGTTTTTCAAGGCTTCTTGAATATTATTTGGGATTTCAATACTGTCCAGATGAGAGGTAAAACTACGAAACTTTGTAGATAGAGCATTATATGACATAAATTTTGAGATAGGATGGAGAGTACATGACCTGGTTTGTTTTCTGAGGGCAATGGGTAGGTTAATATCAGATTCTGGAGCTATCACCAGTTCTGACTCTCTTGGTGCTTCAAGTGTGAGATTCTCTTCATACCTTGTTTTTGGTCTCCTTGAGTAAACGAGTACTTCCTTGTTACTTTGTCTTCCTACCTCTCCCCATGAATTCAAGTTTTCTTTCGGACATGGCATAGGTGTAAGGGTTGTAGTATAATCGATGCTAAGAGTAAGTGGAGAAATGTTGAAGTCTAGGTACCGATCTTCACTCAAAGTCTCCCCCCTGAAGAGAGATTTTTTTGGAAATAGGAGTTGTTTTCAAAGAATGTGATATCAAGACTTGTAATGACCTTCTTTGTGGTAGGATCATAACATTTGTACCCTCTTTGAGTAGGAGAGTATCCGATAAAGACGCATTTGATTGCTCGAGGGTCAAGCTTATTTCTATGATTGGAGGAGCAAACATGAACAAAGGATGTACAACCGAATACTTTGAGTGGTAGATTCGAGCTAAGTCGGGAGGTAGGGAAAAAGGTTTGAAATATTTGAAGGGGTGATTTAAAGTTTAGAGTACGACTAGGTATTCTATTGATTAGGTAAGTAGATGTTAATATATAGCATCTCCCCAGAACAATTTTGGCATGTTGGTGGTGAATATCAGTGCTTGAGCAACCTCTAGGAGGTGCCTATTTTTACGTTCTGCAATCTCATTTTGTTGAGGAGTGTCGACACATGAGCTTTGGTGAATTATCCCATGGGATTGAAGAAAGTCCCCCAAGTTTTTGTTGAAGTATTCCCTCCCATTATCAGTATATAGAATTTGAATGAGTTTGAAATTGGGTTTGAACCATGTTGTGAAAATTGATGAACACGGAGCGGACATCAGATTTTTCCTTACCAGGTAAACCAACAAATTTGAGTATGATCATCAATAAATGTGACGAACCATTTTGTGTGAGTGTGATTAGGAGTTCGTGAGGGACCCCATACATCACTATGGATCATGGCAAATGGTTTTGATGGTTTATATGTGGATTTTGGGAATGATGTTCGTTGGTGTTTAGCAAGTTCACAAAATTCGCATTGAAAATTGGTAGGACTTTTATTAATGAATATTGAAGGGAATACATGTATCAAATACTGTAAAATGGGATGACCCATTCTAAAATGCTATAATTGAATTTCACTATCTCTAGAAATAGATGTAGAATCACAAATTACAATTTGATGTCGTTTACTCACATCAACCTCATCAAAGTAGTGGAGCCCCTCACACTGTTTAGCACTGTCAATCGTCTTCCCTGATGATAAGTCCTGAAAAACACAATGTGAGTTAAAAAGTTAGCAGAGCAATTCGAGGTTTTAGTCAACTGACTTATGGACCGTAAATTACAAGATAAATTTGGAACATGAAGGACAGGTTCTAAGGTAATAGAATTGGTGATTTGAATACTTCCTTTTCATGCGACAGGTGAGAGTGAACCATCTGCAATTTTAACCTTGAGATTACCCGCACAAGTTGAGTATGAGGAAAAAATATTGTAGGAGCCAGTCATTTGGTTAGATGCTCCTGAGTCAATAATCCATGGAGTTTTGAATTGAGAGGTAGCATTTAATGCTTTTGAAAAATTACCTCTATGTGCTAGTGAGCTTGAAGGTCCATTTGTGGAAGATTGACTTGGTGTTTGAAGACTCGAATTTTTTTTTTAGATTTGCTCTATCTGATCTGGATTAAATTGGCTGCCAGAGGCCGTGTGCTTGTTATTTTTTGTCTGGTGGTCAAACGAAGCTTGTAGCCTCGATTTTTATTTTGTCTTGGTTTCCAATCAACCGGTTTGCCATGGAGGTCCCAACATGTATCCTCTTTGTGTCTCAGTTTACGATAATGATCACACCAGGGTCGACCCTTTTGTTGTCTTGAGCCTGGTCCATTTTGTGCACCTTTTGAGTATAGACCCATTAATTCAGTCCCATTTTCCAAAAAACCAGTTGGCCCCATTTTTTGAAGTGAGACCCGGTCCATTTCAGAAGCACCTACAAGGTTTGGCCTAATGTTTGAAGGCCCGTATCCCTTTGAAATCAAAGCAGACACCTCAGGCCCAATTCCACCACTATTCAACATTACTTTCCTTCGATTTTCTTCACGACGAACTTCTGAGAACACGTCACACATCGAAGGGAGTGGTTGTCGGCCAAGAATTCTTCCTCTGACCCGGTCCATTTCAGAAGCACCTACAAGGTTTGGCCTAATGTTTGAAGGCCCGTATCCCTTTGAAATCAAAGCAGACACCTCAGGCCCAATTCCACCACTATTCAACATTACTTTCCTTCGATTTTCTTCACGACGAACTTCTGAGAACACGTCACACATCGAAGGGAGTGGTTGTCGGCCAAGAATTCTTCCTCTGACATCGTCCAGATCTTGATTGAGTCCTTCCAGGAACTCTAATACCCTTTCATTCTCCAATTTCTTTTTATATCGAGCACAATCACCCGAACATTCCCACTCTTCCTTCAAACTTAAATCGAGTTCTTGTCACAACGTCGTCATCTCCATTTAGTAATCAGTGACTTCCCTTTCACCTTGCTTGGTTTGCCACAATTTTGTTTTGATTTCGAAGATTTGCGAATAGTTTTCAGCATCGGAGTAGGTCTCTCGAACGACATCCCATATGTCCTTTGCCGTTGGTAGAAATAGATAGGCCTTTCTGATGGACGATTTCATGGAGTTGACAAGCCACACAGTCACCATGGAATTTTCTGATCTCCATTTCTGTTGAAGGTCAGCGTTGGTTGAGGTGAGCTTCTCCGTGTCGCCGGTTAGGTACCCTAGCTTTCCTTTCCCATCGATTACTAATTTGATTGATTGGGCTCATTCTCGAAAAAAATTTCCATTCAATTTTTTCACCAATAGTTGGAAGGATGAATTGTCGATTCCTCCCGAGCTCATCGACGAGATAACTTCAGTTCCACTATTGTGGGATTCAGAAGTTATCAACTCCTTACTGTTGGCGGTGATTTCTGTCATTTGGCTCTGATACCATGTGAACAGAGGAAAATAATATTTTTTGTATATTTTCAAAGGTGACCGAATGGCCAACATTTATAGTACAAAGAAGGAATGAAAAAAGGAATAAACAAATCCCAAAAAATCAGCTAAATAAATATCCTAGTTACCTCCTACCTAATAATACAATGTTATATAAGGAATAAAATAATACTAATTAAATCTAATACCAAATAATTCGGGATTTCGACAATGCTCATAAGAGATGACTATCATCTGTATTTATAATTTATAAAATTGAGAAAAAGAAGGAAAAAATCTCTCATTTGATGCATTCCAAGAGAAGGAAATATCATGTTGAATTACTGTATGGATTGATGATTTGAATCAACACCAATGTTTATTTATAACAATGAATTAGAATTGAAGGAGAAAAAAGGAAACAATTTCTCCTAAAAGACTAAAATTGAAAATCTGCCATCCAGCTATATGATATAGAGTTCAAAGATAACCTGTAAATAGGACTTATATTTCAGAACAAAGCTTGTTACTCTTCACTGTCGATACCGATGTATTAGAAGCATTTGCTGTTTACAATGGAAGGGCCAGATTCATCATATTCTGCTTTTGCAATCCACATCTGAATAAATAGAAAAGACATTCTCCCATCAGTTCGATATTATAAAACTAGAGCAAGTCCAATCTGTTCATTTCAGTTATGAGCATGTTTGTCGAAGCCTGAAGAAGTAAAACTACTTATAAGTAAATTTCAAGCTTAGCCGAATACGTGTATAATATTAATGAGGGCCTTTCCCTCAAAACATGGTACATATTAGCCCAGAATTCAAAATTGAAACTGCATGGAACTCACCTGCTGGAAGGTGCTTAGGGATGCCAAAACAGAACCGTCAATCCAGATGCTATATTTCCTTTGATTTTCATGTTGCACGGGGCCAATGCAGAAATTTCCTTATTCATTTTGTCAGCAATACCTGTGAAGATGGTAGAACCACCACTTAGGACAACATTCCCATAAAGACCCTTCCTAATATCCACATCACACTTCAATGAGTTCATTATAGAGTTGTATGTGGTATCATGAATTCCTGCAGCCTCCATTACAACAATCGAAGGCTAGAAAAGAACTTGTGGACATCAGAAACGCTCAGCCCCAATAGTGATCTCCTGCCCATCAAGTAACTCGTTGCTCTTATCTACACGTGCTCGTCTTGGCATTCTCCAACTCCTGCTCATAATCGAGAGCAATGTATGCAAGTTTTTCCTTCACATCCCTCACAATTTCATGTTCAATTGAAGTGGTAAAGGAGTAGCCATGCTGAGTTAAGATTTTCATGAGGTGATCGGTGAGGTCACGAATACGTAGGATAGCATGTGGTAATTAAAGCATACCCCTAGACTAGTAGATTGGAACGGTGTGACTGACACCATCCCCGGAGTCTAAGACTATACCTACAACAAACAGGAAGCATTTGATTTAATCTGTATCTAGTGGATAATTGCTAAATCTCCTGACAGTATAAAGTATATACTATTAAAAGATTTAGGAATGCACTCTTGGGGGAGGAAGCCCTTCATATATAGAGCAAATAACAATATGTACGAATATTCATAGAGTTCATCAACTCTGTTGGTGGTTCACTCAGAAATTATTCTCTGTAGACTCTAAATTAGTGCAACTCACAGGAATTCATTCATGTTGGTTCCAATGCACAATTTTAATGTTTTTCTTATTAATTTGATGCAATAGTGAAGACATTCAAGAACTTACTAGTTGTATGACCTCTCTCTCGCATAAAGAGATAGAAGTGCTTGAATGGCAACTTACATGGCAGGACAGTTAAAAGTCTTGAACGTAATTTGGGTCATCTTCTCGCGATTAGCCTTAGGGTTGAGAGGAGCTTCAGTGAGTAGAACTGGATTCTCCTCTGGGGCCACATGAAGTTCATTATAGAAGGTGTGGTGCCAAATTTTCTCCATGTCATCCCAATTGTTCACAATGTCATGCTTCAAAGCTTTGACTGAGCTTCATCTCCAACATAAGCATCTTTCTGGTGGCTAACAAATAATGCTAGGAAACACTGCCCTTGGCGCATCTCCAGCCTATCAAAAGGAGCACGTCTTAATCTAAGTCAATGCAACACCAGCATATTTAATGGGACTTAAATAACTTGTGAAAAGAATATTTTTGCTACATAGATTAATTTTAAAATTTCCTGTCCCATTGTCACAGACAAGAGGCTGAATATCCTCAGCTTTTGCCATCTTCAATCAACGACTGGAAAAACCACAAGTCTCTAGAAGTAAATATCATGATATTTGTATAAAAAACGAATATAATAGAGCTTGTAAGATCTGATTTATTTTAAAGGCTATTAAGAATTTGCACTTAAGAATTTTAAAGGCAGAGTTTGGTTCCTGGGGATGTGTGGAAGCATAATGGTTCTTACAAGAATTGGACATTTTTCTAAAATAATAACAAGTAATTATCTTCGTTAAACCAAAAGAAAGCATGTTAATTTCGTAATATACAATATTCTTCCCATTTTATTTTTCAGAGGTAGGGAAATGGAATCATAAAACAGTGGATTCAATTTTGCATGGTATCATTTCAAATTTCAGTCATGTCCCTGCTTGCAAACCAACTTATAAAAACTTTGTGCTAATTACTCAACATACTGAAACTTTTAATGACATTGATCACTCCTACACTTCAATAATACCACCCAAAGACTCAGAGTAACAATTTTTCATTGTGGAAGAAGGCAAGAAATATGTATCAATACAAACAAATATATGCATGGAAAAATTAATTCCAACCTTGACTGAACAGAATATTGGGTGATCAATCGATTTGAAATGCCTATTAATTAAATTGAAATTTTCTACACGTGATTCACTTTGATCAGCAACAGCATTCAGCAGAAAGATCAGATACTCTTATCTTAGAATGTCGTATTGTAGATGTAAGGTTTTAGGTCAAACATGCACAGCGAAAATTAAACAGACTCCGAAACTATAGTCAGGATCAACCTTGCACTTAGATAAAACTTGTATTAAGAATTGTACATTTAATGAATACCGTAAATCTGAAATCTGAAACAAGAGGTACAATCTTGTCACCACCAGTTGCCAAATTGTCTAGCCTCGAACAGAAATCCACACAACGAGTTAAATCTGGAACTCCATCTACCACCAACAGTTAAAATGGATTTAAGAGAATTGATTTTTCTCTTTGTGCTAGTAAGAGAAAAATCTCGTGCTAGAATATTACAGAAAAACGACTGTCTCTAATTTCTTGCAACTAAAATCTAGTTCTTGTAAGTTTAAGTGATACCCTAATTAAGCCTAATTAAGGTTAAGATAGCGAGTTTCGGCCATTCTTATCCAACAAGTAATCTAATTCTGATCCAATCAATTGGGCTTGGACATTAATTCTAACCGTAGATTTATTTCAAATACAAGAATATATTCAACAACTCAAAGCATAGATAAAAAATAAGATCAAATGATGTGTTCCGGACCCTCGACAATCGGAGTCATAGCAGGCTTGACGGAAAAAGTTAAATATTCAAGCCAAATAAAAGTGCAATCCAGTCAACCATGTCGAAATTAGATGCATAATATGTGTTTTTCGAGTAGAAATTGGCCACTAAGCAAAACTCATGGGCAAAAGCCCTTGAGCCGACTGATTTTATGGCTAAATTCCATCATTTGGGGCTTCAAAACAGTAAGTCAATTATGCAGACGGAAATTAAGATTTTTGCGTATTTTTAGGTTAAACTTTGTTTTTAATTATTTGTTTTCCTATTTTAGAATTTTAATCTAATTAGAATTCTATTTTGAGTCAATTAGCGGCTATGTTATTTTACTTATTTATATTCCTTTCCATTCATTGTAATTCAGACTTTGATGATTGAATAAAAAGAGATTGAATGTTTTTCAATTGTTTAATGTGTGGATTCACATTACAAACCCAAACTTATCAAGATTGATTATCTTGTGGCGTTCATCCAGAACTTATCAAATATTCGCGAGGGTATTTGTGGCGTTGAAAATCAGAGACTTATCAAGGAGATTGGGCAAATCCTTGTGGCGTTTCGAAAGTCGTGGTTCTTTATTCCGCATCGTCGAGCCATCGCGTCATGAATATCGGGTCATGATTCATCCGTTCAACCACAACCTGAGTTCGAAACTTTTCGGCGTTTCTTCCGCGCTTCGAATCTCATCATCTGGTATCAAAGCTGGACTCTGAATTCTGATTTTTCTATCCAGTTTGATTTTTATGTTTATCATTGAGTCCCATAAAAATCATCCATATCTTGTTGAGTGTTTTGTTTTCAGTTTTTTTCCGTTCTTCTTGAGTTTGTTGAGTATTTAATCCAGAAAGTCGTCTAAAATTTTTTTTAAAAGTGTTTGTTTTGCTTAATTCTTATCCGAATTAAGTTCCGTTTGTTCTGTCGTGTTCGTTGTCGAATTTTCGGATTTATAAAAAAAAATTATTTTATTATTTCATTTATTCCGAAAATTCATTCTAAAATTCAAAAAAAAAAAAAAAAAAAAAAAAAAAAAGAAGAGAGAATTCATTCAAGAACCACTTTCTTGAATTTCTTGATCATTTGTTTTCATTATTCTTTTTCTGTGTCCTTCCACATAAATTTCACAATGTCCAATTCCCATGAAAACGCCAAAGATCGTATGTGGAGATTTTTGAATGAAGCTTTGATGAGGTTGGATAAACTAGATGAAAGGGAAGGGAAATTGAAAAAGGGGCGATCTCAAGTAAATCGTAGTGATTATAGCCGCGATCCTAAACCTAGGGATGGAATCGGGGTTAAGAGATGAGCTGAGATTGATCCAAAAGCAATTTTGAAAATTCAAAAAGAAATTTATGAGGAAAGATTGAGGTGTGAACGGGAGGCAGAAAGAAAATATTTGGCTAAATTGCGAAAGAATGAGGAGAAACGAAGGGTGGTAATTAGTTGGTTAGAAGAGAGTGAAAATCATGTTGAGCCTCGGGATATGAAAGTTGAAAAGAATGAGGGAGGCTCGAGACATGAATTAGTTGAAGAGACCCCGAACTTGGTGGTAGGAGTTGAAAATGTGGAGTTAGGTGAACAAACTCCAAAATTTGATGAGGAATTAGAAGTTGGGGTAGAAGTTCAAATTTTGGGTTTTGAATTGGTAGATCCACATTTGGATAGTGATGAGGTAGTGTGCGAACATGGTGATACGAATGTGGAGGTAGAAGATGTGGTTGAATTTGAAAGAAAAAAAATTGAAGAGGTGGATGAGCTAGAAAATCTTGAGTTAGAAGAAGTAACCGAGCTTGAGAGAAAAGAGATAGAGGGGGGCAAGCAAGAAGTTGCAAAAGGAGAACGAGGTGAAGAGAAGGACCTCGTGATTCAAAAGGTGGAATTGACGGTGATAATTCATGAATACAAGGATCCATACCTTGTACCTCATGAACCTAACATTTCCCTCCCCGTTCTATTTAATTCTTTCTTGCAGGTTAATGGTACGTGAAAATTTGGGCAACACCACCAATGTCCAAAGGTGTTTCAACTTCAAGTCTTTCACGTGACCCCCGTTGCAGAATATTTTTGGTTGATCATGTGCAATGGCAAGAGAAATTTTCCGTTTGATCCAGGAGGTGAAGTGAAACAACAAGAACAAAGCTATGATTCAGGACGAATCATCCTAAAGAAGGAGGGTATGATGTGTTCCGGACCCTCGACAATCGGAGTCATAGCAGGCTTGACGGAAAAAGTTAAATATTCAAGCCAAATAAAAGTGCAATTCAGTCAACCATGTCGAAATTAGATGCATAATATGTGTTTTTCGAGTAGAAATTGGCCACTAAGCAAAACTCATGGGCTAAAGCCCTTGAGCCGACTGATTTTATGGCTAAATTCCATCATTTGGGGCTTCAAAACAGCAAGTCAATTATGCAGACGGAAATTAGGGTTTTTGCGTATTTTTAGGTTAAACTTTGTTTTTAATTATTTGTTTTCCTATTTTAGAATTTTAATCTAATTAGAATTCTATTTTGAGTCAATTAGCGGCTATGTTATTTTACTTATTTATATTCCTTTCCATTCATTGTAATTCAGACTTTGATGATTGAATAAAAAGAGATTGAATGTTTTTCAATTGTTTAATGTGTGGATTCACATTACAAACCCAAACTTATCAAGATTGATTATCTTGTGGCGTTCATCCAGAACTTATCAAATATTCGAGAGGGTATTTGTGGCGTTGAAAATCAGAGACTTATCAAGGAGATTGGGCAAATCCTTGTGGCGTTTCGAAAGTCGTGGTTCTTTATTCCGCATCGTCGAGCCATCGCGTCATGAATATCGGGTCATGATTCATCCGTCCAACCACAACCTGAGTTCGGAACTTTTCGACGTTTCTTCCGCGCTTCGAATCTCATCATCAAATGGATAAAATGTATCAGCAGGGACGGATGTAGGCTATGGCGAGCTCGGTCGGCCGGTTGTGCTGAATTTTTATCGGATTTTCGATTTTTTTTTATAATTTATTTTAGCATGTAGTTCCAACAATCCAAGTCCATGAAATGAAACCAGACCAATTCTTCATTTATGCCTCGGTTTACCCTCGCGTCCAAGACTCCAAGTCTAACTCCTCCGACTGACTCAAACTTAAGTCTTCAGTTCAAGACTCCAATTCGTCCGTCATGCCTCCCGTCCTCCACTCAGTCCGCTGGCCGCTGCCTGCTCTGCTCACTCCTACTCCTCCGACAGCGACAGGCGACGCCGCAACAGTTAGTGCTGTTGTTGCTTCAAACTTCAAACCATAGAATCTAGATTGTGATTTGTGAAAACTTAATTTCTGTTATTTTGTGTTGTTGATGACTAGATTCTAGTTTCACTTTCACATTATCACAATTGTTTGATCACGTGGTCTGTCATCTGTGTAATGTGTATAATGTATTTGGGGATTTTTTGATGATTAAGCTTAGAGTTAGAAATTGCTAATTTGTGAGTATTTTGTGTTGTTATTCTAGTTTCACTATCACAGATTGATTATTTGATTTTTAATTTACACAGTGTATAATGTATTTGAGGATTTTTGATGATTTAGCTTAGAAATTGCTAATTAGTGAATTATATGATATTAATTGTGATTGGTGAATGATTTGTACATAATTTGAAGTATATGTTGTTCGTATAATTTTTAATATTTTTTAATTAAATAATATATTTCGTTATTGGGACCGTCGGATCATTGAAGGTCACGAGTCAACGATAAAACACCGCTCTAGCTCAACCAAAATCCTAGATTCGTCGCTGGTCAGCTTAAACTTTTAATTGAGATGGTTAACAAACCTCTGCTTGGCTGTGAAGGAAGGTGGTTGGAGTTGGGGAGGTGGTGTGACGACCCGAATTCTCGACCATTCGAATGCCACTAAAAGTGACTCATATCATATTATCGAGACTTAAATAGTAATGTAAAATTATTCAAAAGAATAATTAGAATCTCATAATTTTATTTGTGAATAAAAATAGAACATAATTTTCTTACATAAAGTTCAACATAATTATCTCATCAATCTTAACCACTTTTGCCACTTCCATGTTGACCGCCTCGAACCTTCAATTATCTGAAAATGGTAAATATCGTGGAGTGAGATTTATAAAATCCCAGTAAGTATACCAAGCATAAATTTTCTTTTGAAAGCATATGGATCATTTTCATCATAACATAGGATAGGATCGAAATACTCATAAACATAGGGAGACACAAGAATTTTACCGAACTTAAATGGCAATAATTCTTATGTGTAGCGCTACTAAACTCCGGTCCCCTTAGCATAATCATAAACATATCATATGGAACCCATAACAATCTTGTGAGATTGATTTCATAGCAATGATCCAAACATTTTCATAAAAACATAAGATATACTTACTTGTCATAAAAACATACTTACTTTTCATAAAAACATAAGGTGTATTTACCTTTCATAAAAACATACTTACTTTTCATAAAAACATAAGATATACTTACTTGTCATAAAAACATACTTACTTTTCATAAAAACATACTTACTTTTCATAAAAACATAAGATATACTTACTTGTCATAAAAACATACTTACTTTTCATAAAAACATAAGGTGTATTTACCTTTCATAAAAGCATACTTACTTTTCATAAAAACATAAGATATACTTACTTGTCATAAAAACATACTTACTTTTCATAAAAACATAAGGTGTATTTACCTTTCATAAAAACATACTTACTTTTCATAAAAACATAAGATATACTTACCTTTTAAAAGATTAAAATGAAGTGTAGTAGTAAATGGACCAAAACTTTCTTGACCACCTTGAATTTCTCTTACTTGTGGATTTTGTCAAGAGATTGGAAATAAGTGTATATGTGTAGAGTTGTGTGTAAAAGAGATGGGTTTAAATAGATGTATAAAGTTGGCATATTGTAAACATAATCATTCAATTCTATTAATTTTAACACATCCTTTTCTTAAAGTAAAGCACCATTCATATACTTTTCCATATTTATACAAATATTATGCTCTTCATGATTACATATAATGGAGTCTTATCAACCATTCATATACTTTTCCATATTTATACAAATATTATGCTCTTCATGATTACATATAATGGAATCTTATCAACCATTCATATACTTTTCCATATTTATACAAATATTATGCTCTTCATGATTACATATAATGGAATCTTATCAACCATTCATATACTTTTCCATATTTATACAAATATTATGCTCTTCATGATTACATATAATGGAGTATATAATTCATTCATATACTTTTCCATATTTATACAAATATTATGCTCTTCATGATTACATATAATGGAGTATATAATTCATTCATATACTTTTCCATATTTATTAAATTAAGATTCTCATAATTATTATATATAATGGAACCTCTCATGCTTGCATATATTTTCTTAATTTCAATAATAAAAATAATTTTTGTATAAATAAATATTGGGATAACATTGAATTAAGTACTTGGACTTAATATACTTTAAATCAAGAGAATGGAGATATTTTTAGAAATTCGGAATTTAATTTAAAATCGAACGATCTCGATTATTTCTTGACTTGGCTATACGAATACGTCGTGGCGTTAACTTAATAAAAATGGGTGAAATAGTAGCGACACGATTTTCTATTAAAATAATTATTAATCGCGTAAAAATTCTTGGTCGCTACAAACTTACCCCCTTAAAATAATTTCGTCCTCGAAATTAAACTTACTTGATCTTATGATTTCTAAACACTTAATCAGAATCTCTTCTTCTTCTTCTTATGTAGCATCATCGCTACCATATTTAACCCAACCATATTTAACCCACTGGACTTTGACTAAATGCATCAATTTGTTTTCTTAAGACATGAACTTTTCTATCAATAATAGACATATGTCTACTCATAAATTCTTTTGAATCAAAATGAAAATTCCCAATCGTATGTGATATTTCATCATATCTTGTAGTACTCATGTAACCTGTCACTTATCATCGTATCATGTAACCTCAAATATTCGTATTAATATCTCTAAAATTTCAATAAATCTTTACTAACATATCATACCATAATAATTTGTCATTTCTTCTTATCACCAAATATCCCAAAATAATTAAAACGATTACCTGAATATTTTCTATGTAATATACCCAAACATGTTATTCACATATCAACATAATCATCAGTTTATCTTTCCAATATTTGTAACCCAAAATTTCTGCAAAATTCAATAAACAAATATCTCCCAAATAATTAAAATTCTTAACTCAAATATCATAACATTTCCCGTAAGGTATTCCTTTCACTTGCACAAACTTATTAATCCTGATTCAATACAGTCCTTATTTCACTTTCACGTATCCCCGTATTATTTCTATACCTTGATTATTATATCAAAATATCAGTACCCAAAATCCAAGAAAATATTCCATATCTCAAATCCCGTCATCATCAAATCTTCCTTTTATCAAGAAAGTAAACGGCGCATAACTCTTGTTCCCTCTTTTCCATTATTCTATTCCGCGCTTTCTTGCTGGAATCAATATCACGCGGATTTCCTCCGATCCTTAATGCTTTTAAATAGTTCATGCTGGGAAGAGGTTAGATCCATCAAAACATGGATATCATTCTTACAAACATTCGCAAGTATTATTCCAGTCTTCCAATGAATGATCTGAGGAAAATTTATCGAATAAGACTCGAAAGATTGAGGTTGCTGATGGCTCATGGTGTTTCAGAAGATGTTCGCTGGTTGATCGAAGCAAAGGTTCGACTATCTGGTGAATTACCTATGACATTTCCAAAGCACATGCCTGGTTTAGGCAAAAGCACCTTCGCAAAGAAACGAAGAGCAAAAAGGCTGAATGGTTGCTACAAATGTGCTCGTTGGAACTGTGATACTCGTTGCAAAACAGTAGGATATTCTTCTACTAATCGGGATGATAAAATCAAATTCATAAATGGTGGACTGAGTAAGGAGTCTTTGGATGATATTCGACTGACTCTTGAGACGCACCCAAGTGGTTATGTGCAACGTGAACTTCTCTCCTTATACGCTCAGTTTAACGAGGACAAAAATCGTTATAGTCTCCAAAATATAATAGCAAAAGATCCTGTTTGCCAGTCTGTTTTACAAAATGAGGCTTCTGGCAGTTCATCAATGATATAAGGTAAATCTCTTGATACACATTTAAAATATTTTGCTGTTTTCTTTCACGCGTTTTGGAAATAAAATATATTTTCCTTTCTCGAGTTTTGATAAAGCTGGAAATAAATCACCGAAAGGTGATATCTTTGGTAAAACAGTCAAAAGTTGGCCGATTTTGTCAAAAGTAAATCTTTACTTTTTCAGAATCAATCAAAAACAGTAAGTTTTTCCGGCTTTAAATAGCCAAACATATTTCATAGTTCAGGCATCCCAAAATCACATCTTCTTCGTAAGTTTTCTCTTCTATACTATCAAAGATGGAAGCACCAAAACTTCGACAGATCAAAACTATTTGTGTATTTTGTGGATCAAAAGTGGGGAAAGGCTTCAGTTATCTAGAAGCGGCCGTAGATCTTGGAAAGAAACTGGGGGAAAAAGGTATCACTCTTGTGTATGGGGGTGGTAGCAGTGGTCTAATGGGTTGTGTTTCCCAATCTGCTCTTGCAGAGAAATCAAAAGTAATCGGTGTCATACCTGTCCCTTTGGTAGATGTTGCAGGAAAAACACGAGGGCATGAAGTTCAAACCTTATCCATCCATGAACGCATAACTTGTATGCTATATGGTTCTGATGCCTTTATAGCCCTGCCCGGAGGTTTTGGTACCTTAGAAGAAATCTTTAACATTACCTCGTGGGCTCAACTAGATCTCCATACTAAGCATATTGGGCTTCTGAATGTTAACAATTTCTTTGATGGCTTGTTAACCTTTCTTGATTATGCTGTGGAACAGGGATTCATCTCTCCATTTTCCAGAAGGCTCCTTATTTCTGCTCCTACTATTGATGAACTACTGGATAAGCTGCAGTCATATATCTCAATACAAGATCCAGCAGGGGTTAAGATAGATTGGTCGCAAGGAAGGGGAATCAAGCGAAAATGGAGTCCGGTTAATGTAAACTTAACTTTATGAATCTTAGAATAGGTGGGGGTAGAGTACGGAGTATTCTTACTCTCGAGACACCCCTCTAATTTCCTAGGATTTCCTTAATGTTTAAATCTTGTGTGTACCTCAAAGGTTCCAGGTGGTAGATTACGGAGTATTCTTACTCTCGAAACACACCTCTTTGAAGGTTTCTTTATTTCCTCAAAAGGTCAGAGGTGGTAGGATACGGCTACTCCGGAAACACATCTCTCAATTTGAGGAATTTCCCATGTTGCTTTCTTTTGCTTTTGCGTGTTTCATGTATTTCTTTCCAGTGTGACTCTTGTGTGTTCTCCTTACGAGAAAATAATAATATCTCTGTTATCATCTACTAAATCTCGTTTGTGATGTAAATGAATTTGCATGTCTAACCTCAATTCTCTTAGTGATTGCATACCATACTATGCTCTTAATTCCAAACGATAAAATTCTAGGCAGAGTTTCCTTTGAAATTTGGACTTATTCAAACCGTAAGCATACTTCATAACTCACAATAATAAATAATTTCACATTTGATCACAACGATCTAAAAATTGACCACAATTTCATCAAACTTCAATATCATAAAAAAATATTCCAGAAAATCAATTCATAATTCCTCAACATAGAAATTTCAAATCATAGTCGTCAATATCACAATATCACTTCCTTCAATACCTTAATTGGCTCAAAAGATTACTCATACTTATATTTATAAGTCATAAATCATATTCCCAAAATTTAATCACAAGGCCAAAGTTCATAATAAATTTCTCTTCAATATAGAGGCATAATTCACTTACTCAACATAATAGCCATTACTTAATTCCCAATAACCAAATCTTTAAATCTCTAACTTCATAATGCTTCTCATAAAAGTCTCATTAAAATCATATCACTTATAATCTTAACATCTCATAAAACTTCATAAAATTGGCTCGCTATTTCTCATTAAATCTAAATGATAGATAATCTGAACATATTTCTAATCATTTCTGTTGACTTCTTATACTTAGTGCCATGTCTAAAATCAATTATGCAAAGTCCATTTAAGGTTCATCATTTCTAAACTCGAGGACAACAATTATTTTGAAAATCATTCTTAAGTCATATTATTCCCATTATGCTCAACACCCGTTCTCTTTCTTTCTTTCCGAATTTTTTTCAGAATTGAAACTTGAAGAGTGGTACCAATAATCATCCACAGTTTTTCCTTACTTTTAAGCAAAGGTAGTGATAAAGGGATAAATTATTGAACCGAAAATTGAAACTTGAAGAGGAAGTACTAATAACCATCCACAGTTTTTCCCTTGTTTTTACACAAAGGTAGTGATAAAGGGATAAATTATTGTACAAATTCATTATTAATTTTGTTTGTTTAATATATTATTCCATATATTTTTTGGCAAAAGTTACGAACCAACTTATTTTTCTAATTTAGTCAGTCTTACTAAGCTTAATATGAACCAAAATTCATATCAATATCCTCTATGTCTCATGATTCTACATAAAAAGGAATAAATTAAAATTCAGGCTTCTATCAATTCATATCATACTCAACATGTATATTTCACTTAAAGATTCATAACATATGAAGATTTCATACTTAACATGTCTTAATAAAATCGTAAATGACTTGCAAAGCATATAACATACCTGGTTCGAGGAGTCAATACGTGGAGAGTGACATAGTAGAGTGATGAGTTAAAATATTTCATATAATCTTATTTTCCTTTAATCAACAATAATTTAATGTGGTTGTATCCAAATCAACATTTTCTTGAATCATAATTCCTAATTAATCACAGTCTTCAAAACAAATCCAATATCGATATAGTAATTATCTCCCCATCAATAATTAATAACTTAACCCAAATAAAATTTATCGTCAAATCTTATTTTTCCTTTAGTCCCCGAACTTCTAGAAATTTATCAAAGACATCAATATAAACATCATATCACTAACTAATTATATTCCATAAAATTTTCAGGACATTACAAACTCCCTTGCTTAAAATGAATTTTGTCCTTGAAATTCGCACATCAAATTTCATCATGCTTTTCAAAATCATAACCATACTTGACATGTGAAAATTCAACTTTTTTTTTTATAATGAATAGTGATTTCGTTCACTGTTCATCATGAATAGCACGTCGTTTTACTGTTCACGTGAATAGTGATTTTTTTTTTTTTTTTAAAGAAATAAAATTTCAAAAATCTACATAATCGTTTTTAAAACTCTTTGCTCTGATACCAACTGTGACGACCCGAATTCTCGACCATTCGAGTGCCACTAAAAGTGACTCATATCATATTATCGAGACTTAAATAGTAATGTAAAATTATTCAAAAGAATAATTAGAATCCCATAATTTTATTTGTGAATAAAAATAGAACATAATTTTCTTACATAAAGTTCAACATAATTATCTCATCAATCTTAACCACTTTTGCCACTTCCATGTTGACCGCCTCGAACCTTCAATTATCTGAAAATGGTAAATATCGTGGAGTGAGATTTATAAAATCCCAGTAAGTATACCAAGCATAAATTTTCTTTTGAAAGCATATGGATCATTTTCATCATAACATAGGATAGGATCGAAATACTCATAAACATAGGGAGACACAAGAATTTTACCGAACTTAAATGGCAAGAATTCTTATGTGTAGCGCTACTAAACTCCGGTCCCCTTAGCATAATCATAAACATATCATATGGAACCCATAACAATCTTGTGAGATTGATTTCATAGCAATGATCCAAACATTTTCATAAAAACATAAGATATACTTACTTGTCATAAAAACATACTTACTTTTCATAAAAACATAAGGTGTATTTACCTTTCATAAAAACATACTTACTTTTCATAAAAACATAAGATATACTTACTTGTCATAAAAACATACTTACTTTTCATAAAAACATACTTACTTTTCATAAAAACATAAGATATACTTACTTGTCATAAAAACATACTTACTTTTCATAAAAACATAAGGTGTATTTACCTTTCATAAAAGCATACTTACTTTTCATAAAAACATAAGATATACTTACTTGTCATAAAAACATACTTACTTTTCATAAAAACATAAGGTGTATTTACCTTTCATAAAAACATACTTACTTTTCATAAAAACATAAGATATACTTACCTTTTAAAAGATTAAAATGAAGTGTAGTAGTAAATGGACCAAAACTTTCTTGACCACCTTGAATTTCTCTTACTTGTGGATTTTGTCAAGAGATTGGAAATAAGTGTATATGTGTAGAGTTGTGTGTAAAAGAGATGGGTTTAAATAGATGTATAAAGTTGGCATATTGTAAACATAATCATTCAATTCTATTAATTTTAACACATCCTTTTCTTAAAGTAAAGCACCATTCATATACTTTTCCATATTTATACAAATATTATGCTCTTCATGATTACATATAATGGAGTCTTATCAACCATTCATATACTTTTCCATATTTATACAAATATTATGCTCTTCATGATTACATATAATGGAATCTTATCAACCATTCATATACTTTTCCATATTTATACAAATATTATGCTCTTCATGATTACATATAATGGAGTCTATAATTCATTCATATACTTTTCCATATTTATACAAATATTATGCTCTTCATGATTACATATAATGGAGTATATAATTCATTCATATACTTTTCCATATTTATTAAATTAAGATTCTCATAATTATTATATATAATGGAACCTCTCATGTTTGCATATATTTTCTTAATTTCAATAATAAAAATAATTTTTGTATAAATAAATATTGGGATAACATTGAATTAAGTACTTGGACTTAATATACTTTAAATCAAGAGAATGGAGATATTTTTAGAAATTCGGAATTTAATTTAAAATCGAACGATCTCGATTATTTCTTGACTTGGCTATACGAATACGTCGTGGCGTTAACTTAATAAAAATGGGTGAAATAGTAGCGACACGATTTTCTATTAAAATAATTATTAATCGCGTAAAAATTCTTGGTCGCTACAGGTGGTCACCAAGGCCGACCTCAATAGCCGAAAATCTAATAGAGAGGAAAAGGTAAAATAAAATTGAAACCCCAATTTCAAATAAATGGACGTTTCAAATACGTCACCGACTCACCGTCGATGACTTTGCGCGCGCTTCTCACTCCCATGGGCTCGCTTTTTTTTTTTTTTTTAGAGAGAACATGTGTATGGTTAAAAGGTTGTTTTAGAAATTGTGTAATTCTATAAAATTCTATAAAATCAACATCAAACGAGGGCTTAAAGTAATATCTTAGCCTCTGTTTAGCAAATTCAAAAAACATGTTTTTAAATAACACAATTTCTCAAACTATTTTTTAACAACACATATTTTCTCTCTTCGCTTTTTAACCATACATCTTACCTCAAAAACATAAAAAAAATGTTTGAATAAACACAAAACTTTTAACAAACAGAGTCTTAATTTTCTAATATATTCATATTTAATATGCATTGTTATCACAAATGTGAACTATCTATTAATCAATGTAAAAGTCACCATTTTACGCACTTAGTTTTCCGCCAATTTTCACATGTCATTTTAGAAAATTTCTTATTTTTATCAATTTATATTAATACATGAATTAGAAAAGTTCAATTAATGCATATAGTAAATGATTTATAGATTTGTACAGAAAAAATATCTATAAATTCAAATTATAGATTATTTTTTTCTTTTGATAATTATTTCATTTTTTTGAAGTCGAAAAATATGCAATATGGGTGTCAAATCCAAAATCTTAACGAAAAGTTTAATACAAGCTAACAAATGAGAGCAAACTCTAAGCATATCATTCGTAAAATCTTTTTAAATACTAAATGTAAAAGTTTTACCAATATTTTTTACTTTTTCCAACATCCAATCTTTTTAATTTATCTCATTTAAGTCTTAAAATGATGTCTATCATTTTTTACCTAAATTTAATTTGACATAAATGATTAATTTCGAATCTTTTTCTTATCATATTGATAGAAATAATAGATATTTGATATTTCTAAATAAATTCAATTACATCATTTAATTTTCTACAACTTTAGGTTCCGATAAACTCATTAGTTCAATTTGTAAAATAGAAGGTGTTAACAAAATCATTCTATTTAAAAATAGAATATGGTCAACACGTTTATTTAACATGTACAAAAATAATATGTGCAATTGTGGAAAATGAGTTTTAAAGAATGTGTGGTTAAGAATGAACATTGAAAAAAATTATTTTTGAAGAATCAATTCTATATGAATAAGAATTCAAACGACAACAACAACTTGGAAAATTTCCCTAGCTTGCGTCCTTGACGAGAACCAAGGTTCTATCCCACAGTCGGTGGCTCTATTTGCCGGGATCCTCCTGGCCTTCTTTCTTTGCTTGCTTCTTTGTTTATATCGTGGTCATCTTGAGTGGTCTCGTCTCCTGTAGTAATGGATTTGGATGAAATTAGGGAACTGTGTGAGCAGCTGAAAATTGAGGATGGTAACTAGTCGAAAGTCTCAATAGGAGCTGAAATGTGCAAGGTTGGAGTATTAAATCTGAAATCGTGCTTGGTGGGAAAAATTCTTGGCTCGAAAGTGGAAAATAGAGACGCAGTCGAGAGAGTTTTTCAGTTGGTATGGAAGCTGGCTAGAGGATTTAAGGTGGAACTTGGAAGTGAAAGGTAATCAGAATCATTTCCTATTTCACTTTGAATCCTTATCTGACCGGCAAAGAGTATTGGTGGGGGGGGGGTTGTTCAACAACCAACTCCTCGTGCTCAAAACACTCGATGGAACTGGTGATTTATAGGAAATGGTGTTTAATAAAAGTGCTTTTTGCCTTTGGTTTGTCATATTGATCAAGCCATTCGGGAGATTGGAATGTTGATTGGAGACGTTGTGGACGTTGACCTTGCAGGTATGATACCTCGGGTGAGAATCCATCTTGATGTTACTAAACCGCTGAGGAAAGGCTTATTTGTCAATTTGGAATCGATGGATAAGGAATTTGTGGTTCCTTTACAATACGAAAGGCTCCCAGAAATGTGCTTCCGTTGCGGAGTGATCGGTCACCGTAGGAATGAATGTCTGCAGGATGGAGTGTTTGATGGGGGAGTTGAAATCCTTAAATATAATGATAAAATCAAGACGCTCAAGACGCAGGCGATTATTTGGAGACACAAACAAAATTCACCTATTAGGAACGAAGGGGCTGGGGAAAGTTCCAGAACGACTGGGAAAGGTATTGATGTTTCTAAGGAAAGGTCATATACTGTGGGGAAGGGACAGTCATTAAAAAGAAACCACCAGACGGTTGAGGAAGAAAGTGAGTCAGATTCGATGGGTAGTAGTATGGATAAAAGAACATCTGATTGTGAAAGAGCTTTGATAAAAGTAGTTACATCACCGATTGGGAGTGAGGGAGCCATTATGGAGGAAGCTAATAGCATTGCGGATGGAATGCTGGAGGAACAGGAGAATGTCAGTAAGAGAGACGGAGGCAAAAAAGGCCTTGAGGAAAATGGTCGTGTGGGGGACATTAGTCCAGGAAGTAAGCTGGGAGGCAGGAGATGGAAAAGACTTGCTAGGGGTATACGAGGACCATCAATCTACTCACCAGGGAAAAGGCTACTCATGGGAGGGTCAGTGAATATGAAGACTAAAGGTAAGGCTAGTCCCGGAAGTAAAAGGAAACTTCCTTGGTCTGGAGAAGAATCGTTTGGTAACAAAAGAGGGCGAGTGGGGGAGGCTATTAAAGAAGTGGAGAATGAGATGAATATTTATAAACTAGCGAGTCCTGTAATTTAGGACCGCCGGACACCATGAATTTCCTGAGTTGGAATGTACAGGGGATGGGGAACCCCTGTACATTGAATTCATTACGGAATATCATCCGTAAATATTCCCCTGGTCTCGTTTTCCTGTCAGAGACGAGACTATCTGGTGAGAGGGCAGCTAGAGTTAGGATTCACTTGGGATTTGGATCAAATTTTGTGGTTGACATTAGGGGCAGAAGTGGGGGCTTGATGTTATTATGGTATGACGAGTTGGAGGTCCAGATAAAATCATTCTCCAAAGGTCACGTTGATGTGATCATTCAGAAAAATGGGGCTGGTCCTTGGAGATTGACAGGGTTTTATGGTGATCCAGTTTCCAACAATAGGGATATATCTTGGGCACTTCTTAGAAGACTATGATCTTCCTTGGATGTGTGTTGGGGACTTCAATGAGACCACCAGCCTGCATGAGAGACTGGGGAGTGATTCCAGACCATTCTAGCATTGTGAAAGATTCTGCAGCGCCCTTTTTTACTGTGAATTGATTGACTTGGGGTTTAAAGGACCGATGATGACATGGAACAACGGTAGGGTGGGCGAAGCACACATTTAGGCTAGGTTGGACAGGGCAGTTGGAAATCTTACTTGGCTGGATATGTTCCCTCTTACGGAGGTTTTGAACCTTCCTTTTGCGAGCTCGGACCATAGACCTGTGCTTATCAAATTGGCTTCACAATAGGCTGTTAGGGGTCGAGAAGATCACTTTGCCCATAAAAGATTTGAACCCTCTTGGATAGTTGAGGAGGGGTACCCTAATATCGTTGAGAACTCGCTGAGGGGAATGGCTGGATTGGGTGTTGGGGGAAATCCTCTCGTGGCTTTGAAAGAGACATTAGATGACTGTCTCCAAAACCTGGTTCACTGGAGTAAGTCAAAATTGGGAAATGGGAAGAGAATTCGGGATGATAGTATGAAGAAAAGGGACAATCTTTTGAGCTCCAACAACCCGGGCCATGTCATGAATGAGGTGAAGAAATTAGAAGAGGAAATTGCCAGGATTAATCGACAAGAAGAGACCTATTGGAGACAAAGAGCAAGAGCGGATTGGATGGTTGGTAGGGATCGAAACACAAAATTCTTCCACCGAAGGACATCCGAGAGGAGGAGGAAGAATAAAATCTGCAAATTGAAAAGCGGGGACGGGACCTAGATTGATGAAAATCTGATTGTGGATCACATTGTCGGTTTCTTCTCTGAACTCTTCCAAAGCACTGTTCCTTCAGAAGAGGCGTTGAAGACTGGGACTGAACATATACTCAGGAAAATCTCTGACACTGATGCCCAATCATTAATGGAGTCGTTCACCACCGATGATGTCTCTAACGCATTGTTCAGTATAGGGACTAGGGGTGGGCATAAACAGCCCAAACTCTCCAAAATAGCCCAAACCGACCCAACCCTATCGGTTTGGGTCGATTTTTCATGAAAATTGGGTTGGGTTTGGGTTTTTTTTAAATTTTTTAGATGGATTGGGTGAAAAACCCGACTCAAATAAAAAATCTATTTTTTTTTTAATGAAAATTTACTTATTTAAATATTAATTGAATATATTTTAATTTTATTAGTAAGTGTTTAATTTATTGCATTTGATGTTATTGTAATGTACATAATTGATTTGAGTTAAAGATTGATTCATGAGTTTTTTTTTTCTTTTTCAATATTTTTTATTAATTGGGCAAAGCCCAACCCGTCCAACCCAACCCGATCGAAATTTGGTTGGGTTGGGTTTGAACTCTTAATTGGGTTAGGTTGGGTTAATTTTTTATCAACCTGACTTTAGTGGGTTGGGTTCGGGTTGGGCAAAAAATCGACCCAACCCAACCCACCCCCACCTCTAATAGGGGCTCACAAATCTCCTGGAAATGACGATTTCCAAGCACTATTCTTCCAGAAGCATTGGGACCTCCTAAAATCCCAAGTCTCAGCAGCCTGCCTAAAGGTTCTCAATGAAGGCCAGTCTATCCGCCCCATCAATCAAACTATAGTGGTGCTCATTCCGAAGAAATCTGCCCCTGAACTTATTTCCGAATTCCGTCCTATATCCTTGTGTATTGTTATTTATAAAATTATATCAAAATGTCTTGCCTCTAGATTGAAAAATGTTCTCCCTTCACTTATATCTGATTCTCAGAGTGCTTTTATTTCTGATAGATTTATTACGGATAATGTCATTATTGCTTTTGAGCTTTTGCATTCTATGACCAGGAGAAATAATGGAAACAAAGGTTTCATGGCCCTGAAACTTGATATGAGTAAAGCTTACGACCGCATTGAATGGAGTTTCGTCGAAGCAGTTATGAGACAAATGGGCTTCCCAGATCAATGGATAGCTCGAATCATGGATTGAATTTCAACCTCGGAGATTTCTTTTGCCATTAACGGCCAGATTAAAGGAAGAGTTGTGCCCATGTGAGGACTTAGACAAGGATGTACAATCTCGCCATACCTCTTCATCTTGTGTGCAGAAGCGTTCTCAGCAGGAATTCAAGCAGCAGGTTCTAGAGGAGAGCTCATGGGAATGAGGTGTAAACGGGGCGGCCCGCAAATTAGCCATCTATTTTTTGCGGACGATTCGATTTTGTTTACTAGGGCTGAGACTGAGGATGCAAAGAATATAATGAAAGTTATCCATCACTATGGGGTAGTGTCGGGGCAACAGGTGAATATGCAGAAAACGAGTATTTCATTCTCCCCAAATGTAACAACAGAGTGTCGGAACTCTATTGGTGAAATTCTGGGACTTCAAATCATCAAGCATCATGAGACATACCTGGGCCTTCCATCTGTGGTGGGAAGGAATAAGAGGAAAACTTTCGGTGCTGTGAAGGATAAAATTTTGAAAAAAGTTCAAGGTTAGCAACACAATCTTTTTTCAAGTGCTGGACGAGAAATCATGTTGAAAGCGGTTCTGCAAGCCATTCCAACATATTTTATGAGAATCTTCAAATTTCCTATTAGCCTCTGCAATGATATCGGTGGTATCTTCTCCAGATTTTGGTGGGGCGCTAAAGTGGATAAGAAGAAGCTTCATTGGATTAATTGGAAAATCATGTGTAAGAATAAGAAGAAAGGAGGCTGGGAATGCGGGACATCTCCACCTTTAACAAATGTTTGCTGGCTAACCAAATTTGGCGTTTAATCCAATTTCCAGAGTCCCTTGTGAGTAGAGTTTTGAAGAATAAGTACTTTCCAAACAGTTGTATACTCGAGGCAAAGGTTAAACATGGCTGTTCGAAGGTGTAACACCCCAAGTTCAAAACCTTAAACCTAGGCGTGTTAACTTCCATTCACATTAAATGCGAAATTTAAATCGTTTACACAATTAAAATATTCAATTAACTATTATAAATTTTACAGGAATTTCGGCAGAGTCTCCTCTATAAATTGGACATAGCCAACCTGTAGAGGGACATCAAAACCATTCTAAAAATTTAAAGCATCAATCACATCTCAATCACATTCATCATCGCCAAACCAATTCATTCATTCCCCAAACTCCTCAAGCATAAGATTTTTCCAAAATATCAACAGACATTGACAAATGAAATAAGAGGTAATTTAACCTCTAATACGTTGTCCATACTTAGTCAAAACTAACTTCAACAAAACCATTATCAATAATAATGAATGAAGGAATAAATTTAAATGATAACTTGAATAAATTTAACTTTATTAGATAAGGCGACCACGGGTACTGTCTGAGTCAGCCGCCAAGTACTCTCCTCTGATCATCTAACTTTCATCACCTGAAATATGGGGAGGGATTGGGGTGAGCTAAAGCCCAGTAAGTAAACTTTATGCATGAATGCATGCTTATGACATGAAATTCCTTAAACCATTCAAAGTAATTACCCTCTTTTACTATACTTTTCAAGATATTCATACTTTCTAACCTTTCACTTAAACATAAAAAAAACTTTAACTTCATTTCTATCGTGAACTCACTTAGTGTATCTTCCAGCCAATCATAATGCAGTGGGCAATATTCCTTATTTAGGACAAGATTATCATTTCTCCACCGCATAACGGTTTAATATTTGCCACCGTCAACCGGTTTAGCAATCGTCACCGCAAAGCGGTTTAATATTTGCCACCGCCAAGCGGTTTAGCAATCGTCACTGCAAAGCGGTTTAATATTTGCCACCATCAACCGGTTTAGCAATCGTCACCGCAAAGCGGTTTAATATTTGCCACCGCCAAGCGGTTAGGCAATCGTCACCGCAAAGCAGTTTAATATTTGCCACTGCTACATCAATTTAATTCGGGTACGCCGGTCTCCCGCGCCCCATTTCCCACTCACACCTTTCATGGCGTAGAAGTACATCAATTTATTCTTAAAACTCGGGATACATGCATTTTGAGGAAATTTAAACTTACCACATTCTTCTTTTAAAATCATTTGACTTCCCCAACTCAATGAAAATGCATGCTGGACGATGTAACGACATAATAACATATATGCTTAAACCTTCTCTTAGTAACACATACATGTATAAAGTTCATAGAAGGCACCACAAGTAAATAAAGTTCAAGAATATAACTTAAGTCCATTAATTACACCTGAAACATTTTACTTCAATGAAAATAGGGGAAGTTTACTTACCTGTAGTCCTCAGTAGTTACTTTGCCTAATATGCAGGTGGAAGTCTTGGTTGCCCGCGACGTCAATGTACCGTTTCTCCTAATTAATTCCCATTCATTAACAAAATATGGCTTTTAGTGAAAAACCACATTTAACACTCTTAAATAAGGTTGAGACTTTTATGTGACTCATAATATAACAAACACAATTAACACCACATATCATATCATATCATATATACATACATTCAGCCTCAATTTTGATATTATATCACGTCAATTAATCAAAATTTCATGAGTCCCAAGTCTGAAAATTTTATCTTTATCGCCAAAATTTGAATATATACATATGCCCACACCAAAAATTTAAAATTTATATATTTACATATACCTATACATACATAACAATATACACATTCCCATACATTAATACTCACACACATAACACCATTAAATCCTTAATTTAAGGTAAAAATCCGAAATTAAACAAAACTTAAAAATCTGAAATTAACCCATAAATCTGAATTTATACATATATGGTGCATACATAGGTTATTTACATAGAATATATATATATATATGTGTGTATATATATATATATATATATATCGAATTATGGATGTGTGTGTGTGGAATTGTGTGAAACCGTGTGTGTGTGCGCGGTTCGAGTGTGTGTGTGTATGTGTGTGTGTGTGTGAATCGTGAAGAGAAAGGGGAAGAGGGGGGCTTACTTTCGGCGGTCGTCGATCGAAGGGAGGGCGGAGGTCGCGACCGAGAGTGTCGAGGGAGAGGCGACGCGAGGGAGAGCCGAGAGAGAGAGACGTCGGGCGTGAGAGAGTGAGAGACCGTGAGAGTGAGGATAATTAGGTTAGGTTTAGTTTTTTTTTTCTTTTGGAATTTGCAAATCAGTCCCTCAACTCTTCTCTTTTGTTTAAGTAAGTCTATAAGTTTCATTTACCCTCGATTGACACTACACTTTTCCCCCAAATCTCAAATTGGCATAATAAAATAGAAAATAACATGCTTAGGCAATAAAACAATTAATCACCTAGAATTGCACGTAAATAATTTAAATGACCAATTTATAATCTTTCAAATTGGTACATTGATCGAGCCGGCGTCCAAGTTCTTCCACTGCAAAATAATTCCAATTATAGATGTTAAAGATCATAAAATCCATAATTTATAATAACATTCACAAGAATATTACGTGAAATTTAAAATTGCACGTAAAAATGAAAAGCGGTCTTACAGAAGGTGTGGTCGAGCCTTTTGTGGGGGCGAGAGGTAATCGAGAAGGGCTGCCGGTGGAGGATTGGTGATGGGAAGAAGGTCAAAATTTTTGAGGATGCATGGCTATCAAGTGGAACTGCTTTGAAGATTCTAACTCCCCGAATCCATGTCTTGGAGATGGTCTCGAGCCTCAAATCAGTCAGTGGAGGATGGAATTTCAATCTTATTGAATCATCCTTTTGGCCTGTTGACGCCTTTCGTATTCTGGCACTTCCCCCAGGAAACCAGTTAGAATTGGATCGACTTATTTGGAACTTTTCAAAGGATGGCTGGTATTCTGTTAAAAGTGGCTACTACCTTTTGATGGATGATTGCCCTCAAGATGTTAATAAAAGAAGAGTTAATGCTGATTCTTGGTGGAAAACATTGTGGGAGCTGAACATTATCCCTAGAGCAAAACACTTGGTTTGGCGCATCCTCCACAAAGCTATTCCAACAGCAGATAATCTTTGGCATCGACATATTCCAGCTAAACTTGAATGCCCTAGGTGCGGTGGCTCTAAAACTTGTGCCCACATTTTCCTTGAATGTCTGTGGTCAAAGCATCTTTGGAAACACTTGGGCGTTTGGAACCACTGGAAAGAGGCCTTTCGAGCTAGAAAGGATGTCAACTTCAGTGATTTGGTGGCTCATCTTCTGATCAGTAATTCATCAGCAGTTCGGGAGAAGGTGTGTGTTAGTACTTGTGCTATTTGGAAAGCTAGGAATGATCTGAAGTTTGGGGGCAAGCTTCAATCAGCGAAATATACATGTTGGTGCGTTGAGGTTCAAATCAGGGACTTCCAGGAAGCCAATAAAAATTCAGTCACCATTAGGGAATTGGAGGCGAATCGGATTTATAAATGGATCGGCCCTGTTTCGAGGCCTAATAGATTTACCCTTTCAACGAACGCTGCGGTTCAGAATGATGAAGGAGTCCTGGGCTTTGGAGGATGGTTCAGAGACGAGTTCGGGGTGGTTCAAGGGGCTTTTGCAACCCGTTACCGTAGCTTCGCTGATGCTGAACTGGCCAAAGCGTTGGCAATCAAAGAAGGAATTTGTCTTTCCTTGGAGAACCTGATTCCAATCAAAGCGGTGGAGAGTGATGCATCGCGTGTTATTCAGAGATTGGTTTCGCATGACAAATGTGATCCGAATGCCAGTGTTTTTAATGAAATTGTTGATCTCCTGATTCGTAGTAGTTGTGGTTCGTGCTACTTTATTCCCCGTGAGAGGAATATGGTAGTCCACAAGTTAGCACATTTTGCTACTTTTACTACATGTAATCACCTGTGGATTGATTGTATTCCTAGGTTCATTTCCCAGCATTTCTAGTTTGGAGTTTGAACTTTGCTTTGAATACTGAATGCAATTATCCATTTAAAAAAAAAAAAAATTCTATATGATTAAGTGATAAAATCTTATGTATTGTGGGTAAACCCCCATTTATAAATTGAGATGTATATATGATTTTTTGTATATAAAGTTAATTATATTTGTAGTATTCATTCAATAAATTTTAATTAAAATTTGTATTTCATATTATTTATTTGTTACATTTATTTAAATATAGGACTGCGTATAAGTTTATCAAGTATAAGTTTAACAAATTGCAACATTTAATTTAAGTTTGAGAAATTTTTTAAAATGTTAGGTAAATTTTGGTTGTAATGTTTTTACTTTTTTACATGTAATGAAATGAAATTTGATTAATATATTAAATATCAATTATTGCATTAAGATAGTTAGTACAAATTCTTATAGTGTTATACGGTGAGTCAATAAATTAAGGAAAAATTGCAGCCACAGTCCCAAACATTTAATTCTTTTGCAGACTTTACCCAAACTTTTACTTTGTGCTATTCATAGTCCAAACCTTTAAAATAGTCATACCACAAGGACAAAATGATAGAAACTATCAATTTAGCTATTAGTTGACCAACAGTCAAAGGTTTGACTAAACTTTGAATAATTTTGAAAGGGTAAAATGGTAACTTTAGCCTTTTCTTACATTAAATAATTGAAAAAAAAAACAGTATAATAATTTCTGAAATATGTTCCACACCCCACCCCACCCCTCACCTAAACCAGGCAAAAGTCCCTGCACGGCCCCATCCCACACCCCAACCTACCGTGCATCAATCACAACCACCACATCGCAATTGCTACAATCTCAAATGCCACTAACTCAAACACCACCGCAACCAGTATCACTATACCAAGATAGGGTTTGCCAGAAAGTTTTCAGATGGGTCCCGAAATTTTTCGGTTATGGTGCATCTGTTGCTGCAGCTCAGGGGTGGGAAATGAGGGTTTGGGTCATTGCTTAGAGGAGCTGCTACAAAGGTGGAAAAGAAGTTGGTAGAGCGGAGGCATATGAGATAAAGCCTAAAAAAATGGCTAAGTTATTTATCAGTGTACAAAACGAGATGTGCATAGACCATTTTTATACACATTTTTACTCAATTGCAAGATTATGTAGAGTTATGTAGAGTTATTTGTCTGTGATTATGTAGAGTTATTTGTCTGTGATTATTTATCAGTGTACAAAACGAGATGTGCGTAGACCATTTTTATACACATTTTTACTCAATTGCTATTTTTTCATTTTAAATTTATTTTGAAGAAATCGGTATACTCAATATAAATTATGAATAATCTCCTTTGAACATATGAAATGTACATTACACGTGCGTGAAACTAGTATTTATTGTGTATAAGCGTGTGTTGTGTCAAAGATAATACAAGATTGGTGATGAGAGTATTAGATCATGAAATTTCAACCTTTTGTCTCTCATTCATATTTTTTTATAATAAAAAAAAATTGAGATATTTTTTTTTTAGATAACTAAAATTGAGATATTTTGGTCATCACCCAAGTTGTCTTAAACTACAATTAGATCTACCCAATTGAATCCTATGTTCTACGTTCTAAGAAGACTGAAGACTCGGAATTTGGACAATGGACAAGAGCAAAAGCTGCAAAACGCCAATCAGTTCCCATCAGAAGTTGACTCACGCGCTAAGGAAAACTGCAACAAGAGCTCCCCGTCTTATTTCTTTTGCATTCTCATCCTCGTTCTCACTTTCAAATTTTTCTACTTGTAGAAACTTTAGTCCTTCCAAGTAAATAATAATGTCCAAATTACCGTTGAATCATGTTATTGAATGCAGATCTCCTCTTCCAATTGACTGTTACTCGTATGTCTAGACAACTACTATTGATTCCTAACAAATGCAAAGATTATCGTGATGTAAGTCTATTTTTTATTATTGGTGTTGCTGTTTCTTGAGATCCTAATTACCATGGATTGGACAATTTTGTTGAAAATCTTGGAACAACTCAAAAATCTTATATGAAATTTTAGATTCAATTAGAGAACCCCAAGAAGCAAAAAATAAAAATAAATAAATAACCAATTGATGTTTTCTTTTCATAAAGTATATCTGAAATGGTCTTCTATTTATTTGTTGAAGAAAGTAAATACTTCTAATCATGTGTTATTGACTTGTTCTAACAATGTGGAATTCATTCATGACAAAATCTTATACAAGATACGAAACATTGAAGATGTGAATTAAAAAATTTAGATCATATTTGGTAATGGAAGATTTTTTTTTTAAAGGAATATATGGTTGAAAAGAACGAAAAGAAATGCGTTCCATAAAAATATATAATTGAAAATGAGTTTGGAAAAAAAAAAAAAAAAATGGAGAAAACTTTCTGAGCTACTTTCACAGTAAGAGCAGTAGATAATAAAGGTTCTATTTTTTGTATAAAACGTATAGTAAGAGACCGTCACAGCAATTTTCACCGCGTATTAATTTGAAGTTGAACAATCAACTGCAATTGTGTCAACCTGTACTCTATTAATTAATTAATTAATCTAACTGCCCGAATAATATCTTACTGCTGCCCGTTTTCCAACCTTCGTCTTACACGGTCAGTTACCAACTCTTCTCCTCCTCTGCAGGGCAGCTACAAGCTTCCTAAGCGTAAATAAAAGAATCAATATACGTAGAGCACTCTCCCATTCCGTCGCCACAATCCCGCGGTCCAGGGCGGTGCATGACTCCCGGTGGAGGTGCTCCACCACCTAGCTATCCATAATAAAATCCAGTTGCAATATTTATAATTCCCCGAAAGGATAATGGGTCAGGGGCTGAGTTGCAGAACAAGTGAGGAGCAGGGACTGTTCAATGCAGTTCAGTTGGGGGATTTCGAGACTGTTGAGACTGTTTTGGAAAGGGACCCAACTCTTATTTATCGTTCCACAGTGTATGATCGCCTTTCTGCTTTGCATATTGCTGCCGCTAATGACCAAATCGAGGTGGGCTTCTTGGTACTTTTCTTGCTCGATGAGAATTTTATTTTTCTCGTTTCTGGTTTTGATTCGTGTGATTTGGGGATTTCAGATTCTCTCTATGCTCTTGGACCGATCTGTCAATCCCGATTTATTGAATCGCCACAAGCAGGTTTGTTCATCTTGATCTCTTCGAAATGACTATAAGTATTTGATTTAATTTGTTTATCATTGAGACTTATTATCTGATATTATCATTTATATGTTAATATTTGATTTAGACTCCGTTGATGTTGGCCGCAATGCATGGAAAGATCTCCTGTGTGAAAAAACTCATAGAAGCTGGGGCGAATGTATGTTTTTAGTTTCTACCAAGTAATCTGTATACTGTATTTATTTGAATGCATTTACATGAGTGATAGTATTCATTATTGATGGGGCTAATCTTGAATATTGGGCCAGATTTTAATGTTCGATTCACTAAATGGAAGGACCTGCTTGCACTATGCTGCTTATTATGGTCATTCTGATTGCCTTCAAGCTATTCTTTCGGCTGCTTGCACCTCCCAAGTCGCATTTTCATGGTAGGTTTCTTGGTACTGATCAACTTTATGCTGTTATGAGTTATGCCTTAGTCTCAATTAGCAGTTCAATATTGAGTAAAATGAAATCAGAGACACACACTAGAATACACACAAATTTATAATGGCTCACCCCCTCAGCTTTAAGAGTCACGCCCACCGGCCACTTCAGGTTTCAGAGTGAAGAAGAAAAGAGGATCATAATGGCGACTCATGCCTTTCAGCTCCTAAAAAATCCCTTTTTAGTCTTGAATCCATGTACTCCTAAAACTATCATAATAGGCTCATAATCCAATATATTGTGTTTGGCATTTTTCCCTCTTGAATTAGTATCCCAGTCGCTCCCTGGAATCTCATGTATGTTGATTGGATTTGCAGGGGATTTGCTCGTTTTGTGAATATTAGAGATGGTAAAGGAACAACCCCTCTGCACTTGGCAGCCCGTCAAAGACGCCCTCAATGTGTTCGTATATTATTAGACAATGGCGCTCTTGTCTGTGCTTCAACCGGTGGATATGGGTAATCTTATTATCATGTCTTTGGAACACTTTCCCTCAGTTTATGTCCAGCAGATTTTGAATCAACAATTTATTGTTTAAAGCTTTCAAAGCAGCACGGCCCTTCATTTGGCTGCAAGAGGTGGTTCTCTTGATTGCATCCGGCACTTGTTGGCACGGGGCGCTGATCGACTTCAAAGAGATGCATCAGGGTATCTTTCTAACTTCATAATGGAGCATTTTTCACATGCTTATTACCAAGGAATGAGTTTTAGAACAATAATTTTGTGTGTTCTGTCAAACTATTAAATGACGCGTTTATCATATGTCAGAGCATAAGCTAGAGTGCAAAAACAAAGATTCCGTCTCACAATTTCGTAAAATTTCATAATTTTGATAGGGTTTACTTTTTTGAATAAACGACTTTCAGTGGTTGTATATCTAATATTGTAGCCCTCGTGAACATGATTTAGGAGAATACCTTATGTAGTGGCTCTACGGCATCACCATGGAGCATGTGCGGCTCTGCTGAATCCTTCTTCCGCAGAGCCTTATGTCTGGCCCTCGCCTTTGAAGTTCATAGCCGAGCTTAAGCAGGAAGCAAAAGCTCTGCTGGAACGCGCTTTAATGGAGGTTAACAGAGAGAGAGAAAAGGCCGTCCTAAAAGGAACAGTTTATTCACCACCATCTCCATCGCATTCTGATTCTGGGATTGATGACAATGTATCCGAGGTAATTATCCTCTCTTTATCAATTTTATTTTCTCATTTCACATTGAACTTAATCCTCCATTCGCACTGTGTTATTTATGGGTAGTATCCTTTTCTGGAGATTATTGCTTAAACAATGTTTTAAATGAACATAGCATGTATCTTTTGCTTCATTGCAAACCACTTGTAAGAAAAACTAAAGTCATTTGGAGACAATCTGGTGCAGGCGAGCGATGCAGATCTTTGCTGCATATGTTTCGATCAAACATGTACAATTGAGGTTCAAGAATGCGGCCACCGGATGTGCGCGCAATGCACACTGGCCTTGTGCTGCCATAACAAGCCCAAACCAATAACAGCATGTCCTTCCATGCCAGTTTGCCCATTTTGCAGAAGTAACATTATTCAGTTGGTCATTGTTAAGGTTAAACCCGGAAATGAAATCGACCATGATGTCAACTCCTCAACGCCGAGAAGGTGTAGAAGGTCCAGCAACTTCAGTGAGGGCAGTAGCAGTATCAAGGGTTTATCGGCAGTCGGTTCGTTTGGGAAAATGAGCCGTGGCTCGGGCAGAATTGCTGCAGAAAATGAATTTCTTGATAAGCCAGAGCCTTGATACATTGCTCATTTTAGCATCAAGAATTTGTAGATTTGGGAAATTAGCAAATGCAAGTATGTTGTTTGTGGGGATTGTTTTTATTACTTCAACATGGAGAAGATTAGGGGTTTTAAGTAAGGAAGAATTCTTTGTATTTTTTTTTATTTTTTTTTCGGCTTTTAAGATTTATAAATATTCTTCAGTGTGTGTTGGTACCCAGTGAAACCTGTAATGTAAACATGAGATTTGATCCCACCTAATGTATGTATTATTGTATTAAAGTTGAAACAAGTGAGAATAAAAATGAAGAACAATAATTTGGGAGAAGATTAATGGAATTGTTCAACAGCTGCTCTTGGTGTGATCATTGTCCCTATTTTGGTTTAATGTTTTTGTAATATCCCATCATATTTTGGTTATACATATTCAGACAGTGAGATAATGTTTACCTATCATGGGACCTGGAGACACTGATTAGCCTCAATGTTGCCATGTGGTCAGACATTGTCACGGATATTATCTAAATGTATTTTAGTGCATGATTGGTACCTATAAGCCCACAGTGAATAAACAATATTTTTATGTGACTTGTAATGTAAAAGTCTTGATTTCAAATGGGTGGGGACAAAAAAGAAATATAAGATGAGCCCACGTTTCCGTCAATTTCAAATAAATTGATCTTTGCCGACATATGCCCACGATCTATCTGATGCCACGACAACTCCATGTAAGATAACTGAAGATGCAATTTTTTTGCCTTTTTTGGTTAGAAAAGAATTGGACCTGACCCTGACCTAATCTAACTTTGTAAGAAAGAACTGCTAATGAAGTAAACATGTGTACAATGGATGGTCATCATATTCGCGAATGTATACTACTTAAAATATGAGCAGTCCCACCCAAACTGACTTAGACCAACTATACCTTATATATTTTTATCTTAAAACATCAATCTTGTTAACAAGAATAGCCCAAATTTTTATAATTTTTTTTATTTGTTATATAGTTATTCGATGTTAAATTCTACCCAAATACTAAGAATCATATGTGAATAAGAAGGCCCTGTTCATTAAGATTTTACAGAGGGAAAAATACATATATTATGCTGTTAAAGAATCACATTTCATAATTACAGAATAACTTGTATTCCTTCAATTATCAGGTCTTGATTATATATATATATCAACAAATCTTCATATAATCATGCTAGGACCCAAATTTACAACAATCTCAATAAATCTTCCTATGCTCAGGCCAGAACCCAAATCTTCAGTCACCGTCGCTCAAAACTTGACCGATTTCTCATCACCATCACCATGACCTCCAATGAACCACCACCACCACCACCGATTATAATCACCATCTCCGATGCACAACCACACCATCTCCAACACATCACCACCACAATAATAACCACCACTTCATTACCACACAAAAATACAGAGATCTGGAGAGACAATGAATATATAACATGTGACCCGAAAAATTGAACATGTTACCAAAGAATCCAAAATGTGTCTTGAGACTTTGGACATGTGTCTTGAGACAATAGTCAACATGTGAATTGAAAAATTGATGTGACTTGAGAGAAACACGTGTCCTGAAAAATTGACACGTGACCTAAGACAATCGTCAACATGTGACCCGAGATACAAATGTGACCTTAGACTTTCAGCATGTGACCTCCACCTACACCATTGCACCATACCAATCTCCGAGAATCTGACTGCACACCACATTACCACAACATCAACTGAAACAAACGGCGACTTCTGTCACCATAACATCAACTGAACAAAACCACTGTAGCCACCAAAGTAACCAAAATTAGCTCCACCCATCATCAAAACAACAGACACAACCACCATAATCTCCAACAACAACTTCTAAAAATGGGGAGAACAAGGTGCAACCGTGCAAGATCAAGAACAAAGCATCTGCCATGAAAGGAATCGGTGGAGCAATCACCAGAATTTTTCTATTGCAGTCGTCAGCGTCGAAACTATGTCGTTTCCTGTGATGTTCCATCGTTCTTGGTAGAGCCTAATTTATTATATTTTGGTGTGTGGCTATAAAGGAGGGGAGGAGACTGTAGATTTGTAGCTGCACCAACTGCGGAGATGGGATTTGAGAATGAATGGAGGTGTATATATCTAAGTTTTGTGTGGATAGAATGGATGGAAATAGATATAGAAAGAGAAACTAATTATTAATTATGGCTTGAATTAGTTTTGTTTATTTTGGAATATAATTATACTATTTTATTAATTAGTTAATTATTTCTTAATTAGAACCTGAATTTTGAAATTATACAAGTCTGGTCTTATTTTTGAATTTGATAATTAAAAAACAGGGATGCTTGTAATTTCCTCTTTTACAGACAGCTAAAGAATGACTTAGAAAAATTGAAAGGCAAAATATTCCAAGAGAAAAATTATGTTGTCCATAGGGGCATCATAACATCTTCTCACCCACCCATGTGGGTGGGTGAGAATTGGTTAGAGGTGGGTGGATGATGGAGATCAGGAAAATATGATACAGGGCAGGGCAGCAGCATTCTTGGACAGTTGGGAGCAGAAAATGTGATTTGTGGGAGGTGTCAACTTTAAATAGTCATATATTTTGCATACGACGTCAGAATTTCTATTATGACCACTTTTCGGAAAGGTCTCGAAGATCTCGATGTGACTCATCGCTTTGCCGTGACTAATAGTGGATTTTGGTCATTTGAGGACGTATACTGTGTTAAAACTGTCATTTTTATGTTTTCGTTATTTATTTTTGAACGTTTATTTATTATTGTGGATATTACAACCCACCATGTTTTAAAGATTCAAAATCAAAAATCACGTTTAATACTTAATTATACACAAATCAGGTTGTAAATAATTTTTTAAATAATAATAAAATTTAATTAAAACCACCTTAACCTAACCCCAACTATCTTGCCCTCAACCTCCATTTACACCCTAACCCAATTCAATCAACATCTACGTCTGATCCCAAAAGAGACACACAGTGCCACACACACAACTCGCCTCAGAAGCAACCTGCCGCCGCTGCACATGGTGAAGATCAACCACCTTCCTCGCTGCACACGCTAAAGAAGAGGAAGAAGAAGCCCATGGGAAAATCACTATCTTCGTCCCCCTGTAAATGCTAATTTCACCACTCCCATCTCGTTGCTGCACACGCCGGAGAAGAGGAAGGAGAACTCTTTCTCAATTGTGGATTTCACTTTTCTCACGGCAAGAAGACTCATATCTTTTATTAAAAAAAGCATCCCCTTCTACTTCTAATCTCGCTTCGGTTCATAGATCCGGGCACTGTAAGGCTGTATATGCTAACTATTTCTAAGCTCTAGTCAAGTCTCTTCTGGTTCTTGTACCGACTTAGCATTGTCGGAGATGTGGCAATGAAAGAGGAGCTAGATGGTGGTACGAGGGGAAGTGGTTGTGGGCGGGGGTGTGAAAATGGGTGTAGTGCAAGGGGTCAATTTGGTAGATGTTGGAGGTTGTGGGGTTCGTATGAAGGGGTGGTTGTGGCCTTTGGAAGTGGTTATCGTGGAACTGTGGTGGTGGTGGTGTGGAGTCGAGACCATGGTGTTTGACGATGGTGTGATGTTTGGGATTGGCTCAAGTCACACGTTGTTTGTCTTAGGTCACACATTGGGACTCAAGTCACATGTTCAAATCCTCATATCACACGTTGATTGTCTCAGGTCACACATTGGGACTCAAATCACATGTTCAAAACGGGTGTAGTGCATGGGTCAATTTGATAGATGTCGGAGGTTGTGGGGTTCATATGAAGGGGTGGTTGTGGCCTGTGGAAGTGGTTATCGTGGAACTGTTGTGGTGGTGGTGGTGGTGTGGAGTTGAGACCATGGTGTTAGACGGTGGTGTGATGTTTGGGATTGGCTCAAGTCACACGTTGATTGTCTCAGGTCGCACATTGGGACTCAGGTCACATGTTCATTTTCTCAAGTTACATGTAATAACTTGCAGGTCAAATATAATAGTTCGTGGTGGTGGTTGTGGGTGTTCATCGGAGATGACGATGAGCATGGTGGTGGTGGTGGTGGTGGTAGTGCATCGGAGATTATGGTGGTGGTCCGTTAGAGAACATGGTTATGATGGTGATGATAATGGTGGTGGTGTGTCGGAGATTGTGGTGGTGGTGGTGGTTCATCGAAAATGGTGGTGGCACGTTGGAGCCTTGGGTGGTGTATCGATCGGACTTGAATGCGCTGGTACTGGCGTTGGATAATCGATGTTGGGGGTTGGGGTAGCTTTGAAATTATATATATATATATATGTATGTGTATGTATTTAGTACCTGATTAGTGAAAAAAATAAAAATTATATCTTAATTATGAATTGTGAATCTATAAAGACATGATATATGTATTTTTCCCTTCCAACCATAAAAGGGCCCAGGTCATTAGGGCTTCGTATTTAAGTTCTTTGTATTCAGATGTAAGACTTTTGGTTGATTTTTAATAAAAAACTTGTTTTTGCTCGAATTGCAATCCGTATTTATCTATCATGTGTTTATATAAACTGTGGTCTACATCAGTGGACTATACTATCCACCCCTAGAGGGGAAGGGCCCACAAATGGGCACCTTAACATTTGGGTATATTTCAAAGAATAATTCTATACAGGCATTTTTTTCACGGACATGTCACTTGAACATGTCAAAAAAAATGTCGACTTGGAATTTTTGTATTCCAAATCATTCAATAGAATGAGTTTCTAAAATCACAACAATCCTTAAATAAAATGGAAAATCAAAAGGTACAACAACAATTTCCTTTTTTTTTTTTTTTTGGGGTGTTTGATGATAGAATTTTGCAAACTCTCAAGTTACTAATCATATCATCAATGCTGGTGAGAGAATTCTCGTCTTGGAATTGAAGAAACTGGAGCATCCCTTTTTCTCCAAGGTGCGGAAGCCTCGGCTCCTCCTCCTATCTTGGCCACTACACATTCTCATCAATCGTGAACTTCGCTCCTCATCAAGGAATCCACGCGTGAGCGCATGGCCCGTATAAGGAAGCAGTTTAATGTTGTAAAACAACGTAAGTCATCCATTTGCTGTCAGGAACTCCTTCAGATTTCTCAAAATTCCTTGGTCATATGGATTCTTAAACTGCAGGTCAGTTTGGGGTAGGCCTATACAAAAATGGTCGATAAATATGAGCAAGAACAAAATTAGAGAACAACATCATTTCATGGAGAAGCAGTTCTAGTAAACCACCTGCATCAGTTATGATCTTAACCTGGAATTCTGGATACGTCTTCCAATTTATCTGTAAAAATGAACTTTTCGAAATCAATCTACCGCACTCGGATAAACTAAATACTGAATCACAGAAAGCAATATAATAATTTTAGCTGAAGAAACTCTAGATATAAATTTGTCAGCAAAGCAAAATAGACCTTTCAAAGAGTGCTTCTTATAACAAAAGTAGATAGCAGTTTAGAATAATAAAATAAAAAGTCTTGAGAATGAACTTTAAGGGAGATTGCTCCATATTCATATAGTCATATGCACTTTATTTCAAAAGATGGGATTATTTTTTCCTCAACTTCACCAATTAAATACTCAGCAAGCAGTTCAAAATCTGCACAATAAAACTCACTTCCAGATGTAACAGAGAAATCCATTTTCCAACTTCTTCAATGTATAAAGATAAAACTTACCCACTCATCAGTTTTGATGTTAAAACACGCACAATACACATGCCACATTATAAAGACCACCTACAAAGTTCACCAAAAACTATCATCAGATGTTATCATGAGCTTTCTTTTTCAACATCTTCTGTTAACACATCATCCAAAAACTCTAAATCGGTTGATACACAGAGGACGAAGAAAAAAAAGTGCACCTGCCAAAGAACTTGAAACAGAGAAAACAACATTGTACTAATGGCCAAACTTCTCGAAGCAGCAGTCTACAGAATCAACACAAAGAGAACATTATGAGGCTATACCGTGCAAAAGTACAGTCACAAAAACCAGATAGTAAAGCATACACGAGAATAGATCATGAAATAATGCAATCCAAAGTGCATCAGGAGGATTAAGCTAGAGAGTAATAACATACCAGCCTTTTATCTTCATCTGAGGTCTGAAATCTCGCAGCAACTATAATGCAGGAGAAAAGCAAAAAGATTAATGGGAAAAGAACAAAATAAAAAAGAGAAGGGAGCCTTAGGAGTTGAACTTTCTTCAGTCAGAATAATCATACATAGTAAGAAATACAAACAGGCCTTATGCCAATGAAGAATGAGTTGTATCTATGAGATGTTACAATAGACAAGAACAGAAGCTGAACCAAGAAACCCACCTTCTCCTTCCCAGTTTCAGATAAACCTTAAAATACTTTTACTTCAAATTATTATTTCATGCTTTCTCCCTAAATGAATTTCCCTAATTCTTTTACAACACACTTTCCGAGTCCCTTCCAAATTGTAAAGATTTAAATTCTTCTATTCATAAATGTATTTTTTGGAAATTGATATATCAAACAAGAGCAAAAACAATAGACTTACACTGAGATGCAGATACAACATATGAAGCCTCACATATTACAAATCCAACAAGGAGCAATACAAAAAAGAAATGATTCTTTTGACCTGCACGGAGACATCACTTATCATTATAATTATCTCTGCTATTAGAACTCAATAGTATGCTAAATTATCACCCAGATCCCAAGAAAGTCATTATTACCTATACAGTTTCCAAAAGCTGGACAATGGTGATCAAAACCATTCACATATGCATCACAGTGCCTGCAATATCTTCCCCTCCGAACAATCAAACCCTGCAACAGAGCATGGAAGGAAGTATGAGTACAGTTAGAGAATTTTTTGCAGCTAATATTGCAAAACCTTATTAAAAACTAATGGTAGAAAAACACCCACTTCATTTTTATATTTTTATAAAGGACGGAGCAAAAATTGATGAATTTCAAAGATTGTTACAGTTATTTGTATAGTTTACATTTCTGGTGAAGGATTATGAATCCGGTTTGTATTTAACAATACAAATTATAAATTTGCTAGAAGTAGCTTGATACTAAGCCCGCAATTTAAACCCATACCGCATTGAGCTTGACACTGGCAACGGAAAACCCATAATAAATAATCAAACAGCATATGCTAATCAATGATCAAATTCTACCAAGGCCTCAGAATGACCTACATTGTTCAGATTTGACCCTCGGTAGATCACCAAGTTAGCTGAATATCAAGACACTGAAGCCTAGGCTGAGTAATAAAATTACCAAGTGCAAATGCTAAGTGACTCGGTGATCTTCAATTTAAGAGAATAAATAATCTGAAAATCTTACCTCTTCAGCATGAGATTCTCGCTGTGACGCATAAGTTGAAGGCTCCAACTCCTATGAAAGAAGATTAGATCATTACACACACCGTGCTAGTCTAATAAACGAACTTTATCAACTTATGCAACCTCTATGTGGGCTTCATCTTCACTGAGAGGACTTTTGACAGCCGCTTTGTGATAGGAAGAATCACGTCTTACAAAACCTGGGTCGCTTGACATAATACTGTAACCAAGCATGTATATTTTAAGATATATAGTGCGAATCACGTATAGAACTCAACGTTCATGAAGTTAAAGTTCTGTTCTTCCCCATTAATCATATATATGCATATATCCCTTGCATAAGCACACAAGAAACTGACCGATATAAACCAACTATCAGCATGCCAATCTCTAGGTTGAAGACAATGTCCATCAAAAATGAAGTGACTGCAACAAAGGTAAACATCTGAAATTACTCATAGAAAATTCAGGATGCTGAATAAAATGTACATTCAGTGTGTCTTGAAAGAAAATATATAGTTCATCTTCCTAGGGTTGTCGAATTACATCAAGTAACTGATGAAATTCTCACCACGTTTCTTCAATATTTTCTACAGAATTCATTTCTTTTTTCTAACGGGGTATGTAATATCACATAGTTTGAAAATTTTAGTTTTCCACTATGCATTTAGTGTAACTTTGTCAATCAGCTCTGGAAATGCGAATTTATCAAGTCCCATGGATAATGAATTTTGAATATGAGAACCCAAATCAATATCCATACTTAAATCAGTTTTTGTCTAACAATCTCAAGATATCATGATACTCGGAAATAAAAATTGTTCTTCAAATTAGACATTGGAGAAAGGTACCTCTTCGAATCACAGAAATATGAACAATCCATATAAAGAATATGCTGAAGAAAACGAAAGCGGGGGCAGAAGCTTTCACACCGACGAGCCTCTTGCAGCATCTCCCCAATCCCACCACAATTACAATCAACAGAGCTGGCTCAATCAGAGAGAAAAGAAGAAGAAAAAAGTCAAAATTATGTCCAGAGTAAGTAATATACTACCTGAACATAAGTGATTATAAAACCAAATTCAAAGAAAGAGAAGCAGATTTACACCTGTGAGAGGAAGGAGAGTGATGGAGGAGGAAGTGGGGAGGAAAAGAGGAAGCATAAACAGAGTGATATGAATAAAGAAAACCGAGATAAGTGAGGCCAAACAACTAATAATCGAAGACTGCATTTTTATCCACTTTGCAGAAGAGTTAAGAAGTGGAGGTAGAAGCAGGTCTTGCGCGGGAGGAAAAAGTGGTGGAAGAACGGAAAACTGGTAGGGGAAAATTGGGAAGGGAGGAAAATCGGGAAGCATCCTCCACCTTTGGGGTTAACGTCAAAATCATCTTTTTCAAATTTCATGTTTTAAACTCCAACCTTAAAAATCCTACAACTCTTCTCTTGTCCTTAAGATTTATAATTTGCGAGATGTTTTTTAATGAAATAGGATTAAGAGTTTACTGTTTAACTACTTGCAAGGAGTTCCATTCATGCATTTGGTAAAATTCAAACTCTCATCGTGTAACTAACTATCAATTCAATTAAAAAATTTCGTTCTCACCTTTCAACCAACTATGTTATGTCTTGGAGGCATCAATTTCTCTTTGAGTAGTTCGAAGGGCAAAATATTGAATTTGTTTGGGGGCATCAATTTCTCTTTGAGTAGTTCGAAGGGCAAAATATTGAATTTGTTTTCTCTTGTTTATGGTGTGCTTTGACTTGATGTACTTCCTTGCAAGATAATTTTTTCTTTTTGGATTACTGTTTACATTTGCACCCTTCTACAAAATGAATTTTAAGTTGTTATATTTCAAGAAAAAATTATATAATTGATCCCTAGCCTATTGTCTAGGGATAAGTTGGTTTCGAACTTCTAGAAACGAGAATGTTACTCCAGGTCTTCGTTAAAAATAAAAAACATTCACCATTTTAATTTTTCAACACCGATTAAGAAGAAAAATCTACCTTCATAAAACAAGTGATAATGTAACAAAGATGCAATGAAGAAAAATCTGTGAGAACAAGTGATGATGTAACAAAGATTTTGAAAATTTTCATAATTGGCTGAGCAAGCAACTGCGATGAAGGATGATTATCAATGTTACAATTCTCTTGTAATTTTCACAATCCGTTGGTGAAGGTTATTTCTTTTAAGCACAAAGCTGGTTTGCAATTTTGCAGTGTATAAACAGTAGCACACAGTAGTTGATTGATATGTTATCGAGATTCTGAGTTCTTGAATTCTCGAGTTTACCATCCCATCCGAGGGACAACTTGAAAACATAATAAAACCATGCCGCCTAATTTTCAACATTCTTGTCTTGATGAATATCAGCAGTTGAAAGCAGTGACATAGTTGTCTGAATCTCAGCATTGTCGAAGGGATGATCTTCCACGGGCATATTAATCCCAGGCTCGGATTTCCGCTCGTCCAGTAGGGGCTTCGACTCTGCCACACACTTCCAGTTTGGATCATTCGACTCCCCCAGGACAACTCCCTTGTTGGGATTGGGGACCATATTCTCTTTCAAAATTATCCGAGGGTTGTCATTCGTTGTTGGGTTCTTCTCGTCAACCATGTTATCTTCATTCGAGATTGAAAATAGATGGTCCCGGTTTCCATATTCATTGAACTGGGAATTGCATTTATCAAATGCTTTGTTTGATGAGATTTCTTGTCCTGATGGAGTCTTGTAGCTGAAACTACCAAAACCTTCAATCCCTCTGGAAATTTTTCTGGCTCTATCCCTTTCTTCCTTCCAAAGAGGGCCTTTCTCTAGCAATTTCAATACCCTTTCACTTTTCTTCCTCACATTCAGACCCCAGTTAAATCTGCAATAGACAAACCAAAAAATATTATGATTTTCAATTTCATATTTTTTACTATATATATAAAGAAGTGTTACCCTTTTTCATCTACATGTTGAAAGCTTTCCGTTTCCCTAATTACATCTCTATCAGTTTGAAACTCCTCTGCAACACTCTCAGGCCCATGAGTCAGCAAGTGTTCTAGCAAAATCATAGCCTGATATGATGCCCTCCAGTTTCTTTTATCGAATCTCGCCAATCTGAAAAACACACCCATCATAATCTTATCGAGTACAGTGTACCAACTGAATCTGGAGAAAACGGAGATCGAAATAAACCTTTTGTGCAGGATCTCGACAATTCTCCAATAATCATCGACTTCAAACGCTGCCCTGGATATGATCTTAAGAGTACGAGCATCTGGGCCTCCTGGATTTCCATTTGTAGCTTCTTCAGCCAGTCTTTAGCAACAAAAAATCATCACAGATTAACCTCGTATCACGTATTGGACACGATAATAAATATTTTAATTTTTCTTGGTTAATCCGATATAGTACAATCCAATCGATTCAGATATTTCTTCATAAAAGTTTTGGACAAAAAGGAGTGATGAAAACTTACAATTGTGCCGGTGTAACATCGGTCAAGGCCAAACGGGCAGTCTTGATCTTCTCCTTGAGAAAAAAAGAAGCCTGTTTCTTGAATTCATTAAAAACTGGTGCACTCTTCATATTTCCACGGTTGCTAATGCTGTCCAGGATTGACATTTTCTTGGAAAAAAGATAACCAAATGAACCACCCTCGACCCTACCCTGCTTAGCTAATCCACGGAGAAAACCGCCCTATCTATAATCTATATTATATTACACCTGTTTTGTATCTGTAGAAGAAATGAAAATATATTGACGTAAGAAAGATTGACAATTTCAAAGGGCGACAGCCGACAAGTGTATATTGTATCATTTGTATGTATTGCAAGAGAGTGACACTATGGACTTTCCAATATATAAAAAACACATGGAAAGATGTGATTCATTGAGAGTAAATTTAAAGAACGCTCATTGAACTTTACCCAATATTTCTACTTACTCATCCAACTTGATAATATTACCCGTTGTTCATCCAATTTTCTTTTACCCTTTCCTATCCATCACTCATCTCATTTCATTTATCTCAACAGAGTGGCCCATGTGGCAGACGAAAATCTCACGTATCAATTAGCCGGTGTTAAAATTGCCACGTGGAACAAAAAACGCACAAACAAAACCCAGTAGGAAGAAAACGATCAGAAGCATATATCTCTCAAATGAAATCAGCCGAGGAAGAACCCTAAAATCTTCCCCAAAATGTTTTGTAATTATCTACTTAAACTATAGGATGTTTTCAGGAACTTACAAGCATAAACCAGTAAGCAAAAATTAGCAAATTGATAAAGAGCATCTCCTGCTATTCAAAAAACCAGCACGGAAAAACCAGCAACTTTTAAGGTTAATTTCATTACCAAGCAATGCGTTGCACTCCTGCAATTCAAAATGCAGCAAAAACCAACAACTTTTGAAGCATTAATTTTCATTCTATTTTCATGAGGTTACAATCTAAAACCAAATTCATTTGAACAAACAGAAAATTACAAGCTTTCATCTACTTCATCATCAACAATTACTACCCAGACTCCAACCTAGTCTGTAATGAGAAGGAGCTCCAAGTTAGGTATGCTAAGTCCATCAGTGCCGTAATCTGGTGAGCATCTGCAAGCCAGGTATGAGGTATGCTAAGTCCATCGAGCTGGAGGAACTCGTATCAATTCTCAAATACCATAATCTGGTTAGCATTTGCACATCGATATTGCTGCTCTGAACTTCGGTCAGTACTTCCGGTTCCGGCTAGTCCCCAACCGGCCACCACTAATGCTTCTAGGTCACCTTTTCGAAAATGTTCACGGTGTTATTCCTCTAATCTTCAGCTACGTTTTTGGGAATGAAATTGGTTGATTTGAGGCAACGAAATTGGGGAAGATTTTAGGGTTCCTCAGCTGATTTCATTTGGGAGATATATATATGCTTTAGAGCGTTTTCTTCCTGTTTTGTTTGTGCGTTTTTTTTTCCAGTTGGCAATTTTAAGATTTCCGTCTGCCGCATGGACCACTCTATTAAGATAAATGGATGGAAATGAGATGATTGATGGATGGAAAAGTGTTAAAGAAAGTTGGATTAGCAACGGATAATATTATTAAGTTGGGTGAGCAAGTAGAAATATTGGGTAAAGTTCAATCGACGTTTATTAAATTTACTCGATTCATTGATATATTCATATTTCAGCAATGGAATCCGGGCTTTCTGGTTTCAATTTGAATTTTTCTTCACTCCCTCATGTTTTCTGAGAAATACTTTTGGCTCCTTGGAGGTTTCTTCTTCTTTTTTTTTTTTTTTTGCCTTTTCTTTTCTGAAACTGATATGTGATTGAAATGTTATTTTAAAAATTGTGCGGTTAAAAAAAGTAATTTAAAAAATTATATTATTTATAAATGATTTAAAGATTATTAGAAGCTAATATGAATTAACGATGTCCTTTTAGAAAAAAAAAATGCTTACAAACATGGGTTGTGGCCTTCGGATGAGTCTAGCAAAGTTTGCTAGTTTTGGAATCAAATCTCCATTAAAACACTAGCAGTAGCTAAACATTTTATTTTAACATACAATTTTGCTGGAAGGGGAGCAAATCCCCGCCTAAGAGGAGCTCCCCTCTCCCCTATGCCGTATTAAGTCCGTGTTTAATAGAGTTTAAGATCAGATTTTTAATAAATCTTAATAAAAATTGATAAAATGTATAGTTCAAAAATTATGGATCTTATGAAATTTATGATTGACGTTGACTTTGATAAAAATCTAGATTTTAATTTCTTTCAAAGGCTAAGGGATAAATCTCACATCGAATACTTCAATCTTAACAAAGTTATCGAACTCAAATCTTAATATGGTATCAAAGTGATGTACGACGAATTTCGAAGTATTATTAAAAATACTGAAATTGTTACAAATTGAATTTGAGAAAATACAAGTGGACAGCTCTTGTAAATGCAAAAATTGCAAAATTCTCTGATTAACGATCTGCGTGTTTGAAGACAAGGGGCCACGTGGCTTGATTCCTGGACTTCTGAATTTGCTGGAAAATTTGATTTGTTGAGAGATTGATTGTTTGTCACTTGGACCTTGAGACTTGGATTTGAACTTTGAATTTGCACTTCGGATTGACTTGCTTTGATTTGAAGAAGGCTTTGATCTTCTTAAAATTGATTTGAACTTGCTTGATTTGAAGAAGACTTTGATCTTCTTGGATTTTGGACTTTGCTTGAAGTTTGAGAGAATTTTTGTATTCTCCCCCTACAATTTTCTTTTCTTGCTTTTCTTTTCTTTTCTTTCTTCTCATGGACCAATAGTCCTATTTATAGAGAGCATTTTGTAACCACCTCATTTATTTAAATAAATAAATAAATAAATAAAATGGTTAGGGTTTTGAAAAGTAGGATGGGCATCATCCATGGGTTTCTTTTAGGTAGCCTTTAGTGGACTTTATTTGTTTAATAAATTAATTGGAATTGGACTATTAAATTTGATCCAATCCAATTAATAATTTTTATTTTTTTTAATGTCTACAAATGCCCCCTCAGGATTTATTTATTTATTATGAAAATAAATAAATAGATAAATCTTGAAATTTGAAATTTGGTTTGAAATTTGTTTAAGATTAATACAAATAAATATGATATTGTATTAAACTATATCTCTTGAAAGAATTTGAAATTCAATTTTTTTTTTTTTTTAAAGAAAAATAGAACGTAATTACAAATCATTATCTTGTCAAGATTTTGATTTAGTTGGAGAATGAATCATATGCAAGATTTATAATCCAAACTCATTCAATTCATGATTTTAAGGAGTTTAATTCAAGTTCAAACTCTTCTCCAACCTTTTTTACTTTATCTATATCTTGTGATTTTGATGTTATTTCACAATTTCAATTTTACTGGTCTTCTTAAAGATTGAAATTTTTCACAATAGTTTTTGTACCCGATCAACATTGAAAATTACTTTTTCATTCCAAGAAAACTTAAAGAACCAAGAACAAAGAAATAAAAGTGGGAAAATATTATAAATTTTTTTTTTCAAAAGTTTTCAACAAGTTGATTTTTTTTTGAAAGGGACAACGTGGAGAAGGATTGGAACTTTGAAATTTCACCAAGAAAACGTAATTTCCATTTTTTTTTAATTAACTGGTTTCGACTGAAACCAATTAAATTGGTTTCACGTGAGAAACCAATTAAATTGGTTTCTCACGAAACCATTATTAATTTTTTTTTATTAATATAAACTCATTTTTTTGTTTGTTTGTTTGACAGGATTCTTCAAAAGTGGACGAGCAATTTGAAGGTTGAACTGTGTTTTGATCAAAAAAAAATTTTCTTAAACATATACTTTGAAAATTTGGTAAATCTTCGGAATGTATCTTTTTAGATATCCCCTGCTAGATTTACTTTTACAGGTTGAAGATTTTGGATACTCCCCGGCATAATAAAATTTTCAAGATTGAAATTTGGAAGACCTGAAATATATGCGGAATGTATCTATTTGGATACTCCCCGGCATAATAAAATTTTCAGGATGGAAATTTGGAAGACCTGAAAAATATGCGGAATATATCCTTTTGGATACTCCCCGGCATAATAAAATTTTCAGGATGGAAATTTGGAAGACCTGAAAAATATGCGGAATATATCCTTTTGGATACTCCCCGGCATAGTAAAATTCTCAGGATTGAAGATTTTGAGGACCTGAAAAATATGCGGAATATATCTATTTGGATACTCCCCGGCATAATAATTTTTTTTTTCAGGATTGAAATTTGGAAGACCTGAAAAATATCGAAATGTATCCATTTGGATACTCCCCGGCATAATAAAATTTTCAGGATGGAAACGTTGATTTTTGATGATTTTTTTTGTTTTTTTTTTTTAGGGATGGCAAAGCAAAATTCCAAAAACAAGAAAAATTTAAAATTACCTGAAATTAAGGAATTTTATGATCCTGCACGGAAAAGTCAAATCATTTGCTTCCCCAAGGCTACTTTGAAGCTTCCATGCAACTTGACATGAGATTTTAAACTTACCATCCATAAGCTAATGACATACCCTTTCGTCCATGCAGTTCTTTTGCAGGGTATAGACATGCGTATTCTCAGTGTCAGCCAGAGGAATTCAACTCGTACTAGACATCCTTGTTTGTGTCCTCCTCCGCATCACACTTCAGACACAACGTTCATTCCAAAAGCAATCATTTCTGAGAGAATTGATCAAAGGGAGATCAGATGGGGAAGTACAGTCCATTATCTTGGAGAGATTTCTTTCTTGTCGAAGTTTTGGGAATGGTCCCTTTGGACTCATAAGCTTCTCATCAAGAAAAATCTTCCTGAACTAGCTCATGCCGTTTACTCTGCCACTAAGGACTACTTTCGTCCGGACTCTATTTATCGAGCTCTTTGCGAAGTTTGGTGCCCGGAGACCAACACTTTTGTAACTGGCAATGGAGAGATCAGCATTTCGCTTTGGGATATGCAGGAGATTACTGGACTTTCCATCAGGGGTGATTATTACGAGGAGGTAGTACCAAGTCTTTTGGAACTAACAAACTCCCTCCCCAGATCTTGCTTATATTTATTTAAGGCATTTTCACTGATCGTTGACAAAAAGAAGAGTGAGCGGGTCCGCCACAGCGACTGGATTGATTTCTGGTTCAAAACTGATGATTGTGTTCCGAATCCAAGGAAAAGCAAAGCGTTTAAGCAGGCTATGGAAGCAAATCCATCTTCAGGGGATCAGTCAGTAGCCAAAGAAAATTTACAGAGACCTGTTTGCACAGAAACATTACACGGTATTCTGCACAGGGACACGGACTACTGGAATACTTCTTTATCCGTTGAAGAACAAGAAGAGTTGGACATAGCAGCTTATCTTTCCCTTTGGCTCTGCCGTTTTATTTTTCCTTCTAGAGATGATTGTCTCAGGGTGGGAACTTTTAAAGTAGCTTTCAGAATGGCTACAAAATCAACTTACAGCTTGGTACCTCTCATCTTGGCTTGCATTTACAGAGGACTTACCGAGACAACAAATTGCGTGACTGGCCATGACATTGGATCAGTCAAATATACATTTCCCGGACATTTTTTGTACGCTTGGGCTGCAACTTATTTTGTTTGGGGAATCTATGCTAACGTTGACAAGAGCATTGTTCGTCCTATTATCCGAAGATATGATGGGACTTTAAATGATTTCCAACATTGGGAGGTTGATGCATTTGATTGTCGAGAACTCCTTCGTGGAAAAATGGACTCTAATGATTTTTCGTGGAATCCGATTTATTTACCTCATGGTAGTATACGCACAGATAATAATGAAAGATCTATAGAGACTTCGGAGTTCATGATGAGTATCCGACCAGGGTTTCTTTCTTACCGTCGTGGTAATAACCTGTTTATTCTTGAAGCTTACAATCCTCACAGATTTGCAAGACAACAAGGCTTTAGGCAAACGATTCCAGGCTCACCAAAACCAATGATGCTTACAGCCAATGCGTTGACCCTCTACCATGCTTGGTTATCTTTGACGCATGTAGGAAGTAGATGCACATTTCATCTTCCGGGGCGCATTGATGATATACAACTTCAAGTTGATCCATCATAGGAAGCTTGGTGAGAAGATAAAGTATATCCTGGTCTGAACAAGATTAAAGTGCAAGATTTATTGTCCAACGAAGATAATAACTTTGTACTTGGTAAATCTCCATCTGCCCCCGAACAAACAGGAAGTCATAATGCTCGTGAATTGGACTCCTCTTATGTAGATTCTCAAGTGACTCTTCGAAAGAGACCTCTGGATGTTCCAAATGAAAGAGGTATCAAGAAAATTAAAATAATACACTCTCACATGGATTACACTTCAACTTCAGAACATGTAGAGAAGGTACATGAGCCCATTACAATTTCAGAAAGTAGTAGCTCTATGGACCGAACACCTCAAACACTTGATGCCACACTTCCTTTGGAAAGCAGTAGTCCTAGAGACCAGGTAAGATTTATTTATCATTCAATTTTATTTTATTTATTTATTTATTTATTTTTGAATGATAATTTGCATCTCATTTTTCGTTTTGAATTCGAACTTCAGATTCCTCTTTCTCAAGTATTGCGTCAGAAGCGGAAAATACGACCTAAATATTCTCAGGTTGTGAAGAATCCTAAGGAAGCTTGTTCTGAAACATTTAGACATGACTTGAGCATCCCAGATGTATCCTATGGCGATGAAAATTTGGATATGTCGCCTCAAACACGAAACGCAGGTATACATCTTCATTTTTTAGCCCATTCAATGCCCTAAAAGATTGGTATTTAATTTCTTCAACTTTCTATTTGTTGTAGGATTTCCACAAGTTCCTGAAGGGATGTTTTATTCAGCAGATCATCGTAGTGAGAACCATGAGATGATTGGTGCACTTGATGAAATTTATGGCAACGATAGACATGAGCCTCCTTGCAAATACCCAAGCAGTATTAATAACGGTGTCATATCACCTAATCAAGATAATCTTAATGATGAGGTGAATTCTGAGCCTTTGCGAGTTAGCAGTTCAGAGATTGGACAGCATACTTCGAATACCTCTCCTTTATTAGCATTACCAGCTCCAGGTCAGAAGATAAATAATTGTGAGACGACACCAATATGTTCTTCCATCTCTGGTCCTCTGCACAGATTTACAGAAGAATCTTCTTTCTTGAAGAATGCTCTACAAGAAGCCAAAATTAATTTCCTGCGGGCATTGTTTAAGGAAGCTTTGAAGCATGGTTTTTCCAACATTCGGACTTGGTGGAATGAAAGCAAATCAACTCTTCGAGATGTGATCATCAATCAGTTCCGTGCAGATCCAATGCCTTTGATGAGACATATGGATGCATTTCTTGGAGGAGTTGACGTTTATCTTGCTAAAAGGCAACAGTACTTGGAGTGTTTGACTATAGAAGAAAAGGCTAAGCAGTTGAAATCTCTTGATATCCAGATAGCAGCAGGGAATTCCATATGTTCTTCTTTGGAAGCTCGAATTAGTGATTTGAATTCAGAGCTGGATAGACTTCGTGATGAACTCCAAACTTGCCAGGAAAATACCAGTTCACTTGAGACGAAGAAGACCTCATTAGAGCAAGCGCAGGTTAAAGATGCCACAATTGCAGGATCCATTGATCAAGAAAGGAAGGCTCTTGAAAACAACTTCTTGCAGTTGATTGACAGTGATTGATTAAGATAGAATGAAGACTTCTTCTTCTTCTTTCTTTGCTATGTTGTATGAACTTTGATTCATCAACATCATTCTTTATTGGATTTTTTTTTTTTTTTTTTTGCATCTCTCTTGTACATTTTTTTTTTTCTTTGCAAAGAAAGTTTAATACAAGAAAAATAGAAAGAATTTATTGATTTTGACTGAACTTGAATTTATAATTTCCATTCAAGCTGCCTACGTACCCAAAAGGGATCAAGTCAAAACGTAGTTCATTACAACAACATTTTTTTTATAGAGCCCGTTCACAGTTTATCCTCTTTCGGGCCAGGAGTAGTACATTTAGGTACAACAAAATTTAAAGAACTTCAAGCGTAAAAACGCTTTAGGAATTTTCCGTTGATAGGCCCAATTTGTAGTCCATCTTTGTCAACGATCTTGTATGCTCCATTTGTGAACACGTGAGTAACAATAAATGGACCATCCCATTTAGGTTGGAACTTGCCCCCAGTCTTTCTTGTGATTATGATTGGTCTGCGCACTGAAAGTACCATATCTCCTACTTGAAATGATCTTGGCCGCACCCTTTTGTTGAAGGACTTTGCCATACGAGCTTGATAACATTCCAAGTGCATTTGTGACTCTAATCTCTTCTCATCCAAAGCTTCTAGCTCCTCGAGTCGAAGACAGACATTTTCTTCTGTTGTCAACACTTCTTGAATAGCAATCCGCAATGATGGAATTTGGCATTCTAAAGGAAGGACAGCTTCTACTCCATACACCAAAGCATAAGGGGTAGCTTGTGTCGGGGTCCGGTAAGTAGTGCGGTAAGCCCACAAGGCTTCTACAATTCTTTCATGCCAGTCCCTTTTTGATTTAGACACAACTTTCTTCAACAGGTTGCACAGGGTCTTGTTGAATGCCTCTGCAAGTCTGTTGGCTGTTGCATTATACATAGAGGAATTGTATTGTCTGAACCCAAATTTAGCACATAAATTATTTATGTGGCTATTGCAGAAAGCTTTCCATTATCAGTGATGATGTGTCGAGGAACTCCATACCGGTAAATGATTTGAACACGAATGAAATCCGCAACATTTTCTTTCTTTACTTCCCTCAGCGGTACAGCTTCAGCCCACTTGGAGAAATAATCAGTTCCAACAAGGATGTATGAATGTCCAGCTGAAGATTTTGGAGTTATAGGTCCAATCACATCAAGGCCCCAAGCATTGAAAGGCCACGAGGCTATCGTCGGGTGCAATGGTTCCGGAGGCTGGTGGATGAAATTTGCATGGACTTGACAAGCTGCACATTTTCTTGCATAGTCCATAGAATCTTGAACCATGGTTGGCCAATAGTACCCCATTCTTTTTATCCGAAAATGGAGCTTGGGCCCGGACTGATGAGCACCGCATATTCCAGAATGAGCTTCTTCAAGAACGTGTGATTTTTCCTCATTACTTAGGCATCGAAGGAAAACTCCATCAAATGAACGTCGATAGAGTGTGTTCTTATAGAATATGAAGCGAGAAGCACGCCTTCGGACTTCAGTCCTACGACGGGGATTGTCCGGTAACTTCTGATGTTGAAGATAATCAATTATTGGTTGTCTCCAATCAGTTTTTTCTTCATCGAAAACTTCAAAATTGTTGTTTTCTTGCAGATTCTCTGGAAATAGTGGTGGAATAACCCATTTTTGAACAATTGACACCTGGTGGATAGACTCTTCATCTGATCTGGCTAGAACAGCAGCTAAATTGGCTAATGCATCAGCTTCTTTGTTTTCATTTCTTGGAACAAATTTGATTTGTATTGATTCAAACTGCTTCAAAAGTGTTGATGCGTACTCATGATATGGCTTTAGATCCAAATTTCTGACTTCATATTCAGATAGAAGCTGGTTGATTATCAACATAGAATCTCCAAAGACTTCTAATTGATTAATTCCCATGTCCAATGCAGTCTCCAAACCAATAATGAGAGCTTGATATTCTGCAATGTTATTGGAACACTTTTCTATCAAAGCAAAGACATATGGCATAACTTGATCATGAGGAGTGACAAATACGACTCATGCTCCAGCACCGTACTTTCGAGCTGCCCCGTCAAAGAATAGCCTCCATGAAGGTACAACTTCAGTGTAAAAGACTTCTTCATCCGGAAGGTCTTCAGAGAGCTCCCATTCTGCTGGAATTGGATGATCAGCAAGAAAATCTGCTAATGCTTGTCCTTTAACAGCCTTTTGAGGAATAAAGTTGATGTCGAACTCCGATAATAGAAGTGCCCATTTTCCTATCCTTCCAGAAAGAATAGGCCTTGACATTATGTACTTTAATGGATCCACCCTTGAGACTAGATTGATTGTGTGTGCTAACATATAATTCCTCAATTTCTTAGCTGCAAATATCAATGCTAAACACATCTTCTCGATTGGTGAGTACTTCAGTTTCGCACCTACTAATGTCCGACTCAGGTAATAGAACGCATTCTCCTTTCCTTCATCGTTGTTTTGGACAAGAAGAGCACCTAGAGAATATTCTTGCGATGCAACATAGAGAGTCAATGGCTTTCCAGGAGTTGGAGCTGTAAGCACCGGTGGGTGAGATAGATATTTCTTAATACTTTGAAAAGTATCACGACATGCATCGTTCCATTCAAATGGTACATCTTTCTTTACCAACCTGTTGAATGGGTGACAACGACCAGCAAGATTAGAAATAAATCTTCGAATATATGCTAACCTTCCTTGAAGACTTTTTAGTTCATGTAAATTGCTGGGTTCACGCATGTTAATTATGGCATCAATTTTTGATTGGTCTATCTCAATGCCTCGATGTCGGACAATGAAGCCAAGAAACTTTCCAGAAGTGACCCCAAATGCACACTTTAATGGATTCATTTTCAACTGATAGCGCCGGAGTCTCTTGAAAACATCTTGTAAGTCTTGTAGATGATCGTCTCGTCTTTTTGTCTTGACAACAAGGTCATCCACATAACATTCAACTTTCTCATGTATCATGTCATCAAAAACCTATTGCATTGCCCTTTGATAAGTTGCCCCGGGATTTTTTAATCCAAAAGGCATGACCTTATAACAGTATATCCCCTTAGGTGTGCAGAATGCTGTAAGCTCTTCATCTTTAGGATTCATTCGGATTTGATTGTACCCAGAAGATCCATCCATGAAAGAAAGAACCTCGTACCCAGTTGTTGCATCCACCATTAACTCTGTTATTGGAAGTGGAAAATCATCTTTAGGACAAGCTTGATTTAGGTCTCGAAAATCAACACAAACTCGTAACTTCCCATTCTTCTTTCTGACAGGAACAATGTTAGCAATCCAATTCGGATACTTGACTTCACGTATGAACCCAGCTTCAATGAGTTTTTTGATTTCTACTTCAATTTGGGGAATCAATTCTTGCCGAAATCTTCTCTGAGACTGCTTGATAGGACGAACTCCATGTTTTACTGCAAGATGATGCACAACAAATTTAGGATCCAGCCCTGGCATTTCTTTGTAGGACCATGCAAACACATCCTTGTATTCTTGTAGCATGTTGAAATATTTAGATTCTTCTTTTGGACTCAGAAGGGCGCTGACATAGATTGGCCTCGGCTCCTCTTCTGTTCCCAAGTTCAACTGTTTCAAATCGTCCACAGTAGCTTGCCCCCCTTCTTCAAATGTTGGCGGAGCTGGTTCAGGTTCATCTGATGTGTTTGAGTCTTCAACTTCAGATTCTGGGTTACCAACTTCTTCAAAAGCAATGTGGTTTATTGATACTTTTTCTTCATTTCCGTCATTCTTTTGAAACTTGGAAATCTTTCTAGTTTTGTGCCTTCTCCTGGAACGTTGAGTCTTTAAACTCATATCTGAATTCTTAACTCCAAGTCGAGAGAAGGCAGATTGCCTTTGAGACGGTTCTATAAAAGTCCGAGCTTTTTCATCAACTTGAGCAGATATGGGGTCATTGCTGCTTAACCTCTGGAAGACTGAGACTTCGTATTTTGATTCAGTGGCTGTTGAAGATTCTCCCTTTAGCCTTTCAAATACCGAAACTCTGACGTTTTCACCTTGAATTCGGTCAAATACGGAAGGTCTCGACTCTTCGGATTTTTTTTCCGGAATCTCACATATTTGAATCATGATTGGGTTTGAGGAGACCTTCTTAACTTTAATCTGTTTCGGTTGATTTGGATTATATCCCAAGCCATATTTTGGTTGTGATATGATTGATCCATCCAAACCTGACGGGACACGTCCACCTGCAAGTACTGCGTCAAGATCACCAAATTTTCGAGGTTCTCCTCTTCCAAACCCAGCATTTTCAAACAGTTTATTAACTCTTGGATTGTAACATCCCTTGAAAGTTCTCTTCATTTCATCAACTCCTTTTGCATGTTTCAAGTTCTGTTCAGGTGAATCAGAGATACGGAGTCTTGATATACTTGGAATAGATGTTGAAGCTTCACCGACCTTTGTAACTTTCATAAGTTGATGTGGTATAGCTAGTTTTGTAATGTTAGGTATCGGAAAAGTCAATTCTTTCCTCGATAACTCAACACTTTTTGAAGTTGCATGAGGCTGTTTACCTCTAGAAGACCTTTCACAAGTAAGTTTTGATTTACCTGTCATAAGTTGATGTGGTGGAACTACAACTTTCTGATTAACACTTTCCATTTCAAATCCCGCTGTAGATAACCCTGCCAAATGAAATTCTTCATCTTCAAGGTAAAACTTGGCGTCTGCGAAGTAAGCTTCTTCTTTTAGGAAGGGCTTGGTCTCAGCTACCACGCATTTGACTTCTCCATCTCGGCTGTATTTAAAACATTGATGCTAAGTTGAGGGTACAACTCCTATTTCATGCAGCCAGACACGTCCAAGAAGTAATTCATAAGATGTTTTGGCATCAATGACATGGAAGAGAGCTGTGGAAACTAGGTCTGCAATTTGTAGCTTCAAGCGTATCATGCCAATGGCTCCTTGACCTCTCTGATTGAATCCCTGAATCATGATGTTGCTTTTGGACAGATCTCCAATCTTTATTCCAATTTTCTTCATAGTATTGATTAGCATAATGTTAACAGCTGAACCACAATCAATCATTATCCGATGTATTTTGCACTCCCGGATATAACCACAGACATATAGAGGCCTGTTATGCAAATGAGATCCCAACTGTAAGTCATCGTCATTGAATGTGATTGTGGCCATACAGTCTTGGTAAGTTGTAGAAATAATTGGTTCCAACACTTTCCCTTGATAAGCTTCTGGATCAATCAATGTCATGATCAAAGCCATCCTATCATCGAAATGTAGATCTAGAGCCTCAGACAAACTTGTGTTTGAAGAGATATTATTGAGACGTGATATTACTTTCTTCGTCTTCAAACTCTCTCCTGCAACATTCTTTGATTTACTTTTTCCATCCAAATCGATGACGTTAGAAGTGAAACATTCTTTGTCAAAGAAATCCTGAGGAAAATACTCTCCCAAAGTTATGGGTCTAGGAGGTGAACTTGTCTTAGCTTTGGACTTCTTCTTACTGTTTCTTGGCCTCCTTCTTAGCCTTGATTGTTCATCACGTATATCAGGATTTGGTAGTTGTTGAGCTTTTCGATGTCGTCTTTTCACGAGAGTCCATGGCATATCGCTTTCTTCTGAAGGTGTTTCTTCAATAGGAGAAATTTCCATACTCAATGCCCCCAGTGTTGGTCCGCAAGAGATATCAAAGATGGTATTTTACCTGTTTTGTTGGGCGTCTGATATTTCTCCTTCTTGCTTATGAATGTGGACCAACCATCACGAATTTCATCTTCAGATTCCGAATCGAAATCCCAAACATCCAAGTCATCTGTCATGATTTCATAAAATGTTGGACGGGAGCATGTGGTTTATCCATTTCTGGATATATGTATGTGATGGTGACTTCTCCGTCTACCTCGAACTCTACTGGAATAGCTCCTTTTGGAAGTTGAGGTCCAAACTCCTTTACCCCAGGCGAGAATTTGTCCATATCATATGCAATAGGGGCAAACTACTCTTTATTTGCAACAGGGATTGGATCGAATGACCCAAAGGAAATCATCAAACAAGCAGCTGTTGGATTTTCACCAGTTTCGAGTTTGATCTTATTTTCTTTGTCCAAACGAACAATAAGATCTTTCAATACGAAACATCTCTCCACCGATGACTGATTATTCTATGGAACCTGCAGTACTTAGGATGATCAACTTGACTAGCCTCTTCTGGCCTCTTCGATGTTGGAAGTTCGATTATTCGTTGTTCAAGGAGTTGATCTAAAATTCCAGAAACTTCGGAGTCTGAGAATGGATACTCTTTTTCTTCAAGTTTTTTCAAACTTAGAAGACCTTTCTTTTGTGCTTGTGCCTTGTTAGGCCTAAACTCCTGCTTTGGCTTTGAATTTGGATTTGAACTTGATTTCTGAAAAGTGATTTTTGCAGGAGCGGTAGATATGGCCAGAGATTCTTTCAACTTACGTGGCTTACTGTTCTTTTTTACTTCCTTCTTGGGATCTTTTTTGTCACGCGGGTCGCTTGGAAAGTAACTTCCATGCCTTGTAATTTGAATTTCTAAATCATGAGCACGTGTGGCCAACTCTTCAAAAGAGTGAGGCATATTTGCTTGGAGATTATAAAGGAGTCCCCAATGCATGCCTTGCACACACATGTCGATAGAGGATGCTTCGCCGATACGTTCCTTGCAATTAAGGACGAGATTTCTCCAGCGTTCAATGTATTCAACAACTGGTTCCTCCTTTTTTGCTTAGTTCTGGAAAGTTTTGGAAGGCTGACGGTCCGTCTGGTGCTATAGAAGCGTGTGAGAAATTCACGTTCGAGCTGATCCCAACTGTCAATTGACCCGGCTGTCAAGTCTGTATACCATTCAAATGCAGCACCTTTGAGGGAGCGTACAAACTGTTTTACCATGGTATCATTGTATGTGCCAGCATTGTTACATGTTTCAATGAAATGAGCTACATGTTGTTTCGGGTTGCCCTTTCCATCAAAATACTGAAATTTCGGTAGTTGGTACCCAAGAGGCATTCTCATCTCGTCGATTCGACGACTATATGGTTTGGCATAAACCAATGAAGATTGCGGTGAACCACCGTATTGAGCACGAATGGTGTCAGTGATCATATGTTGAAGTTGTTGGATGGACAAAGAGCCAACAGAGAGTTGAGTGGTGTCACGAAACACATTTTGCACAACAGTACGGTCATGCATATCTTGCTTCTGATGGTACTGTTGGATTTCAGGATCTTTAACTTTGGAAGAGCTTGCATTTTCTGGGTTGTACTTTTTCAAAGGGCTTTATAACTCCAGTCGATGCATGAGAGTGGCAATTTGTGCATCTTTTTCCTCCAAAGACTTTGTCAACTTTTCAATGGAGACTGCCATTTGCTGAACTCGATCATCAGTGTCTGGTGACATTTCTGTTACCATCACCGGCTCGATTGATTCTTCAGAAGCGGTATAGTCTCCCCATTTTCGTGGAGAAGTAGCACGAGTCAATCTAGAAACAGACCTGCCACTGGAGATAGAACCAGAACGGGGACTTTTTGCCAAGTTCTTTTCTGACGACCAGGAGTCCTCCTTCTTGAAAGCGATTTTCATTTTGCCCTTTTTGGATAACTTCTTCAATGGTGTAACCAGTTGAGTTTTCCCGGATTTTGTTTGGGCTCTGGTCACATGAAAAAGTTCAGCAAGTGTTTCTTCAAGATGGGTCACAGTTTCCTTCGTTTTTTCGCTTGCCATGTCTGATATATTTTTTGAAACTTGAAAGTTTTGCAGAACGGAAGATGAGAGGCAAGAGAGTCCCACTGGGCGTGCCAAGAAATTTGTACGACGAATTTCGAAGTATTATTAAAAATACTGAAATTGTTACAAATTGAATTTGAGAAAATACAAGTGGACGGCTCTTGTAAATGCAAAAATTGCAAAATCCTCTGATTAACGATCTGCGTGTTTGAAGACAATGGGCCACGTGGCTTGATTCCTGGACTTCTGAATTTGCTGAAAAATTTGATTTGTTGAGAGATTAATTTTTTGTCACTTGGAACTTGAGACTTGGATTTGAACTTTGGATTTGCACTTCGGATTGAATTGCTTTGATTTGAAGAAGGCTTTGATCTTCTTAAAATTGATTTGAACTTGCTTGATTTGAAGAAGACTTTGATCTTCTTGGATTTTGGACTTGGCTTGAAGTTTGAGAGAATTTTTGTATTCTCCCGCTGCAATTTTCTTTTCTTGCTTTTCTTTTTTTTTTTTTCTTCTCATGGACCAATGGTCCTATTTATAGAGAGCATTTTGTAACCACCTCATTTATTTAAATAAATAAATAAATAAATAAAATGGTTAGGGTTTTGAAAAGTAGGATGTGCCTCATCCATGGGTTTCTTTTAGGTGGGCTTTAGTGGACTTTATTTATTTAATAAATTAATTGGAATTGGACTATTAAATTTGATCCAATCCAATTAATAATTTTTTTTTTTTTTTTTCCTTAATGTCTACAAGTGGTTCTAAGGTACAATTTATCCAATTAAGACTTGAAAAGGGGCACAAGAATTTCAATTTTCAAGATTGATGTACTCAAACGAGTCATAATTTTGCGAGACATTAAGGTATAAATCCAACGTCAAATAACTAAAAAAAGATATAAACCAATATGTAAGTCGAGATCAGCCTTTTAAGAATGAGACACCAAGTCATATAATGCACATTCGTAGAAACATGTTACTTACGTCGAAGTCCCCTTCCTGGGAATTTAGCGAAGACGGAGAAAATATCTAAAATTTAATAATAATTTTTTTTTTTGGGCTTGACTTGATGGATTTCAGAGAACCCATTAATGGCATTCTGAGTTCTGTTTCTCATCTCATTTAACAAAATCCAAATGAAATAATAAATTTAGCTCAAGTATATGATATCAGACTTGTTGGTGGAATATTAATGACAAAATGACAGGATCTTGTATTGCTGAATCCTGATAACCCAACCTTCCCACCTACATTGCATTTACCACTCATTTTCTCAATAAGTTAGCAGTTAGAATAAGTGATTATTACATAGACCCCTCACCCCCATTGGCCTTTCAATGCAATTCCTAGTTTCTGCACAAAGATGACAACATAGTAGTTCAAGAAATGACGACATGCAGAATATTATAGCAAAAATATACATATAAGCAGTAAAAATACTGAAAATAAAGTTGCAGAGCAATTTTTTTCTCACAGGATGTCATTTATTCGGTAAAATTACAATTTTTCTATGGCAGATTATAACCCAAGAGCAGTTTTAACCTTTACAATCGTCATCACCTAGTACAATACACAACTAAGTTTTCATTTATCCTAAGAACTTAATTGTTGTCATGTACAAAAGGTGACTAGGAAAAGAACATCAAAAATGGGTACTTGACAGATTTTTTGAATCAGTCTGTTTATTATCCTTGTTTTTTTTCCCCTAACTATACACAAGATTTCCATATTCTTCCCTCCAAAGAAATAACTATTATCGAAACGTCGTCATGGTAGCGACGTCGATCCCCTTGTGGTATTTCAAGCAATTGCTGAAAATTCATGCCTGAAAATCAAACATATCAGCGAACGTGATATCTTAGTATTCCCGTATCAATTATATTTATGACATGTACGATGAAACAACAATATAATCCAAGTGACTAAAACTTACTAGCTTTTTTTGCAGCACGGAACAACAATCCCTCGACCAAATGTTGTGCAGGATCTCCTTCTGGTGACCAAGAGAGAAAGAGTTCGACTTCGGATACGGCCTCTTCGTTTGTGAAGTACTGATAGAGTCCGTCCGATGACAATATCAAGAACCTGTCTCTTGGCCCTAATCGGTGATGGTAGAGCGATGGTAGACAATTGATATAAGGAGAAGTTCCTACATAGTTAATTCTGAACATCTCTAGAAGTGCATCATTCCATTTTGGCTGCACAAACACGAGTAATGTAAGCACAAGAAATCTCGAAAGTCTACGACCAAAATAGCAGTTCTGAGGAAATAGCAGGCATCATAGAATATCTCCTATAGAAGTACAATTAAACATAATATCCAAACATCGTTTTTGTTGTCTATGTAGTAAGGGCTTGTTTGGCGTGACTTTTAAGGCTAAGAAACTGTTTTTGGGCATGTTTGGATATTTTTTTTTCCTTGAGTGCTTTGTCAACTTAGATGAACTTATAGAGGACGTTGGCAAGGTATTGTCTAATATATTTATCAAACAAGCGAGCCAATCAGAAATTTCCAATCAAATTGCATCATCTCAAAAAAAAAAAAAAAAAAACGAATAAGCCAAGTGACACTTCTTATGAAACTAAAGATATCCTTTTTCTCTCTGGACCAGGAATGCAATAACACAAGACAAGTCTTACTTTCCACTAGAATCAACGGCAGAATAAGTTGTATGACACATGATGCAAAATAGTTTCAGGCAAATATCATCGGTCGGGATGTCAACCATGCTCCCAAATATGGAAAGATATTAAATCAACTTTTCTCTACCTCAGAAAGGATAAGCATAAACTTTGTTTGCACAGAGTATCCTGCCTCTTACTGTTGATGTTTACTCATTATTGTGGCCAATTGAAGAATCTACTTTTCTCAAACACAGGGAATCAACAACATTAACTTTATCTATGTTCTGTCTACAATGTCTACTGCAAAAATCCTATTACCTGCTTGAGAAAACCGGCACCAAAAGCCCGAGTGACCTTTAAATAACCTTTTACACGGTCATTGATCACGGCAGAAGCGTCATCCAAGTGTTCACCGCGAATTCTTTTAACTTCCTGGAAATAGAGTATTATATGATCAATTAAAAAACCAAAAACATCAAATATCAAAAAGAACTTAATCTAGAGGTTTTCTTTTCACCTCGTCCACAGAGGTGCTATGATCCATGGTGAGTTGAAAAGCAGTTAAACTGGGTACAGCATTTGACATATCACCATCAAACGCCTCGAGATCATGCAATGTTTCTTCATTGATTCTCTCCAAGTCCTGGCTCCAAATATCTGCTTCTTTCTTCTGAGCCAGAATTGCTCGACTATCGCCCACATTCATCACGTAAACGTCCTCTCCCTTCATCAACGTCACAAGAACACACGAACCCATCAAAGAAAGCTCGGGATTCTCCATGACCATCTTATCGGCAAGATCTAAATATGCATCCTCCGTTTTCTTTAATGCTTGCGAAAGGGCTTTTAGCACGTCCACGTGATTAGCCGCTGCTGATCCGTTCAATCTGTTTTTGTTCAACTGCTCCTTTAATCTCCTATCAAGCTCCAATCTTTCCCTATCCCATTCACATCTCCACCTCCTCTGATTCTCCTCCCATTTTTTCGCTGCTCCTTTATACTTATTCTTCAAATTCCTTCCCGGTTTTTTCCTATACCACAAATCAGAATTCAAATCCACGTTTTCGCTAGGATAATTCTCCAGCTCTACACATCTCGAACAACCGTCTTTAGTCCTATCCCGTGACACCTCCACATCGGAACTATTAGTCGAACTAGAATTGTCAGCTTCCAAGTTTCCATTCTCAGTCGTAGCAGAGGAATTAGAAACCAATGAATTGTCAGTCTTGTTATTGTCATCCCATAACAAACCTTTGAGCTCCTTATGAACAGATGAATACAAATTGGATAACAAATAATCAGGTGCATCAGGGCCACTGAATCCATCATAAATTCCTACGAAAACCCATTCATGCTCCTCAGAGATCACAACATGAACGCGATCCTCCCCGGCTTTTCCTTGAGCCCACTGAAGATTCTGATTCTCCAATGAATCATAATCATCCAAGCTACACTCACTGCTGAAATTCACACTAGTACTGATTGTTAGCTCATTTTGCTTCTCTGAACCCACCATCCAATCATTTTCCTTCATTGAAACAACACCTTTAATAGGAGCAACAATGGAGTTCTGACCTCTGGCGATACTCTTTGATAAAGCTCTTCTCAGGGCCCGAATCAACGACCCTTTTCTCATTTTGCGTCGAAGCGGAAAACCCCCATGGGAATAGCTTCTCTGGAACTGATTGGAGCTGCCCCTTTCGAGAGGTCCCGAGAGGATCCCACGATCGAGAGGACCCGATAAGAATCCCCTCTCAATTGGGCCAGACATGAAGCCACGCTCCATAGGGCCCGAGTTCGGAATCAAGCCCGTATTATTGAACAACGGGCCGGAGTGGATGTCAGAATTTCTCGGGATGATTTGCAGAGGGATTGAAGCAAAGGACGTAGAACTCTCAAAGGCAGAGGCACGGTCAATACTGTTATACGAATAGTGATCGACAAACGCCGTAGAGAGCGGCGTTGATGTGTTGGCGCTAACGGCGGCGCCGGAGATTGACCTAAATGTCGTTGTAGACACTTCCTCGTACTCCGTATGCACCTTAGAGGAAGACAGCCTCGTCAATTCGGGTCGGACGTAGCAAAAAGAGTGACCAAGATCATCTAACGGATCAGATATCATCATCGCCATGTCCTTCCTCCGCCGCCTGGAGTCATCGGCGTTTACATCTCCAGTAAAACACACGCTCAGTTTCCCTAGTCCGTTACCCATTTAATCAATCCCACAAAAAATACAAGATTCAACTGGGTAGGGGGGGAGGGGTAAGGAAACCAAGAAGAGGGGGAAAAAAAGGGATTCTCGAACCTATTCAAAACTTCATTTCTTTCCTTAAAAAATTTTCTTTTGAGAATGAAGGGAAAAAAAGGAAGAAGAAAGCTACTCATCTATCACCTCATTGATCAAGAGAGAGAAATGGTGAAGTTTTTAGAAAGGGAAAGAAGGGTTGACTTCGGGTGGGGAGTCAGATAAAGAAGAGAGAGAACTGGATTTCAGGTCCAGCCGTCCAGTGGATGCTTGTTGGGATTTGTTTCTATTTTAAAAATAAGAATTTTATTTATTTATTTATTTTTTGTATCCTGTGTTCTTCAACGCAAACGTACATTATACATGGCCTCTGTTTGGTAGACGGTTTACGCACAATTTCTCAAATTACACATATTTTTTCTCTTCACTTTTTCATTACATATTTTACTTCAAAATCATAAATAAACCATTTTATAAATCACTACAATGTTATCAAACGAAAATTACTTTTTAATCACACACATATTCTCCCTCTACTTTTTAACCACATTTTTTTCAAACGACTTTTTAATCACACATATTCTCTCTCCACACCACTGCCAACCTAGGAGGATTGCATTGGTAGAAATGGCAATGGGGAAGGTTCGAGACGAGTACCCCCGCCTTACGAGATGAACCTCAAACCTATACCAGCCCATGACTTGCTAAGTCAAAACGGGGTAGGGCGGGTAAGGGTTCGGGGCGGGGCATCCAATACCTGCCCCGTTTATTTTTTTTTTCTTTTCTTAAAAAAAAATTATTTGAACAATTTTTTCATTTGTTTTATTATTTAATTTCATCCCTCATAATTAAACAACTTTTTTAAACAATACAATATCAAATGACATTTTTTCCGACAAGATCCTACAATATATTTAACTTGTCAGAAGACTTTTTTTCGCCTCATTAGGATTGGGTACCCGTCGGGTTCGAGGCGAATCGGATTTTTTTCTCATCCCTATACATTGGGGGTTTAACGAAAACAATCTTAAAAGTAGGGTGTTGTGTTCATTTAGAGCCTATTTCATACGAGTAATTCTATGGATATATTTTTTGGAGATATTTTTAAGTGATATTGTGACATGTCACACATTTATTAGATCATTAAAGTGACATTGTGATATGTCACACATTTATTGGATCATTAATAAATGTGTGACATATCAGAATGTCACTTAAAAATATCCCTAAAAAATGACTTCCTAGAATTATTTATTTCATACAAGAGAAATTAAAGAAATTTTTTAATGTGTTATTAAAATGTTATTGAAAAATGTGTAAAATTATGAATATCATAAAACTGTGAAATTGAAAATGAATTTGAAAAAAAGTTATTGATAGTATACTAGACAAAAGTCACAAAACGGCCTTATTTGACTTCTCCAATTTTTACCAATGCCAAAAAACAGTTTGTTGAATAATATTTCAGGTTTCAATCTTTGAAATTTATAAAATCTAAACTCCAAATTTATAAAATTTTGTTCATTGTAAATCGATAATATTGTCACTGCTGCTTTTTACAACTGTTTTTCTAATATATGAAAGGTCTTTAATTTTTGTTTGTTGTTGCGACCATGTCTTCACCCTTTTTTTTTTAATAATAAAATAATAAATTTTGTCCAATTACTTTGTTAGCATGCTTCGAAATGAGAGAGATGTTATGTCGCACTTTTACTCCTATTCTTTTGCGCGTCAAAGATATAGAAAGTAGAAAACAAATATTTTACGCACTAATGGACTTTTCAAATGGAACTATTATCATCGTACAAATAGCATTATTCAAAAATCTATTATACTTTCCGTGTCTCATTTATATATATTGATTTGTTTTCCACACAAATTAAAAATATTTTTGAAAATGCAATTTTTTTACAAATAATTTCTAATTTATCCTGATTTATTAAGTATTGTGTAATAATTAAAATATTTTTGAAAGTATGAAAAGAATTGAATGATTTAACATAAAATCTTAACAATGGTAGATTTTTGATAGTCAAAACATCACTCATTCCTCATATATCGTGAATAGCATAAATCAAAATAAGTGAAAATCATACTCCATCCCATAAAAATAGATTTGTATTTCTTTTTTGTTTATCCAAATTATAGATTAATTTCCTTATTGATAATATAATTAATGTCTTAATTTTCTAATATATCTCTATTTAATATACATTGTTACCAATAAATATGAACTATTATTATTCAATGTAAGTAAATTTATAATTTCAACATATATTAATTTTTTTTTAACGTGTGCAAATAAAAATAAGTTTGTCTTTATGGGATAGGTGAAGTAATAAATTTGAAGCTTTCACAAGGAAAATTAAGAGGAGAAAATTGGTTATAACTAGACATATTAAATAAGAGTATATTAGTAAATGAATAAAATAAATGTTAATTAGAGTGTGTTTGATATTGTTTAAAATGAGTTTTTTTTAAATGAATAGTGATTTTTAGGAGAATAGATGGTTAAAATTTGATTGAAAGGTCTGTTGGATATTGGTTAATAAATCCAGAATTGAAAATCGATTAAAGTGACTTCGTGTCAAATTCAGATAAATACTCAAACCCGACCATATCCGTTTAGGCAAATTTAATTTGCCGAAAGAGAATTTTTTATTTATCTACATGTATTGAAGGGTACATTTGGCATTTCAAAAATCAATATCGGATGAATGAGAAATTACGAAAAATGGCGAAATCGGGTCAAAATGTTTGACCGTGCGATCGCATGGTTGGGAAACCGTGTGATCACACGTCAAATTTTATTTCCGAATTTTTGTGTAAATTCGTGTGATCGAACGGATTATAACCGTGCGATTGCACGGTTATCCGGAGAAAAGGCACATTTTCGTAAAGGTGCATGATTTGGAAATGGTGCACGGTTTGGCTTCAACCATTTCGTCAACACCCTTTCATGCTCTATAAATAGGACCATTTGGGTGTCATATTCCATACAATTTGATATGCAAAACATATATCATCATCTCTTCTCTATAAATAGGACCATTTGGTTCGTTGTACTTGTGTTTTGAAGTGCTACAAACACAAGTGAAACCGTTGTATCTTGAGAGTCGATTACCAGAATCAGTAGGCACCGTTGCAGGGCAAATTCAACTTAAGGACAAAAAGTCCAACTCTTGCCTCGGTTTTGTCCCTACTTTTCTTCTCTTTCTTGTTTGTATTTTCTTTACCGTTACTCTATCCAATTTTCGGAATAGATTTACAAACTATTATTCTACTTATTTTGTCTCACTATTCACAAATCTCCCAACAAGGTCAAATATAGTGGACTTGATTTTTAATAGATTGTTAAGATTGAGTACTGTAGAAAAATGAGAAAAAATTAATGAATACCAAACAATGACTTAATATAGAAACATGACTATATAAATGAGACAATAAAAAAGGAAAAACAATCTATATAAATGGGACAACGGTGTACCAAACTTAAGGTATTCAAATACTTTTGTATTTTGTTACACATTTTCGAATTGAATGTGAGGACTTTCACACTTTTGATGGCAACAAACTTGGGGTTGGCATTTTCTTGTAGAATGTAAGTCACGGGTAGAAAGGAGAAAGCGTAGTAGCTTAGTAGTACAATGCGTGGAAAAAGATAACCCAAAAAAAAAAGTCAAAATAAATGCAGAATATATACATATTTTTATATAAAAACGTGGCACAAATCACAACGAAATTGCCAAAGCTGAAAACCATACATTTTGTCGACTTGCATATAATTTATTTACTTCACTTGACTTTGTTTGTGGGTACCCAAAGGGTCCTATGAAAATTTAATGGCAAACTTCATCATTTATATAAATTTCAGTATTGGCATTGGCTCTATATTTAATTTTGTGAGGTGGAGTGGTTGAAACTCTACTTCATGTTACATTTATTGCTTCTTTAGTGTTTAGGACCTTAGGTACGTGTATAATGTATTATGTAGTTAATTCAACCATTGTTTGACAACCATTTTAGAAGCGTGTCTTTGCCCCCTTTTTATTGAGAATAATGTTGTTTTAAATAATATTTTTTGGAATATGTTTAGTTAAAAAAAATTTGAAAAATAAAAAAAAATAAAGAGTTTTTCCTTCTTTTTTTTTTTTAACACACATTTTCTAAAAATTACTATTCCTAAAATTGTTTATTCCCAATGTTTATCAAACAAGGATGTTTTTCGACATTCAATTTATAAACTCAACCAAGATCAAATAATAATTTTAATTTTTTACATATATTCACAAATATAGTCATTCAAAACAGCCGATCAAACATTTCTCGTAATCTATAAGATTTGTTTTGACTTTATGAGTTGACTAATACTAAGGAACTTGAGTTTTAAGAGAGAAAAACTTAAAATGATAGTTCTCCACGCAACGATAACCCCCATCTTCTTTCCCCAAGGTTTGCTTTTATCATTTTCCTTTGCTCTCTGATTTGGTTCTCCATATTCATGGGTTTGCGTTGTGGGACGTTTTCAGTTTGGCCCACTACACCTTGTAGATGCTTTCGATTAGGAATAGTAATGGGATAGGGTTCGACCCCAACCCTATTCTCGTGATCGATTGAAATCCAGAAATCTCGAGACATGATTTTATCATTGTCCCCATTCCGATCCCCAATTAGTTTTAGAATTTAATAGATTAGAGTCATCTATTACAATTTTCAAAATATTTTCAGTAATTCGATAGTACTGGAAATTGCTTTCTGCAATAATCCTTCTCAGAGAGTTTTAAAAACCACTACACTTTTTAGTAGTGTTCTAAAATGTGAGAATAAACGTCGTCTAGGTGCGCATTAATTCAATGCTTGAGGAAAACGCCTCGCATTACCCATATGCGCGGAATAATGCTTTTTACCGAACATAAATCGAAAAAATCGGTGATTAATGGTCAATAATCAATGATTAACCGTTACTTTTCCAATCCAATCAGTTAGAAACCAATTGAATCAGTTCTATTTAAATTTTTTTTTTAAAAAAATAAAAAAAAACTATACTCAGTGGCTGCATGTAAACATATGCAATTTCTTTACAAACTTAATTCAACTTACCAACGAACATGTCCTTTATAAGGGTAATAAGTGTTTCCATCCCACATCAACATCCGATGTAGGATGAGAACTGATAGGCTTCTTCTTTTTCTTTTTCTTTTTCTTTTTAAATTACTTTGCTTCCTTTTTTTTTTATTGTTTTTACTTACTATTATTTGTTTAACTTTTCTCTCCAAACTATTATTTAAATATTATTTTTCTTATTTTTAAAGATTAAAATATTTTGACATTTTGAAACAAATAGTATAATATAAATAAAATTACCAACCATAAATCACTATTTTTTGAGTTAGTAATTCTAAAATTAAAGAAAATTATTTATATATTTTATATTATTTGTATATTTAGTTTTCATGTAATAAAATCTATTTTTCATATAAAAATTTATTTAATGTCTTAAAAGTAATTAAACTATTATTAAAAGTACGAAACACATTATGACGATTATTCTTCGCGTTGACATGCCTAAACTTGTGATTCTTGATTCTCGGCATCGACACATCGCAACGAATTACGCATTTTAGAACCTTGTTTTTTAGTGAGTCTATGTCATTATATATATGCACAGCTACATATTCGTATATGGTGACTACAAGCATGGAAATAATCAATCAAAAAAACTAGAAGCTACAATTGTGGGTCAAAGAGAATCCAAATGGAAAGCCCTCGATTAAGGTTGATTATCCTTATTATGATCCTCGACACCCCCCGCAAGCTGAGCGATGGATTGAGGAGATGGGTGAGCTAAAGAGTTAGGTGATAGTGAGCGTCAAAGCACAATACTCGAATTCACAACTGGAGCGAGAAACAGTAGGTTGCTTCTTGGCACTCCAAGAAACCAAGTTGCCGCCAAGATAAATAGAGTAACCAGAGGTAGAGCGACGAGTGTCAGGGCAACTTGTCCAATCTGAGTAAGCAACTAAAGCACCAGAAGCAGCCGATGGATGAAAAGAGGCCAAAGTGTTGCGAGCTTTTAACATAGCGTAAAATGCGTCATTTCATATGTTAACATATAAATTTAATATATGTGAGTAATAAATGATCATGCATCACACGGGTGTAATACTAATCTATCTATATCTATCTATATATAATAATAGGATAACCGTCACCATTTTTATGCACACATTTTCTCGCCAAAAAATCTTTCTAAATCAGGAGATTTTTGCCCAATAAAATAAATAAATATTAAATGTAATTAATAAAAGTTAATATTAAATGTTAGTATTAAATAAAAGTTGGTATTAAATGAAAGTTAATAATAAATGTGGGTCATTAATATGTGTGTGTATGTGTGTGTTGAAGTTTTTATAAAATATATGTAATCAATACATTAAAAATTAAACTAAATAAAAAAGTTATATATATTAATGGGTTAACTGTCACCTTTTTTACTCACACATTTTCCCGTCAAAAAATTTATCTAAATCAGGAAATTTTTGCTCAAAAAATAATAATAATAATAATAAGTATTAAATGTAATTAACACTACCTCCTTCCCAAAAAGATAGTCCTGCGGTTATTTTCACACGGATTAAGAAATTGTAGTTAATATAGTTAGGGTATTAAATTTTATCAATGTTTTTCATTTATACCATTTATCCCTTATTTATTGTTTTTAGTTGACTCGCTTTGTTTCCAACAAAAAGTTTGAAAATGCAATAGTTAAATAGTTAATGTGCATTGTACCAAGATACATTAAATAAGGGTACATGTGGAAATGAAAAATTTAATGCATGCTAAATAAGGAAACAAGACTATCTTTTTGGGATTGACAAAAATAGTATACAAGACTTTCTTTTTGGGACGGAGGTAGTAAAAGTTAGTATTTAATAAGTGTGATATTTACGTTTATTTTATGCACTAATATCCTTGAATATGCCATAAGGTGATTCTATCTATATAACAACCGCACTTAATTTTTGGGTTTAACCTCAAGAAATTGTAAATTTAGGGACTTAATTGGATGTTAAAATTTATTTAGACCTTAATCATGACAAATTATTTTATTGTTGAAATTAAGAAAATATATGCAAGCATGAGAGGTTCCATTATACGTAATCATGAAGAGCATAATATTTGTATAAATATGGAAAAGTATATGAATGGTTGATAAGATTCCATTATATGTAATCATGAAGAGCATAATATTTGTATAAATATGGAAAAGTATATGAATGGTTGATAAGATTCCATTATATGTAATCATGAAGAGCATAATATTTGTATAAATATGGAAAAGTATATGAATGGTTGATAAGACTCCATTATATGTAATCATGAAGAGCATAATATTTGTATAAATATGGAAAAGTATATGAATGGTTAATAAGACTCCATTATATGTAATCATGAAGAGCATAATATTTGTATAAATATGGAAAAGTATATGAATGGTGCTTTACTTTAAGAAAAGGATGTGTTAAAATTAATAGAATTGAATGATGATGTTTACATTATGCCAACTTTACACATCTATATAAATCCATCTCTTTTACACACAACTCTACGCATATACACTTATTTCCAATCTCTTGACAAAATCCACAAGTAAGAGAAATTCAAGGTGGTCAAGAAAGTTTTGGTCCATTTACTACTACACTTCATTTTAATCTTTTAAACGGTAAGTATATCTTATGTTTTTATGAAAAGAAAGTATGTTTTCTATGTTTTGGATTATACTGTGAAGTCAATTTCAAGAAATTGTTATGGGTTCCACATGATATGATATGATATGTTTATGACTATGCTAAGGGACCGGAGTTTAGTAGCGCTACACATAAGAATTTTTACCACTTATGTTCGGTAAAATCCTTGTGTCTCCTTATTTTAATTATGATCCTTATGTTATTCATGAAAATTGTTTTTTTTTTATGCTTACTGAGGTTTTTATAAAATCTCATTCCACGATATTTCTTCCTTTCAGAAAATTGATGATTCGAGGTGGTCAACATGGAAGTGGCAAAATAAAGTGGCCAAGATTGATGAGATTATTGGATTGAACACTTTAAATTTTCTATGTTTTGATATTATTTTTATGCAAAAACAATATTCACTAATTTAATTCCGCAATTAAATTATGACTTTGGAAGTCGCACTCTATTAATTCAGTTATGAAATAAATTCTTATTATATTACTATTTAGGTCTCGATAATATGATATGAGTCATTAATAGTGGCACTCGAATGGCCGAGATTTCGGGTCGTCACAGTTGGTATCAGAGCAAAAGGTATGCTTTCCTGTATACTCTTTAAATCATTTCAAAATATTTCTACAAGAAATGTTATTGCAATTAATCTATTTTAATTGCATTTAAAGTAATTAATTTTCTTCATATTTTACATGTGTTTAAAATAAAATAAAATAAAAATAAAAATATATTATTATTATAATATTCATTTACTGTTCACGACAGCACGTAACATGGAGCACTGTTCACGCAGTGAACAGTGACCGAAGCAATGTTCACGTGAACAGTGAACAGTGCGTGGTCACTGTTCAAATGAACAGTGAATGCGTCACTTAAAAAAAAAAAAAAAAAAAAAAAAATTTAAGTAAGATTTTGATCTAATCACTTATGCAAATTCTATTTTGATTACCAAATTATTTTATTTGGTAATTGGGCTCAATCTTGTATGAAAATTTAAATTGGGCTAAGTAAATTACTATGTGTATTGTTATTGTATCAATTTGGTCAATCTCATGTAAAGATCCAAAATGGTTAATGAATATTTTCTAAGAAATAGACCATTATTTAATTATGAAAAATGTGACTCATCAATCCGCTACGCCACCTTCCATGTCTTGACTATTCGAATCAGGTATGTTATATGTTTTGCTAGTCATTTACGATTTTATGGAGGAAAAAAAAAAAAAAAAATTACCTTGAGACTTTACATGTTATATATGATTTGTAGTATAAATTGATAGAAGTCTCAATTTTAATTCCAACGTAGAATCATGAGACATAGAAGATACATATTGGAATTTTGGTACATGTTAAGCTTAGGAAGATTGACCCAATTAGATATTAAGTTAGTTGGAAAAAAAAAAAAAGGGGGTAAGGAATAATAAACAAAAATTTATTTAATGAATCCGTACGATAATTCATCCCTTTATCACTACCTTTGTGTAAAAACAAGGGAAAAACTGTGGATGGTTATTAGTACTTCCTCTTCAAGCTTACTTCGTCTTCAAGTTCCAACTAACAGTTCGATAATTTATCCTTTTATCACTACCTTTGAGTAAAAGCAAGGAAAAACTGTGGATAATTATTTGCACCACTCTTTAAATTTCAAATTCTGAAAATTCCACTCCTCAAAATTTATAATTATTCTAATGAAACTATATAAAAAAAAAAAAAAAAAATTTAATTATGCTCCCTATTTTTGCTAGATGGTGAGTGGACAAGGTCAAACAACCCGAACTGATAGGTGCAATCATTTTACTTGGTTGCATAGAAATTACAAGAGAAACCCTAACCATGGTTTGCCACAACATTTGGATGCCATGGAAAAGATTTACCGAGGGGCAAGGGCAAATGGATACCAATTTCATCGAGACGAAATTGTGTATCATCTAGATCGAACTCTCACTCCTTATTGGAGGAAATTCATCAAAAGAATTGAAGAGACATTCGACTACCAAACCTCCCCAAATATATTACTACGATGCATGAGGGAAAGGTGGAAGGTAAATCGTGAAGACCTTTATGACATCAATAGGGCGCCAGGCTACGAACAAAATTCAAGCAATGTCCTACCAATACCTGAAGTTAATTACGAGGGACTATATGTTGAAGATGAACCAAATGAGGAGTACAGCCCAGCGTCGTATTCCGCAATTGACCCAAGGCAAAATCCCGAGGGAAATCAACATGAGGGTGCTGATAGGAACTATTAGTTGACAATAAATTTTTGCCTTTTAAATTATGAACCCCATTAAGTTTTAGTATGTTTGGACACTGGGTATGCCTGGTAGTCCATTATGTATGTTAACTTATGAATGTTTATGAATAAAACATGTTATTTCTTTAAGTTCTTGCTTTTAAGTTGACTTCTTTCTAAATAGTCACCATTGTTTAATTAAGGCTATGGCACCATCAAGACGCGGAAGGACTAACAACAGCAATAACCAAACCCAAGAGCCCCCACAACCTATTCAACCACAACCTATTGCAGTTGACCCACAGTTTGCTCAGCAATTTCTTTCTATGATGCAAACTTTTGTGCAAACTACTGCACCACCACCGGCACCTACTCAACAGCCAACCCCAACGCCACCACCTTCTCCGACACCTCCTCAACCAGAGCAACAACAGGAAGTTGTGCCCGACACTAGGACCACTATCGCTGTTGTTGAGCAATTCAGGAAACAGCAACCCCCTATCTTCTATGGCAGTACGGATCCCTTGGAAGCGGAGGATTGGCTAGTAGGAATGGAGAGGATTTTCGAACTCATTGACTGCCCGAACCCTAGAAGGGTGATCTGTGCAACCTTTATGCTACGTAAAGGAACTAGACGTTGGTGGGACACCACTGTTAGATCAAGGGCTCCTGGTCACGTTTGGATGTGGGATGAATTCAAGGAGGTATTTTTGAAAAAATACTACCCCACGAACATTCGAAATCGGAAGGAAGCTGAATTTCTCACTTTGACTCAGGGATCGATGTCCTTGATCGAATACGAGCAGAAGTTTGATGAGTTGGCTCATTATGCTCCTGAATTTGTGGATACGGAAGAGAAAAAGGCAAGACGTTTCGAGCAAGGTTTGAGGGATGACTTGAGACGGACTGTTATTGTGCTCCAGCTTGAAAGTTACCATGATGTGTTGGCAAGGGCACAACTGGCAGATTTCAAAAATCGCACTAGAGAGGAAGATAAGCATCATGGTGAACAGCCAGAAAAGCAAAAGTGGGTTGATAACAAACAGCCAGAGAAGCGAAAGTGGATGGATAACAAGGGCAAAGGAAAACAGAATTTTTCCAAGAAAGGAAGAGGAGATTCGACACAAGGCAGCAACAAGAGCTACCCACGCTGTGAAAAATGCCAGAAGCATCATCTGGGAACTTGTCTTATGGGGACAAATTCATGTTTTCGGTGTGGAGAACAAGGACACATGGCTCAATATTGTCCTAAGTATAGTCAGCTAGGAAACAACCAGCAAAAGCCACAGGGTAACAATCAGCAGAGGCCGCATGGAAACAATCAACAGAGAAATAATCACAATAAACAAGGCAATGCATCCGGAGGACAGGCTAGGGTTTATGTATTGGGAGGACAAGATGAGGATCAGAATCGAAATGTCCTGGCAGGTAAAGTCCTCATATCCAACTTACAAGCATATATATTAATTGATTCGGGTGCCACCCACTCATTTATATCCCCTAAATTTGTAAGTAAACTGAATGTTATGGTCGAACATAGACAATTCCCTTTAGAAGTGTCGATGCCCAATAGAGATGTGTTGAATACTGATTGTATAACTAGGATGGCTAAGGTAGAAATTGATGGTAGATCACTGGAGATGGAGTTATATTTACTAGATATAGACGAATTCGATGTAATTCTGGGAATGGACTGGCTATCCAAGAACCACACATTAATTCGTTGCTTTGAGAAAGAAGTAATTTTCCAAAGACCAGGAGAAGAAGAATTTCGACTATCTGTAGCTGGATGTGGACCGTTATCTCGCATCGTTTATGCATTGAAAGCACGACAAACCTTATCATTAGAAGACACAACGGGTTTTCTGATGTCTATAATAAATAAAGACGAGAACAACAGACCAACAATTAACAATGTTAAAGTTGTATGTGAATATCTGGAAGTCTTCCCCGAGGAATTACCTGGCATACCACCAGAACGAGAGGTAGAATTCACAATTGACCTCATTCCCGGCTCAGCGCCAATCTCCAAAGCTCCGTATAGAATGGCGCCTAAAGAATTACAAGAATTGAAGACGCAGATAGAAGGGCTATTGGAAATGGGTTTCATTCGGCCTAGTGTATCACCATGGGGGGCGCCAGTGTTATTTGTTAAGAAAAAGGATGGATCGATGAGAATGTGCATTGATTATAGAGAATTGAATCGGATCACTATCAAAAATAAGTATCCCCTTCCCAGGATTGAAGATTTACTTGATCAGCTCCGAGGTGCAACGGTATTTTCCAAGATTGACTTAAGGTCTGGTTACCATCAGTTGAGAGTCAAAGCTAGTGATGTCTCCAAGACAGCATTTAGAACTCGGTATGGACACTACGAGTTCTTGGTTATGCCTTTTGGGCTAACTAATGCTCCTGGGGTCTTTATGGATTTAATGAACCGCATTTTCCATGATTACCTGGATCAATTTGTTATCGTGTTCATCGACGATATCCTAATCTATTCTAGAAGTAAAGAAGATCACGAGGACCACTTAAAGATCATTTTAGGGATTTTGCAGAGGGAGAAACTCTACGCCAAATTCAAAAAGTGTGAGTTTTGGCTAGAACGAGTAGCATTCCTTGGACATGTTGTCACAGCACGAGGGATAGAGGTGGATCCTAGTAAAGTAGAGGCAGTGTTGAATTGGCAAAGACCAACCAATGTAGGAGAAATTCGTAGTTTCTTGGGTTTAGCAGGATACTATCGGAGGTTCATAGAGGGATTCTCCAAAATATCGGGACCTCTTACACAACTAACGCGCAAGAATGCGATGTTTGATTGGACAGAGGATTGTGAGCTAAGTTTCAAAAAGTTAAAGCAGAAGTTGGTGAATGCGCCAGTACTAACCATACCCACTGGGTCAGATGGTTTTGTGATTTTTAGTGATGCTTCAAAGCAAGGTCTGGGATGTGTCTTAATGCAACACGGTAAAGTGGCCGCCTATGCATCAAGACAATTAAAGATACATGAAAAGAACTACCCCACGCATGATCTAGAACTTGCCGCCGTGGTCCATGCACTAAAGATTTGGAGACACTACCTTTATGGAGGCAAGTGTGATATTTATACGGACCATAAAAGCCTCAAATATATCTTCACTCAGAAAGAGTTGAACATGAGGCAAAGAAGATGGCTAGAGTTAGTTAAAGACTATGATTGTGAAATTCATTATCACCCCGGCAAAGCAAATGTAGTAGCTGATGCCTTAAGTCGTAAAGTTACAAGTCAGTTAGCCATGTTGACAATGCAAGAACCATTATGGAGAGAATTTGAGAAATTGAATCTTGAAGTTGTCACCACTCAGCCAGGTGTGGTCGCTCGAGTCGCAGTTATGTCGATCCGACCCACACTTCGTGATAGAATTAAGGGTCATCAAAAGGGTGATCAATCCTTTGAGCATATCAAGTCTGAGATTAACTCAGATAAACGAAGGGATTTCACTATTTCTGAAGATAAAGCATTATACTACCAAGGACGCCTATGTGTACCTAATTTTGAGGAACTAAAAAGAGAGATTCTAGAAGAGGCTCACTCATCTCCTTATTCAGTACACCCAGGAGGCACAAAGATGTATAATGACTTGAAAGCAGTATTTTGGTGGGAAGGTATGAAGAGGGATATAGCTGAATACGTCAGAAAGTGTTTAGTGTGTCAGCAAGTGAAAGCCGAACACCAACGACCATCAGGGTTACTTGAACCATTGGAAGTCCCAGAATGGAAGTGGGAGCACATAACGATGGACTTTGTGATTGGTTTTCCAAGATCAGGGAAAGGCAATGAAGCAATTTGGGTCATAGTAGATCGACTCACCAAATCCGCTCATTTCCTGCCAGTTCGGATGACGTTCACTATGGATCAATTTGCGCAACTTTATGTGAATGAAATAGTAAGGTTACATGGTGTACCCGTTTCTATAGTATCTGATAGAGATTCAAGGTTCACATCAAACTTTTGGAAAAGTTTACACAAATCTATGGGAACTAAGCTAAAGTTTAGCACGGCCTTCCACCCTCAAACGGATGGTCAATCTGAGCGAACAATCCAAACATTAGAGGATATGCTTCGTACATGTATCCTCGAGTTTGGTGGACAATGGGAGAAACATTTACCTTTAGTCGAGTTCTCATATAATAACAGTTACCACACTTCAATTGGCATGGCGCCATATGAAGCATTGTATGGAAGAAAGTGTAGGTCACCAGTTCATTGGGATGAAGTCGGGGAGAGGAAGATTTTGGGGCCAGAAATTATTGAACAGACAATGCATGCAATTGAGAAAATTCGCGCCAGTATGAAAATTGCACAAGATAGACAAAAGAGTTATGCAGATAAAAGGAGAAAAGACCTAGAATTTTCAGTTGGTGATAAAGTGTTCCTCAAAGTAGCACCGATGAAAGGAGTGATACGGTTTGGAAAGAAGGGTAAATTATGACCAAGATTTATTGGCCCGTTCGAGATCTTGCAACGGATAGGAAATGTTGCTTATCAATTGGCATTACCTCCAGAACTCTCAACTGTGCATAACATATTTCATGTGTCAATGCTTAGAAAGTACGTCCCTGACCAAAGCCATGTTATCAACCACCAGTCTATAGAATTACAACGAGGTTTGACCTATGAGGAAGTACCAATAAGAATCGTGGAACAGACATGTAAACCCCTCAGGAATAAAGTGATTTCACTAGTAAAAGTACAGTGGAAAAATCACTCTATGGAAGAGACCACGTGGGAGCGAGAGATTGAAATGCGAGACAAGTACCCACAACTTTTCGATGATTTTCAAGGTAAATTTCGGGGACGAAATTTAATTTTAGGAGGGTAGATTATAACAACCGCACTTAATTTTTGGGTTTAACCTCAAGAAATTGTAAATTTAGGGACTTAATTGGATGTTAAAATTTATTTAGACCTTAATCATGACAAATTATTTTATTGTTGAAATTAAGAAAATATATGCAAGCATGAGAGGTTCCATTATACGTAATCATGAAGAGCATAATATTTGTATAAATATGGAAAAGTATATGAATGGTTGATAAGATTCCATTATATGTAATCATGAAGAGCATAATATTTGTATAAATATGGAAAAGTATATGAATGGTTGATAAGATTCCATTATATGTAATCATGAAGAGCATAATATTTGTATAAATATGGAAAAGTATATGAATGGTTGATAAGACTCCATTATATGTAATCATGAAGAGCATAATATTTGTATAAATATGGAAAAGTATATGAATGGTTAATAAGACTCCATTATATGTAATCATGAAGAGCATAATATTTGTATAAATATGGAAAAGTATATGAATGGTGCTTTACTTTAAGAAAAGGATGTGTTAAAATTAATAGAATTGAATGATGATGTTTACATTATGCCAACTTTACACATCTATATAAATCCATCTCTTTTACACACAACTCTACGCATATACACTTATTTCCAATCTCTTGACAAAATCCACAAGTAAGAGAAATTCAAGGTGGTCAAGAAAGTTTTGGTCCATTTACTACTACACTTCATTTTAATCTTTTAAACGGTAAGTATATCTTATGTTTTTATGAAAAGAAAGTATGTTTTCTATGTTTTGGATTATACTGTGAAGTCAATTTCAAGAAATTGTTATGGGTTCCACATGATATGATATGATATGTTTATGACTATGCTAAGGGACCGGAGTTTAGTAGCGCTACACATAAGAATTTTTACCACTTATGTTCGGTAAAATCCTTGTGTCTCCTTATTTTAATTATGATCCTTATGTTATTCATGAAAATTGTTTTTTTTTTATGCTTACTGAGGTTTTTATAAAATCTCATTCCACGATATTTCTTCCTTTCAGAAAATTGATGATTCGAGGTGGTCAACATGGAAGTGGCAAAATAAAGTGGCCAAGATTGATGAGATTATTGGATTGAACACTTTAAATTTTCTATGTTTTGATATTATTTTTATGCAAAAACAATATTCACTAATTTAATTCCGCAATTAAATTATGACTTTGGAAGTCGCACTCTATTAATTCAGTTATGAAATAAATTCTTATTATATTACTATTTAGGTCTCGATAATATGATATGAGTCATTAATAGTGGCACTCGAATGGCCGAGATTTCGGGTCGTCACAATCTAAGTATTATTAATGCATTTTATGTTTTATATTATATAGGATCTTAAAAGAAGAAAAAATGACCAAAATGCACTCAAAACTGAAGTTTGGGGACTTAGGTGCAAATACAGTTACAGCCGTAAGGTAACAAAGTCACGGCCGTAAAAGTGTTAAACGAATTATGAGAAATCAACAGAATGTGAGTTACGGTCGTAAAGGAGAAGTTACGGCCGTAACCTTCTAAAGAAAAAAAAATATGCAGAGACACAATTACGACCGTGAATGGATATGTCAAGGCCGTAACCTCAATTCAAGGAAAATAAGCAGAAACCGTGTTACGGCCGTAAATGAAAAGTTACGACCGTAACTCTCCAGTCAACAATTTCCATATTTTAATTCTTTCCATAATTTTGAGATTTCTTGAGCCCAAAGTTAGGGTACGAAACTAAGGCTATAAAAATGGACTCTCATGACAGAAAAATGTGTGAAATAATTGTGAAAGAGGGAGCGGCTTGCTTGGAGATTTGAAGAAAAATTAAGCGACTCGAGAAGGTGAATCAAGAAAAGAAAATTCCAGAATTCTTCATGGCTTTAAGCGGCTAAGTTCTCTACCTAGTTCAAAGGGGACGTTGTACTTTAATTCTTTTATTCATCACTTTTCCAAACTATTAACGTAGTTCTAATTTCTTTATTTTGATTTGTTGGATTCTTTTATGCGATTTGAATTCAATCAATGCAATTCTTTATTTGATTAAGGCCTTATCAATTAAATTGTTGTATTGAGATTTGCTATTTTGAATGATTGGATCTGTAATCGTCTTTTTGTTCAAATCATAGTAGCAAGTGGAAATTTGATAGTTTTCATAGAGAATTCCAACTTAGGTTAATCGTTACGAGCTTGTGTGATTGATAACCTAATTCATCCTAATTCTTCTCAACCTTTATATAGTTGTTGTCTTAAATCTAAAGAGCTTGTTTTAGGTTATTCAATGGCTAATGTTTGATTAGAGAGCTTATTCTAATTAAATGCAACTAAGGGAAAATAGGAATAGTTAGAGCTTATTAACTATTTACGGGTGTTAAATCAACGAAGAAATTGAACTCGCCTAGCTTGGAAAGTGATAACATTGTGATGAAATACAACTGAACCTGAGAACTAAGGTTTGTCAATAATTGATTTATATTATATCCAATTTACGTTTTTATTTTATTTTCACGTTATTTACAATATTTGAACTCGAAAACCCCCCATCTATTCCAATTGATATAGCACTATTTTAGTTCCAGTTCCTCGTGGGATCGACTCTTACTTCCGCTATTATAATTAAATTTGATAAATTGCGAGTAAGATATTTATTTATTATTTTGGTGCATTGCGACACGCATCAGTATTAAATGTTAGTATTAAATAAAAGTTAGTATTAAATGAAAATAATAATAAATGTGGGTCATTAATATATATATATATATATATATATATATATGTATTTATGTATGTATATTGAAGTTTTTATAAAATATATGTAATCAATACATTAAAAATTAAAATACATTAAAAAGAAAATTTTTGATGAATACAAATAAAATTAAAACAAATTTAATACAAAAAATTTACTTAAGTGCCAAATTTTAAGACGCGTGGGTATTTTTTTCTCATTTTGATTAGTGTTGTCTTTTTAAAATTTCGAATTCGATAATATTTTGTAATAAAATATTATTTGTACTATATTTTTTATTTAATATGATTGTATAAACAACATATTTTCCTGAATTCCAAAAAAAATGTCTTGAGCACCGTGCAAGACATTATCATTTCTTTAATATGTGTGTGTGTGTTTTGAAGTATTTATAAAATATATATGTAATCATTACAAAATTAAAATACATTAAAAAGAAAATTGGTGATGAATATAAATAAAATTTTAAAAAAGCCTAATACAAAAAATTTAATTAAGCACCAAATTTTAAGACTCGTGGATTTTTTTTTCTATTTTGATTAATTTTTTTTTTTAATTTCGAATTCGATAATATATTTTAAATAAATTTTATTTGTATTATATATTTTATTTGATATGATTGTATAATCAACATATTTTCATGAATTTTAATCTTTATCATGAATAGAAATCTCGTGCATCGCACGTATGTGATACTGGTATATATAAAAGTAGAATAACCGTTATCAAAATACGCACATAGTTTCCCGCAAAAAAAAAAAACTTTCTAAATCTGAAAATTTTTTGGGAAAAAATAGTATATTAAATATTTTAGCAATTATTATTTTACATGTGTCATTAATTAATTGCATTGGTATCCGTGCTATGCAATTAATAATATCAAAATGTTATTTTTTATATTTTATTATTATTCTTTTAATAATTATTGTATTATTTTGAAATCGAAAAATATGTAATATGGGTGTCAAATTAAAAATTACAATGAGAAGTTTAATGCAAGCTAACAAGTGAGAGCAAATTGTAAATATATTAGTCGTAAAATCATATAAAAAATTAAAAGTAAAGTTTTTTTTTATATTTTTTATTTTTCCTCGATATCTAATTCATTTTAAATTATATCATTTAAGTCGTATAATATTATCTATAATTAGTTAACTAAATTCATTTTAGTCATAGATGATTAATTTTTTATCTGATTTTTTCTCATCAAATTAAAATAAATAATAACTATACGGATTTTTAAAGCAAATCCAATTAAGTTGGATTAATTTTACAAACTTAAGATTTCTTCAATTCATTCATCATTTTCACATTACTTTTATTTATTTACTGATTCTATTTTTCATTATAAATTTAAATTATTAAAATATGCAAAACTATATTACCAATTTTAAAAATTAGTTCATATAATTTCTATTTAACAATTGATCGATCAGTAGTTTTTATTAAAATAATAATGTAACAATATGAATTAAGAAATTTTCAGTATGAAGAAATGAGAATCAATTAATGTAACAATATTTATTGAAATTAATAGTTAATGCTTAAAAAATCAAATTTTACAAAAAAGTCTATCCTACACCTCTTTTTGGGAAGAATATGATGAAGAACAATATATATGAAAAGAAAAACGTCGATCTTAAGGAGAATATGTTAGTTGAGTTTTGCACATGTATTGTATGAGCCTAATTTTGTAATTCAAAATTTTTTTAAAAAAAGAAATTTTCATTTATTGAATGTTAATTTCAGAAATGGAATTGATATATTAACTGTACAATCTCTAAAACACTTAATTCATAACCTGTTTTCCCATAAAGATGATAAAACAATTCAACAGTTTACAATTTTATTAAAATATTAAAAAATAATTATATGCCGTAAAAATGGTGAAACTTTATTTTTTAATTTTATTAATATATATAAACAAAAAGACTCACAATTTTAGTTTTTTTTTTCTTTTTAATTATTATCGAATTCGTTTCTTATACGTGTTATTTTCCATAGTCAACGTTGAAAACAATGAATCTTATCTTTTATTTACATGGTCTATATTATTTACTTTTTCTTCTATTGTTTGATTGTTCAGATTACATGGACATTAGAGATCCTACATTTAAGTGTTCATTTTGCTAGGCGAATTTTTGGTTCGAGGAGAGAGTGGATAAATGTTATAAAATATGTCATAATCCGAAATTCTCACTTTGTTTTAGGGTGAACATGATTTGGTTTGGGCGGTTTGTAGTAATATTTCAAATCAAACCATTTAAAACGGTTTGAAATTTTTTCAAACAAAAAAAATCAAACTATTTCATTTTCTAAACAAAAACAAACTAAACCATTTTTTGCGATTTGATGTGGTTTGAAACCTCGAATTGCCAACGGATAAATTAATATATTCAATACGCATATTAGTCTAAAGTTTCAAGTTGAAACTAGTTCAATCATAGTATTCAATTTCTAATTGAGTGCTTTATTGTGAATCAATTCATGTTGATGAACAAACTAATTATATCAAAGCAAACATTTACATTTTTCTTAAATAAACTGTGGTTTTAAAAATTTTATTTTAAGAAAATGTCTTGGATGATGATTATGAAATGTAGGAGCAATAATTATTTCCAAATGGTTGTGAATCAATTCATGTTGATAAACAAACTAATTATATAGAAGCAAACATTTAACTTTTTCTTAAATAAAATGTGGTTTTAAAAAATTTATTTTATGAAAATGTCTTGGATGATAATTATGAAAGGTAGAAGCAATAACTATTTCCAAATGATTGTGGATTTGAACAAATTAATTTTTGACTTCTTAATTTATTTGTTGAGAATAAAAAGTGTGTTGCATTTTTTTTTAAATGCAACACACTTGCCTTTATTTTTAATTTTTTAAAAATTTGGCGAGTTGGCTGTTTGAAATCGCGGTTTTAACAATTGAAACATTAACCAAACCGTTTAAGGCGTTTTGGAATTTTTTGAAATTGAACCTAACCATTTCACATTTGAAACCGAACCGAACCAAACCAGATGTTGCATTTTAGTTCGATTTCACGATTTATTTGTTCACCTTTACTTTGTTGTATGATAGGGATAGTGAAGATTTCTCTTATGAAAGATCATCCTCTTATTTTGAAAGATTTGTTGTTATATGGCAGATACGACAGGATTAAGAATTTCGTTGAGAACATTAAGACATATAATATGATGTTTTCATTCACTTTTATGGGAGGAATAGATAATGTGATGAATGATGGTAGAGGGCCTCCCGTCGTTAGATTACACGGTCAAAATTTCCATAAGATTGGGAGTCTGTTGCCTGATGACGGTTCAGCTTCGCAATTTGCTCAGCTTTATATTATTGACAATGCGAATGAGGTTGAAAGCAAAAAAAGGGCCGTGAGATACATATTATGTATTTATCAGTGTTATAATAAGCGTGATGCGTGACGAAACGTAGAGCTCAAGAGTCAAGCTTTTGATGCTTAAGCGGGAGTAAGCGTTAAAAAGCGTTTTTCAATTCCTAAATATTTGATTTAAATTTTACCCATACTTGAACGAGTAAAAAAAGGAAAAAAAAAAAGAAAAAAAAAGGTCAGCTGCGCGCATCGGGCGCGCACAATGCGCACTTAAGCTCACTTCGGCACTCATTGTGCCGCACTGTGTGCGCTTCGCGCGCGCTTTTTAGATAAAAATTTTCAGAAACGCGTTTTTCTCACTTTTCGTCAAAGCGACGCGCGAGAGGTGCGCGTCGCGTGTAGGCGCGAACTGTGCGCGCGTTTTAGAATACTGGTATTTATTACTTATATATTTATATTTTTTACGAATAATTTTGTTGTGATAGTCTAAAATTTAATTTATGTCTTTTAATGTCCCCCGGTAGGAGTGAATCATGCGATTCAATGTTGCATGATTGTACAGTTTCTGATTTGAATGATATGCTAGACAATTACAACAACTTGTTAAGGCAGTTTAGGTCAATTAGAGAAAAGATGATTGATGAACACACTTCAAATGTAAGACTTATACTTATTGATCGGTGGGTGACTGATAATAGATCATATGATTCGCATGTTGTCGATGAAATTGTCGGATTGATTGTCGATGGATTTTGATACCCAACTCGGACACACGGATATCATTATTGAGCTACTTGGTGGACCGTTGCAGCAGATAAGCGAAATGCATTCTCTTTATTTGCCTTTGCAGTATCCATTGCTCTTCGTGAGAAATATTGATCATACACATGGATTGTGCAATAGAATAAGGTTGATAGTTACAAACTTTGGTGGATCTTATCTCTTATTTTCGAAATTTATTTATTTTATCTAAAGGATTCATTTAATTTCATATTGAATTATCTTTATCCCGACGTTTTTTCTCGTGTATCGCACGGGTGATTCACTAGTTAATATATATAAACAAAAAGACTCACTATATATATTTTATTTATATTTTCAATAATAATTTTTTCATTGACATATAATTAAATATGCACTTAATTATGTTCAATTAAATGCATCGCATTTAAAAATTAAAAATTATTAATCATGCAAATGATCTCTTGAGTTGAATTCCACGTTCGTGCACGACAAAGATCTTGATGTTGATTTTCACTTTCGTGCATCGTCAATATTGTTTAATTTGTTATATATATTTGTATATAGGACCGCATATATTTAATTTGTTACAATTATTTTATTTTATGTGAATTATAATATTTTTAGGGTTATTATTTTTATTCACGGTAGTCAAAAATATTTGGACGAAAATTTTCATTTATTCTATACAACATATATTTGAAAAATTGCATTATTTAATTTAAATTTGAGTAATTGTTTAAATATATTTTGTTTATAGCAACTTTCGTGTATCACACGAGTATGAGCAACTATAAACTGTACAAACAATATATTATTTAAAGAGATTTTCCAAAATTGATGAGAATTGTAATTTATTTCTATTTTGAGCATTTGTTGACAGTATTTATCATTAATCAAAACAAATTATGTTCATTTTTTTTCCTATTTTGTAATGATAATTATAATCAAGTCATTTCATACTATTCTTCCGTGCAACGCACAGGTGTGATACTAATTTTTTTATACAATCAGAATGTTGATTATCAAAAAATAATATTAATTCTCACCCAAGTTTGAACAAACAAGAATAAACTCGCAAGTTCGAATTTTATTCAATGAAGAATAAGTTGTTGAAAGCAAATTGCCACACAATAATCTCAAATTTCCGTAAAAATAATACAAAGAACAAATCTATATCTTACTATATATAAAAGATTGAATCTTCAATTGCACTATTCATCCAATCAAATTCCAATTAAATTGACACTATTCATCCAATCCAATTTTAATTAAACACTATTCATCCAATTTAGGTACTATTCCAATTGCAATTAAACATTATTTATCCAATTTAGGCATTATTCATCCAATTCAATTGCAATTACATTTTCACAATTCATCTATTTAAAAAAAAAAGACATTATTCATCAAATTCAATTGCAATTAAACACTATTCATCCAATTTATGCACTATTTCAATTACAATAAAACACTATTCATCCAATTTATGCACTATTCTAATTGCAATTAGACACTATTCATCCAATTTATGCACTATTCTAATTGCAATTAGACACTATTCATCCAATTTATGCACTATTCATCCAATTAAGCACTATTCATCCAATCAAATTTCAATTAAATCGGCACTATTCATACAAGCCAATTTTAATTAAATATTATTCATCCAATTTAGGCATTATTCCAATTGCAATTAAACACTATTCATCCAATTTAGGCACTATTTCAATTGCAATTAAACACTTTTCATCTAATTTAGGCACTATTCATCAAATTAATTCATCCAATCATATAGCAATTAAATTGGCACTATTCAACCAATTCAATTGCAATTAAACAATATTCATTCAATTTATGCACTATTTATCCAATTAAAAACTATAAGCGGGTAACTATTGACACCATTAATCCAATCCAATTACAATTAAATGGCACTATTCATCCAATCAAATTGCAATTAAATTGACATTATTCATCAAATTTAGGCATTATTACAATTGCAATTAAACAATATTCATCCAATTAAACACTATGCGAGCAGCAATTGGATGCACTATTATTCATCTAATTGCAATTAAACACTATTCATTTCAATTGCAATTAAACATCATTCATCCAATGTGGGCACAATTACAATTAAACAATATTCATCCATTTAGACATTATGCGGGCAAATTGCCTGAATTTTCAATCAATTTAGGCACTATTCATCCAATTAAATAATATGCGGATAACAATTGGATGCACTATTCATCCAATTAAATACTATGTAGACAAATTGCTCGAATTTTTCATCAATTTAGGCATTATTCATCCAATTAAATTTGGAAACTATTCATTTAATTAAACACTATGCGACAACAAATAGATTTAATGCACTATTCAGTCACCTGTCCAAAGGTTACCCTGGACATCTTTATGGAGACCTTCTCATGTTTCTATTTTTATCGTTTTATGTTACTTTTTTTTTTCCGTTAAGTTAATTATGAGAGTTCAAATAAAGTCGTAATAACAATATCTTAATATTGATGTGAAGTTTTCGACAATACTTTGTTACATTATTTTCGAATTACTAAATTGTAGAAAAAATTTTAGTCCTTTAAAATGATCCATTAGCAATGTATTTCATCTTTCATTAAGTTTTTCTTTCGTTTTCCTTTTTTGGTTTGTCCCAATTTATAGGTTACTTTCCTTATGGAGATTATATTAATATGAATGCCTTAATTTTTTAATATACCCCTATTTAATATGCATTGTTATCAACACATATGAATTACTTATTGTTTAATGTATGGGTATATAAGGTAAAATATAAGCAAATTTACAGTTCCAATATATAATAATTATATTTTCTTAATCCATGGAAAAATATAAATGAGTATATCTTTATAGGATAGGGAGAGTATCAAGCAAGAAATCATTATTCGAAATTTATCTGATAGGAAAATACTGGCAATATACGTGCAACGCACGCACCAAAACTAGTATAGTAAACAAATAAAATCATAATCTAATAAAGATAATCCCTTTTATAACAATAAGGGTGGAAATAAAGTGGGAAACTAATTAATTGTAAAAGGAAATAAAATAAATAAAAAATTCTCGAAAATTGCCCCCAATTATGCCCACGCGATCGCATGGTAGAACGGGCCGTGATCTCGTGGAGACCTCCTTTTTTCTGTACCTATATTTTACCCCCTTCACGCGATCGCCGACTTCCTTATACTGCGCGATCACGCGCTTCTTCGATTTGGGCTCGAACTTCTTTTGCCTGAATCAAGTTGATCCACTTGCCTTCCGAAGCCGGGTCCAACACAAAACTTGCTTCTTTTCTTGCCAAGAACATGTTTTTGTCCATTTTTGCTTGAAGACTTGTATTCGGGCTTTGGATCACATCATTCTCTCCTTCTTCAAGATGATTCGTCCCAAATCATAACTTGGTTCATGGTGTTTCAATGTACCGCATGGATTAAAAGGAAAATTCTTGCCTCCATTACATTGGATCAACCCGTAGTAGTCCAACACTTGGATTGGATGGATGAGTCGAAATATGAACTTCCTTGGCCGTATGTGGTGTGTCTCAAGCCTCCAAGTATATTCAACCTGCAAGAAAGATTCAAGCAAAATAGGGTGAGAAATGTTAGTTTCACCAAGTATAAGATAGGGATCCTTGTACTCACAACGTATCATCTCCAACTCCTCTTCCCTAACAGCAAGACTCTTCTCTTCACCTCCCTCAATCTTTTCAACTTTTTCCTCAATCTTCTCTTCTAAAATTTTATATTCAACTTCCTCTTTCACACTTGTATTCTTAGCCACCTCTTCCACATTTTTATTCTCACGTGCCTCCTCTTCATCCTTTAGGATTACATCTTCTACCTCATTTTTCATTTCATCCCCATTCTCAACATTCATATCCTGAGGCTATTCTTGCAACTTAACTATATTTTTACCATTCCGTGCAATCATGTCCTCTTCTAGAAGTTTTAATTGATAATTCAATCTAGATAACAGATCAATCTTTGCCTTAATCTTCTTTTGATATTCAAGTACTTGTTCTAGTATTAAACTAGCTAGGGTGATTGATTCTCCATCCTTCACAAGTTTGTACATGTTTCTATTCTTATCATGAAATGCTTTCCTCTCATGCCTCCACGGCCTACCCAACAACATATGACAACACTCTAGAGGCACCACGTCACATAATACTTAATCACTATACATCCCAGTGGTGAAATTCACTAGGACTTGCTTGGTCACTTTGAATTCCCCACACTCCTTCAAGAATGTCATCTTATAAGGTATTGGATGTTGTAGTAAATACAACCCCAATTTTTCAACCATGTTGATACTAGCCAAATTAGAGATGTATTCACTATCAACAGCCAAACTACACAGCTTATCACCCACATGACATCTAGTCTTGAAAGTAGGATTTAGCTCATAATCCATCCCTTAATGTGGATTTCAAGAAAATTCAAAATAAGAGGATCTGACATCAAATAGTAAGAAGAAATTTTAATTGGACTCGGAAGTAAACGAATATCTAGAATTTTTAAGAAATTCAAGAAAGTGGTTCTATAATTTTCGAAATTGCATTTTTTTTTTTTTTTTGGAATTTTTAGGAATATAAATGAATTTTCGAAAAAAAAAATTACTTGAAAATTTGACTACAAATACAACAAAACAAACGAGACTTAATTTGGATGAAAAATGAGAATAATAACGAATTTTGACTTTTTGTGACACTTTTCTGGATTAAAGACTCACAAATATGAAAAACATGAAAGAAGGACTCCACAAAAAAAATAGATATCCATGATTTTATGTGGCAAACTCTATGATAAACACATAAAAATCAAACTAGAATAGAAAGATAAAACATTGATTTTTGGAGCCTGAGCTCTGTTACCAACTGATGCAAACCAAGTAGCAATTGTAGCTACGCAACTCACAATAGATTGACACAATTCAAGAACGCCAAAAGAATCACGATTTATGGATTCAATTAAAATCAATTGAATCGAGCAGTATATTGACGTCTTGATCACAAATAATATTAGTTCTCACTCAAGTTTGAACAAACAAAAATAAATTCGCAAGTTCAAATTTTATTCAATGAAGAATAAGTTGTTGAAAGCAAATTGCCTTACAATAATCTCAAAGTTCTGTAAAAATAATACAAAAAACAAGTCTATATATAAGCAAAGAAATAATATCCTAATCTAATTAGGAAACAATATAAATAACCTAATCTAATTGAAAAAGCAATTCCTAATCTAATTAGGAATCTAATAAAAATAATCCTTTTTATAACAATAAGGGTGGAAATAAAGTAGGACAATGCCCAGGCGATCGCATGGTAGAACATGTCGTGATCGCGTGGAGACCTCCTTTTTTCTCTTCCTATATTTTACCCCCTTTGAGAGATTTCCGACTTCCTTATACTGCGCGATCGCGTGCTTCTTCAATTTGAGCTCGAACTTCTTCTACCTGAATCAAGTTGATCCACTTCCCTTCAGGACTCGGGTCCAACATGAAACTTGCTTATTTTCTTGTCAAGAACATATTTTTGTCCATTGTTACTTGAAGACTTATATTCGGGCTCTGGATCACATCAGTGGATGGGTGGGGTTTTGCAATTAAATTTGTAATTTTGATCGAATTGTGACATTGTGTGACCAAATGTGACTTTGCATGTGGGGTAGAGTTGGATGGTGTGGGGGGTGGGGTTACGGTGAAATTTAAAATTGTGATTTGTGACTGAAATGTAACTTTGTCTGACCAATTGTGACTTTACGGGTTGGGTTAGGTGGGGGTGGGAAAACAAAGGGGAAAAAATCATTTTTGGTCAGGGTGGGAATGAGATGGGGTGGGGTGGGGTGGGGGTGGGAAAACATGGAGAAAAAAAATCATTTTTTGGGTGGAGTGTGATCTCGTGTAACTAAATTACGATTTCGTGTGATCGAACTATGACTTTGTGTGATCAATTGTGACTTTTGGGTGAGGTGGGAGGGGGTGGGATTTTGCAACTAAATTTGTAATTGTAACTTTATGTGACCAGCTATGAATTTGTATGTCTGGTGAGGTGGGTTAAATTTTGGAACTAAATTCGTAATTGTTATCGAATTGTGACTTTGCGTGATCAAATGTAACTTTACATGTGGGTCGAAGTTGGGTGAAGTGGGGTGGGATTATGGTGAAACTTACAATTAAAGAATAATGATATTTGAACACCAAGTATAACACCCTATGTGCCACTCTCTCACATGGGGGTGTGTGGGGCCTCATGTATTAATTAGTGGCCCCACACCTCATGTGAGGGGTGTAGCACACAGGGTGACATTCTGTATGTTCAAATAGCATGGTCCGCAATTAAATTTGTAATTGTAATTGTGATTTGTGATTTGTGTGATTAATTGTCACTTTGTGGGTAAGGTGGGGTGGAGGTGGCAGGGTGGGGGTGGCAGAAAACATTGATATAGAGAAAAGAAAAAAAAAATATTTTTGTGGGGTGGGTAGGGTTGGGGTGGGTGGGGTCGGGACTACGATGGACGGACACATGTTGTTTGATGACATTTTTTCATTCAAGTATTATATTAATTTTAATTTAATATATAATTGATAATTATTTTTATATTATACAATATTATATTTATTAATTACTAATTAATACCTAATTTTTAAAAAGAATTCCTACGTTTTTTTTTGTTAACTCAGGTATCCCAGCTTAGTCAGACTTAATCCTGGACCACCAGCCACCGGCCCCTTAGTAACTGGCGGATGTAAACCCCGGGTTATGCCCAAGTTGACCAGGGTTCGAGCACCCCTTATACTCCTGGCCCCAAGGGAACCTTTCTCCATGGTTATTACATCACCATGCTGCTCCAATCAATATTGGTTATTACATCACTCAACTGTTCCTACCTATAAAGTGATAGTTTTAGGTTTGTGGTTATGTACTTTCCCCTTTAAAAAACCACCACACTTTTTGGTGTGAGCCGATATATATATATTACATATTCGTACCATATACAGGTATGAAAGAATGAATCAAATAAAACTAGAAGCTACAATTGTGGATCAAAGAGAATGTAAATGGAAAGCCTTGAATTAAGGCTAAGGGTCCTTACCGTGATCCTCTTACACTTTTATCTTTTATTGTACTAGTATCACATTCGTACTTTGCATGAAAGAACAATATGAAATGATTTTACAGTAAATATCATTACAAAATAGGAAAAAAAAATTGAACACGTAATTTGCTTTGATTAATGATACAGTCATACAGACGGTCAACAAATGTTCAAAATAGAAATAAATTACAATTTTTATCAATTTTGGAAAACATCTTTAAATAGTACATTATTTGTATAGTTTGTAGTTGCTCACACTCGTGTGATACACGAAATGTGCTATGGATAAAACATATTTAAATAATTGCTCAAATATAAATTAAATAATGCAATTTTTCAAATATATGTTGTATAAAATAAAAAATTTCTTTCAAATATTTTTGAATAACGTGAATAGAAATAATAACCCTCAAAATATTATAATTTATATAAAATAAAGTAATTGTAACAAATTAAATATATGCGGTCTTATATATAAATAAATGTAACAAATTAAGCAATATTGACGATGCGCGGAAGTGAAAATCAACCTCAAGATTTGTGGTGCACGGACGTGAAATTCAACTCAAGAGATCCTTCATATCATATGATTAATAATTTTAAATTTTCAAAGCGATACATTTAATTGAACATAATTAAATGCATATTTAATTATATGTCAATAAAAAAATTATTAATGAAAATATAAATAAAATATATATAGTAAGTTTTTTTTGTCTATATATGTTAATAAAATTAAGAAATAAAGTTTCACAATTTTTTACGGCATATAAATATTTTTTTAATATTTTAATACAAATAATGTGAAAATGATGAATGAATTGAATAAATCATAAGTTCGTAAAATTAACCCAACCTAATTGGATTTGCATTAAAAATTTGTATAGTTATTATTTATTTTAATTTGATGAGAAAAAATCAGAATAGAAATTAATCATCTATGAAAAAAATAAATTTAGTTAATTAATTATAGATAATGTTATAGGACTTAAATGATATAATTTAAAATGAATTAGATATTGAGGAAAAATAAAAAATATAAAATAAAACTTTACCTATAATTTGATAGCCCAAGAGTAAACTAACCAAGAGGGGGGTGAATTGATTTATAAAACTTTTTCGATAATAATCTCAAACTTAAAAACCAATGGGTACAAATATGAGCACTTAGTATTACAAGTAACTAAACTATCAATGTAGTGTGCTATATATGTGTAAACTTAATTGATAAGGCAAGTATAGCACTAAGATAAAGCTTTGCACAATACAAATTGATAGAATAGAGTAAGTGCGATGTAAGTAAGTAAAAGGGATAAGAGAATGCAAACGCGGTTTATGGAGGTTCAATCAACCAACGTGATCTACGTCCCCCGTTACCGAGCTCTCCGTCGCGAGTAAGGCCAAATCCACTATTTTGGTAACTTACAACAAGGAGTACCAAATCCTTAGGCGACTTACAACAAGGAGTGCATATCCTTTACAATCGAGTTTTCACACGGCTCTCGAAACCAACAATTGAGTTTTCACAAGGCTCTCGAAACCAATCAATATAATAAATTGAGTTTACAACTGAAACAACTCTCTTGACAAATGATATACTCAAATTAAGTACCGAGAGAGTTAGGCTAACACTTCAATAGATAGCAATGAATTAAGCTCGAGTGTTAGAGAAAAACTTTGATGCAAATGATAATGAAAAGTTCAATGCAATCAAACAAAGTTTTTCAAATAATCTCTTGTTAAAAATATTGAATCAAATTACGTACCAAGAGATGCCACACTTGAATAATTAACAGTAAGTTAAGCTCAAAGTGTTTAGGCAATGGAACTTTGATGAATCAAATGATAATGAAAAATGTAGTACAAATAATCAAAGTTCCTTAATTGGAATTTCTTAAAACAAGTTTAGAACAAAGAGAGACTTACACTTCAATTCCAATATAATGTGAAGATGTTGAAGAAGTTTAAACAATGTAAAACCAAGAATCTTCACAAAACTTTCTTCCAAAAACTTTGATGAATTTGATGAAACAAAGTTTAGATCAATCAAAGTTTTATGAAAATAAAAGATAAATATAAACCAAGTAAGAACACTAAATTTTCACAAGAAAGTTTGTATAAAATGTTGTCTAAGTTGTTGTGAATGAATGCAAGAGAGAAGGCTATTTATAGATCAAATTTTGCACATTATGTCTTTTGCGGTCGACCTGTTCAGCCATGCGGTCGACCTCAATATAGCCGTTGCAAGAAAATAGCCGTTGAGTTAAAAAACAGCAGTGCGGAAGATAGACCGGTCGACCTGTCTTTTGTCATGCGGTCGACCCCCCCTTATCGTGCGGTCGACCTCAAAAAATAGCATTTCAAGATTTTGATTTTTCAAGGTTTCTGACTTGTTTTTCAATAGTATAATCATGATTTAAGATCAAATAACCTTTGAAACACAATCTTGACTTAGATAAAAATATTTTATGCAAGTGATGAATTTTCAAGTAAGTTTCTTGATGCATAAAAAATCATTTTCGAGCTCGTTGAATTTCATCGTTAAAGATTGAGAGTATTATATCTTTACATATGTTAAATCAACTCTAATCTTGTATGCTTGAATTCTTGATCTTCATGTCATGCTTTTCAACCTCAATTTTGATCTTTGAATATCTTCAATGATTTCATGATCTTCTTTGCGTCTCATGTGCTCGATCACATAATTTTGATTTATATCTTTGAGAGACGATTTGAACATTGAGTGCTTTGAATATTTATCATTACATGAAACACTTGAAGCACACTTGTTAGCAACACAATATATTCTTGTTTGTTATGATCAAAACAATAAGGTCAAGTTAACCATAGGTCAACATAATTTTTTATATGATTTTACAGACAATATTTTACAATTTGCTCTCGCTTGTTAACTTGTATTAAATTTCTTACTGTGAATCCGTGATCTTTAATTTAACACACATATTACATATTTTTCGATTTTAAAATAATACAATAATTATTAAAATAATAATAATAAAATAGAAAAATAACATTTTGATGTTATTAATAGCATAGCACGGATGTCAATGCAATTAGTGACACATGTAAAATAATAATTGCTAAAATATTTAATATACTAATTTTTAGCAAAGAATTTTCAAATTTATAAAATTTTTGGGAGAAAAACTGTGTGTATATTTTCGTGACGTTTATTCTACTTTTATATAGAGAATAATATATACAAGAAAATATAAGATAAGATGTATTTTATTCTAACTTACTTCTACGATCGAGATGGAAAAGATCAGAAGCTACAATCATACACCACCACCACCACAGATAATGGTTCTTCAAAAAAAAAAAAAAAAAAAATTAAAAAAAATTGATGAATTATCTTTATTATATCTATATTATATATTAAAGGTCTTGAGTTGGAACAGGTCCCAATTCAGGTTTTCCCGCCCAAACTCACTAATTAATTATGCATACTCTACAACTAATATATATTATATTATTGATTTTTTTTGTGTATTTATTAAATTCATTTCATAATAAAATATGCAATAACATATTAATGTTTATACATTGATATCCTAACTCTTTGTTTGTCTCTTCGTGTCCCATGAAAATTGTGATTACGAGGTTGAAAAATAATTTCAATTAATTTGCATGACATTTTTTCTTAATTTATATTAAATGAATGGTAATAATATAAACAAATTAAAATAAATCAACTATACAGAGATGTTTAATAGTACAAATTTAATTAAAGAAATATCAAATAAAAATAAGTTATTAAAAACTCAAAGATTTAATCTATAATATTTGTTTTTTAAAATCTTTATACACACATCTAGGCCATTGCAAAATAAAAATTCATTTTTATATCTATATAACAAATTCATTAAATTCTAGGAATTTTCATTACTTTATTTAATTGTACTATTGAGAGTGGTAACGGCTAAATAAGTCAATCAAAAAAATTTGACAATTGTATTGAAAAAGATTGACATTTTAAATTTTCAAACTTTGAAGGTTTCTATTATTGTATCTTTTCAATTTTGGAAGTTTGTAAAACTTTACATTATTTATTATGATTATTGCTTTATTTGATCAAACATAATTTCTTATTTTATATATTAAAGTCTTACAAAAGTATGTCTGGTGATACTAATAATAATAATTTGATAAATCATATAATTTCTTATTTTATAACAAAATTCTCACTAAAGCATGTCAGATGTTACTACTAATAATAGTAAAATTCACACAATAAAATGTCTAATGTTTCTAATAATAATAATTTGATCAATTATAATTTCTTATTTTATATATATAAAAAAAAATTCACAAAAGCATGTCATTGTAAAGAAGATTGAAATAAGACAAGCATTTTGCTCATAATAATTCTATTATAATCACAAAATAAGGTCCAAGTAAAGCTTCTTTAATGTTACCATTATTAATGATAACTAATTGCATTGGGATGAATAGGATACGCCTTGAATCAATTTGAACTGTCATAAGCATGGTATAAAGATAGATTCCTAAAGTAATTATTTTGTTTGTATAATTACCTATAATATTAATTATTATTTTAAATATCTCAGTATTCAATAATTGTTATCAACTTACGGTTTATATATTGAAAATAATATTGTTATTAGATATAATAACATTAACATGTCTTATACTATTAAAAGTACTAACAAAAAAAAAAAAGTTTATAATTTCTTATAACGAAAGCACGTCTTATATTATGAAAAATTAATAACTAAAAAATGTTTTATTATTATTATTATCATTATTATTATAATACAATTAGAAATTATTACAAATTTTGATAGTTACTAACACCGTATAGTTATTATTTAGTTTATATATATACTTATTCTTTGTTTGAAACATATTCCACATTAATAGTTGTTAATTAGGCTGCATGAGTATCCCGAATTCTTATTTGCTGGTGTTAGAAGTTTAAAAGTCTACAATTGAGAATGGTAAAGGCCAAAGTACTCAGTTTTCTCTTTAAATATCCGCAAATATTGAAAGTTATCTTACCTACAATACTTCATATTTTGCTTCTATACATTGCATCATGGCTTCAATTTGCACTCCTGAAAGATCTTAACCAACATCGTGCAGATTTGATGTTAAAACTCCATTGGGCAAGAAAATGGTTTGTACCAGAGCACGAGAAAAATAATAGATGCATGGAAATGATTTTTATAGAAAAAGATGTGTTATGGTCCCGAATTTAACGCGCGTTTTTTACATTTCTAATTGTATTTCAGTTTGTGTTGACAACATTGTTCTATAATCTACGGGCATTATTTACCAACATAATTTGTATTCAGAGTAACATGATTCAAGCTATAGTAAAGGGCCATCTCATTAATACTTACAACCATCTATTGCGTGAACATGAAATTTACTGCATTCGACACGTCACAATTGTTGAAAACCTAGGAAATTAGCCAATAACAAGCCATAAGTTCAGACTCTATTTTTTATTTTTTTACAAGATCTCGTTTGGCCAACAACTGACTAATTTTTCCCTCAAACAATTTACAATTCAAAGTCTTTTGTTGAAATATTGGGACCAAGTTTGCAAACCCTTTGAATCCTAATAAAGACTCAACATCTAATATAAAGCAATAGTTGAAAGCACATACCCCTCAAGGAAGGGCCATTCTTGCTCCAACATTGAATGATGTTGAAAACATAAATAGATACACGATTTCTACTAAATCAAGCTGAATAAAATATATATCTTAGTTTAAATGCAATTTGTAAATCGGACAACATCAGAGGTTTGTTCGGTGACATACATTCCACATAGTTCTTAAACGGAGTAAGATGTTTTGGTGTGTATGACCACGAGTTGAAGCTGAGAGTCGATGTTCTGATAATGTTGTTGAGAAATATTGATCATACTTCGAGATTGTGCAACAGAACAAGGTTAATTATTTCTAGGCTTGGATACCATGTTTTGGAGGCCTCAATTCTATCGGGGAGTAATGCAGGGCAAAAGTTTTTAATTCCAAGAATGTCGTTAACTCCTTTAGATCCAAAGTTGTCTTTTAAATTTCAAAGAAGACAGTTCTCTTTAATAGTATCTTACGCCATGACGATCAATAAGAGTTAAGGGCAACTGTCCCACATTGGTCTTATCTTGGGAAGATCAATGTTTAGTAATTGAACACTATATGTAACAATATTTAGAATTATAAGTCGTTCTGACTTGAAGACATTTATATGTGACGAGGAAGGTAAATCAACCAATTTAGCTACAAATGTCGTATTTAAGGAAGTCTTTCAAAATTTGTATTAACATCAATTTAGAAATACAAAAAATTATAAGTTCTTGTGTTCATAATATTTTTTATTATATATTGTGATTCTATGTTTCTTTATAATAAAATATTATCACTATCAAAGATTCCGTGCAACGCACGGGTGTGAAACTAGTTTTATATATAAAAGTAGAAGTGAGGAGAAAGAGTTATTTTGGAGGAAAAATTGCATTTAATGACTCTCTCTCTTTACTTCTACTTTTATATAAAAGATAAATAAATAAATAAAAGATAAAGATTTTTGTAAAAAAAATTATTATTTATTACATATTTAGTAAGAATTGTAATGAATGTATTATGTGTAAATGTGTTCTATTGAAAATGAAAAAAATTAGATTAATATATTTGAACGTAAATAATGTGATATCTATATAAATGTGTTATGTAGAAAATGAAAAAAATTAATTAATATATTTGAACATAAATAAATGTGATATTTATGTAAATGTCTTACGTAAGAAATGAAAATTGTATTAATATATTTGAATATAAATAAATGTAAATGTGTTACATTGAAAATGTAAATGTGTAAATGTGTTACATTGAAAATGAAAATTTTGGATTAATATATTTGAAAATAAATAAATACATGCTATATAAATTTGTTAAGTGGGAATGAAAATTTTGAATCAATATATTTTGAAAATAAATAAATAAAATATTTGAAATTTTACTTCCTAATTTGTCAATAAATGAGTAGGTTTTTCAATAAGCATATTACAAAAATAATTAATTATTTACTATCAACTTTTTACCACCAATGATAAATTGGTAGAAAATTTAATCATTTCACCATTTTGAAAAAAATTAATATGTTTAAAAAATAATGAAAAATAAAATATATTGGATTTCAAATAAAATATATGTAGGCAACATATTAAAACAAATTAAAAGGAAAATAGGTGATAAGGTGGACAAATTTTTAAAGAAAAACGTAAATAAAAGTCAAAAGAAATTTTATATTAAAAATTTAATTAAGTGTCAAATTTTAAGTGGTGCGGTACACTGAGTGTACATACAGAATTTTTTATTTTGATTATTTTTTTTTAAAGTTTCAAATTCAATAACATGTGTTATGTTAGGAAATGAAAAAATTGGATTAATATATTTGAATATAAATAAATGTCATATCATATCAATATTTGTTATATTGAAAATGAAAATTTTGGATTAATATATTTTAAAATAAATTAATATATGCTATATAAATTTATTAAGTTAGAAATGAAAAAAATTGAATTAATATATTTTGAAAATAAATAAATATTATTTTTTTTTTGAAATTTTACTTCCTAATATGTCAATAAATGAGTGGCTCCCTCAAAATAATAAATAAACAAGTTTATAAATCAAACATTATTACCAAACGGAGGCTTAATTATTTCATCATTTTGACAAAAAAATAGCATGTTTAAAAAATAAGGAAAAATAAAATTTATTAATTAATATATCGTATTTCAAATAAAATATATGTTAGCAACACATTAAAAAATGTAGTTAATAAAAAATTATAACATATTAAAAGGGAAATAGGTGATAAGGTGTGCAAATTTTCAGAAAAAAAACGTAAATAAAAGTAAAAAAAAATTATATAAAAAAATTAAATGAGTGCCAAATTTTGAGTGACGCGATATACTTAGTGTACATGTAGCATTTTTTTTATTTTGAATAGTTTTATCTTTTTTAAAGTTTTAAATTCGATAACATTTTTTATTAAAATTTTATTAAAATTATGTTTTTTATTTGATATGATTGAATCAAGATATTTTCAAAATTAGGATTTAAAAATTATATATTTCGTGCATCGCACGGGTAGACAACTAGTTTTGAATTTATAACATAAGACAACTAAAATAGAAGTACAAAAATTAGATAATTGAGCTTTAAAATGTAAAATAATAAGTAATTTAATAATTTAACCACAAAACGTTTTTCATACTAAGGAAAAAGCTACTTGTAGAGGGACTTGCACCGTAGATAAAATGATATATATATATAGGGAAATGATCTAGTGTTATAAAATTCATCCGCCATGTGGCGGATGGGGGTTGGATAATGGTAGGTGGGCCCCACTGCCCCACCCACCATAGGGGGGTGGGGGTGTGGGTTTCATATAGGGATGACAATAATACCCACGAACCCGATACCCGATGGAGACCCGACATAAATGGACGGGGATTACCCGACTAAATGGGTTCGTGGGTGGGGTATGGAGGTAAATTTTAAAACCGACATGTGTATGGGTCGGGTGTGGGTTTTACTACAATACCCATACCCGACCCGCATACTCATTAATTTTCGTTAAAAATTATAAAATTTAAAACAAAAGTGATTGTTTAAAAAAAATAAAAAAATATAGAACCCAAATATCTATTGACATTGTTATCGTCTAAACCTTAATATATTTAAACTATTGACTTTGTTAACGTCTAAAAAAATTGTTCAAATTCGCTTGTATAATTTCAACATATAACAAACTTTTTTCAACTAAAATTCAAGTGAAGCCCAATATTTAACTGATTCAAGTTAATCCGGAGAACCTATAACCTATTTAAAATAATAAAAAAATAAATAATTAGTAATGAGTTTTAAATGGGTATTGAAGCAAACCCGCCTCCGACCCGCACCCGACCCGCAATTTTTAAATGGGTATATGGGTAGGGTATGGAGGTTGTAAATATTTAGTGGGTAGGGTACGGGTTTGGCAAACCCGACCCATACCCGACCCATTGCCATCACTAGTTTCATAAGAAACCCACAATGGGTTTTAGATCAAAACCCTGTGTGTCTGTTTGTGTTCTGTTGTTTAAAAATGAATATTGATTTTTAGGATAATAGACGATTGAGATTTTGTTGAAAAGTCAAATTTATTGGATTTAACTTTTAATAGATGGTTGAGATTGAGTACGGTAAAAAAAAAAAGAAAAAAAAATTAAAGATGTAAACAACAAAAATGATCCTCAACCTTTGGGTTTCTTACGAAAATGGTCCATATCTTTAGTTTTCATCATTAAAAACCTGTAAATAGTACAAATGATTCCTAACCTTTGAGTTTCTTGTGATATTAGTCCGTAACATATTAAGGTCATGTTTGACATATTAAGTTTGTAACCTCCAAATGTTTGACGTGTTTAGTCCCTAACATATTAAGTCTCTATACGTTTGGCGTATTTAGTCACTGACTATTAAGTCCCTATTTGAGATCAACTATTTCAAATAATGTGGTTTATAATTGTAATTTTTTGAAGAATTTGTGTTTAAAAAAACTGAATTTATTTGTAAGTTATTTTATTGATGGATTGTATGGTTGAAAACAAGTTTTAAAAAAATAAAGTTTATTCTGGATTTTTAATCAGCACAATAAAATATATAACAAAAATTCACCGCATTAACAGTTCAACCTATTGGTAAAAAAATAATAAATTCTTGGAATATAAACAAACAAATATACTGAACATTATTTTAGGAATAGAATAACAAATATGTTTTTATCAGTTATATTTTCAAATTTCGATTTTCAGAACCAATCAATATCGATTTTCCAAATTTCATTTTTTTCAAAACTCATTTTTTTCCACACATTCTATTAATATATATTTTTTTAATTATGCATAAACTAAAAAAAAAATCTTATTTTTAACCAAAATTCTCCAAACTTACTTTTCAAATCAATCGATTTTCAAAATCGAAAATTGAAATTTAAAGCAAAACTGATAAGAGCATATTTGTTATTCGATTCCTAAAATGATATCCAATGTATTTTTTTGTTTATATTCCATGATTTTTTTTACCTATAGGTTGAAATGTTAATGAGGTAAATGTTTGTTAAATATTTTATTATGCACAGGATAAACTTTATTTTTTTAAAAATCGTTTTCAACCATACATTCCATCAATAAAATAATTTACAAATAAATTCAATTTTTTTTGTTTAAACAAAAATTCTTCAAAATTACAATTGCAAATAACATTATTTGAAATAATTGATCTCAAATATGAGCTTAATATGTTAGGGACTAAATACGTCAAATATATAAGGATTTAATATGTTAGGGATTAAATAAGTTAAATGTTTGGAAGTTGCAAACTAAATATGCAAAACATAACCTTAATATGATTTAGCTACGCTTCAAAACTTGTACTTACATGTCCCTACTCCCCGGCTCTTGTATCCGTTCGGTAACAGCAATGATAGCGGTTTTTAAACTACACAATTCTCCAAATTAATCTCTAACCCTACATATTTTCTTTCTCCAATTTTTAACCATCTATCTACCTAAAAAATACAAAAAAAATCATTTATTTTCCTAGGTTAGTTGCCGAACAGTGGCTAAATAAAAGGAGAAAATTTCTGGCTGGTCCCAATATTGGAGTGGCCTTTGACATGTAACACACAATTTACTGTGGCATAGATTAGTCCACATTAGTATTTGATTGTGACATTCCTTAATTTCTCTAAGTCAGCCACTTTCAATGAATTTGTTCAAAGACTTTTACTGACTTCTCGATTTGAAAAGAACCGTTTACTATTTCTATTTTTCTAAGTCCAATTAACACAACAAATAAAGTAATAACAAGTTTGTTTTCTTTAAGGTTTGGGGAAGTTTTTAAATTCTTAACAATCAATTAACCTTTTTTAATTATATTTTCTTTTAGCCTCTGTTTGGTTAACGTTTGTTTATAAATTTTGTTTATAAACAGATTAGATAATATCTCATTGAATTATTTATTTAAAAGGTCACAATTTCGACTGGTCAAATATTTGTATACTACTTTTGAATTTTTAAAAAATGAATCAACAAAACGTTATCACGTCGCATTTTATAAACAAATTTTTTAAACAATACATTTCAATTGAGTGTAAAATGTAACATTAATCTCTTTTCTTTAGTGATTCGATCACGTCTTACGAGATATATTTTTTTTATTTGATTGGAAACAATTGACACGCAAATGAGTGACGAAAAACGATTCATATAAAAATTTCTGATGTATTAACAATAATACTTGGTTTTTCCTTGATTGTTGTCATGAATTTTTTTTTACAATTTTCTATTCTTCTCTTAGTGATATGATTTATCATCATTTGTGCCGGGGCATACTTGTCTTTTACCTTAAGCCTCGTTTAGCTTCTAGAATGGGTTACATTTTCATCTTCCAACCTAATGTTTTCAACGTTCCTTCCAAACAAAATATTCAATTATAATTACATTTCTTGACAAATTGATGGTCTTCCTATCTATTTTATATCAATTAACTCAAAAAGTTTCTCAATCGATAACGTCTCAATAATCTTTATAGTGGCTGCTTACTTTATAACAAGAGCTTTCTAAGAAATAACAGTGTTCGGAGGCTTAGGTTTTTTTTAGGTAAAATGTGTAGTTCAAAATTGAAAGGAAAAAATGTTTATAGTTAAAAGGTGATCTGAAAATTTGTTTAAAAAAGAAATGGTTTATAAACTATATCCGAACAGACTGTAAGCTGTTTCAAAAGTCAAACAAGATACTATTTCAAGGGTAAATATATTGTCACTGACTCTGGGAGGCATAACCTACGATTTATCTTCTTAACCAATGGTTCAGGATAAGGTCGGTTAGGACCTTCAAGGTGTGGGCTACACCCTCACAATTTAAACATATTTTTAATATATACACCAAAATAAATTTACCATAATAGATATAACACTGTAAAAACTGAAAATCAAGAAAAAATAAAAATATTGTGGTGTACTCTACATTCTTTTTCCACCAGATCGATTTTCTTCGGGGCTCCGATCAATTACCGATTTCGTCAATGCCATCGTGGTAGACTAGATTGGAGTAGAATTTTGATCGGTTATGATTTGTTTGTACAGAAAGGGATATGCGGCGGCATCATCAAGGAGTGGTATGTCCAGCAGCGTTAGTGGAGGGGCTTCGAAAGTGATGTTGAAGAAGAACGGAGATAAAGAATCGACTAAAACCTCGAGGGTGCCAGACCCAGTAAATGGATATTACCGGTCGAAAAATCAATCCGTAGAGATTGACGCCGCCAAGTTGAGGGAGATTCTATTGAAGAACAAAATCAGACGACACGACACTATTGGAAAATTTGAATCCAATTTTTCTTCCCTTGGACTATGATCCTCAGTAGATTGTATTACATATTGCTCTGTTCAGTAACATTGTATTAGTTTATAAACGATTTTTTTATTATTTAAAAAGTAAGATGTGTGGTTGAAAAATGAAAAAAAATAAAATTGGATAGTTAAAAAGTGGTTTGAAAAATTTTATTATTTATAAATTAGTTTATAAACAGTAATAATTACGTTAGAGAACACACTGTTACATTCTCCACAATTGTTATAACTATGTAACTTATGTTCTTAGGTGTAGGAACAGTGTTCATGTTGAGGCCTGTGTTGGAGAAAATTACAGGGTTAATTATGTCCTTTCATTTAAAGTTATTTTGATAAGTAAAAAATTATTTAAAAATGTGATGTACCAATAAAAATTTGTAGTGGTAATATATTTACCCTTACTTCAAACCGATAAAATATATTGGGTAAAGAATGGATATGCATTTTAAGGTATTTTAATTCCATTCATATTTGTTGGAAAATAAATTATTTTCTTCTTTTCCCGGGTAAAACAAGAGAAAATAATCATTTAATGACCATATTATTGCGAAAATTCTATGGAACGAAGTGATGAGATGACTGTCTAGTCAGATAAATTAGAGTTTTTAAAATCAAAATTGGAGCTAGTTGGTAACTGATTAGGCAGCCATCTCATCACCGAGTACCTATTTCCATAGAATTTTCATATTATATTGAATGGGAATGTGAATTAATAAAACAAATAAAAAATGAAATGGGTGACTAAGAGAACCTTGTTTTATTATTTAATTAGAAAATAATTAAAGTTCATTGTCCACTTTGACAATTATATTATATACTTTGAAATTCAAAGAAGTATCATCATTAAATATTTTAAGTGGAGAGCGCTCATAAGCCACCTTCACAATTCAACCAAAATCCCCCATTTTCCCTTTTTTTAAATTTATTTAAAAAATATATAAAATCTTTTTAAGACATGATTAATCTCCCGTTGGAACCAAACGAAGTTGATGGTTCCCAAGCTATACGACATTAGTCAAAAAGTTTATGATTGGTTCTCAAGATAATTGTATTCACTCAAGACAATGTCCCATAACGCTATAAAAGATTTGCATCTTGATGGAGTAACAAAAGGGATAAACTATAACTTGAGGAAGTAAAGTTGAGATGGCGACGAGCTTCTTTGTTCCTATATATATATTTTAAAATTTTTTCTTAAATTTAATTTCAATAATACATTTATAAATGATCTATCACTTTTTAATTACACACGTTCTTCAAAAAACTCAAATTCTCAAAAAAAAATCGAAAACTATTTACACCAAACAGGCTCTTCGCTTATGTGAAGGACAATTGAAATATTGGGAACAAATGTACAAATCAAATAAACGTGTCCCTAATAATGGACTCGTATGAAATCTTATCAATCTATCCTATAATTCGGTACAATATTATACTCCAAACGTGCCACAAAAATTTGGAAATTTCAGAAGTATGGTGGGAAAAGGTTGCGAGGCTTACAATGTGGTATGCATGCAAAATTGACAAGTTGAAAATTTTGACAGTTGCCCCCACATTCATTCATTCAATTCAATCAAACAAAGTTGGCTGTCCCTTTACTATTTTACTGTAAAAAATTATGTCACGTTTTAGTGTAAAGAAATTGGGGAAAAGAATAAGAAGTGTGATACATGAAAGGTTTATCATTTATTGCTTGATTCAATTAACATACAAAATTTATTTTTCTAGTTAGGTCCGTTTGACTGCATCGAATTTGAGTGAAAAGAAAAAAAAATTTAAGGAATTGAATTGTCAAGAACTCATTTTTCATGGAAAATAAATTCAAGAAATCTACGTTTTTTTATTGAAAGTGGAATTGGTATTTGAAAGTGTGGTAAAATTGAAAAAGAATTCTCAACTAAAACAAAGAAAACACAAAAATCGAGAAAAGATGAAAAATAAATTACATCCATCGATATGACTATCAAACACCACTTCTTCGAATTTAAGTGAAAAATATTTTCATTTTCCATGAAAAACACAACAATTTGGAGCAGAATTATTGCTAGAAAAGATTTACAATTTGTTTTAAAAAAAAAAAAAAAAAAAGTTTGACCCAAAAGTACAAGAATAAAACGTATATGTATATTATAGAAATAGAAATAAAGTTTATGTACATTAAAAAACTAGAAATAAAAAATAAAAATTGTGATTAACGCGTGACATAATAAGAGTTGAACTAAAATTTTTATTTGAAATTATGAACGTAACTAATTGACCCATTTTACTTTTTAATTTTAGAGGACACTTCTTGGAAAATACCCAAATAGTAACTTATCCTTGCTAAAAGAGTATATATATATATATATATTGGTAGGAAATACTTACAGACAACAATGAATAAAGTAGCCTTACACTGGAAATAAAGTGAAACAAAACTTAAGACTCATATCTATGCTTTTGCATCTATTTGTTTTTCCTATCTGGCTTCATACAAACGTATTATCATAAAATCGATTCTTGGATTATCTATATTCTAAAGGTTCTCTCAGGTTCAATATGCAAACGGTTATTTTTAAGTTCGAATGGAGAGTATTTATGTCACGACCCGTCCCAGATCACCCTACTGGACCTGAAACGTGACGTGTGTCGATGGCAGGCGACAACTAGATGTTGGACCCACCACCAAAGCAAACTTGACTTTTCTTATCTTTCAGATTCACCTTTTAAATAAATTTGATCCCATACGAATTTATAAAATTTTTGACAGAGTCTCCCCTATATTATTGACATAACCAACCTGTAATTCAACGTCACATCCCCAACAATCATGCATAATAATTATAAAGACTTCCCAAAACCTTCCAAACATAACATTAACGCAATAAGACAATTGAAATTCTTAGTCAATTCTTTTAATATATACTCATACAACCCATATTACATAATCATCGGGCCTATTACCGACAAGGCCACAAAAGAATATCACAGCCTATAATATGAGCCCAAAAGATAACTTCTAAATGCTATATCAGAATAGACCATAGAAATGCCTACGTTTAGCTCGTCTGGCGGCGATGTCTCTATCCAAGCTGCTCAAAATCTGTAACTTTTTCCTATAAGGAAGAGATAAGGAGAAATGTGAGCTTGTAACTCAGTGAGTGGAGTTTATGAAGTAATTTCCTTTATAAATCATTTTTGAAAACATAATTTATTTCATAAGCTTTTGCCACTTTAAATCAAATCATCCATGCTAAGAATAATCATAAAGATAGTGGAATAATCATCTGTGGCTTGACTGATAAACTGCAATACATAAGAAAATCACACCAAAGGTATCCAACTAAATCATCTGAAATCTGTATCTAGTCATACGCGCGTATACTATTGAGCACCTCCGTACCCGGCCCAAAGCCCCTCTGGGTACAAAAGTGGGTCCCAAAGACCTCATATATACACCCTTACACACGGGCCATAGGCCCCCTCCGTGCATAAGAGTGGATCTTAAGATCATCTGAACACGGGCCATAGGCCCCCTCCGTGACAGAGCCTTAAGATCTTAAATAATATCCGCTAGTACACGGGCCCAAGGCCCCCTCCGTGCACTAACACAAGAACAGATAACCACATCGGGTACTTCTGGTAGTTTTGAAATCATACATGCTAACTTAACTAATCATGCTCATAAAACATAGTAAAAAGAGTCATCATGATAAACAAACTTAATTTTTAAAACATTTGTTTTGATAATCATGCTAAAAGTAAGTAATTTAAAAATCATTTGTAACTTGTAGAAAATCATTGTGAATAGAAAACTTGAATAACGTAAATTCTTTTAAGTTTTCTCCACTCACAAAATAATTGACAATCCGCTAGCTTGGTCGATATATAGCGCCAACTTCCTCGTCACCTCCTGAGATAAAATAAAATCTTTACATCAACATTTAAATCACCTTAATAGATAATATAGCAAAAGAACCTCATTCTTGAATTAACCCATTCAACTTGTTTTCTCATATTACACCATACTTGCCCTTTTTACTTAGGAACATAAAATCACCTCTAAAGACTAATTAAGTTCTAATATCACTTAATATTTCAAAATTAGAGCCACATTGATCTAAATCCCAATTTTCCATTTTTACAAGCTTACTAGTTTATATACCCATCTTCATAACTAAACCAACATTCATCATCAACACCAACAATTTCATTTCTAGCACAAAACAAACCAAAATACAAGTTTATCTCAACTTAATCACTAATTTAACCCAATGACATAAACCCTAATCTTTAATATCAAGCATTTATTTCAATAAACTTAACCATATAACTAGAATCACCAAAATCATCATTCCCACATTCATATATAACTCACATTTAAAGTATAATTCAAAAGCCCTAATTTTACACATTATTGAACAATAAATATTTTACCACTTACCTCCTAATGTTAGGAAAATATGGTAGAATAACAACAACACACTTTGAGTTGGATGGCTCTTCCTTCTTCTTCCCTTCCTTTTTTTTTTTTTTTCCCCGGTTCTGTCTCTCTCGAAGCCTCTGTTGGTCCTTTCCTTTCTTTGGCAATTGTTGGCTTAATAAGTATTATATTAGCTAAGTGTTTAGTTATTGCCAAGAGGTCCCCACTCTTATTTCTTGATTTAATTAAAGTCCTAAACTTATATAAGTTTTAGAAAAATAACCCCAACAAATAAAATAATATAATTTGGTCCTAATTTAACTTTGACTTGACTATTCCATATATGACTTTGACTAGTAAAAGTTTGACTAAAAAAAATAATAATTGGGTTGTTACAATCTTACCTCCTTCAAAGAATTTCGTCCTCGAAATTCAGTCACCAAATAGATGAGGATATTGAACACGAAATTGCTCCTCATGTTCCCATGTTGCCTCTTCTGCTGGGTGATTTCCCCATCGGACCTTTACTAATGAAACCATCTCATTTTCATCAATTTGCTCCTTCCGCTCCAATATTTCAACGGGTTGTTCTTCATAGCTCAAATTCTCCTTTAGCTCTACTGGTTGGGATTCCAATACATGAGACACGTCAGGGATGTACTTACGAAGCATAGATACATGAAACACATCGTGTATTCTAGACAACTCATCTGGCAAAGTAAGTCGATAAGCAACTGGACCAATCCTCTCAACAATCTCATAGGGTCCAATATACCTGGGACTCAGCTTCCCTCTCTTGCCAAACCTCAAAATACCTTTCCATGGCGATAACTTTAAGAAGACTTTATCCCCAACTTCAAACTCCAAATCCTTTATGCGTCTGTCAGCATAACTCTTTTGTCGATCTTGTGCTATCTTTAGTCTTTCTTGAATAATTTTTTCCTTTTCAGTTGCCATTTGAACCATCTCAGGGCCTACTAACTTTTTCTCACCCACTTCGGTCCAACAAACTGGAGTCCTGCACCTCCTGCCATATAGTGCCTCGAAAGGAGCCATCTCAATACTGGAATGATAACTGTTATTATAAGCAAACTCCATCCAGCGTAAATGAGTATCCCAACTCCCTTTGAACTCGAGAGCGCAAGCTCGAAGCATATCTTCTAGGGTTTGAATGGTTCTCTCAGATTGACCATCCGTCTGTGGGTGAAATGCAGTACTAAACTGAACCTTTGTGCCCAAAGCACTCTGCAACTTCGGCCAAAATTGAGACGTGAATCGAGGATCTCTATCAGACACAATACTGGAGCCCCATATAGACAGACTACCTCATCGACATATAATTTTGCTAACTTAGTCAAAGTGAATGTAGCTTTAATCGGTAAAAACCTTGCAGCTTTGGTCAACCTATCCACAATCACCCAAACACCATCATTACCACTCTGAGTACGAGGAAGACCAAATAGAAAATCCATAGTGATGTGCTCCCACTTCCACTCTGGAATAGGCAATGGTTGCAAAGTTCCAGCGGATTTATGACGAACCGGTTTCACTTGTTGGCAAATAAAACATCTAGACACAAACTCGGCAATCTCTCTCTTCATGCCTGGCCACCAGTAATGTTCCTTCAACATATGATACATTTTTGTGCTGCCTGGATGCATTGCATAAACTGAATTATGGGCTTCTTCTAGTATCTCATTTTTCAACTCTAAAATATCTGGAACACACAATCTGTCTCCCATAACTAGAGTGCCATCATCTAGGATAGAAAAATCTGTTCGTATTCCAGCTTCAACTTCTGCCTTCAGTATTCTCAGTGATAGATCCTCAGACTGGGCCTGTTTAACCTTATCCACTAGGCGAGGCTTCACCTGAAACATAGCTAGCACTACCCCTGAAGTAGTGGCTGATAACCGAGCATTCAAGTTTCTAAATTCACACATCAAAGAAGCACATACTGCATTTGTTTGGTTCGAGGTACTACTGGCTTTTCGACTAAGTGCATCAGCAACTACATTTGCTTTACCTGGATGGTAATCAATTTTACAATCATAATCCTTAATCAATTCTAACCATCTTCTTTGCCTCAAGTTCAATTCTTTCTGAGTAAAAATATACTTCAAGCTCTTGTGATCGGTGAAAATCTGACACCTCTCACCATATAAATAGTGCCTCCAAATTTTGAGAGCCAAAACCACCGCAGCCAATTCTAAATCATGTGTGGGATAATTCAATTCATGTTTCTTCAATTGTCTTGAGGCGTAAGCCACAACTTTTCCATTTTGCATCAAAACACATCCCAGACCTTGTCTCGAAGCATCACTATAAATCACAAATTCTTCACCTGGTGATGGAAGTGTAAGTATAGGAGCAGAAACCAACCTATTCTTCAATTCTTGAAAACTCTTCTCACACTCTTCAGTCCAAACAAACTTTGAGCTCTTCCGTGTCAAACTGGTCAATGGAAGGGCAATCTTAGAAAATCCCTCCACAAAACGACGATAATATTCGGCTAAACCAAGAAAACTCCTCACCTCAGTCACATTATTAGGACGTTCCCATTTCATCACTGCCTCTGTCTTTACAGGATCAACATAAATTCCTTCAGCTGAAATCACATGTCCTAAAAATACAACCTTGTCTAGCCAAAACTCACATTTTGAGAACTTAGCATATAATTGTTTATCTCGCAAGGTCTGCAAAATAATCTTCAAATGCTCTGCATGCTCATCACGGTTGGAAGAATAAATCAATATATCATCAATAAAGACAATAACAAATCTATCCAAATAAGGATGTAGAATCCTGTTCATCAAATCCATGAAAGCGGCTGGGGCGTTGGTTAAACCAAACGGCATCACTAGAAACTCATAATGACCATAGCGAGTCCTAAATGCAGTCTTTGGCACATCATGTGACGACCCGAATTCTCGACCATTCGAGTGCCACAAAAAGTGACTCATATCATATTATCGAGACTTAAATAGTAATGTAAAATTATTCAAAAGAATAATTAGAATCCCATAATTTTATTTGTGAATAAAAATAGAACATAATTTTCTTACATAAAGTTCAACATAATTATCTCATCAATCTTAACCACTTTTGCCACTTCCATGTTGACCGCCTCGAACCTTCAATTATCTGAAAATGGTAAATATCGTGGAGTGAGATTTATAAAATCTCAGTAAGTATACCAAGCATAAATTTTCTTTTGAATGCATATGGATCATTTTCATCATAACATAGGATAGGATTGAAATATTCATAAACATAGGGAGACACAAGAATTTTACCGAACTTAAATGGCAAGAATTCTTATGTGTAGCGCTACTAAACTCCGGTCCCCTTAGCATAATCATAAACATATCATATGGAACCCATAACAATCTTGTGAGATTGATTTTATAGCAATGATCCAAACATTTTCATAAAAACATAAGATATACTTACTTGTCATAAAAACATACTTACTTTTCATAAAAACATAAGGTATACTTACTTGTCATAAAAACATACTTACTTTTCATAAAAACATAAGGTGTATTTACCTTTCATAAAAACATACTTACTTTTCATAAAAACATAAGATATACTTACTTGTCATAAAAACATACTTACTTTTCATAAAAACATAAGGTGTATTTACCTTTCATAAAAACATACTTACTTTTCATAAAAACATAAGATATACTTACTTGTCATAAAAACATACTTACTTTTCATAAAAACATAAGGTGTATTTACCTTTCATAAAAACATACTTACTTTTCATAAAAACATAAGATATACTTACTTGTCATAAAAACATACTTACTTTTCATAAAAACATAAGGTGTATTTACCTTTCATAAAAACATACTTACTTTTCATAAAAACATAAGATATACTTACTTGTCATAAAAACATACTTACTTTTCATAAAAACATAAGGTATACTTACTTGTCATAAAAACATACTTACTTTTCATAAAAACATAAGGTGTATTTACCTTTCATAAAAACATACTTACTTTTCATAAAAACATAAGATATACTTACTTGTCATAAAAACATACTTACTTTTCATAAAAACATAAGGTGTATTTACCTTTCATAAAAACATACTTACTTTTCATAAAAACATAAGATATACTTACTTGTCATAAAAACATACTTACTTTTCATAAAAACATAAGGTGTATTTACCTTTTATAAAAACATACTTACTTTTCATAAAAACATAAGATATACTTACTTGTCATAAAAACATACTTACTTTTCATAAAAACATAAGGTGTATTTACCTTTCATAAAAACATACTTACTTTTCATAAAAACATAAGATATACTTACCTTTTAAAAGATTAAAATGAAGTGTAGTAGTAAATGGACCAAAACTTTCTTGACCACCTTGAATTTCTCTTACTTGTGGATTTTGTCAAGAGATTGGAAATAAGTGTATATGTGTAGAGTTGTGTGTAAAAGAGATGGGTTTAAATAGATGTATAAAGTTGGCATATTGTAAACATAATCATTAAATTCTATTAATTTTAACACATCCTTTTCTTAAAGTAAAGTACCATTCATATACTTTTCCATATTTATACAAATATTATGCTCTTCATGATTACATATAATGGAGTCTTATCAACCATTCATATACTTTTCCATATTTATACAAATATTATGCTCTTCATGATTACATATAATGGAGTCTTATCAACCATTCATATACTTTTCCATATTTATACAAATATTATGCTCTTCATGATTACATATAATGGAATCTTATCAACCATTCATATACTTTTCCATATTTATACAAATATTATGCTCTTCATGATTACATATAATGGAGTCTATAATTCATTCATATACTTTTCCATATTTATACAAATATTATGCTCTTCATGATTACATATAATGGAGTATATAATTCATTCATATACTTTTCCATATTTATACAAATATTATGCTCTTCATGATTACATATAATGGAGTATATAATTCATTCATATACTTTTCCATATTTATTAAATTAAGATTCTCATAATTATTATATATAATGGAACCTCTCATGCTTGCATATATTTTCTTAATTTCAATAATAAAAATAATTTTTGTATAAATAAATATTGGGATAACATTGAATTAAGTACTTGGACTTAATATACTTTAAATCAAGAGAATGGAGATATTTTTAGAAATTCGAAATTTAATTTAAAATCGAACGATCTCGATTATTTCTTGACTTGGCTATACGAATACGTCGTGGCGTTAACTTAATAAAAATGGGTGAAATAGTAGCGACACGATTTTCTATTAAAATAATTATTAATCGCGTAAAAATTCTTGGTCGTTACAAACTTACCCCCTTAAAATAATTTCGTCCTCGAAATTAAACTTACTTGATCTTATGATTTCTGAACACTTAATTAGAATCTCTTCTTCTTATTCTTATGTAGCATCATCGCTACCATATTTAACCCAACCATATTTAACCCACTGGACTTTGACTAAATGCATCAATTTATTTTCTTAAGACATGAACTTTTCTATCAATAATAGACATATGTCTACTCATAAATTCTTCTGAATCAAAATGAAAATTCCCAATCGTATGTGATATTTCATCATATCTTGTAGTACTCATGTAACCTGTCACTTATCATCGTATCATGTAACCTCAAATATTCGTATTAATATCTCTAAAATTTCAATAAATCTTTACTAACATATCATACCATAATAATTTGTCATTTCTTCTTATCACCAAATATCCCAAAATAATTAAAACGATTACCTGAATATTCTCTATGTAATATACCCAAACATGTTATTCACATATCAACATAATCATCAGTTTATCTTTCCAATATTTGTAACCCAAAATTTCTGCAAAATTCAATAAACAAATATCTCCCAAATAATTAAAATTCTTAACTCAAATATCATAACACTTCCCATAAGGTATTCCTTTCACTTGCACAAACTTATTAATCCTGATTCAATACAGTCCTTATTTCACTTTCACGTATCCCCGTATTATTTCTATACCTTGATTATTATATCAAAATATCAGTACCCAAAATCCAAGAAAATATTCCATATCTCAAATCCCGTCATCATCAAATCTTCCTTTTATCAAGAAAGTAAACGGCGCATAACTCTTGTTCCCTCTTTTCCATTATTCTATTCCGCGCTTTCTTGCTGGAATCAATATCACGCGGATTTCCTCCGATCCTTAATGCTTTTAAATAGTTCATGCTGGGAAGAGGTTAGATCCATCAAAACATGGATATCATTCTTACAAACATTCGCAAGTATTATTCCAGTCTTCCAATGAATGATCTGAGGAAAATTTATCGAATAAGACTCGAAAGATTGAGGTTGCTGATGGCTCATGGTGTTTCAGAAGATGTTCGCTGGTTGATCGAAGCAAAGGTTCGACTATCTGGTGAATTACCTATGACATTTCCAAAGCACATGCCTGGTTTAGGCAAAAGCACCTTCGCAAAGAAACGAAGAGCAAAAAGGCTGAATGGTTGCTACAAATGTGCTCGTTGGAACTGTGATACTCGTTGCAAAACAGTAGGATATTCTTCTACTAATCGGGATGATAAAATCAAATTCATAAAGGGTGGACTGAGTAAGGAGTCTTTGGATGATATTCGACTGACTCTTGAGACGCACCCAAGTGGTTATGTGCAACGTGAACTTTTCTCCTTATACGCTCAGTTTAACGGGGACAAAAATCGTTATAGTCTCCAAAATATAATAGCAAAAGATCCTGTTTGTCAGTCTGTTTTACAAAATGAGGCTTCTGGCAGTTCATCAATGATATAAGGTAAATCTCTTGATACACATTTAAAATATTTTGCTGTTTTCTTTCACGCGTTTTGGAAATAAAATATATCTTCCTTTCTCGAGTTTTGATAAAGCTGGAAATAAATATATTTTCCTTTCTCGAGGTTTGATAAAGCTGGAAATAAATCACCGAAAGGTGATATCTTTGGTAAAACAGTCAAAAGTTGGCCGATTTTGTCAAAAGTAAATCTTTACTTTTTCAGAATCAATGAAAAACAGTAAGTTTTTCCGGCTTTAAATAGCCAAACATATTTCATAGTTCAGGCATCCCAAAATCACATCTTCTTCGTAAGTTTTCTCTTCTATACTATCAAAGATGGAAGCACCAAAACTTCGACAGATCAAAACTATTTGTGTATTTTGTGGATCAAAAGTGGGGAAAGGCTTCAGTTATCTAGAAGCGGCCGTAGATCTTGGAAAGAAACTGGGGGAAAAAGGTATCACTCTTGTGTATGGGGGTGGTAGCAGTGGTCTAATGGGTTGTGTTTCCCAATCTGCTCTTGCAGAGAAATCAAAAGTAATCGGTGTCATACCTGTCCCTTTGGTAGATGTTGCAGGAAAAACACGAGGGCATGAAGTTCAAACCTTATCCATCCATGAACGCATAACTTGTATGCTATATGGTTCTGATGCCTTTATAGCCCTGCCCGGAGGTTTTGGTACCTTAGAAGAAATCTTTAACATTACCTCGTGGGCTCAACTAGATCTCCATACTAAGCCTATTGGGCTTCTGAATGTTAACAATTTCTTTGATGGCTTGTTAACCTTTCTTGATTATGCTGTGGAACAGGGATTCATCTCTCCATTTTCCAGAAGACTCCTTATTTCTGCTCCTACTATTGATGAACTACTGGATAAGCTGCAGTCATATATCTCAATACAAGATCCAGCAGGGGTTAAGATAGATTGGTCGCAAGGAAGGGGAATCAAGCGAAAATGGAGTCCGGTTAATGTAAACTTAACTTTATGAATCTTAGAATAGGTGGGGGTAGAGTACGGAGTATTCTTACTCTCGAGACACCCCTCTAATTTCCTAGGATTTTCCTTAATGTTTAAATCTTGTGTGTACCTCAAAGGTTCCAGGTGGTAGATTACGGAGTATTCTTACTCTCGAAACACACCTTTTTGAAGGTTTCTTTATTTCCTCAAAAGGTCAGAGGTGGTAGGATACGGCTACTCCGGAAACACATCTCTCAATTTGAGGAATTTCCCATGTTGCTTTCTTTTGCTTTTGCGTGTTTTCATGTATTTCCTTTCTAGGGTGACTCTTGTGTGTTCTCCTTATGAGAAAATAATAATATCTCTGTTATCATCTACTAAATCTCGTTTGTGATGTAAATGAACTTGTATGTCTAACTTCAATTCTCTTAGTGATTGCATACCATACTATGCTCTTAACTCCAAACGATAAAATTCTAGGCAGAGTTTTCCTTTGAAATTTGGACTTATCCAAATCGTAAGCATACTTCATAACTCACAATAATAACTAATTGTACATTTGATCACAATTTCATCAAACTTCAATATCATCATAAATATTCCAGAAAATCAATTCATAATTCCTCAACATAGAAATTTCAAATCATAATTTCTAATATCACCATATCAAGTCCTTATTTCTCAATAATTAAGAGCCTAAACTTTAAATCTCCAACTTCATAATTCTTCTCATAAAAATCTCAATAAAATCATATCACTTATAATCTCAACATCTCATCATAACTTCATAAAACTGACTTTCTATTTCTCGTTTAATCTAAACGATGAATAATTCGAAAATATTATCTAGTCCTTTCTGTTGACTTCTCATACTTAGTGCCATGTCTAAAATCAATTATGCAAAGTCCATTTAGGGCTCATCATTTCTAAACTTGACGAGAAAGATTATTTTGAAAATCATTCGTAAATCATATTTTTTTTTTTTTTTTTCAAAATTGAAACTTGAAGAGTGGTACCAATAATCATCCACAGTTTTTCCTTGCTTTTAAGCAAAGGTAGTGATAAAGGGATAAATTATTGAACCGAAAATTGAAACTTGAAGAGTGGTACCAATAATCATCCACAGTTTTTCCTTGCTTTTAAGCAAAGGTAGTGATAAAGGGATAAATTATTGAACCGAAAATTGAAACTTGAAGAGGAAGTACTAATAACCATCCACAGTTTTTCCCTTGTTTTTACACAAAGGTAGTGATAAAGGGATAAATTATTGTACAATTCATTATCAATTTTGTTTGTTTAATATATTATTCCATATATTTTGGGCCAAAGTTACAACCCAACTTAATTTCTAATTGAGTCAATCTTACTAAGCTTAATATGAACCAAAATTCATATCAATATCCTCTATGTCTCATGATTCTACATTAAAATGAATAAATTAAAATTTAGGCTTCTATCAATTCATATCATACTCAACATGTATATTTCACTTAAAGATTCATAACATATGAATATTTCATACTTAACATGCCTTAATAAAATCGTAAATGACTTGCAAAGCATATAACATACCTGGTTTTAGGAGTCAATACGTGGAGAGTGACATAGTAGAGTGATGAGTTAAAATATTTTAAAAAAAAAATTATTATTAATCATTTCGCATCTTTACATAAGATTGGGCCTAATTAACCCAAATAAAATTTTATCGTCAAATCTTATTTTCCTTTAGTCCCCGAACTTCTAGAAATTTATCAAAGACATCAATATAAACATCATATCACTAACTAATTATATTCCATAAAATCTTCAGAACATTACAAACTCCCTTGCTTAAAATGAATTTTGTCCTTGAAATTCGCACATCAAATTTCATCATACTTTTCAAAATCATAACCATACTTGACATGTGAAAATTCAAATTTTTTTTTTTAATTGAATAGTGATTTCGTTCACTGTTCATCATGAATAGCACGTCGTTTTACTGTTCACGTGAATAGTGTTTTTTTTAATTTTTTATTTAAGAAATAAAATTTCAAAAATCTACAGAATCGTTTTTAAAACTCTTGTCTCTGATACCAACTGTGACGACCCGAATTCTCGACCATTCGAGTGCCACAAAAAGTGACTCATATCATATTATCGAGACTTAAATAGTAATGTAAAATTATTCAAAAGAATAATTAGAATCCCATAATTTTATTTGTGAATAAAAATAGAACATAATTTTCTTACATAAAGTTCAACATAATTATCTCATCAATCTTAACCACTTTTGCCACTTCCATGTTGACCGCCTCGAACCTTCAATTATCTGAAAATGGTAAATATCGTGGAGTGAGATTTATAAAATCTCAGTAAGTATACCAAACATAAATTTTCTTTTGAATGCATATGGATCATTTTCATCATAACATAGGATAGGATTGAAATATTCATAAACATAGGGAGACACAAGAATTTTACCGAACTTAAATGGCAAGAATTCTTATGTGTAGCGCTACTAAACTCCGGTCCCCTTAGCATAATCATAAACATATCATATGGAACCCATAACAATCTTGTGAGATTGATTTCATAGCAATGATCCAAACATTTTCATAAAAACATAAGATATACTTACTTGTCATAAAAACATACTTACTTTTCATAAAAACATAAGGTATACTTACTTGTCATAAAAACATACTTACTTTTCATAAAAACATAAGGTGTATTTACCTTTCATAAAAACATACTTACTTTTCATAAAAACATAAGATATACTTACTTGTCATAAAAACATACTTACTTTTCATAAAAACATAAGGTGTATTTACCTTTCATAAAAACATACTTACTTTTCATAAAAACATAAGATATACTTACTTGTCATAAAAACATACTTACTTTTCATAAAAACATAAGGTGTATTTACCTTTCATAAAAACATACTTACTTTTCATAAAAACATAAGATATACTTACTTGTCATAAAAACATACTTACTTTTCATAAAAACATAAGGTGTATTTACCTTTCATAAAAACATACTTACTTTTCATAAAAACATAAGATATACTTACTTGTCATAAAAACATACTTACTTTTCATAAAAACATAAGGTATACTTACTTGTCATAAAAACATACTTACTTTTCATAAAAACATAAGGTGTATTTACCTTTCATAAAAACATACTTACTTTTCATAAAAACATAAGATATACTTACTTGTCATAAAAACATACTTACTTTTCATAAAAACATAAGGTGTATTTACATTTCATAAAAACATACTTACTTTTCATAAAAACATAAGATATACTTACTTGTCATAAAAACATACTTACTTTTCATAAAAACATAAGGTGTATTTACCTTTCATAAAAACATACTTACTTTTCATAAAAACATAAGATATACTTACTTGTCATAAAAACATACTTACTTTTCATAAAAACATAAGGTGTATTTACCTTTTATAAAAACATACTTACTTTTCATAAAAACATAAGATATACTTACTTGTCATAAAAACATACTTACTTTTCATAAAAACATAAGGTGTATTTACCTTTCATAAAAACATACTTACTTTTCATAAAAACATAAGATATACTTACCTTTTAAAAGATTAAAATGAAGTGTAGTAGTAAATGGACCAAAACTTTCTTGACCACATTGAATTTCTCTTACTTGTAGATTTTGTCAAGAGATTGGAAATAAGTGTATATGTGTAGAGTTGTGTGTAAAAGAGATGGGTTTAAATAGATGTATAAAGTTGGCATATTGTAAACATAATCATTAAATTCTATTAATTTTAACACATCCTTTTCTTAAAGTAAAGTACCATTCATATACTTTTCCATATTTATACAAATATTATGCTCTTCATGATTACATATAATGGAGTCTTATCAACCATTCATATACTTTTCCATATTTATACAAATATTATGCTCTTCATGATTACATATAATGGAGTCTTATCAACCATTCATATACTTTTCCATATTTATACAAATATTATGCTCTTCATGATTACATATAATGGAATCTTATCAACCATTCATATACTTTTCCATATTTATACAAATATTATGCTCTTCATGATTACATATAATGGAGTCTATAATTCATTCATATACTTTTCCATATTTATACAAATATTATGCTCTTCATGATTACATATAATGGAGTATATAATTCATTCATATACTTTTCCATATTTATACAAATATTATGCTCTTCATGATTACATATAATGGAGTATATAATTCATTCATATACTTTTCCATATTTATTAAATTAAGATTCTCATAATTATTATATATAATGGAACCTCTCATGCTTGCATATATTTTCTTAATTTCAATAATAAAAATAATTTTTGTATAAATAAATATTGGGATAACATTGAATTAAGTACTTGGACTTAATATACTTTAAATCAAGAGAATGGAGATATTTTTAGAAATTCGAAATTTAATTTAAAATCGAACGATCTCGATTATTTCTTGACTTGGCTATACGAATACGTCGTGGCGTTAACTTAATAAAAATGGGTGAAATAGTAGCGACACGATTTTCTATTAAAATAATTATTAATCGCGTAAAAATTCTTGGTCGCTACACATCAATATCTCGAATTTTAAGCTGATGATACCCTGAACGCAAATCAATCTTAGAGAATACCTTGGCATCTCGAAGTTGGTCAAACAAGTCGTCAATACGAGGCAGTGGATACTTGTTGCGAATCGTTACCTTATTCAATTGTCGGTAATCAATAGACAATCTCATAGTTCCATCTTTCTTTTTCACAAACAAAACCGGAGCTCCCCATGGTGATGCACTGGGTCTGATGAAACCCTTATCAACCAATTCTTGTAATTGCACTTTCAATTCTTTTAACTCAGTTGGGGCCATTCTATAAGGTGCTTGAGAAATAGGAGTTGTACTAGGCAATATCTCGATAGTAAATTCGAATTCTCTGTCCGGCGGTAACTCTGGAAGATCATCTGGAAACACATCTGAGAAATCTCTCACAACAAGTATATCCTCAAGTTTAGGCTTACTGGTCTGAGTATCAATCACATGGGCTAAATATCCCTGACAACCTTTCTTCAGAAGTCTACGAGCATCAAGAGCTGATATCAAACATGATGGTAAAATTCTCCTCTCTCCTTTAAGAATAATCTCAACATCTCCAGACCCCCTGAATGTAACTTCTTTACGAAAACAGTCAACTGTAGCACGATTCATAGTTAAAAAGTCCATGCCCAAAATAATATCAAAGTCATGAATATCAAGTGGAATTAGATCAGCTTTCAGCTCATGATCATTCACTCGAATCACACAACCCTTGAACACATCATTAGTTAAAAGAGATTTTCCCACCGGTGTAGCTACGACTAACTCATTGTCTAAGGGCTCTAATATCTTATCCGCATATTTAGTAAGTGCATAAGAAATAAAGGAATGAGTAGCACCAGAATCAATTAATGCATGAACACTTTTACCAAAAATAGATATCATACCCATAACAACATCTGGTGACTCCTCAGCCTGCTGCTGTGTCATCGTAAAAACTCTACCTTGGGACTTCGGACGTCCCGCCTGTCCTCTCTGACTAGTAACACCATGGCCTGCAAGATTTGAATGGGTCCCACTCGATGATCCCACATTATCTTTCCTATTCTGATTCTGTCTCGCACCGCTAGCATCAATCTGTGGAGCCATATGTGATGCACTACCCTCCTGAAATCGAACTGGACAATCCTTCTTCAAATGTCCCATCTGACCACAACGAAAACAACCACCACTACTCTTGAGGCACTCTCCCGCATGAAACTTGCCACACAACTGACACTGTGAAAATCTGGGACCACTACCACTGTCAGCCGATCTAGGGGCAAAAGATCTCTGAGAAGGAACTTGCATGTGAGAACGGCCATGTACTGGCTGCCGTACAGAACTCTGGCTATGTCCTGATCCTCTACTAAATCCTGTACTTCGAGACTTAGATTTGAAGCTCCCAGTTTGTGTGACACCTGGCCAAAATCCTTTCTTATCCTTCTTTGACTGTCCACTATAAGTCCCCATCTGACTGTTACCGCCACGAAATAGCATTTGCACTCCCTGATTTTGTCCTTCCAAAAGTGTCGTCTCGACTCTTGAGGCCGCTTCTACAAGTTCACTGAAACTATGATGCCCATGACCTGTCACCATAGCTCTAATTTCTGTCCTCAATCCTTCCTCAAACCGCCTGCATTTGTTTGTTTCATCAGCTACAAAATCAATAGCATACTTGGATAATTCCACAAACCTCTTCTGGTACTCAGCTACAGTATATGATCCCTGTACAAGATTCAAAAACTCCCTTTGTCTGGCCGCACGGTAGCTCGGGGGATAGTACGTCTCATTAAATGCTTCCTTGAACATGGTCCACGTAATAGTACTAGGATCAGGATACCGAACCCGATATGTAGTCCACCAATCTTCCGCAACTCCTTTTAATAAGAAGGAGGCAAGGCGCAACTTAGTAGCATCAGAACATACCATGACATCGAAAATGTTCTCCAAGCTCCTCATCCAAACCTCAGCATCTGCTGGATTGCCCGTGCTCTCAAAGTGTTTTGCCCCAAGCTTAATAGCTCTTTCGATGCTATCATCTCTAGCTGGGTTCTGTAATACATTTGGTAAAAGAGAGGCAATGGCCGTAGCAATTCTCTCAGTCAAGGGATCATTCCCAGCTGCATTCCCCAGATTCTGTTGTGCTGGTACATTTCCCTGATTCTGTTGTACTGGTGCTTGGTGGACCGATTCTTCTCCCTGATTTAATCCCCTAACATTTGCTCTTTGGCGAGTATTTTGATTTCGAGGTTGTGGACGTGTCTTACCACCTCTAGCCATCTTGCACCTAAAATATGCATTACAGGTTGACAGATCAGAAATGAATAGCACAACTTGTAGACTAAATAATCATATACTGCCCAAACGCCAATAACCTGGCTCTGATACCAATTGTCACGACCCGTCCAAGATCACCCTACTGGACCTGAAACGTGACGTGTGCCGAAGGCAGGCGACAACTAGATGTTGGACCCACCACCAAAGCAAACTTGACTTTTCTTATCTTTCAGATTCACCTTTTAAATAAATTTGATCCCATACGAATTTATAAAAATTTTGACAGAGTCTCCCCTATATTATTGACATAACCAACCTGTAATTCAACGTCACATCCCCAACAATCATGCATAATAATTATAAAGACTTCCCAAAACCTTCCAAACATAACATTAACGCAATAAGACAATTGAAATTCTTAGTCAATTATTTTAATATATACTCATACAACCCATATTACATAATCATCGGGCCTATTACCGACAAGGCCACAAAAGAATATCACAGCATATAATATGAGCCCAAAAGATAACTTCTAAATGCTATATCAGAATAGACCATAGAAATGCCTACGTTTAGCTCGTCTGGCGGCGATGTCTCTATCCAAGCTGCTCAAAATCTGTAACTTTTTCCTATAAGGAAGAGATAAGGAGAAATGTGAGCTTGTAACTCAGTGAGTGGAGTTTATGAAGTAATTTCCTTTATAAATCATTTTTGAAAACATAATTTATTTCATAAGCTTTTGCCACTTTAAATCAAATCATCCATGCTAAGAATAATCATAAAGATAGTGGAATAATCATCTGTGGCTTGACTGATAAACTGCAATACATAAGAAAATCACACCAAAGGTATCCAACTAAATCATCTGAAATCTGTATCTAGTCATACGCGCGTATACTATTGAGCACCTCCGTACCCGGCCCAAAGCCCCTCTGGGTACAAAAGTGGGTCCCAAAGACCTCATATATACACCCTTACACACGGGCCATAGGCCCCCTCCGTGCATAAGAGTGGATCTTAAGATCATCTGAACACGGGCCATAGGCCCCCTCCGTGACAGAGCCTTAAGATCTTAAATAATATCCGCTAGTACACGGGCCCAAGGCCCCCTCCGTGCACTAACACAAGAACAGATAACCACATCGGGTACTTCTGGTAGTTTTGAAATCATACATGCTAACTTAACTAATCATGCTCATAAAACATAGTAAAAAGAGTCATCATGATAAACAAACTTAATTTTTAAAACATTTGTTTTGATAATCATGCTAAAAGTAAGTAATTTAAAAATCATTTGTAACTTGTAGAAAATCATTGTGAATAGAAAACTTGAATAACGTAAATTCTTTTAAGTTTTCTCCACTCACAAAATAATTGACAATCCGCTAGCTTGGTCGATATATAGCGCCAACTTCCTCGTCACCTCCTGAGATAAAATAAAATCTTTACATCAACATTTAAATCACCTTAATAGATAATATAGCAAAAGAACCTCATTCTTGAATTAACCCATTCAACTTGTTTTCTCATATTACACCATACTTGCCCTTTTTACTTAGGAACATAAAATCACCTCTAAAGACTAATTAAGTTCTAATATCACTTAATATTTCAAAATTAGAGCCACATTGATCTAAATCCCAATTTTCCATTTTTACAAGCTTACTAGTTTATATACCCATCTTCATAACTAAACCAACATTCATCATCAACACCAACAATTTCATTTCTAGCACAAAACAAACCAAAATACAAGTTTATCTCAACTTAATCACTAATTTAACCCAATGACATAAACCCTAATCTTTAATATCAAGCATTTATTTCAATAAACTTAACCATATAACTAGAATCACCAAAATCATCATTCCCACATTCATATATAACTCACATTTAAAGTATAATTCAAAAGCCCTAATTTTACACATTATTGAACAATAAATATTTTACCACTTACCTCCTAATGTTAGGAAAATATGGTAGAATAACAACAACACACTTTGAGTTGGATGGCTCTTCCTTCTTCTTCCCTTCCTTTTTTTTTTTTTTTCCCCGGTTCTGTCTCTCTCGAAGCCTCTGTTGGTCCTTTCCTTTCTTTGGCAATTGTTGGCTTAATAAGTATTATATTAGCTAAGTGTTTAGTTATTGCCAAGAGGTCCCCACTCTTATTTCTTGATTTAATTAAAGTCCTAAACTTATATAAGTTTTAGAAAAATAACCCCAACAAATAAAATAATATAATTTGGTCCTAATTTAACTTTGACTTGACTATTCCATATATGACTTTGACTAGTAAAAGTTTGACTAAAAAAAATAATAATTGGGTTGTTACAATCTTACCTCCTTCAAAGAATTTCGTCCTCGAAATTCAGTCACCAAATAGATGAGGATATTGAACACGAAATTGCTCCTCATGTTCCCATGTTGCCTCTTCTGCTGGGTGATTTCCCCATCGGACCTTTACTAATGAAACCATCTCATTTTCATCAATTTGCTCCTTCCGCTCCAATATTTCAACGGGTTGTTCTTCATAGCTCAAATTCTCCTTTAGCTCTACTGGTTGGGATTCCAATACATGAGACACGTCAGGGATGTACTTACGAAGCATAGATACATGAAACACATCGTGTATTCTAGACAACTCATCTGGCAAAGTAAGTCGATAAGCAACTGGACCAATCCTCTCAACAATCTCATAGGGTCCAATATACCTGGGACTCAGCTTCCCTCTCTTGCCAAACCTCAAAATACCTTTCCATGGCGATAACTTTAAGAAGACTTTATCCCCAACTTCAAACTCCAAATCCTTTATGCGTCTGTCAGCATAACTCTTTTGTCGATCTTGTGCTATCTTTAGTCTTTCTTGAATAATTTTTTCCTTTTCAGTTGCCATTTGAACCATCTCAGGGCCTACTAACTTTTTCTCACCCACTTCGGTCCAACAAACTGGAGTCCTGCACCTCCTGCCATATAGTGCCTCGAAAGGAGCCATCTCAATACTGGAATGATAACTGTTATTATAAGCAAACTCCATCCAGCGTAAATGAGTATCCCAACTCCCTTTGAACTCGAGAGCGCAAGCTCGAAGCATATCTTCTAGGGTTTGAATGGTTCTCTCAGATTGACCATCCGTCTGTGGGTGAAATGCAGTACTAAACTGAACCTTTGTGCCCAAAGCACTCTGCAACTTCGGCCAAAATTGAGACGTGAATCGAGGATCTCTATCAGACACAATACTGGAGCCCCATATAGACAGACTACCTCATCGACATATAATTTTGCTAACTTAGTCAAAGTGAATGTAGCTTTAATCGGTAAAAACCTTGCAGCTTTGGTCAACCTATCCACAATCACCCAAACACCATCATTACCACTCTGAGTACGAGGAAGACCAAATAGAAAATCCATAGTGATGTGCTCCCACTTCCACTCTGGAATAGGCAATGGTTGCAAAGTTCCAGCGGATTTATGACGAACCGGTTTCACTTGTTGGCAAATAAAACATCTAGACACAAACTCGGCAATCTCTCTCTTCATGCCTGGCCACCAGTAATGTTCCTTCAACATATGATACATTTTTGTGCTGCCTGGATGCATTGCATAAACTGAATTATGGGCTTCTTCTAGTATCTCATTTTTCAACTCTAAAATATCTGGAACACACAATCTGTCTCCCATAACTAGAGTGCCATCATCTAGGATAGAAAAATCTGTTCGTATTCCAGCTTCAACTTCTGCCTTCAGTATTCTCAGTGATAGATCCTCAGACTGGGCCTGTTTAACCTTATCCACTAGGCGAGGCTTCACCTGAAACATAGCTAGCACTACCCCTGAAGTAGTGGCTGATAACCGAGCATTCAAGTTTCTAAATTCACACATCAAAGAAGCACATACTGCATTTGTTTGGTTCGAGGTACTACTGGCTTTTCGACTAAGTGCATCAGCAACTACATTTGCTTTACCTGGATGGTAATCAATTTTACAATCATAATCCTTAATCAATTCTAACCATCTTCTTTGCCTCAAGTTCAATTCTTTCTGAGTAAAAATATACTTCAAGCTCTTGTGATCGGTGAAAATCTGACACCTCTCACCATATAAATAGTGCCTCCAAATTTTGAGAGCCAAAACCACCGCAGCCAATTCTAAATCATGTGTGGGATAATTCAATTCATGTTTCTTCAATTGTCTTGAGGCGTAAGCCACAACTTTTCCATTTTGCATCAAAACACATCCCAGACCTTGTCTCGAAGCATCACTATAAATCACAAATTCTTCACCTGGTGATGGAAGTGTAAGTATAGGAGCAGAAACCAACCTATTCTTCAATTCTTGAAAACTCTTCTCACACTCTTCAGTCCAAACAAACTTTGAGCTCTTCCGTGTCAAACTGGTCAATGGAAGGGCAATCTTAGAAAATCCCTCCACAAAACGACGATAATATTCGGCTAAACCAAGAAAACTCCTCACCTCAGTCACATTATTAGGACGTTCCCATTTCATCACTGCCTCTGTCTTTACAGGATCAACATAAATTCCTTCAGCTGAAATCACATGTCCTAAAAATACAACCTTGTCTAGCCAAAACTCACATTTTGAGAACTTAGCATATAATTGTTTATCTCGCAAGGTCTGCAAAATAATCTTCAAATGCTCTGCATGCTCATCACGGTTGGAAGAATAAATCAATATATCATCAATAAAGACAATAACAAATCTATCCAAATAAGGATGTAGAATCCTGTTCATCAAATCCATGAAAGCGGCTGGGGCGTTGGTTAAACCAAACGGCATCACTAGAAACTCATAATGACCATAGCGAGTCCTAAATGCAGTCTTTGGCACATCAATATCTCGAATTTTAAGCTGATGATACCCTGAACGCAAATCAATCTTAGAGAATACCTTGGCATCTCGAAGTTGGTCAAACAAGTCGTCAATACGAGGCAGTGGATACTTGTTGCGAATCGTTACCTTATTCAATTGTCGGTAATCAATAGACAATCTCATAGTTCCATCTTTCTTTTTCACAAACAAAACCGGAGCTCCCCATGGTGATGCACTGGGTCTGATGAAACCCTTATCAACCAATTCTTGTAATTGCACTTTCAATTCTTTTAACTCAGTTGGGGCCATTCTATAAGGTGCTTGAGAAATAGGAGTTGTACTAGGCAATATCTCGATAGTAAATTCGAATTCTCTGTCCGGCGGTAACTCTGGAAGATCATCTGGAAACACATCTGAGAAATCTCTCACAACAAGTATATCCTCAAGTTTAGGCTTACTGGTCTGAGTATCAATCACATGGGCTAAATATCCCTGACAACCTTTCTTCAGAAGTCTACGAGCATCAAGAGCTGATATCAAACATGATGTTTATAAACAAATAATGTGATGTTTTCAAAGCAAAATATGTGATTGAAAAGGAAGTGTGCAGTTAAAAAATGATTTGGAGGCAATGAATCGTTGTAGGCAAAATTTTCAATTAATAACTAACTATTGAATCAAGTCCCTTGTCGTGGTTTCATGGGTGAAAATTGGTTGCTTCTTGTAAATGTGTATTACAACAAGTATGAGCATATGAGCATAAGTTCACTCGTAATAATATAGCAACATATTGGACGGAGAAAGCGTTTAATCCAAAATCAACCTCATCATCACATTAACCACCGATTCTGAAAAAAAAAACACATACAAATATTAAGCATAAAAGGGTTCCACTGTGACAATCAGTTTAAAAAACTGTTTTTTTTTTTTTTTTTGGCAATCTCGAGATAAATGGATAGTTAAAAAGTAGAGAGAAAAAAAATGTATGATTAAATATTTATTTGAGAAATTGTATTCTTTAAAATTTGGTTTATGAACCAAAAAATCGGCTGATCCCAACAGAGAGAAAAAGGTTGTAGTCATCAAGAATGTCTAGGAACAGATTCTTAGGTATCTTAAGTTGATCTCAAAAACGCCCATGCTTCACTTCAGATCGAGTCATTGAATAAGTATTTGTCATGCAAATCTGTAAGAAGGAACATGTAAGTTGTAACACAATTTTCTCCTCTACAACTCCAATACTCAAAAGGATAAAATGAACATAAAAAATTACAAGTATTAAAAATAAATGCAATACTCTGCAATCTGTGCCAATTTGCTAGTGGACGCATAACTTGGATGATTTTTTTTTATTTTTTATTTTTTTATATTTATATAATAAATGTGGGATTGATGAATCATTCTTCAAGAAAATGGCCAACAAGCAGCCATAAAAGATACAGTAATTTTTTCCATAAAACTCAAAGAATATACAAAAAAAATAAATAAAAAAATAGACAAAGTTAAAAACTGAAAATTAATAACAAGAGGGAATTATGGATTGAATTCAGCTCATTGAGCTCACTGATTTTATTACTACTAGGGGTCATTGTGCGTTGCACGACCCTAGACCTCGTGTTTGGTGTGATGTTTGCCGAATTTAACTTTCAATAGATTTTAGACTTGGATATGAATGCTATGTTGAGCGACCTTATCAAAGAACATAAATTTGATATAAATCTCTGTACAAATGAAACAAAATCGTGAAAGCAGAGAAAGAGAGCATATTCCATGATGATTGCCATCATACATGTGTGTTAGATACACATCTTCTCATGCCTGGCACTGGCAACATATGAGACTAAAAAAATCCGTATTACACAAAATCTAACACAATTTCGGAGTTTGATGTTCATTTGCATCATCCAAGGATTTGTAGATTCAATACAACATACAATTTCATTTTAACGACGTGCCCAACTTGGCATGACGTGTACATTTCACTAAAAATGACATGTTTGTAATGTGCGTCAATTCTTGCTAACAAATATAATCTGCAGGAACCTCTACTTTGATGAGAAGAATCGTTCCCGTCACGAGATGAGCCTGGGATTGGATCATAACCAACTTGGATTCCATTATACTACAAATAACATCTGAACAAAAAAATCACCGTTCAATAGATTGATTCGAATATTTATATATGATTGTAATGGATTTATATAAATGAGATGTAAAGTGGAAGCAGCATTTGAAGAAAACCTTGAAGCAATCAGGTAGTGAACGCCAAACAATAGAATAAATTGAAGAAAAAAACCAGGAAACATTTCTTTGATCAAGCATTGAAGCACAATCAAGAGATTAAGCGAGTATAGGGATTACAGATAAATAATATTAAAAAGTTGAGTTTTGATTTATTCTACATTCTCGAGTACATGGATAACTTGTTTATATGATTGGATTTTCTCTGTGCTTCCAAAATTTACTCACAAGTTGCAGTCTATAATTAATTCACATATAAAAGCATAACAAGTTATGATATTGAATTAGACGTTTTGTAGTCCTAAAAAATCCAAACCTACAATTCACATCTAAAATGAAAAGTAATATATTTTCATAGGATCAGCCACCCAGCTCAATTGATTTCTCAATCACACTTCCTTCTCTTCCCCAAGAATCCAAATCGATATAGTTCATTTTATTTTTGTATATTGTATAGAGGCGTATAATAATATAGTTAAAATATTAATTTCAGATGAAAGAAGCCCTTCAAAAACCATAGTACCAGAGGCCTTCGAAGAGAACAATGGATTCTACTGTGTTGCAAAGCTATGATTTTGTTGAAATTATAAGAAGGTAGTGCTTCTACAATAAACATAAACAAGTAAATAAATTTTTATTTAAAAAAAACAATAACAAAAATCTCCATATCCTTAAGGCACGATCTGAGTTTGAAAAAAAAAACACAGAAGGAATGCTGGAATATTTCTCTCGAATTTTTTTCACACATTTACAAGGAATACAGTGGTCATATATATACACAAACTGAGATGAATAAAAAAAACAATAGATACAATATACACAGTCATAACAATCTCTCTTTCACGTCCATTTTCCTGATAATGCGGAGATGATGACAGAAAAGGAATCTAACTCCAACAGAATTACAGCTCGGCAGATGCAGGTCACATTTGAGGATTAAGGACGGATTTCAAATACTGGTAAGTGAAGTGCGACTTTATCTTCTTGTGACTTTGGTATTTACTGCTTTAGTCCTTTATCTTTATTTCCAGCAATTAAGTCCTTTGTGTTTAGGACTGATTCGGTACAACCTTCAATTCCCCCTCTCAAACTAGAAAATCTGGAACAGATTCCTAGTTTGTCTCTGAGAAAAACAAACCTCGACGGTGGGAGAGATTTTGTAAAAATGTCTGCAATCTGTTCAGCTGAGGAAATGTACTCAATCTGGAGCTCCTTATTAAGCACTTTATCACGGACAAAATGAGCGTCTAGTTCTATATGCTTGGTACGAGCATGGAACACCGGATTCGAAGCTAATGCATTTGCACCTTGATTGTCACACCAGATTCTAGGTAAATTTTCTTGTTTGATTTTCAACTCCTTTAGCAAGGACTGCACCCAAGTAATTTCAGCTGCTGTGTGGGCTAATGTCCTATACTCAGCTTCTGTGCTTGATCTAGCAACTACATGTTGCTTCTTGGAACACCAAGAGATCAAGTTCTTCCCTAGATACACACAATAACCAGCTGTTGATCTTCTATCATCCGGGCAAGAGGCCCAGTCGGCATCTCCATAGGCTGAGATATCAAGATTTTGACTCTTTTGTAAAAGAATTCCAGTATCAAGTGTACCTCTCAGATACCTGAAGATTCTTTTAAGAGAATTCCAATGAACTTCAGTAGGTCTTTGAAGGAATTGACTTAATTTGTTTACTGAAAAGGATATGTCTGGTCTAGTGTACCCAAGATAGTGAAGTGCACCTACTGCACTTCTGTAGATGGTTGGATCTTCAAGCTCTACTCCATCATCTTTAGAAATCAATTTTCCACTAACCATTGGTGTTACACTAGGATTCAACTTCTCATATCTAAACCTTTTGAGTAAGTCCAACGTGTATCCTCTTTGTGTTAAATGCAGACCTGCAGCATCTCTAAACACCTCAATTCCCAGAAATTTGCTGAGTGTTCCCAGATCTTTAAGTGCAAAATTATCATTTAGCATTTTGAGCAACTCTTCTAGTTTCTCAGTACAACTTCCAGTCACAATTATGTCATCTACATAAACTAGAAGGAAAATTGAGTAGCTCTCTTTCTCTACAAAAAACAGAGAGTTATCAGCCCATGATTGCTTCATACCCCAGCTGATTAGTGTGTCTTTGAGTTTGGTATTCCAAGCTCTAGGAGCTTGTTTTAAACCGTAGATAGCCTTCTTTAACTTGCAAACATAATCAGGCCTCTTATCATCCTCAAAACCTTCAGGCTGCTTCATAAAGACTTCTTCTTCCAACACCCCATTAAGAAATGCATTATTGACATCTACTTGTCTAATTAACCAGTCATTCTCAACAGCTAATGATAGGATAACCCTTAGTGTACATGATTTCACAACAGGACTGAATGTTTCATGATAATCCACACCTGCCTTTTGCAAAAAACCTTTGGCAACTAAACGAGCTTTGTACCTTTGTAAAGTTCCATCAGTTCCATATTTGGTTTTGAAAACCCATTTGCACCCAATAATCTTCTTAGTTGACTCTGGTGGAACTAAGTTCCATGTCTTGTTTCTCACTAGAGCATCAAACTCTTCAGTCATGGCTTGCTTCCAGTTTTTTATTCCTTAAGGCTTCATCAACTGTAGTTGGTTCAGTTTCATGTGCCCGACAAATGTGAAATGCTTTTGGCTTGAAAATGCCAGCTCTGCCTCTTGTAATCATGGGATGAATTCTGTCATCCCTTATTCCGATATCAGCAGAAATCTCCTCTGAACCAAAATCCTGCTCAACTTCTTGCCTTACTGGTGAAGAATTAATACTATCAAAATGTTCTGTGATTTGATTCTGATCCCCCTCTTCTTCTGTAATCTCATGTTGTGTTTCAACAAGGAAAGGTCTAAGTACAGGCTCAGCTTCATGATGAACTATATCATCTGAGGGTATAGTAGGAGTAGGAGATTCAGTGACAGAATTATATGGTAGAGGAAAAAGAAGTAGACCAGTTGATGAAGATTGTGTTGATTTGTTGAGGAAACCAGTTTTGAATGGAAAAAATGACTCATCAAATACAACGTGCCTTGAGATATAGATTCTTCCAGTTGAGCTCAAACATTTGTACCCTTTATGTTGGCTACTAGGACCTAGATAGACACACCTTTGTGAATGAAAACTTAATTTGTGTTTTTGATAAGGTCTTAAGCATGGGTAGCAGGCGCAGCCAAAGGTTTTAATGCTTGTGTAGTTGGGTTGTGTTTGGTATAGAAGTTCCGTCGGTGTTTTATGGTTAAGAACAGGTGTAGGCAGGTGGTTGATGAGTGACACAGCAGTGGTGAAAGCTTCCCACCAGTAATGTAAAGGCATAGAGGCTTGTGCTAATAGTGTGAGTCCAGTTTCAGTCAAGTGTCTGTGCTTCCTCTCAGCTCTTCCGTTTTGGACTGATGTATAGGGACAAGTATACCTTAGTTCTATCCCTGATTCTTGTGCTATTCTTCCAAATGTTCTATACTCACCCCCCCAGTCTGATTGTAGAACTTTTATCTTTCTCTCAAGTTTATTTTCAACAAGTTTCTTAAAGTGAATAAACTGGACAAGAGCTTCAGACTTATGTTTCATGGGATAGATCCAGCAGTGCCTACTATAATCATCAACGAACAGTACATAATATTTAAAGCCACAAGTTGATGTGATGGGGGCAGGTCCCCACACATCTGTAAAGATTAAATCCAAAGGATTTTTTGATTGTGAAGTAGATGATTTGAAAGGAAGAGCATGTGATTTACCGAATTGACATGCTTCACAAAAGAAACTTTTATTATCAGTAAATGCTTCATTACAAGACTTGAGAATGTGACTCAAAATTACCACAGAAGGATGACCTAACCTTCTGTGCCATAACTCTAGGACAGGCACAGATGACGACTGTTTTACAATGTGTTCTTCATTGATGTTGATAGAGAGGGCTGAGTTGTTTAAGGCCTGATCTGAGTTGTGAGCTGTGTTTTGTTGAGTTTTTGGAGGAAGGAGTTGATATAGTCCACCATTAAGCTTCCCCTGCAGTAGCATCTTCCTCGTTTGTAAGTCCTTCACAACACAAGTGTTAGAATAAAACTCCATAAACACAGAATTATCTGAGGTGAGCTTAGACACACTAATCAGATTCTTTTTAATCTTTGGCACGTGTAAGAGGTTTTTAAGATGCAAGGATTTTCCATCTTTTAGTGAAAAAGTCTTAACACCAGTATTAGCAATAGGAAGAGCAGATCCATTTCCAACCAAAATAGATTGATTACCTGCATACGGTTTAGCTGAACTGAGATTACCTTTATTTCCAGTCACATGAGTACTAGCGCCTGAATCCGCAAACCAGGCATTGTCTTCCAGAGTATTTGGAGTAGCAACATAAGCAACTGCATTCTGAGAGTTTTCTCTTTGATTGTTGTGGTTTGGGGATCTTGCTCCAGTGTATTTCTCATCAAAACGCTTAAAACACCACCCTGCTTGGTGGTTATTCAGTCCACAAATTTGGCAAGGTGCCCTGAAGTCAGTACCTCTGCCTAGCCTTCCTCTTCCTCTTCCTCTCGATCTTCCCCTATGAAAAGTGTTTCTGCCAGTTCCTCTGTTTCCTCTTCCACCTATAGAGAAAATTCTATTCTGTCCTCCATAGCTCAAGTTGATAGAATTTAAACCAGTCCTTACTTGATTCAAATGCTCTAACCTACTTTCGAAGGTTAAGAGCACTGAGGTAAGCTCATGCCAACTGATTGAGTCTCTTCCATTGATTTGTACAACTATGGGAGTGTATTCATCATCAAGACCCGCAAGTACCTGCGTGACTATATCATTGTGTTCAAGTTTCTTCCCAGCTATCTCCAAGTTATCTGCTAGTTGTTTGATAGTTGTTAGATACTGATCCATAGACAGTCCTTCTTTCCTTGTCCGTTGAAGTTCAGCAGTCAAGAATGTCACCCTTGATTTGTTGAGTATCCCGAAGTTTTCACCAACAGCAGTCCAGAGACTACTCGAAGTACTGCAGCCCATGACTCTCATTACTATTTCAGGGGTCATGGATGAGTAGAGCCATCCCATTAGAAGTTGATCGACGGACACCCACTTTGCATGTTCTGGGTTAGAGACCATCTCAGCTGTTGCTCCTTCTGTTTGCTGTGCTGAGCTGGTAATGAACTCTGGTGGACACACCTTTGTCCCCAGAAGAAAACCTTCAAGATTATAGCCCTTAACAATGGGCATAATCAAATTTTTCCACAAAAGAAAATTGTTCTTGTCGAGTTTGATGCACGGAGTCTGGGTTAGGGTTAAACCAAATGGACTGAATTGAGTGTTGGTGGATGAATTTTGGATTTGTGAGCTAGCTTCAGTGCTATCAGTATTTCCTGCCATTTTCAAGCTGGCTCTGATACCAAGTTTGAAAAAAAAAAAACACAGAAGGAATGCTGGAATATTTCTCTCGAATTTTTTTCACACATTTACAAGGAATACAGTGGTCATATATATACACAAACTGAGATGAATAAAAAAAACAATAGATACAATATACACAGTCATAACAATCTCTCTTTCACGTCCATTTTCCTGATAATGCGGAGATGATGACAGAAAAGGAATCTAACTCCAACAGAATTACAGCTCGGCAGATGCAGGTCACATTTGAGGATTAAGGACGGATTTCAAATACTGGTAAGTGAAGTGCGACTTTATCTTCTTGTGACTTTGGTATTTACTGCTTTAGTCCTTTATCTTTATTTCCAGCAATTAAGTCCTTTGTGTTTAGGACTGATTCGGTACAACCTTCAATTATCTGTTAGCCTAAAAAAAACACAAAAGAATCACATTTTCTCATAATCTCATACTTACATAGAAATCAAATGAGAACACGAAACACGAGTATTAATATTATGCAGAATTCAGATTTCGCGATTCCTAATTCAGTTGAAATGTAGTTTACCTTCCCAGGCAGTAAAACTCTTCGGTTGAACTCATCGATGTCACCAGCGGAGGAGGGAATGCGAAGCCACCGACCAATATTTGAAATTTTGTAAGGGTTCGGCCAAGGAAAGATTGCTCTCTGAAATCTGAAACTGTAGGGGCGAAAATTAAGCGATGAAATCTGTTGTTGGTGGAAGAGATCTGAACAGATTATATGAAACCCTAAATGGAGGTATCGAAATCAAAGTAGAAGACGAATATTTTGGAAGGGAGCAACTTTCGAAGATCGAAGAAGGATGAAGAAGTCGTATATGTGAAGATAATGAAGGTTCTGGAGATCTGCAGAGGTTATAAAATGTAAAATGAGAAAGGAAAAAAAATAAAAAAGACAAAAGACAAACCTTGTTGGGTGACATAAGCGATGATGGCGTGATGACCTCAAATGAACAGTGAAATTGAAGATGGCTGTTTTTATATATTAGATTTATAGACAATTTACAACAGAGAAGAAATACATACAGAGGATAAATGAATCTGCATAATATTTACACCATTTACACATGAAAATTTGTAACAAATTCCTTAAATATAGGGAATGATCTAGAAGCATTTCTTCACAGCAAACGCATGATTTCAACTGTTGAGGATGAACTTCACTGGCAAATGAGGAAGAAACGCACTTGTTTGGAATTGCAAATTTAGGATAAAACGTAATAGTCATTACTTAAATTTTAACTAAACAAAGCGTGTTTTAGACTATTACGTTTTATCCTTATTGATAAAAACGGTCCTTGCAACACAACTGAGTTACTTTGATCATTTAACACTCTCTCTCAAGCTGGATGATACGTGAGTTACTCCAAGCTTGCTTTTCAAGTAACTGAACTTTGAATTCAACACAGGCTTTGTCATTAAATCTGCAATTTGATCAAAGGAACGGGATGGCAACGGGACGGGTGACATCCCCGTCCCCGCCTCGTCGGATATTTACCATTCCCATTCCCATCCCCGCTCAGTCTAAACGGGACGGGGTGGGGTTGCCATAATCCTCGTTTATTATTATATTTTTTTTTGTCCATTAATATCTTTTTTTATAATGGTTATCTAATGAAATTTTTCTTAGCTTACTCTTCTACTAGATCAAAAAGTTTATAGGTGCACCATAAAAGTATGACCAAGTAGATTAGTAAAGATATTTATGGTTATCAAATGATGATAATGCATAAGAGAACAATTAATTTCTCAATTTGATATATGTTCACGATTTAAAGAAAATGATATAAAGCGATTATTTCATTTTCTGTGAATATTGATATTTTCTAGTAATACTTAGTTATACAAATTATTTTCTTAAAGTATGATTATTTTACAAAAATTCTATTTAACAGCTATTGAGAATGATTAACATTAATAATAAAAAAAAAAGTCAAAATATCTTTTATAGAGCAGTACACGTTTAATCGTGTTAATAATTATGTTTCTAGAGAATGAGATGAAACTTGAGAGTGAGAGATGAAGAGTAGTATAGAGTTGAAATGTAAGACTTGATTTTAAAATTATATATTTGAACGTCGAGTGATTGAGGACACTTTTAATTTGTTTGGATTTTATTTAATTGAACTTATTAATTTAGGAAAGTTTCGGGGCGGGACGGAGATTTGAAAGCAATCCTCATCCCCAGTTGGGTATACTTTTTCATCCTCATTCCCGCCCCATCCTCATCATTGTCGGGGATTCTCAGCCCGTTCGAGGCGGGTCCCTGTCGGATTTGGGAATTCCCCCGCCTCATTGTCATCCCTATCAAAGGAAGGTATGTTAATTTATCTCTAACTTTTTCTCAAGTACCTTGCCCTCGCAAAGTGTACATCGAGTTCAATATGCTTCGCTCATGCATGAAATACTATTTGCTGCAAGTGCACTGGCACTTTGGTTATCACACCATAATATTGGTTTCCTGACTTAATTGAGTTTTATCTTTTCAAAAATTGACTATAACCAAGAGATTTCAGATGCAACTTGGGCTAATGCTCTATATTCTGATTTTGTGCTCGATCGCGAAACTACATGTTGTTTCTTTGACGACCAGGACACCAAGCTGTCACCTAAATATCAGTGTTCTAAAATGCTTCATTAGGTGGCGCTTAAACGCGCCAATGCTTGATCGTGACCAAAACGCCCCGCAACTGCCAATGCGCATGATAAAGCGTATAAAATCGGTCATAATCGGTCAAAAAGCCATCACAACTTGTAAAATACTGGAAGTCATTTCTTTTATCTTTTATATAATAAAATATTATTTGATAGACTGGATAATTGTTGCTTAATTTGTGATATTTTCTCTTGATTTAATAATTTAAAATGCTTAAATTGTTAATATTAATCATATTTCATATTTTGTGGATTAAGAGAAGGACTTGGATCAAATTGGACTCAATATTACAAATTAAAAAGAAGAAGTTGAAATATCAAAATATGCACAATCAGAGAAGGACTTTGCTTAAGGCGTGGGCATGCTTTACTGTTTCGTGAAGACTTGACTTACATAGACGAATTTTTTGAAGAAGAAAAGCTAGCCATTAGGCCAGCCATTTTGATTGTTTTGGAGTCCAAACAGGGCCGACTTTCTTGGAATTGGTTGGATTTTTTTTGGGCTACAATTGGACTTCTTTTTCCACCGAATGAGCACAACACCAAGTTGGATTAAAAGAAGGGTTAATTGCATGGGGCACTATAAAAAAAATATCAAATTGAAGAATCCAGTTACTGATGAATTTACTAAAAAAAAATGTCTTCCTTCACTGCCATCTCCTTTCCCCAGCACTGATAAGAAGCTACACACCGGCGCTACCTCCGACCACCATAACCACGACCATGGCCAACACCACCGCCACCATCACCACATCGATCGGACCACCACAGCAACCCACATCCACCACTGTTGTTTCTTAACCGTTGCTTCCTGTTCTCCGATGCACCGCCTGTAGCGACCAAGAATTTTTACGCATTTAATAATTATTTTTAAAATTATGAAAAATGTGCCGCTGCGATCTCACCCATTTTTAAGTTTACGTCGCGACGTATTCGTCTAGCCAAGTCGAGAAATATCAAGTCTATTCGATTTTAAATAAATTCCGAATTTAAAAAATTATATTATTTTAATTATTCTTTTCAAAATCATTTTAAATTCTAAATTACGTCAAACTCATTTTATCAGATTCATTTCTTACCCAGTTGATTCACGCGTATTATTTTCCTCGAATTCCGTACATTGCTTGTCAAGGTTTCCAAACTATCCTATATCAACCTATACTACCACCAACTTCCATCAATCACACCAATCCCATACCATACCCTAGCTCTACATCACCAACTCCAAACCCAACTCTCTGCATCATCTCACCACTCAAACCGTCACTAGCCTCTCCTCTCAACACAACTACAGTTCACCCTTGTTCCCAGCAACACCATCCACGACATTGGAGCTCAGCAAGCCTCAACCTCATTTTCTCAACTCCATTGAAGTCACCTCCCGCAGCCAGGTAACTACCTCATCACACCACCACCACACGCAGGCACAACAATACCACTGCCCAGCCATAACCACCTCGCAAGTTGAATCATCACCAAAAGGCACCACCATTTCGCCCTCTGCACAATCCACCCAAAACGGCCACCAAGCAGCCACCACCCCTTTCACGTTAGAGCATCACCACCGCCACCTACAACTCTCCTCCAAACTATCTTCATCACAACCTCAACCTCACTGCCCATTTCGTATTTCCCCATTTTGAGCCCCAATCTCATTCGAACCATCATCATCATCACCACAACCAAACCACTATCCATTTCCTCCAACCACCGAATCAACCACCTCGGCCAACCCACTTCCAAACTCAAAATCAAACCCAAAATCTTACCAAGAAAACCAAAATACTTACCTCAACCACCGCTTTTACCGTCGGACCTTCGTCGGTGAAGCTCCAAATCGCCGCCCAAGACCTCATTTTCGCACACAAATTCGCACCCAATCCTCTCAAAACCTTAACCCCTCCCTTGCCGCCGCTCGCCGCCACCTGTCGGCGATGTTCTGCAGGCACATCGCCGGCTGTAGAACCGATTTTTCCCCCAATTTTCGTCGCTCGGTCGCACCTCCTCTCCTCCTCCTTCTTTGTCATGAAATGGGAGAGAGAGTAGAGATTTGATTTTAATATTTTGATTTTTCAGAAATTTGCACTTTAGTCCCCAAGTTCCAAAGTTATTTAAATTAGTCCCTATAGTTTTAAAACTTATCATTTCAACCCTTAAATTTTTAAATAATTTTAATCAGCCCCTTCATTTTTAAAAATCAATTATTTCAAGCCCTACAATTTAATATCTGTTTTGATCTTCAACCCAAGTTTTGAAAATTTACATTTTAGTCCTTCGAGTTTAAAAATATTCATTTTAGTCCCCCAACTTTCAAATCATCAATTTCAGTCCCTAAACTATAATTTATCTTTTTTAAACTATAAATTTTAAAAGACTAATTTAACTTATTTTTTTTAATTGGCTAGACGAATCGTACGGAGATTTAAAGGATTGAAGTCATTTCCCGCTCGACTTTGCACTCGTTGAATTTAAGGTAGACTTGCCCCTATTAATTGATTTAAATTATGATTGCATGTGAATGTGTATGTTATGTGACTTATATGAAAGTCATTTTTATGAAAAGAGACGAGAATGTATTTCTTTGAAAATATTTATGTTGTTATGCTTGTCATAACTTATATGCTTTTATGCATGAAAAAGAAAGAAGAGAATGTCTTGCAAGATAAATGATGATGTTATGCATAACTTATGTGTCTTATGTGCACGAGAAGAATTAGCAACCCATACCCTATGATTTTAAAGAACCTATGATTTTTCAAAGAGAAACCATGTGCTTTAATGCACGAGAAGAGCAATCCACACCCTAGATTTCTAAAGAGCACGCATTTACGTGTTCAATTATATTGTAGATTAATTAATTGGCGATGAGTCTACTGAGTATTTCTATGAAATGTTCATGTCTATTTTAACAATATTTGTAAATTTCGGAGAGGGTGACAGATGATGGATGATTGTGGCAATAGTTATTAAATAATCGAAAATCTTATTTTGATGATCCATATTTCTAAACTTTTGGCTATTTTTGAGATTTTCAATTATTTGAGAAACTATGGCATTGTTGAATGTTTTGTATTATTAATGGCTCGATTCTTTATTTTGAATTATTTCATAAATGCTTTCGAATTTTATCGACCATTACAGTTTATTTAATGTTGTCAAAAATTAATTTCAGTTATTTCGTCCGATAGAATATTATTTTAAAGTTTAGACCAGAAAATGATGTGGTGAACCGGGTATTTAGAACTCGGAGCGCTACACCGTCGCCCAAAATTCTGAAGGGAAGAAACCTGAAATCGATTTGAACATGGCAGGGGAAGAATCTGAGGAATCGAATTTCATGTGACAATCAAAGGAACAGTTCCATCCAGTTGTCAATACACAACGACCTGTTCGCCCCATCGTCTCCACCACAAATGTCAAAAGCATCAGCGAGAATTCAGGGCATCAAGCCACTGCCACAGGCAAGCAAGTGTTGACGAATCCGACGGAAGTGGAGGAGGAGGTTGAAGCCGAGGCAATGCCAGCCATTGTATCTGATTCAAGGAACATGGTTGGTCGTCGTGGTGGCTCAGTGGCTGTGGTGGTGGTCGGTGGTCATGAACTATACTTAAAGTGTAGATAATAGTAAACGAAAAGTGTTTGATTAATGTTTGAGAGAAATTATCATAAAAAAGGTATAAAGTTTCAAGCTGTGATACTACAATTTCGTTCAAAGTATTATAAAAATTTGATAAAATTTCGTGTTATGATAGCAAAATTGAAAGTAACACAACTATCATGTTGTGATACTTTACAAGTATCTTATGATACTTTAAGTATGATGTTGTGAAACTTTTAAAGTATCATAAGATACTTGTAAAGTATCACAAAATGATACTTCAGAATACAGTATTTTTCAAAAAAAAAATAAAATAAAAAATTGAAGTATCTTTTAGTTTTTTTTAAAAATGAAGTAAATTTCAATTATGATACAAAAAAAAGGATATTTGTGCAAACATCTCTTAAAAGAAATGGCACTTAACTAAGAGAAAAGGGCCAGCAGCCATTTTTTATTAATAACCATGGGCCTAGCCATTCTAATTGGTTAAGCCGAGCAAGTGACATTTTTTTTGGGGAAACAAGGGAGATGGCAGCAACTGGAAGGGAGAGACTTTGACCTAGATGAAATAAGGGAAGGCAGCAACTCATGAATGGGAATTAAGGAGGCAGCTACACGTTTTATCCCACTTCAACATAGAGTTTGATTTTGATTATTTTTCTTCTGAGTTCTTATTTTTCAAATGTAAATGAATAGCTAAATTTATTATTCCAGTATAAGCATAATCGAAATGTTGATTCTCAAGAATTGTGAAATCTAATTAATTTCATTGTTCTCTCACTTCTTCTCTATTTATATATCTTTTGTGTGTAATTAAGTTGTTTTGACTAATTAATACAAAGTGCACGTTGTTTTGATTGTCAAAATGATACTTAGTCAATTAAAAATCTAAATACGTAATTATTTAGGTTTTCTAATACAAGGAAAATAACATAATTGATTTTAGATAGATTTTCGAATCATGTTATACAGATATATAACATAAATTAAATGAATCACGCGTGGTTGGTTAGAATTGGGAGTTGATAAGTATTATATTAACGTTTAATTTATACACTTATATCCTTGAATATACCATAATGTGATTCTATCTAAGTATTATTAATACATTTTATGTTTCATGTTGTATAGGATCCTAAAAGAGGAGAAAAGAAGAAAAAAAGGTCCAAATTGCACTAAAAACTGAAGTTTGGGGACTTAGGTGCAAATATCTTTACGACCGCAAGCAAAAATCATTACGGCCGTAAGTGCATGTTGAAACAAATGTTAATTCAAGCAGCAAAGGTGTTACGGCCGTAAGCCACATCTTTACGGCCGTAACTTCAAATTGTAAAAAATACGCAGAAACTCAATTACGGCCGTAACTATTCAAGTCAAAAAATTTCCTTATTTCAATTCTTTCCATAATTTGGGATTTCTTGAGGCCAAAGCTAGGGTACGAAATTAGGGCTATATAAAGGGAATTTCATGACAAAATAAAGGAGGATTATTTATTTTTAAGGAGGCGCGGCTTGCTTGACGATTGGGAAGAAGAATTCAGAAATTCGAGAAGGTGAATCAAGACAGAAAATTATAGAATTCTTCATGACTATGCTCGGCTAAGTTTCCATACCTAGTTCGAAGGGGAAGTTGTATTTCATATCACTTTGTTATTGCTTTTTCAAACTAGTAACGTAGTTCTAAGTTCTTTATCTTGATTTGTTGGATTCTTATGCGTTTTTAATTTAATCAATACAATTCTTTATTTGATTAATGCCTTATCATTTAATTTGTTGTATTGAGATTTGCTATTTTGAATGATTGGATCTGTAATTGTCTTTTTATTCAAATCATGGTAGCTATTGGAAATTTAATATTTTCATAAAGAATTCCAACTTGGGTTAATTGTCACGAGCTTGTGTGATTGATAATCTAAATCATCCTAATTCTCCTCAACCAATGTATAGTTGTTGTCTTAAATCTAAAGAGCTTGTTTTAGGTTATTCAATGGCTAATATTTGATTAGAGAGCTTATTCTAATTAAATGCAATTAAGGGAGAATATGAATAGTTAGAGCTTATTAACTATTTACGGGTGATAAATCAAATAGGAAATTTGAACACGCGTTACTTGTAAAGTGATAACATTGCAATAGAATACAACTGAACCTGAGAACTAGGGTTTGCACCCACTTGACTTTTATTTTATCTAATTTACGTTTTTAATTTATTTTCACGTTATTTACAATTCTTGAACTCGAAAACCCCCCATCTATTCTAATTGACAAAGCCCTATTTTAGTTCCCATTCCTCGTGGGATCGACTCTTACTTCCGCTATTACAATCAAACCTGTTAATTTGCGAGTAAGATATTTAATTATTATTTTGGTGCATTGCGACACGCATCAAATTTTTGGCGTCGTTGCCGGGGAACGGTTAACCAATTTAGTGTTTAATCAATTAGAATTTTATTTTTTTTAAAAAAAAATTTTAAAATTTCATTTAATTATTGTTTGTACTTCTTTGCTTATATGCTTAAAACTCGGTCAACTAATTGTGATTTTTTTGATTTTGACCCAGAAATTGAGAGGACTTTTCGACAGCAGAGAAGAGCAGCGCGGTAAATGGCAGCTAACAACAGGACTCTTAAGCAACTGGCTACCCCCGATGTGGCTCAACAGCCCTTATGTATCCCGTTCCCAACAGTGGAAGAAGGAAAAACTTTCAAGCTTAAATCTGGGCTCATCCACTTATAATCAACTTTTCGAGGAAACCCCGGCGAATATCCGTATAGGCACCTAAAGGAGTTCCACGTGGTTTGCGACAGTATGAGGCCCACGGGCATTACCGAGGAACAAATAAAAATGAGAGCCTTCCCATTCTCATTAAAGGATGCCGCCACTGACTGGCTCTATTGTCTGCCATCGGGAACGGTTACTACTTGGAGCGACATGAAAAGGCTCTTCTTGGAAAAATACTTCCCTGCCTCGAGGGCTGGTACCATCCGAAAAGAAATATGTGGAGTGCGCCAGAACAACAATGAAACGTTATATGAGTATTGGGAGCGTTTCAAGAAGCTCATCTCCAGCTGCCCCCATCATCAGATTAGTGAGCAACTTTTGGTGCAATACTTCTACGAAGGTCTAGTGCCAATGGACAAAAGTATGATAGATGCCGCAAGAGGAGGTGCGCTAATGGACAAGACACCAGAGCAATTTGTCAATTAAAGTGCTAATCTGTTTTTCTCTCCTTCCTCCTGCTGCTGTCACCAGCAGTCCTCTATCTAAAAGAACCAGCAACTCCTCAGCAGCTACCACTTTCAGGCAGAAGCAGTAGCGGCTTCCTTCCCTCCAGCAGCAGTGTCTAAGTTGAGTCCCCTGGTTCCTCTCTCCTTTCCTATATGCCCCGCCTTTCCTTCTCTCTGTTTGTGTGTATATATAGATTCAAAACATCAGCCTCTAGTCTTGCAGTTTCTGTCCAGCCTGCTTTTTCCCATGCTCTCCATCATCTGCCCATGCTGCCAGCAGTAAGCACGTTCCAGCCATGCTCTCCTGTCCTTGTCTCTCTAAAATTGCACATTTGGTCCTTGAGTTTTGGAAGTTGAGCAAAATGGTCCCCAAACTCTATTTTTCTCTTCATCTATGTGCCCAGCTCAATACTTCTTTGGAAAAATATGAAATCAGATTTTAAACTGCTGCCAAGTCCCTCAACTTTGATTTTTCATCCCAAGTCCTCAACCTTTGACACTTGTGCACTTTGGTCCCCAACTTTACTTTTTGTGTGCGATTGATCCATCTTCACTCAAATTCATCAATTAAGCAATCATTTCACTTTCTATTGTGATTTTCTTCTTGAATTTGAGTAGTAAACCTTGGTTCTCAACTTTTTGGGATGTTGCAATTTAGTCCTCAAACTTTCGATTTCTTTCACTTTGGTCCTTGAACGTCAAATTTGCTCATCTTTAAGCTCAATTGCACTCCAATCTTGTCCATTTGCTTTCCAATTGAGTTTGTACCTAATTGTACAAGATAAACACAATTTATAAGTAGATATTTGCTCAATTTGTCAATTAAAGTGCTAATTTAGGAACTAAATAAGTGTGTAAAAACACACTTATCACACCCCCAAACTTGAGCTTTTGCTCGTCTCGAGCAAAATTATCTACTAGTGCAATCAAGTAATATGGAATATAGATCAACAATGTTAGATGACTTGCAAATTACTCATGAGTGCAAAATTGTATAATCAATTCAAAAGTATGATTCCAAATAATGCTACAAAAAAGAAGTTTAGCTTATCCGATGTTCGATCGGTGTGTGTGTGCATAGTCACTTTCAATTGTCAATTAAGTTTCGAGAATATTGATGGGTAAAGAGGTTTCAAGTCAAAACTAACCCACCATTAGTGGTCAATTCTTTCATTTCCCACTCGTGACATTCATCCCCTAATACATATTTTTCTTTCCTCTCCCGGGATGCAATTCTAGAGGTTATTCTTAAATCACTCTTTTCTTTTTTCACTCTAGTTTGGGTGTGTTTTACCGACAATCTCGACAACCTAGAAATGCAGTGACTCTCCACTAATGAGTGCTTCGACATTCAAGTTTATACTAAGCAATTCAAACCCACTATTCATCTAAGCCCTTATGCAAGTACAAATGCATGATTTTTAACAACTAGCATGATGAATACTCGTGTCTTCCCCACTCCCTTAAGCTTTCTAATTGACCCATGTAGCGAGCTTTAGGTCGGCAACTCCCCGATTTTTTAGATCAAAGGGTACCAGGTTTCAAAATACCCCTACGAACTTATTAACTCGAGTCAAAAAGGCTACGAAGTGGGGTAGACTTATTAAGCGAATGCAATGATAATGTGCTTTTTTTTTTTTTTTTTTTTTAAGTGTGTGTGTGAGTACCCTACTCATTAAGCTTTCTAATTGACCCATGTAGCGAGCTTTCAGCCGATGACTCCCAAGTTTCAAACTTAAGGCACCAAGTTTCAAGATACTCCTACGGGCTTAATTACTCGAGTCAAAAAGGCTTCGAGATAGGGCAATGCAATGCAAAAATTAAAATGGGCTAGAACTTTAGCATACGGTCATTACTTAGCTTATACTTGGCGAAATACACTCCACACAAAATTTATTTCCAACATGCATGGAATCACCACACGCCTAGACCGTCTCCTTTACCGGGTCGACCACCCCCAAACTTGTCTTACAATAGGATCAAGAGATTTAGAGCATTAGGAAATATTTGATAGGTTGATAAAAATTAACAATACAAGCTCACAACCTAGTTCTTCTACTCCATTAACTTCTTCACCCTTCAACAATTCCTAAACTTCACCAACAATCAATCATGACTATTGTGCTCAAGATAAATATGATCTTGCATGGATAAACATTTTGTAAAAGTAGACACAAGTAGCATATTGGTCATAAATCATGAATCAATAACAATTTTAAACATCTAAGTAATCCTGGCCACGGCAAAGCTATCTAACATGTCAATACACAATATGAAATCACCCCCAAACTTGAAATGCACATTGTCCTCAATGTGTAAAATAGAATCAAAGTAAGAGGAAAAAAGTTACTAGACATCCCAAGAAGTGGTGGGGCACTAATAAGTAGTCTTGGGCATGTGAAACTCTCATCGCAATCACCAACAATCCACCCCCAAACTTGTGTTGAAACCTCCAATCGATTGAGCACAATTTTCTCTAATGAGGCATTTCACCGAATACCTTGTGAGCATCCTATGAAAACACAAGAAAAGAGTAGATAATAAGTGGTGATGATCCAAAAATTTAAATTACATTCATCATCTCAATTCTAACTCATAAATCCAATGTAATTTGCCCATCCACATCAATATTAAATCACACTTGAAGATAAAAGACAATATGAACCAAGTGATTTAAAAATGAGTTTTAAGCAAATTTTGACTTTGAAAGTTTGATATGAGTATATGCTAGAATTAAATGAGAATGTATTAGAGCTATTTCACAATACCCAACTTGAGGAAAATAATTTTGGAAGATAGAGATTTGACCTAGCTAACTTATTTGCAAAAATGTAAATAAAATGCAAGAAGGTAAATAATATGCAAAAAATAAAAATAAAGCAAGTAAAGGATAGAGAATGGGTTGCCTCCCATTAAGCGCTTATTTTAAAGTCATTAGCTCGACTCTCCGCATAAGCACTTCATGGCACTCTAAATGAAGCTTTTGATGTCCTGCCCATTGTGCTTCTTTTGGCTTTGCCCCACTCTTCATTGATTCGAAATACTTGCACTTTGCCCCTTCCAATGTCATGGGACTTGCCTATTCTATCCAATTCAAACTCAACAATGTAGACTTGCTCTTCCTCAAATGGCTTAATCACAAAATCAATTATTGGACAATTAATGAAGTTGAGAGAATTTGATTTAATCTCTTCCTCATTAATTACCACTTCCTCATGTGATTCTTGTGTGATTAAATTGTCATTATCTTCAAGCTCATCTTCTTTAGTTGACGTCTCCTCGGATTGAATGACCGATCCAAAATTTGAATCCATGGGCAACGGCAAGTTTTTCCTATTAATTCCCAAGAGTGGGTTATACCCCCACATTTGGAATCCTTCCCAATACATGGCATCCCCCATTAGCATATCATTCTCATCCAAATTGGCAAGCTCATTGTAATACTTTGCAAGTACCTTCTCATTCAATAATGGAGGACCATCTCCTACAAGAGTGATGTCCTCATCCCAATCATCAGGTACACAATCTCCCAAGAGCATGTAACTCACATCCGAAGTGTCAATTGCTTGTTTTCGGTATTTCAAATATTGTCTAAACCCAATAAGTTTCGACGTAAGCAAACTATTTCCCGAATACAAGCATTGTCCATTACAATGCATCTTGTAACAAATTTCACAACTTGAATATTCTTCAAGCATGTATTCATCACCCATGTTGAGATTGTTCATTGCAAATTCTTTCCTATTTTGCCAATGTTAAAATCAAATATGCATAGAAAGAAAACCAAACACAAGAGAGATTAGAATTGTGGTGGTTAATCAAAGATTACAAAATAAAACATAAAACAAAAATAATTACAAATTTTTAAAACTAAAATTAACTAAAGTAATAATCAAAGTAAAAACATTCCCCGGCAGCGGCGCCAAAAACTTGTTCGCTCAAAATAGTGTACCGCAAGCGCACGGGTCGCGTACAAGTAATAAAGTGGACTTTTTGAGTCCGGGTTGTCGATCCCACGAGGAATGTTTACTTTAAATTATACAACTTTAATTAATTTAATTCTAACAACAAAAGGAAACACACAATTAAAAGATGGATTTTTAGAAATTCTAAATTAAAGAAACTAATTTTAAACCAAATTAAAATACGGAAAATGAAAGATAAAACGTGGTTGGGATTCATGGTTTCATTTAACCGGCGCCTAATTAATTTCTCAACATGCAAATTAACAAATTACTCATTTACAATGTTAGACCCGATTTTCCAAGCTTAGCCAATTACCTCTCTCGAGTGAAATCAACCCTAATCAATTGGTCTAACCTACTATATCTCTATGTCGATTAAGGCTCAATCAATTGCATTAATTCTTTGTGAAAATAGCTCAATGGATCATCTAGGGTTTAAGGTATATCTCTATCCTTAACAAGAACCTAGAGCATTTGTTATTTGGTCTAAAATGCATAATATCTCTCGATTATCATACACTTCACAAAACACATATTTGGTGATCAAGCAAACACATGTAATAATCTCAATAACAAACACACATGAAATAAGCATTTAATCAAATAGCAAATATTGAAATTAATCCAAGCTAGGTTAAATTCATGCCATAAATCCCAACACAATAAATTAGCTAAACATGATGGAAGAAAATAAAAATAACATTAAGCAGTACAAATAAAAACCCGGAATTAGAAATTGTGGAAATTGCATCAAGGTCCTCCAACTATCGCTTGAAGTGCAAATCAGTCCCTGCACTTTAAATCATTTGCAATTCAGTCCCTAGCAATGTTTATGTCTGAAATCAGCACTTCCAGCAACTCTTTCCTGGTTGCAGCAGTAATTTCAGCAGTCCAGACCAGTAGCAGATTCCAGCTTCTTCTTCCTTCCTCAGCACAGCCTCCAGTTATCAGTTGCACAGGCAGCCTGCAATCTTCTTCCTTCCTCAGCACAGCCTCCAGTTAAGCAGTTTCAATCACAAGCATCAGCAGTCAGCAAATCCTCCTTCTGGCTCTTCTCTCAACTGCACAGGTTTCTACCTCCAGCAATAGCAGTTAATTAATTCAGCTGCAACAATCACCAGCTGCCCTTGTTCTCACAGCAGTCAGCCTGCAAATTTCCTTCAGCTTCAAACCAGCAGCTGCGTTTTCTCAGCTCCAGCAGTGTATTCTCCTCAGCAGCCACCAACCTGCAGCACCCTTCTCCTCCGGTCTGAAACACCTTCGGCAGTAAACCAGTGATTTTCTAGCAATCTGTCACCTTGCTTCCGCTGGTTTTTCCCCTGGTTTCACTGCTGCTGTCACCAGCAGTAGTCTCAATCACCAAATTCCACAGGCAGCAGCTGCAACTCAGGTCCAGATGGATTTACACTGCTGCTGTCACCAGCAGTGAGCTTCACCCGGTCTCAGCCTACTACCAACAACCAGCAGTCTGTTTTTCTCTCCTTCCTCCTGCTGCTGTCACCAGCAGTCCTCTATCTAAAAGAACCAGCAACTCCTCAGCAGCTACCACTTTCAGGCAGAAGCAGTAGCGGCTTCCTTCCCTCCAGCAGCAGTGTCTAAGTTGAGTCCCCTGGTTCCTCTCTCCTTTCCTATATGCCCCGCCTTTCCTTCTCTCTGTTTGTGTGTATATATAGATTCAAAACATCAGCCTCTAGTCTTGCAGTTTCTGTCCAGCCTGCTTTTTCCCATGCTCTCCATCATCTGCCCATGCTGCCAGCAGTAAGCACGTTCCAGCCATGCTCTCCTGTCCTTGTCTCTCTAAAATTGCACATTTGGTCCTTAAGTTTTGGAAGTTGAGCAAAATGGTCCCCAAACTCTATTTTTCTCTTCATCTATGTGCCCAGCTCAATACTTCTTTGGAAAAATATGAAATCAGATTTTAAACTGCTGCCAAGTCCCTCAACTTTGATTTTTCATCCCAAGTCCTCAACCTTTGACACTTGTGCACTTTGGTCCCCAACTTTACTTTTTGTGTGCGATTGATCCATCTTCACTCAAATTCATCAATTAAGCAATCATTTCACTTTCTATTGTGATTTTCTTCTTGAATTTGAGTAGTAAACCTTGGTTCTCAACTTTTTGGGATGTTGCAATTTAGTCCTCAAACTTTCGATTTCTTTCACTTTGGTCCTTGAACGTCAAATTTGCTCATCTTTAAGCTCAATTGCACTCCAATCTTGTCCATTTGCTTTCCAATTGAGTTTGTACCTAATTGTACAAGATAAACACAATTTATAAGTAGATATTTGCTCAATTTGTCAATTAAAGTGCTAATTTAGGAACTAAATAAGTGTGTAAAAACACACTTATCACCCGCCCATCTGAAATATGTGTTTCTTGGTGATGAAGAATCGCTTCCCGTAATTGTTTCATCCAACCTCACCAATCTGGAAGAAGACAAACTTGTTCGGGTCCTTCGGGAGCACAATGAGGCGATTGGTTGGACCATCGTGGATATCAAAGGAATTAGCCCGTCAATCTGCATGCATCGAATATTGCTTGAGGGAGGTGCTCAACCATCGAGACAAGCCCAGCGAAGGTTAAACCCGGCAATGATGGACGTGGTGAAGAAAGAAATTTTGAAACTGCTAGGAGCAGGGATGATTTACCCAATCTCAGATAGCAAGTGGATCAGTCCAGTCCAAGTGGTACCAAAGAAATCCGGAGTAACGGTGGTGGAAAACAAAGATGGAGAACTTGTACCAACTAGGGTCCAAACTGGATACCGGGTATGCATCGACTACAGAAAGGTAAACGCTGACACTCGTAAGGATCATTTTCCCCTTCCCTTCATGGATCAAATGTTAGAGAAATTAGCTGGTCATTCCCATTATTGTTTTTTAGACGGTTTCTCAGGTTATTTTCAAATAGCCATAACTCCAGAAGATCAGGAGAAAACCACTTTCACTTGTCCATTTGGCACGTTTGCGTATAGACGCATGCCCTTCGGTTTGTGTAATGCTCCTCCAATGTTTCAACGTTGTATAATGAGCATTTTTTCTGAATACATAGGGCATATTATAGAAGTGTTTATGGACGATTTTAGTGTGTGGGGGTGATTCATTTGATGCATGTTTGGACAATCTATCATTAATTTTGAAACGTTGCATTGACACTAACCTAGTTTTAAATTGGGAAAAATGCCATTTTATGGTAGATAAGGGAATTGTGTTAGGTCATGTAGTGTCGGAAAAGGGAATAGAAGTTGATAAGGCCAAGGTGGACATCATATCTGCATTACCTTACCTCGCCAATGTGCGAGATATACGATCTTTTCTTGGGCATGCAGGTTTCTATCGCAGGTTCATGAAGGACTTTTCCAAAATTGCATCACCATTGTGCAATCTGTTGCAAAATGATGTCCCATTTAATTTCACCGAGCTATGCAAAAAAGCCTTTGACCAACTAAAGGAGCGGCTAACTACGCCCCGATCATTCAACCACCCAACTGGGATCTTCCATTTGAAATAATGTGTGATGCCAGCGATTATGCAGTGGGAGCAGTTCTAGGGCAACGGGTTGGGAGAGCAGCCCATGTGATTTACTATGCCTCCCAAACCCTGAATCAGGCTCAAGCCAACTATACCACTACTGAAAAGGCGCTTCTATCTGTGGTATTTGCTTTAGAAAAATTTCGTCCTTATTTATTGGGTACTAAAGTGATTATTTTTACAGATCATGCAGCTTTACGGCACTTATTTGTTAAAAAGGATGCGAAGCCTAGAATCATCCGCTGGATACTTCTATTACAAGAATTTGACTTGGAAATAAAAGATAAGGCGGGGTCCGAAAATGTAGTTTCCGACCATCTTAGCCGGGTAGTGAAGCCCGAGGACGACCTACCTCTGCGTGAAACCTTCCCAGACGAGGGTTTATTTGCCATCGAAGCAAATCCCCCATGGTATGATGATTTGGTAAATTACATGACTGCTAAACTAATTCCTACTGGTTTTTCGCAGGCACAAAAGCATAAGATGAGGAGCGATGCTAAATATTACATTTGGGATGACCCATACCTGTGGAAGAGATGCCCCGACCAAATCATTAGAAGGTGCGTGCCGGAATCAGAACATCAATCCATCCTCACCTTTTGCCATTCATATGCATGCGGTGGCCATTTTGGACCTAGAAGGACGGCGCAAAAGGTATTGGAGAGGGTTCTTTTGGCCGACCCTTTTGAAGGATGCGTACATTTTTTGTAAGTCTTGCGATAATTGCCAAAGAACATGTAACTTATCCCAACGAGATCAAATGCCTCAAAACCCCATTATTGTATGTGAGATTTTTTATGTTTGGGGCATTGATTTCATGGGACCCTTTCCCCCGTCGTTTGGTTGTAATTACATCCTTTTAGCTGTCGATTATGTTTCAAAATGGGTGGAGGCAAAGGCCACCCGTACTAATGACGCTAAAGTTATTGCAGATTTTGTAAAAGCTAACATTTTTAGCAGGTTTGGGATACCCCGAGCTATGATCAGTGACAGAGGGACGCACTTCTGCAATCGTACCATTGAAGCCTTGTTACGAAAATATGGAGTGATGCACCGGGTATCAACCGCGTACCACCCCCAAACTAGCGGGCAGGCTGAAATCTCCAATAGGGAAGTGAAGTCCATTTTAGAGAAAACGATTCGACCAGACCGGAAGGATTGGAGCATTCGCCTTGATGATGCCCTTTGGGCTTACCGAACCGCTTACAAAACGCCAATTGGTATGTCTCCTTACCGGTTGATATTTGGAAAGCCATGCCACCTACCGGTGGAACTCGAGCATAAAGCTTATTGGGCCATCAAGCAATGCAATATGGATTGGGAAGCAGTAGGAGACCATAGGAAGCTTCAATTGCAGGAATTGGATGAAATACGGAATGAGGCGTATGAGAATGTGATGATCTACAAAGATCGAACTAAAGCATTCCATGATCAACACATTTCTCGAAAGAGCTTTTGTGAGGGCCAGAAAGTGCAACTGTTTCAATCCCGGCTCAAATTACACCCTGGTAAGCTTCGTTCTCGTTGGGTTGGTCCTTTTGTTGTTACTAATGTATCTCCCCATGTTGCAGTCGATATTAGGAGCTTGCGTACGGATAAACAGTTCAAGGTCAATGGGCACCGTCTCAAGCCATATTATGAGGGATTCCAAACTGAGAACTTGGAGGTGATTGCACTGGAAAACGCCAACAAAGGGCAATAATCTCACACGGACTCATTCGAGCCAACGACAGTAAACAAAGGCGCTGCTCGGGAGGCAACCCGAGAGGAGAGTTTTTTTATCTCTTCAAATTTTTATTTTCGTATTTTCATTTTTGATTAAGTTTAGTCTACTTGGTCAGTAAAAAAAAATAACAAAAAAAATAAAAAAAAAAGAAAAAAATCAGTTTTCAGAGGCAATATTACGGCCGTAAGACGTATACTTACGTCCGTAATTCATTTTTTTCATTAATTGATCAGAAGCCACCTTACGGCCGTAATATGCTTCCTTACGGCCGTAAGTCCTTTTTTATATTGTTTCAGATTGCTGGTTACGGCCGTAAGACATTCCTTCACGGCCGTAAATCCGATTTTTCATGTTTTTTTTAAAAAACGCATCCCTCGCGCATATCCCTCATTTTTTCTCCTCCTCCACCATTCACCCACAACTCTCTCACGCTAATCCCTCAATTCGAACTCATATTTTCGTTTTTAAGGTGTTCTCATTGCATTCTTCCACAACGCACATCACGAACCTTCCTCTTCATAAGGTTTTAAGGTATGAACGTCCTTTCTTTTCTCCTCTCTTGTCTTGGGTAATATCTCTACTTCCATAGGTTTCTCGATCTTTCCCTTTTCGATGTTTGGTTATGCTTTATTGAGGTGGTGCTTGCGATTTGGGAAACTTGGATTTTACTTGTTTGGTAACAATGGCTTCATTATTGGTTCGCACTCTAGGTGTTCGATGAAATGTCTAGGCGAGTTTGGGGTGATCGTTACCTTAAGACTTCGCCTCACATCTTCCCATTTTGTTATTATAAGCGCATTGTTGTCACGATAGGGGTTAAATTGTTAGAAATATGTGGCGTTTGATTTTGACAAAGTCATGGGGTACATTGTATATTCGTCATTGCTTGATTAGGAGTACTTGATTAGGATCTGGCTCTTGTACCTATTCTTCTTCGTTGCCCTGCTGCTTCATCGGTTGTTTGCACATCTTGTTACTTGTATATGTTCATTATACTCTTCATGCGGCTTTATTCACAACTACTTCCATTGATTGATTGTGCGTGTTGTGTGTGCTTGATCTTGTTGAAGTCATGGTGAGGGATAATTGGTGCTTAATCTTGTTGAAGTTCGCCTTATTACGACCTCATGTCTTGCTTGTGTGTACTTTATACAGGTCGTGTCAGCCTTGATTTTCAATTTAGGCCTTTACCATCACACACTGTTGGCTTGCGTGCACTTGCTTTTCCATCCCTATCCATGCTCGACTAATCTCCTCGTTTCCTTTTCAGGATTTACTATGGCCCCACTGGCAAAGAAAGGAAAGCAGGTGGCGGGGGACTCCTCATCTGAGCTCCGCCAGGAGAAGTGCCAGTCTAAGCTTTGCATAAAGGAGCGGCTTTTCCTCCCAGAGGACTTTCGGGAATGGAGGAGCGCTGACACCGTCATTGCCCCGCAACGATTTTGGGCCCGCTTCGTTGAATTCGGATGGGTCAAATTCGTGAGTGATCTACCGTTTGGGAACCCCCCGCTGGTGTACAAATTCTACACCCAGTTCAACAAAGAAATTGGTGACGAAGGTTCCCTTGACTATCACCACACTAGAGTTGCGGGGAAGAGAATCAAATTTGATAAGGATGTGGTGGAACACCACTTGGGATTAAATAGCACTGGGTCGGTCCCCATGTCATCTAATGCGGGTGTTTTCTTTCCGGACCAGGAGGTGCTCCTTTGGGCTTTGAAGCCTGAACTCCATGACTCCCTGAATGTCATCCTTCCGCACTACAAGAATCGGGATCTACAGCGGGACGCCTGGTACCTGCACCAGTGGGGGTCGGGGAGTCTCTTCCCATCCACTAGCCTCACTACAGTATCTGTTCGCTACCTCCGGGTCTACTACGCCATCACCATGGGAATCAAGTTTGACTTGGGGCAACACATATTTGATACGATTTCCACATACGCCAGCTTGATACCGCAGAAGCGAGGCATGCCATTCCCATGTTTAATCACCGCCTTATGACGGGCTCAAAGAGTTCCCGCTGCAGTAAGTGACGACACCTTGGGGCATGGGAATCGCCTCACGAAGGCGAGTTTGGAGAATGCTCGCAGGCAGATCATTGCGAAGCGGGGTCACGAAGATGATGGATCAGGGGACTCCGATGATGATCAGGGCGCCAAGGAACCCGCAGCACGGGAAGCGCCACAACAGCCAAATGCTCCTACCCCTTTTGAGCTTCAGATGCTGGGCATGATGCAAGCCTTCCAAACCCAGTTGAATGCTATGCAAGAGGATCAGCAGCTTCTACTGGAGGAGCAGAGGGCCATTCGGGATCAGATTCGGAAATTGCAGAGAGCTCGAGATGATCAACCTCCACAATAGACCGAGGGAGTTTCCTTTTTTTTTCCCTTTTATTGTTTTCCCTTTTATTGTTGTCCTTTTCAATGAGGACATTGAATTGTCTAAGTGGGGGGGGGATTGACTTGATTGTAAGCTTATCTAATTTATTTTCTCTCTGTAATCGAATCTGTAAATTTCATTTTGACCTTGTTATCTGCTTTTGCTACCTATCTATGCTACTTAGGTCCTTAACCGTATTTTGATAGGAAGCAACCTCACTTTTGGTGCACTTTTTTTGAAAAATCATTGCATAATTGGATGTAAAGTGAGCACATAGAGATCATCTCGTCCAAAACTTCACAAATAGGTTGGAAATTAAAAGTAAAATTGTCAAATATCTACAACCGAGTTAACCCAACCTACAATAGACAGATTACCCTTTCATATATAACCTTGAATGTCCCAAATTATTATACCTTTGTGAGTAGTAATGGTGTGAATGCTTTTAACCGTTACCCTCGACTAATGGACTTAGATTGGAATGAAGATCAAGCAATGACCTATAACTCATAATTGGATGGGAGAGACACACGAAAACCATAATTTGTGAGCTTTTGAACCTAAGAGCTGTTTTTAATACTTATAAGCTCGTAATTCTTTGATGTGTGTCCTGCATGGTTGAGTTATACTTGGATGTGCTTTCTTGTGCATACCATTGTAGCTTCTTGATTCAAGTGCAATTTATAGCAAAGGCAATAGGTTAAACCAAATTTGACTTGCTAAAAGAGCCTACCTTGCTACATGGACCATTAGAAGCCCGTTTGAGCCTAAGTCTTTCTTTGAATTTTTATGCCACGTTACAAGCCACGAATACCTTTTCTTTCGCATTGTCTCTGTTTTGAACCCATAGAGAAGGGATTCGCAAGCTTTTGTTGATTGAGGATTGTGCTATGGTTTAAGTATAATTTAGTGGAAATAGTTATCTTGTGTTGGGCGATGGTTGTGTAATGGACTGAAGTCAGGGGATTGTAATTCTATCTTGTGCCAATCGATGACTGCGTAAAAAAAAAAAGTTGCAGTCTATAATCGAAAAAAAAAAATCGAAAGAGAAAAAGCAATGAAAAGGAAGTTAGTCATGAAAAATTAGTAGTTGAGGATGTCAAACACTCAACTTGAAAAAAAAAAAAAAAAAAGAGAGAAAAGAAGAGAAGATATTCAAGTGTGGATAGAGTTGGGCAGTGGGAAACAATAAAGTTCATAATTAGAGTGAAGGAAGTGATGTTATTTTGAATCGACTTAGTTTGCGAAGTTCCTTCTCGACTCAGTCTAAATATATCCTTTTATCCTACCTGACCCGAAGCCCCGTTACAACCAAATAAAGACCTTCGCTTTGCACTTGTGTTATTGTTGGCTCCGGTTATGACAGTTAGGCAATCTGTGGTACTGACTTATCCATGCAGAGAGCTGAGCGAAAATTCTGACCCTTATACACTTTGTGCGAAGAGAGAAATATCTTGTGAGGGTGTTAAACCCATTACATATGCTTATGAGTGGTTTGAGTTGCTTGGTCTAGGGTTGGTGCTTTGAATGTGGTCGGGGGTCCTGTGTTGACTGTATTCATGTCATGAACAGATCAGTTTACGCAACTGATTTCCGCTAGAATTGGGCGAAATTATTCTCCTCGTAGTCACTCATACATGGTTGGGATGTGATCAAACACGAGAGGTGCAAGGAAATAAACCATATCGAGTCATGATTGAGATGGGAAATAAAGGGCGTTGCATCTCTAGCACACACTAACACAATCCGATCATGCAATTGAACATTTTTTGTTAAAGACAAGTGGGTTGCAACCTCAAGTCTCTAAACTGTAATCTATTGTTGGAATCCTACTCTTTTTATTTGTTCGAGGACGAACAATGGTTCAAGTGTGGGGGGATTTGATAAGTGTTATATTAACGTTTAATTTATACACTTATATCCTTGAAGATACCATAATGTGATTCTATCTAAGTATTATTAATACATTTTATGTTTCATGTTGTATAGGATCCTAAAAGAGGAGAAAAGAAGAAAAAAGGTCCAAATTGCACTAAAAACTGAAGTTTGGGGACTTAGGTGCAAATATCTTTACGGCCGCAAGCAAAAATCATTACGGCCGTAAGTGCATGTTGAAACAAATGTTAATTCAAGCAGCAAAGGTGTTACGGCCGTAAGCCACATCTTTACGACCGTAACTTCAAATTGTAAAAAATACGCAGAAACTCAATTACGGCCGTAAAGGGAATATTACGGCCGTAACTATTCAAGTCAAAAAATTTCATTATTTCAATTCTTTCCATAATTTGGGATTTCTTGAGGCCAAAGCTAGGGCACGAAATTAGGGCTATATAAAGGGAATTTCATGACAAAATAAAGGAGGATTATTTATTTTTAAGGAGGCGCGTCTTGCTTGACGATTGGGAAGAAGAATTCAGAAATTCGAGAAGGTGAATCAAGACAGAAAATTATAGAATTCTTCATGACTATGCTTGGCTAAGCTTCCATACCTAGTTCGAAGGGGAAGTTGTATTTCATATCACTTTGTTATTGCTTTTTCAAACTAGTAACGTAGTTCTAAGTTCTTTATCTTGATTTGTTGGATTCTTATGCGTTTTTAATTTAATCAATACAATTCTTTATTTGATTAATGCCTTATCATTTAATTTGTTGTATTGAGATTTGCTATTTTGAATGATTTGATCCGTAATTGTCTTTTTATTCAAATCATGGCAGCTATTGGAAATTTAATATTTTCATAAAGAATTCCAACTTGGGTTAATTGTCACGAGCTTGTGTGATTGATAATCTAAATCATCCTAATTCTCCTCAACCAATGTATAGTTGTTGTCTTAAATCTTAAGAGCTTGTTTTAGGTCATTCAATGGCTAATATTTGATTAAAGAGCTTATTCTAATTAAATGCAATTAAGGGAGAATATGAATAGTTAGAGCTTATTAACTATTTACGGGTGATAAATCAAATAGGGAATTTGAACACACGTTACTTGGAAAGTGATAACATTGCGATAGAATACAACTGAACATGAGAACTAGGGTTTGCACCCACTTGACTTTTATTTTATCTAATTTACGTTTTTAATTTATTTTCACGTTATTTACAATTCTTGAACTCGAAAACCCCCCATCTGTTCTAATTGACAAAGCCCTATTTTAGTTCCCGTTCCTCGTGGGATCGACTCTTACTTCCGCTATTACAATCAAACCTGTTAATTTGCGAGTAAAATATTTAATTATTATTTTGGTGCATTGCGACACGCATCAGGAGTAATTTTATTGCCACTACAATAATTAATTTCTAGACCATAACTAAAATATATTTTTATAATTACACTACAATAAGTTCACAAATATATCCCTAACATAATTAAAACAACAATTAAAAAAATATATGTACATCACAATTCACTGATCTCTTCATTTCCCCATTCTCTAACTCTCCTTCCTCACCCCCACACCCTTCTCGGTACCATGGATGTAGATGGAGATTCACCACCATTCTGGTCTCTGATTCTCAGCCCAATATCATAATGCCACCAGATTCTTTAATCATCATCGACGTTGCAAGCAGCCTTCTTCAATACCAGCATTTTTTTTTTTTTTTTTGAATTTGGTGTTTCCTTATAATGGTTGCAATTTCCAAAACATAAGATCCACGGTCAAATCTATAGAATTAACAAAAACATATTTTCGAATTCTTCAATCCCAGCATTCTTGTTTGTGTTGTTTGCAATTATTTGTGGATTTTGGGTAGAAGAAATTATGAGGTTCCACCCTCTAATGACATCGATTTACAAGACTTAAATGTTTCACTGGTTCTTGATTTTGCTAGGAAGTAGCCGTCGATGAGGGAATCTGTTTCAAATTCACAGTGGTATGGATTTTTCGACGATAATATTATGAGTATTCCAGATGGAGGTGGGGGTGGTGCACGGCTAAGGAGGAACACTTCTTATCCTGATATGAAGCAAGAGTCTCTATGGAAAAATAGATATAATGGGTTTGGGTAATCAGGTTTTATGATGATTTTGAGGTGAAATCTTATCCGATATCGCCGATGATTAAACATGTTCACCGCCATGCTCGACGGAGTAAGTTGGTGGGTGAAGAGCCTGAGGAGCTTGTGAAAGTGATACTGTTGAAATCAAACAACCCACACTCGATAGTCTCCACAGGAGGCGGCGCCGCATACTCCTCAACCTTGGTGGGGGTGGGGGTGGCAACTTCATGAGCCCAATGCTTTGATGATTGTATTTAGCATCCTTAGCCATTGTTTGATTAACTTAACAAGGATTAAAAAATAGATGAATCAAGAAACTGGAATTTTTGAACAGAAAAGTGTGGTGTGAGAATGAAAGTAAAAAGGATATTTATGTCTTTTTATTCATGTATATTTTTGTAAATGAAAATAATATTTAAAATTGTGGTGTAGAAATTAAATTTTGTGGTGGTAATATAGCCACCCTAAAATTGGTCGTCTCTCTGGTGATTAATACTATTGGTAAATTAAATTCTAAGATCGTATCCAGTGTTGTTTATTGATTAGGAAAATAATCAACGAACGTCTCTTGATTATTGAGATAGTAAGGAGAGATAAGTTGTTAGATCGTATCAACGATCATAACCAATTTAGAAAATGAGTAAATGATTTTATTTTGCATCAATGATCAATTCTATGAATAAATTCTAAGATTATATATTGGGTTGGATACTTGTTTAATTTGATATTTTCATCACTTTAATTCCGCAATTGTTTATTTACAATTTGATTTCATACTCGAAATTCAAAACCCCCATCTTTTTTAATTTGCAGAGTGTTCAACGGCTTAGGCTCGTTTTTGTTTTTGTATTTTTTAGGTAAAATGTGTAGTTAAAAATTGGAGAGAGAAAATGTTTGTGATTAAAAAGTGATTTGGGGAATTGTGTAAAAAAAATGGCTTATAAACCATATCCTAACAGGCTTTTATTGTTTGACTTTTATCGAAGAATTAAATCTAACAAATCCATGTGGATTCGATCTTACTCACTACTATTGCAATTTACTTTTATAAGAGTAAGAAATTATTATTTCTTAGATTCGACATCCATCATTATTATTACTTGATCGTAGGGGACAGCTGTGAAGCATATCTAAACACTAGTTCAATTCATGTCTCTTTAAATGTTGTATTCATCTCCCATCCAACATCTATTTTCGATGTGAGATGGGGATTTTTGTATTTTTTTCAACGAAGTATTAACTGTTAAAAATAATTTTTTATTATTTTATTGGGATTAGTAATTCTAAATTAAAAAAAAAATTGTTATAATATTTTATATTGTGTGTTTATTTAATTATTATGTAAAATATCTTTGTTATAATATTAATGACTCTTGTATACTATCTTCCTTCCTTTCTTTTTTTTTAAGTTGTTTTTATTTGTCATTTTGTTTATTTGTTAAACTTTCATCTCCCAAATAAATTATTTAAATATTATTTTTATCTTACTTTTTATGGGTTAAAGCACTTTGAAAAAATAATAGTATAATAAATAAAATTAACAATCATGAATCTATATTTTTTTAATTTGTAATTCTGAAATTAAATAGTTTCTATGTGAAATTTTTTTAATTTTTATATATAAAAAAATCTATTTAATGTTTGAAAATAATTAAAATAATATTAATAATTAAAGATACTACAGACCACCAATATCACTCCTGTACATTCTTTGATCATTCAGCGTCATGCCATCTTCCTTGGATAGAGTTTCCCCAACAGCCATTTGTGTATCTGAAGAATTTACATTCTCGAAATCAAATCTTTTCAACAACTTATTGATGTATTGTGTTTGAGTTAAGTGCAATCTCTTATTGTTTAACTTCTGAATGAACTCCTTGATTACTGAGTTGTTATTTCCTATTATCACAATGTCATCAACATACACCAAGACAAAAATAGCAACTGCGTCTTTTATGAGAAAGAAAATAGATGTGTTCGCCTTTGACTGTATAAATCCCCATATCACAAGAATTTTTTTTCAGGTTGTCATACCAAGCTCTAAGAGCTTGTCTTATTCTATACAATGCTTTATTGAGCTTACAAACATAGGATGACTTGATCTTCCTGATGAAGCCTGCAGGTTGCTTCATGTAAACTTTATTTACCATCCAAGAAGGCATTATTATTATCGATTTTCCTTACAATCCAATCTCTAGCTACTGCTAGAATCATAATAAGTCTTAACGTTGATGCCTTTGTTACAGGGCTAAAGGTTTCAAAGAAATCAATACCTGGAGTTTGTAGAAAACCTTTTGCAGTTAGCCATGCTTTAAGTCTTTCTACTTTACCTTATGTGTTGTATTTTACCCAGAAAACCCATTTGTTGTCAATCACTTTGTAATCAGCTGAGTGTAGAACTTGTTTCCATGTTTTGTTCTTGATTAAGTCATCATACTCGGCTTGCATTGCAGCCTTCCAGTCTTTACTCAACATAGCTTCTTCAGCATTTCTCGATTATGTGATTCTGCCTTCAACTCGTGATGAGCTACTGAGATAAGTTTTTGGATTGAATGTTCCAACTTTTAGTTACCAAGTGGTGTTGCTTCAACATGGATGGGTTATATTGTTCTTCTTCTTCTATTCTCAATACTTCATTGCTCAAGTAATTTTCATTGTTGTTTTGGTCTTCTAACTGATGCAGTTCATCTCCTTTTTGTCGTTGCTCATTTGACTCATCTTCACTCCTTGTTTCATTGTTATCATTTTCAGTAGTTTGGTGAATAAGATAATCAAAAGAAGGATCATCAGCTGCCTAAGTATCCTCTTAAGGATTTATACTAGCTGTTATAGGTTGATTTTGAGCAGAATCATGACTAGGATAGAAAGGAAGATTACATAGATCAACGCTATCAGTGGATGACAGATTTTTCTTGTTTATGAAGTTGGATTGAAATGGAAAGGTTGACTCATAAAAAACTACATGTCTTGACATATAGATCTTCCCACTAGAGCTAAGACATTTAAAGCCTTTGTGTTGATTGCTAAAACCTAAGAACACACATTTAGTTGAGTGAAAATTGAACTTATTTCTTTGATATGGTCTAAGGCATGGATAACAAGCACATCCAAAGACTTTTAAGGCTTTGTAATTAACCTGTCTTTTAAGTAGGACTTCAAAAGGTGACTTTTTCATTTATAATAGGAGTTAGTAGATGATGTATGTGGCTGTGTGTAGTACCTTCCACCAGTAATGTAAAGGAATTTTGGGTTGAGCAAGAAGAGTTAGGCCCATTTTGGTGATGTGCCTATGTTTTCTTCCACTCCTTCCATTTTGAGTGATGTATAAGGACATGTGTATCTTAACTCTATCCCACAGCCAGATGCAATTTGAGTTAAAGGTCTATATTCCCCTCCAAAATCAGATTGAATGTTTTTATTTTACTATCAAACTTGTTCTCAACTAATGTTTTAAATCTGGTAAACAGGCCAGCAACTTTAGACTTAGCTCTTAGTGGGTAAATCCATATAAATCTACTATGATCATCAAGGAATATTATGTAGTATTTGAATTCATTTGTTGATTTTATGGGAACAAGTCCCCATACATCGGTATGTATGAGTTCAAGTGGTTTAGAGGCATGTAACTTGGTTAAAGTATAAGGCAAGACATGTGATTTACCAAGTTGACACGAATTACAAAATTTATTGGATTTAGTGGAGCATAGTTTTTCATTACAGAGTTTGGAAACTTTTAATATTGTAGCATCAGACGAATGTCCTAATCTCCTGTGCCAGACATTCCACTCAGATATAGACTCTTGTGATTGATTTAAGCTAGATTGGGAGACAAAACACAGACCCTAATTATTGGACCGACTGAAGTTGTTTTGATAACTTGAGCTATTTGAAATGGATGACTCTTTTTTTGGGATATTCAACTGGTATAAACCTTCACTTAGCTTCCCTTGCAACATAATTCCCTTGGTTTGATTTTCCTTCACAAAACAACTATTAGAGTGAAACTCCATAAAAAAAATTGTTATCAACAATGAGTCTTGATATACTCTTTAGACTCTTTTAGGCACAACAAGCACATTTCTGAGCACAAATTTTTTGTCAGAACTAGGCATCTGAGCAGTACCAGTGTGTGAAATGTCAAGAGTATTACCGTCTCCTACTGTGAGTTTGTGTTTACTAGAATAGTTCTCAGCACTTTGTAGACTTTCCTTATCTCCAGTTACATTATGACTTGCTCCTGTGTCTGCAAACCAAGATGGGTCTTCAAGAGTGCTAGGAGAAGCAAGGTAGGCTGAAGGGGAATTGTTATGTGCCTCAACTGGTTTGCTACCCATATAGCTTTCATCATATCTGTTGAAACATCTCTCAGCTGAGTGATTGTTCATTCCACAGATCTGACAGCTCATGCTGTTGTTTTGTCTTGAAAATCATCCTCCTCTGCCTCTACTAGAACCTTTGAAAGAGCTTCTTCGCCCTACCAAAATCTCTGTTGTTCTGAGAATTAGTTCTGAAGACAACATTTACTGAGGACTTCACCAGATTTAGTGAATAACACCATTCTTAATAGAATTGAGATGCTCAAGTCGACTTTCATAAGTCATAAGTACTGACTGAATGCTCAAGTCGACTTTCATAAGTCATAAGTACTGACTGAAGTTCATACCATGGTATTGTTTCTTTGACAGTAATTTGAACTACTATGGGTTTGTACTTATCATCTAAACTAGAGAGTACCTGTGTGATTAAATCAGCTTGAGAAATTACTTTTCCCGCAATCTCCAGATTGTCAGCCAGTTGCTTGATCTTGCTAAGATATTGATCAATAGTCATAGTGCCTTTTCTGGTTCTCTGTAGTTCACTGGTGAGGAAAATAACTCTTGATCTATTTAATATACCATAGTTTTATTCGACTGCATTCCACAGTTTACTTGAACTGGAGGACCCCATTGCTCTCTTGACAATTTCAATAGTCATTGAAGAGTACAACCAACCCGTCAACAATTGATCTGTAATAATCCACTTGTTATACTCAAGATTTTGATAAACTCCAACAGTGATTTTGACACTTCCATTTGCTTGAGTTTCAGTAGCATGAGTTTCAATAAACTCAGGAGGACACACCTTTGTCCCTTAAATGAATCCCTCTAGATTATAGCCTCAAATGAAAGGTATAATCATATTCTTCTAGAGCAAGAAATTGTTCTTGTATAGCTTGATAGCTAGTGTTTGGGTTAGGGTCATTCCAAATTGTGATGTGTTGTTGTTTCCCAATAGTGGAGGCAATGTCGAGCTTAAAGCTAAGTGAGGGGCCAAGGAAGAGTTTGAAGCTGAAGTGGTGTTAGCCAGTTTTGGCTCTGATACCAAGTTAAAAACAGAAAATTAATAACAAAAGGGAATTACATATTGAATTCAGCTCATTGAGCTCACTATTTTATTACTATTTATAGACAATTTAAAACAAAAAAGAAATAAATACAGAGGATAAAGGAATTTCCATAATATTTACACCATTTACACGTATGAAAATCTGTAACAAATTCCTTAAATATAGGGAATAATCTTGAAGCATTCCTTCACATCAAACGCATGATTTCAACTGTAGAGGATGAACTTCAGGAACAGATGAGGAATAAACGCACTGGGTTAGAATTGCAACTTGAGGATAAAACATAATAGTCATTACTTAAATTTTAACTAAATAAAGTGTGTTTCAGACTATTACGTTTTATCCTAACTAATAAAACTGATTTGTGTTGTCACCCCAGAAGTTTGAATGAAGAGTAAAACGGTCCTTGCAACATAGCTGAGTTACTTTGATCATTTAACAGACAAATATGAATAAAAGCATCGAAAAAATTCACCATTGAAAGTTAATAATATCAACATTAGCAATTTTACACAAGAAACGTGCTAACTTTCCTTCTTGGGTCTTGACTGTACATTTCAGAGCAACTCCAATGGTGGTGTAAAATAGCTCAAATTTGTAATTTACATCATAAATTTTCCGGAATGGTCTCCAATGGCAGGCTGTAAACAGGATATAAATTAGATTTCTGACCAAAGATCTAAAAAAATGATCTACAATTGCATCTTGTTTTACACCTTCACATGGAACAAAATTTGCCTATCAATCCATAAAATTTTAATGTGAGATATATAATTTAAATTTATTATATTAATTAACATTACAATTTGAATTTTTATATCAATTTGCACATTTTTATTTTTTAATATTTTTATTTTCTAGACCAAAATTTGAATTTTTTAAGTCGATTTGTTCGTAATATTTATATATATGCACAAATAAAAAAGATAGATTAACATAAAATTTACTAGCTAAAAAAATTGTGGAACAACTAAATTTAAATCTTATAATTTGTATCTCACAATTAGAGCAAAACTTTTACCATGTGAGACACATTTGCATGTGCATGGAACTTCACCACCTTTGCATGAGAAAGAAGCAACACATGAAGAGTCCGAAACCACTTTGCTAGATTATGTTGCACAGTCGACTGGGCCAGATTTTCTTGAAGAGTTCAATCCTGATCCAACTTGATCTTCAATAGAATTATTGTAATCTTTATCTACTCATTTCAAGTTTATCTTGTATAGCAAGTCTTATCTTTTAGTTTTCTGTAAAATATCAATCTCTTGTATATATAAAAATATGATGTATCACTGTGGAAATAATATACAAAAATTTCATTTTCTATCAAATTGTGATCTTCCATATGGTATCAGAGCCATAACTAAGACTCTTACGAGCATCAGTCATCTTTTTTTTTCAGCCTCAGTTTTTTTTTCTTATGTTCACCTTTCTTCTTCTTCTTCTTCAGTTTTTTTCTTCTTCACAAATGTCCATTGTTACCACCAACAAAGAGCAGTCCGAAAATTCTTCTGCAAGCTTAATACAGATTAATGCTTCCACTCATTTACCTCTTCGACTCAACCACACGAACTACACACTTTGGAAACTCCAATTTTCTTCTCTCTTCTATGGGCTAAACCTACTCAGCTTCCTTGATGGATCAACCGAGACTCCTTCTTCAACCATCACAGTTAACAATATTGAACAATCTAATCCTGAGTTTCTTCTTTGGAAACGTCAGGACATGTTGATTCTAAGTGCTCTCCTTGCTTCCCTCATAGAAGAAGTACTTCCCTTAATTGCTTCGGTAAAAATGTCACATGAAGCAGGGACGGAGCCAGGATTTTCAGTGAGTGGGGGCCAAAATTTTTAAATGGTGAGAGGGGGAGGCGGAAGCCTCCTCCCGGGTCCGCCCCTGAAATTTTTTTGAACCAAAATGATTAAAACGACGAAGCAATAAACCAAAAACTAAACTAAGTTAACTAATGAGTAACAATTAACCAGTGTAAAGTAGTAATTCATAAAAGAAAAGGCCTATAACTGAAAAGTAAATGTAAACTTTCAAAGTGGGTGATACTAGTAATGAGCATTGTATCTACTTCTTGCATAAACATAATGATTGCAGAGAGAGAATTAAGATCAAAGGAAATAAATTGAATGTGCTTTGAAAACATGTTTTAAACATGTTTTTTCCTATACAATTCCCCAAATCACTTTTTAATCACACACATTCTCTCTCTAATTTTCAACCACACATTTTATCTAGAAAACACAAAAAAACATGTTTTTAAACAAAAAACTTTTAACAAACAGATGCAAGTTGCCAATTCTTCTTCTTCTTTCCTCTTTTTTTTTTTTTTTTGGACTTAAAATTTTTTTTAAGTACTGGCTCCGTGCCAGACATGAAGCATGGTCTCGTTTAGAACGTATCTTCTCCAAAAAACCATAGTCCCATATTATACATTTGAAAGAAAAATTAACCAATCTGTCTCGAGGAACTCTTGGAATCTCAGAATAAATTTTGAAAATCAAAGTCTTATCTAATGAATTAACCCGTCTCTGTGCACCACTTAGCAATGCCGATTTACTAATGTGATATCCCATTTTTACACTAGTCAATAGTCGAGGAATCAAAATCAAATATTCAACGATCCAGTCAAATAAGGACTTAAGTTGAATAAATTATTTTATTGGGGCTTAAGTTGAATTTACAAAATCTTGAGGGTTGAGATAATAGAAAGTAGAAATTTAAAGATTTAGTTTTCAATTATTGGAAGTTAAGGACTAAATCTTATATTATATGGAAGTTTGGGGGCTCAAATTGTAATTTTATTATTCTTATCCATTAAATAAGAGGATAAGTGAGTTCTCTCTCATTTTTTTTTGGATTACAAGAACCGACAGTAAGGCTGAGAGAGTGAAAAAGAGGTGAAAAATGAAAGAAAATGAAGGAAAAAGGGGAGAAAAATCCAAGGTGATTCATTCTTCTTGAGCTCCTTTACCTTCTCTCATCCATTCTCGAATTTCAATTGATATAGACTAGATGTTAACCGGATTTTTTTACTAGCAGCAGCAACAATTGGAACCTTGACCATTTATATCATTTTGCCTGAAGTAGTTCTTTATTTGGCTGCAACACAAGGTAAGGTTGGAAATTACAAATTCAAGAGTAAATGTTACATTTATATATTTATATAACCTGATTATGTATTTATATAATTAGAAAATTTGATGGGAAAAGAGATGGTAAATAGATGAAAATGAGAAAAGAGGTTTGAAGTAATTAAAGAAGAGAGGGGCAGATATGAGAAATGGGTTTTATTAGGAATACATATGCCCACCGTTTAAAATTTGTACTCGTTGAAGAATCAGGAAACATGATTAATTATTTTATTGAGATTAGTATATGAAATGAAAAAGGAGAAATTGATTAATTTTTATACAATTTGAAGTGTTAATCACAGAAATGTTAATTAACTTCAAGATTGAAATTGAAAACCGTATAGGTATGCGAAATGAATACGTGGAAAGGAAAGTGGAAATAGAATGATAGATATTTTTTTAGAATGGAGTAAACTAAAAGATATATAGAAAGGTTTTTGGGTTTTGATATGTTAATGAGATGCCGAGTTAATTATTATTTTTATTTGGAATAGAATCTCGTTTTTCAGGCACTAACGAGGATATGGGAATATCTCAGCAATCAAGGGAATCTCCATTTAGTACAAAGTCCAGTGAGTGAAAAATGTTAAAGATTTTTAAATATTGATAAATCGTTTATACGATTTGTATTAAATGTGATTATATGAATTATTTGTCCAATTACGTGATTACATGGAAGTTTTATCAGAATATGATATTTGTGAAATTAAAGAAATTGCGAAAGATTTTTCGTTGAAAGAAATATGAGGTAAGTGATATTGAAATCCACCAAAAAGTACCCCTGATTGTATTGATTATTTTAATGCACTGAGGGGTCTTGATCGTGTATAAGTGCATTGAAGGGTCTTGACCATGCCAATAGAGCACTGAGGGGTCTTGACCGTGTACTAAAATGGATGATTTGAGGTCTTGAGACCCATATATTGATATTTTCCCACAGAGACAGTGTATACAGATTATATTCAGTGGGTACATTTTGGTGAGATTTGTTAGGGTATGACCATACCTAGATATTACAGACTATGTTGATAGTATATTATGGATGATATTAGATTACAGATTCTGATGACAGTGTAAACAGATGATCATATTAAGATGATATTCTCGACATGAAGAGTATGTCTCTCTTCTTGACTACGATATACAAGATTACATTGTGAACTCAATTTTGAGTACATTCATATAAATGAGAAAGTACATTTATTTTCAAAATTTTCTACTCACTGAGCTAATCAACTCATTATTATCCCATCATTTTCTTAATAGGTAACAGTTGAGTTATAGAAGCCTGAAGAGCCTGTTGATTTTGTAGCTACACCAGTATGACATGCCAAGGTTATGATTTCATTTAAACTAAGCATTTCATATCAGTTGGGGCCCACCTTTTTTTAACATAAAATGATTTTTCATACAGCACGTGATTGATAGTCGATAGCAGTTAGCCTTGGTGGTGGGTCCGGCGTCTAACTGGCATCCATCATCGGCGCACTTCTTGTCTCGAGTCCACTAGGGTGATTCGGGGCGGGTCGTGTCAACTAATCTATTGTACTCGCGGACTTGGCTCGGCTTACAAAGAAGTGATTGTCGCTATTCAAACTCGAGACATTTCCATTGCTTTTGAAGAGCTCTATGACAAACTTATAGATCACGAGCTCTTCCTCTTCGACTCCGATAATGTCTTCTCCATCTCAGCTCCTTCTTTCAACTATACATCATCCAGACGTAGCAATTGGTTCAACAAAGATTCCAACAGAAATTCTTCTTCCAGTAATCCATCCGTCGGCCTACTCCCAAATCCGCACCTCACGACCTTCCATACATCCAAGTCATAGGCCCAACTGGGTCTCACTGCACCTGAACCTTAAAGTGGAATTAGTCTGTGGTGTCAGCTGCTATTGTTCTAGCATTTTGAATCTTTGATATTACCTTTGTAAGGAAAGATGTTAAGAGAATTTTTGCCTTATGTTTCCTATTATTCTTTCTTCCTTTTCTATGTTTTTTTTTTTTACCAAGATTCTTGAACCTTTCAACTGATTGGTGGTTCATTAAATTAAGCAATGTGATCATTTCTATAAGAAAACTGCTAAAATCAATCATGTAATAAATAGACCCCTTGATCAAAATTAAAACAAGATAGGAAGAGAGACTCGAATGTTTCAAACCCTAGTTACACTAATAATGTACAACCCTTAAAACGACTCTGTGTTAAAGATTTAAGGAATTTAGGAATATAGGATGGAGTGTAGTGTTCGTGTGAAATCGCAAGTGCACGATATCGTTAATAAGTAATAGAGTGGATATGTTGCCCATTGTAGCCACCATAATTTTTACACACATTCAGTGTGGAAATGCCATGTGGCATAAAAAATCATTTATTACACATGGCAATCCCACAATAGATGTTGCGATCGTGCTTAAAATGAGCCCAACAAGTCACTGGTAGGGGCCTACACAAGATCCAATGGACGTCAGCTATGAATAGAACCTAGGGCCTTGCAGGGAACAAAATGCCGAGGTGAAATATCCCCTAAAGCCTCCCTGTCCGAATTGTTTTTGCTGAGCCCAGATGTTCCGATATACCGCCTCGGATGAGTGATGGGACAAGAGGAAGTGTCAGAAAGACGTGACAATCTCCATAGACTGTGGCTTGAAAAGACATCACCTTTATGGAAGATATGATGGGCGCCCCTCCTCTACCTCAAGCAGCAATGATTACATCCAAGCAATTGGTTCACCTCTCCCATGGCTAGGGGGAAGACAGGCGTATAGCCCGACACGTATCACCATCTAAGTCAATAAATCATCCTATAAATAAAACACACTTGCCTTCAAGAAAAAAAAGGTTAGAAACTCAATATATAAAATCTCACTCACTTTTCTCTCTTTTGCACGTTTATATTTCACGCATCCAATTTATCTTTACTTGAAATGAGTACTGACTTAGGCATCAGAGTGCAAACGGGAGCCACCTCGGCCCCCCTTGCAAAGTGATTGTTTGTCCTAGTGCGCAGGAGATCCACTTGTTCAAGAGGGAGGGGCTGAGACGTGTTGATCCAAGATCCAACCAGATTTTGGGGTCGACAATATATGTGAGTAAGGATTATAGTGCTCACAATAGGTACCATATCCTATCTGGATATGAGTATACCCTCCAAGAAAAGTCACAAGTCAACCTAATTTCCTATCGATAAATTCACAGCTTGGCCCAAAGTTATATTTTCAATTGGTTTTTAAGCCCAATTACATTTAGGTAACTTTTCATTTAAGGCCTCAATTGTGCCAAACAATTCAAGTTGGTCCATTATCTTCGTTTTATCTCCAATTGCTTTTAAAATTGAGTTTTTCCATCCAATTGTTGTGTAATTGCTTCAATTCCTCATTTATCTTGATTTTGGGATAAAACCTAAAATAATAATAAATAACAACAAATTTAGTAGAATCTATTCACGAAAAACAGCATAATATCCTAATTTTGACAAATAAATAATTGTATAGATTACACTTATCATGTAGTCAAAATGGTTCGAATATTTCCGCACCCTTCCCATTGAGTTGTTTCCAAGATTGTGTTGTGTTTTATTTTACACGAGTAATAGTATATATTAAATAGAACTCAAGACGAAAAAAAATAAATAGCAACTTTCGAAGTGATTTTTTTAATACATAAGAAAATATATGTATATTTATCTTTATCTTTATTATATTATATCTTACTTAATATTGAAGGAGGAGAATTTCCCGTCAATTTGACACAACTTTTTGTGATTTTTTTTAATACAATATTATATATTTCATTTATTTTCACACTTAACTTTTATTGCTTTCACACTCCAAACACCAAAACTCAACTTTTATTGTGTTCACACTGCTACTTCCACTTAAATGTTTTTATGGAGATTTTTTATTTTATTTTACTTATTTATATTTGATTATTTGTGTTTAAACCTCTCTTTTCATAATTTTTTTTTTTTATCTTTTAATGTTTTGAATTTTGCAAATACGTATTTGTGTGCAGTCATACAAATTCAATGCAAAATTTTCAGTTCAAAATTATATCAAAGTTGTATCACGCATCTAATACTAAATAAATCTTATTGTATAAATTTTTTTATAAATAATCTTATTTTTTTTTTAGTTATTTAGTACATATAAAAATTTGAGCTCATTTGTATTGCGTTCTATTAACTTAATTAGTATTTTTATAGAAAGTTACATTTAATACGTAAATAATTTTTTTAATAATTGTGATATTTTATTGGTATCAATCTTATGGATGAATAATTTCGTTCTGTCATACAAATCTAATATCGACTCCTCCCGCCAATTTGACACAACTTTTTGTGATTTTTTTATACAATATTATATATTGTATATTTCATTTATTTTCACACCCATCTTTTATTACTTTCACACTTCAAAGACCAAAACTCAACTTTTATTGTGTTCACAATGCTACTTCCACTTAAATATTTTTATGGAGATTTTTATTTATTTATTTATATTTGATTATTTGTGTTTAAACCTCTCTTTTCATATTTTTTTTTTATCTTTTAATGTTTGAATTTTGCAAATAAGTATTTGTGTGCAATCATACAAATTCAATGCAAAATTTTCAGTTCAAAATTATATCGAAGTTGTATCACGCATCTAATACTAAATAAATCTTATTGTATAAAACTTTTTATAAATAATCTTATTTTTTTTTAGTTATTTAGTACATCTAAAAATTTGAGCTCCTTTGTATTGTGTTCTATTAACTTAATTAGTATTTTTATAGAAAGTTACATTTAATACGTAAATAATTTTTTTCAATAGTTGTGATATTTTATTGGTATCAATTTTATGGATGAATAATTTCGTTCTGTCATACAAATCTAATATCGAATTTTCATTTATATTTATATCGAATATTTAATCAATTTGTATTAAATTTTGTTTTAAATAATCATACTTTTAATTCAATATTTATGATTCTTAAATTTTTACAACAATAAGTAAATTGTCCCAATTTACTTAACTGATAATTGAGATGATCAATATTATATTATAATTTTCATCAAAAAACAATTACGTTGTATAAAAATTGCAAACACTTATAATATCATGAATTTGATGCATCTTTGTCAATCACAATTTTAGTTTTTTTTCTTTTTTTATGATTATCGAATTCGTTTCTTATACGTGTTGTTTTTCATTGTCAATGGTCAAAACAATAAATCTTATCTTTTATAGCATGATCTATATTATTAACTTTTTCATCTATTGTTTGATTGTTCAGAGTACATGGATATTGGAGATCATACATTTAAATATTTATTTTGCAAAGCAAATTTTTGGTGCGAGGAGAGAGTGAATAAGCATTATAAAACATATCGTAATTCGAAATTCTCATTTTTTTTGTGGGGTGAACACGATTTTTAATAATATTTCAAACCAAACAATTTAAAACGGTTTGGAATTTTTCCAAGCCAACCCAAACTATTTCATTTTTTAAACAAAATAAAATAAAACTATTTTTTGCGATTTGGTGCGATTTGGAACCACGGATTGTCGATGAATAAATTAGTATATTTCAAAGCGAGCTCAAAGACATATATTCATCTAAAATTTCGAGTTGAAACTAACTCAAAAATAGTATTAAGTTTCTAATTGAGTGCTTTGTTGTGAATCAATCCATGTTGACAAATAAACTAATTATATAGAAGTAAACTATCGTTAGCTCTTATATTAAAAATTTTATTTTAAGAAAATATCTTGGATGATGATAATGAATTGTAGGAGGAAAAATTATTTCCAAATGATTGTGGAATTGAACAAATTAATCTTTGTCTCCTCAATTTTGATTTGTTGACAATAAAAAGTATATTGCTTTTTTTTTTTTTTTAAATTGAAAATTTGTCTTTATTTTTATTTTTTAAAATTTGGCGGGTTGGCTGTTTGAAATCGCGATTTTGACAATTGAAACCTAAACCAAATTATTTAAGGTGGTTTGGAATTTTTACAAACCAAACCATTTGTTGCATTTTAATTTGATTTTGCGATTTATTTGTTCACCCCTACTTTCTTGTATACAAAAGAAAGTGAATATTTCTCTTATGGAAGTGTTGACCTATGGTTAACTTAACCTTATTGTTTTGATCATAACAAACAAGAATATATTGTGTTATAAACTAGTGTGCTTCAAGTGTTTCATGTAATGATAAATATTCAAAGCACTCTATGTTCAAATCATCTCTCAAAGATATAAATCAAAACTATGTGATCAAGCACATGAGACGCAAAGAAGATCATGAAAGAATTGAAGATATTCAAAGATCAAAATTGAAGTTGAAAAGCATGACATGAAGATCAAGAACTCAAGCATACAAGATTAGAGTTCAAAGTTCAAGAATTGATTTAACATATGTAAAGGTATAGTACTCTCAATCTTTAGCGATGACAATCAACGAGCTCGAAAATGATTTTTATGCATCAAGAAACTTACTTGAAAATTCATCACTTGCATAAAAATGATTTTTCAAAACATAACATGAAATAGTTTTTGGAAAAATAAACTTTTTAATATAAAGATAAAAATTCAAAATTTTCCATTTTCGGTCGACCGAAATTTACATGATCGACCGAAATATCTGGTCAACCGAAAGTATAACGGCTCAAATGTATAACGGCTAGTTTTTGAACTTTCGGTCGATCGCAAGTATAGAATCGGTCGACCGAAACTTGCTGCAGATCAAATTTCTTGATCTATAAATAGCCATCTCATTTACATTCATTTTCAACAACATAGAAAAGATTTTATACAAACTTTCTTGTGAAAATTCATTGTTCTTACTTGGTTTATATTCATCTATTTTTATTATAAAACTTTGATTGATCTAAACTTTGTTTTATCAAATTCATCAAAGTTTTTGGAAGAAAGTTTTGTGAAGATTCTTGGTTTTATATTGTTTAAACTTCTTCAACATCTTCATACTATATTGGAATTGAAGTGTAAGTCTCTCTTTGTTCTAAACTTGTTTTAATCTTTTAAAAGAGAGAAATTCCCATTAAGGAACTTTGATTATTTGTGCTACATTTTTCTTTATCATTTGATTCATCAAAGTTCCATTGCCTAAACACTTTGAGCTTAACTCATTGTTAATTATTCAAGTGTGGCATCTCTTGGTACTTAATTTGATTCAATATTTTAACAAGAGATTATTTGAAAAACTTTGTTTGATTGCATTGAACTTTTCATTATCATTTGCATCAAAGTTTTTCTCTAACACTCGAGCTTAATTCATTGCTATCTATTGAAGTGTTAGCCTAACTCTCTCGGTACTTAATTTGAGTATATCATTTGTCAAGAGAGTTATTTCAATTGTAAATTCAATTCATTATATCTTGTGGTTTCGAGAGCCTTGTGAAAACTCGATTGTAAAGGATAGGTGCTCCTTGTTGTAAAGTTACCTAAGGATTCGATACTCCTTGTTGTAAGTTATCAATATAGTGGATTTGGCCTTGCTCGTGACGGAGAGCTCGGTAACGGGGGACGTAGATCACGTTGGTTGATTGAACCTCCATAAATCGCGTTTGCATTCTTTTATCCCTTTTACTTACTTACATTGCACTTACTCTATTCTATCAATTTATATTGTGCAACACTATATCTAAGTGCTATACTTGCTTTATCAATTAAGTTTACACATATATAGCACACTACATTGATAGTTTAGTTACTTGTAACACTAAGTGCTCATACTTGTACCCATTGGTTTTTAAGTTTAAGATTATTTATCGAAAAAGTTTTATAAACCAATTCACCCCCTCTTGGTTAGTTTACTCTTGGGCTAACAGGAAGATTATCCTCGAATTTTGTAAGATTTGTTATATGATGGGGAGACATGATTAAAAATTCCATTGAGAACATTCGGACATATAATATGATGTTTTCATTCACTTCTATGGGGGAATAGATAATGAGCTAAATGATGGTAGAGGATCTCCCCTCTTCAGATTACATGATCAAAATTGCCATAAGATTGAGAGTCTATTTCCTGATGACGGTTCAGCTCTGCAATTTGCTCGCTTTACATTGTTGACAATGTGAATGAGGTTGAAAGCAGAAAAAGGGTCGTGAGGTACGTATTATGTATTTATTACTTTTATTATTATATTGTTTACGGATAATTCTGTTATGATATTCTAAAATTTAATTTATGTCTTTTAATGTCTCCGGGTAGGAATGAATCATGCGATTCTATGTTGCATGATTTAATAGTTTCTGATTCGAAGGATATGCTAGACAAATATAACAAATTGTTAAGGAAATTTAGGTTGGTTTGAGAAAAGATGATTGAGGAAACACTTCAAATTTAAGACTTATGCTTTTTGGTTGGTGGGCGACCAATGATGGCCAATATGATTTTTCTATTGTCGATGAAATTGCCGAATTGATTGTCGATGAATTTTAACACACTATCTGGACACATGGATATCACTATTGCGCCACGTGATGGACCTTTGCAACAGATAAGTGAGGACACAAGTTCTTTCTGAAAAATATTGATTATACACAGGGATTGAGTAATGGAACAAGGTTGATAGTTACAAAACTTGGCGACCATGTTCTAGAAGGTCAAATTTTTTCTGGCATCAATGCAAGACACAAGTTCTTTATTCCAATGTTATCGTTGAACCCTTCTGATTTTAGGATACTTATTAGATTTCAAAGAAGACAATTTCTATTGATGGTGTCATATGTCATGACTATCAATAAGAGTCAGGGACAATCATTCTTGCATGTGGAACTTCTTCTTAAACGGCTGATGCTTACACATGGATAACTTTATGTTGCGATATCTAGGGTGACAAATCGTTCCTAATTAAAGATATTGATTTGTGATTAGAAAGGAAGAACAACAAAATCAACAAACAATGTTGTGTACAAAGAAGTATTCCAGAATTTGTAGTCATATGAAATCAATAAATGATGATATTATCTCTTATTTGCGAAATTTATTTATTTTATGAAAAAGATTTATCTAATTTCATATTGAATTATCTTTATCCAAACGTTTCTTCTCGTGCATCGCACGGGTGATTAACTAGTTAATATAAAAGTAAAAGTGAAGAGATAGAATCATTTTGGAGGGAAAATTGCATTTAATAACTCTCTTTCTTTATTTCTACTTTTATATGTATAAAAAAAATAATTAAAGAAAAGATAAATATTTTTATAGGAAAAATTATTATTTATTACATATTTATTAAGATTTGTAATAAATATATTATGTGTAAATGTATTACATTAAAAATGAAAAAATTAGATTAATATATTTGAACATAAATAATGTGATATATATATGTAATGTGTTATGTAGGAAATGAAAAAATTGGATTAATATATTTGAACATAAAAAATGTGATATCTATGTAAATGTGTTATGTATGAAATGAAAAAATTGAATTAATATATTTGAACATAAATAAATGACATATCTATGTAAATGTGTGAAATTGAAAATGAAAATTTTGGATTAATATATTTGAAAATAAAAAATTCATGCTATATAAATTTGTTAAGTTAGAAATGAAGATTTTGAATTAATATATTTTGAAAATAAATAAATAAAATCATTGAAGTTTTACTTCCTAATATGTCAATAAATGAGTAGGTTCTTCAATAAGCATATTACAAAAATAATTAATTATTTGCTATCAACTTTTTACCACCAATGATAAATTGGTAGAAAATTTTATCATTTCATCATTTTGATAAAAATTGATATGTTTAAAAAATAAGGAAAAATAAAATATATTAATTAATATATTGGATTTCGAATAAAATATATGTAAGCAATATATTAAAAATTATAACATATTAAAAGGAAAATAAGTGATAAGGTGGGCAATTTTTTTTTTAAAAAAAGTAAATAAAAGTCAAAAGAAATTTATATAAAAAATTTAATTAATTATCAAACTTTTAGTGGCGCGGTAAACTGAGTGTACATGTAGAATTTTTTATTTTAATTAGTTTTGTTTTTTTTAAGTTTAAAATTCAATAACATGTTTTATGTAGGAAATGAAAAAATTGGATTAATATATTTGAATATAAATAAATGTCATATCATATCTATGTAAATGTGTTACATTGAAATGGAAAATTTGGATTAATATATTTTAAAATAAATAAATATATGGTATATAAATTTGTTATGTTAGAAATAAAAAAAAATTGAATTAATATATTTTAAAAATAAATAAATAAAATTATTGAAATTTTACTTCCTAATATATTACTAAATGAATAGGCTCTTCAATACACATGTTACAAAGATCATTAATTATTTTCTATCAACTTTTTAACCACAAATATCTTTCCTCTCTAATTTTCAGCCACTACTGTTTACCTATAAATCATAAATAAACAAGTTTATAAACCAAATATTATTACCAAACGGAGGCTTAATCATTTCATCATTTGACAAAAATTAGCATGTTTAAAAAAAAGGAAAAATAAAATATATTAATTAATATTTTGGATTTCAAATAAAATATGTGTAAGCAATATATTAAAATATATAGTTAATAAAAAATTATAAAATATTTAAAGGGAAATAGGTGATGAGGTGGACAAATTTTCAGAGAAAAACGTAAATAAAAGTAAAAAAAAAAAAAAATTATATAAAAAATTTAAATAAGTGACAAATTTTGAGTGGCGCAGTATACTTAGTGTATATGTTGCATTTTTTATTTTAAATAGTTTTATCTTTTTTAAAATTTCAAATTCAATAACATTTTGTATTGAAATTATGTTTTTTATTTGATATGATTGAATCAAGATATTTTCAAAATTATGATTTAAAAATTATATATTTCGTGCATCGCACGAATAGACAAGTAGTATATATTAAAGAAAACATTATTTAAGAATCTTTCCCTAATAGTTAATACCGCATGGCTTTGATCGATTTTGTTCTCCTGCTCGTTGCACGCAGGAGAACAAAAGTGAGCTTTGCCTTGGCTGAAGCCAAGGCAAAGCTCACAGGTTGTCAGTTTTTATATTTTATATCTTAACCTATATTTAATAATTAAAATATATTGATTTATAAATCAATTTATAAATTACATAATTTTTTCAAATAATTTTTTAACTATACATATTTTTTATTTTTAATTTTCAATCAATATTATTTTACCTCAAAATTATAAATAAATTAATTTATAAATCAAACGGTATTATCAAACAAGGGTATATTTGTCTGCTAAATTCATTATTCATGTACATTTCATTCACTCATTCAAAAAATATACTTCATTTTGAAAAATAAATAAATGAAGGATAAAAATATTTTTCAAAGTTTGTTTATTTCTTTTTTTGTTGAATTCTTTGGTAAGTCATTTTTTCTTTATTTACAAAGCAAAGTATATATTAAATGTATTGCGATGTTTTAAATATCAAACTTAATTTACAGTGTTATTATGAATATTAAATTTCATTTAATATATGTATGTATATTAAAATTTATTATGACAAAGTAAAAGATAAAAAAAAATACATGACAAAAAATCAAATTATAAGATAAAATAAGTAAAAAAACATTCGTTTTGTAAATAAAATAAACTGATTTATAATCAATTTATAAATTACACAATTTTTCAAATCACTTTTTAACCACACATATTTTCTCTATCCTATTTTTAACTATTTTTAACTACTATTTTTAACCTCGAAATCATAATTAAACTAATTTATAAACTAAACAATATTATCAAATAAAAGTTACAATATAAAATAAAAAATATATAAAAATATATATATATAAAAAAATGTTAAAGGTGCTATTGGCTGACACCATATGAGCTTTGTCCAAAGTGAGCAAGCGCAGGAGAACAGAACTGTGGCTTTGATATGCCATTTATGATTGTATTTTTTGGTATGATGATTCCACCCCTATTCCTTCCCCCTTTTGACTCTGTTTCCTTCATTATATTAAAATTAAAGTGTTTTCTTTTCTTTTTATATTAAAATTTATTCCTTTTTTCCTTTTTTCTTTTCCATTGGAAATTCTATAGAAATCTTCCGTTCTTTCTGTGAAAAATAAAGCCATCTTTGTTGAATTTTTTGGTTGAATTTGGCAAGCCACCAATAGCCCACAAATTTAGCCTACAATCTAGTCTATGTTCACACCTATTTTTCTTCCATCCATTGTTGATTTTTTGTCCAAACTTTCCCTATAAATAGAGGGCAAAATCTCAATGGAAAATGCACCAAGTAGAGAGGAAAATAGAGAGTGAAAATAGTAGAGAGAAACATTTGTGAGTAGAGAGAAAATTAGAGAGAAATAAATTGTTTTCTCCTAAGTAATTTCCTACTTTGTTTTCTCCTATTACAAGAGAGGTAAAATATTGTTATCTCCTTGTATTTAGAGAGAAGGTTGTTGTAATTCTCCTACTATAGTGAAATCCTCCTATACTTGCCCGTGGACGTAGCCATTATTGGTGAACCACGTAAATACTTGTGTTCCATTTTAACCGCATTTTCTCAATTCCATTATACTTGTTGACCAACGCGATCCACGCCTTTCCTAACAAGTGGTATCAGAGCCTGGTTACATCTTTTGAAATTCTTAGTATGCTCTGTGGTTGCAGCTTTGTCTGATCTTCCACATCAAAAAAGATTTCTTGAGATTGTTTTGCGTAGGGTTGGTGTTCACTATCACTCGGTATTATTACCAAGTCGTGAACAAAAATGGCAGCAAAGTATGAGGTTGAAAAGTTCAATGGGAACAATTTCTCGTTATGGAAAATGAGAATAAAAGCAGTTTTGAGAAAAGATAATTGTTTGGCGGCAATTGGAGAGAGGCCCGCGGATATCACTGACGATGGCAAGTGGAACGAGATGGATAGCAATGCAATTGCTAATCTGCACTTAGCACTAGCTGATGGAGTATTGTCAAGTGTGGCGGAAAGGAAAACAGCAATTGAAATATGGGACACCCTAACGAAGCTATACGAGGCCAAATCATTGCACAACAAAATTTTCTTAAAGAGACGGCTTTACACCCTTCGGATGATGGAGTCAACTACAGTGACAGACCACATCAACACCCTCAACACTCTATTTTCACAGCTCACATCAATGGGCCATAAAATAGAGGCAGGCGAACGTGCTGAAATTCTACTTCAAAGTTTACCAGATTCGTATGATCAACTCATCATCAACTTAACTAACAACATAGAAGATCTAGTCTTCGATGATATTGCAGCTGCGGTTCTTGAAGAGGAAAGTCGGCGCAAGAACAAGGAGGACAGACTATCTAGTTCACAGCAGGCGGAAGCCTTGACGGTGATGAGAGGGAGATCAATGGAATGTGGCCCCAGTGGGAGTCATACCCAAGGTAGATCTAAATCCAAAAGTAAGAAGAATGCCAAGTGTCATTACTGTGGCAAGAAAGGGCACTTAAAAAGGGATTGTTGGAGTCTTAAGAGAAATGAAGAAGCCAAAGGGAAGGCACATGAGATACCAAAAGCTCAGGGTTGTGTAGCAAGCACCTCATATGATGGCGAAATTTTATACAGCGAGGCAACGATTGTTGTTGAAGGCAGAAAGCATTTCACCGATGTCTGGCTCATCGATTCAGGAGCGACATGGCACATGACACCAAGGAGAGAATGGTTCCATCAATATGAACACATCTCAGGAGGTTCAGTGTTTATGGGAAATGATCATGCTTTGGAGATCGTTGGTATTGGTACTATCAAAATAAAAATGTATGATGGTACAATTTGCACTATCAAGGAGGTTCGGCACGTAAAGGGCTTGAAGAAAAATCTATTGTCTTTGGGACAACTAGATAGCATTGGGTGCAAAACTCATGTTCAAGATGGGACTATGAAAATAGTCAAAGGCGCGCTTGTAGTGATGAAAGCAGAAAAGATAGCTGCAAATCTGTACATGCTTAAAGGAGATACTCTACAAGAAGGAGAAGCATCTGTTGCATCGGCAGGTTCAGCAGAAGAATTAACAATGATGTGGCACTGCAAACTTGGCCACATGTCTGAACGTGGTTTGAAAATTCTCTCTGAACAAGATCTTCTTCCAGGGCTCAAAAAGGTATCATTACCCTTTTGTGAGCATTGTGTCACTAGTAAGCAGCACAGATTGAAGTTTGGCACTTCTACTACTAGAAGTAAAGCTATCTTGGAATTGGTTCATTCTGATGTTTGGCAAGCACCGGTTATGTCCCTAGGAGGTGCAAAATATTTTGTATCATTTATTGATGATTACTCCAGGAGATGTTGGGTGTATCCAATCAAGAAGAAGGCTGATGTGTTCGAAGTCTTCAAAATCTACAAAGCGCGGGTAGAACTTGAATCTGAGAAGAAGATCAAGTGTTTGAGGACGGACAATGGAGGAGAATATACTGGTAATTAATTTAATACTTTTTGTGAACAAGAAGGTATTAAAAGACATTTCACGACGGCATATACTCCACAACAAAATGGAGTGGCAGAGCGGATGAACAGAACATTGTTAGAAAGAACGAGAGCAATGTTGAGAACTGCGGGGTTAGCTAAATCATTTTGGGCTGAAGCAGTCAAAACCGCCTGTTATGTGATCAACCGGTCACCATCAACCGCGATTGATCTGAAGACGCCGATGGAGATGTGGACAGGGAAGCCAGCTGATTATTCTCACTTACATGTCTTTGGAAGTCCTGTGTACGTTATGTACAATGCCCGGGAAACATCAAAGCTGGATTCAAAATCCAGAAAATGCATTTTCTTGGGGTATGCTGATGGAATCAAGGGGTACCGCCTGTGGGATCCCACTGCCCACAAGGTGATAATCAGCAGAGACGTGATATTCACGGAAGGCAAGGTACAAGAAAATGATAGCACTTTCAAAGAGCCAGAAACTACTACGGTTGAAGTTGAAGTTGAAAATAGAGAAGAACAAGAAGTCTGGGATTCTTCTGAAGCAGTACCGGAGCATGAAGAAGGAGAACAAGCTGAGTTTACAGTTCCTGAAATCAGACGATCAACTCGGGAGAGGAAAGAACCAGCTTGGCACTCTGAGTACATTATGGAGAGCAATGTTGCATACTGTCTACTGACGGAGGATGGAGAGCCATCAACTTTCCATGAGGCTTTAAATAGTCAAGAAGTTTCGCAGTGGATGGAAGCTATGCAGGAAGAAATTGAGGCTCTTCATAAAAACAAGACATGGGATCTTGTTTCGCTACCACAAGGAAGGAAAGCCATTGGAAATAAATGGGTCTACAAGATCAAACGTGATGGAAATGACCAAGTGGAGCGGTATCGTGCTAGACTGGTGGTAAAGGGATATGCTCAGAAAGAAGGCATTGACTTCAACGAAATATTCTCTCCTGTTGTTCGACTCACGACAGTTCGAGTATTATTGGCGATGTGTGCTACATTAGACTTGCACCTGGAGCAGTTAGATGTGAAAACTGCATTTCTTCATGGTGAGCTTGAAGAAGAAATTTATATGCTCCAACCAGAAGGTTTTAAAGAAAAAGGAAAAGAGAACTTGGTTTGCAGGTTGAACAAATCTCTATACGGTCTCAAACAGGCGCCGAGGTGTTGGTATAAGAGATTTGATTCCTTCATTATGAGCCTTGGATACAACAGACTTAGTGCAGATCCTTGTGCTTATTGCAAGAGATTTGGTGATGGTAATTTCATTATCTTGCTGTTGTATGTTGACGACATGTTGGTAGCAGGCCCCAACAAAGATTGTCTTAAAGATTTGAAGACACAGTTGGCTAGGGAGTTTGAAATGAAGGACTTGGGAACCGCAAACAAGATTCTAGGGATGCAAATTCACCGAGACAGAAATAATAGGAAGATTTGGCTTAGTCAGAAGAACTACTTGAAGAAAATCTTGCGACGCTTCAATATGCAAGATTGTAAGCCAATTTCTACCCCTCTTCCTATTAATTTCAAGTTATCCTCAAGTATGAGTCCTAGCAGTGAAGCGGAGAGGATGGAGATGTCTCGAGTACCGTATGCATCAGCAGTGGGTAGCCTAATGTTTGCTATGATTTGTACAAGACCAGACATTGCACAAGCAGTGGGAGCGGTCAGCCGATATATGGCAAATCCTGGTAGAGAGCATTGGAATATGGTGAAGAGGATCCTAAGATATGTCAAGGGTACCTCAAATGTTGCATTATGCTATGGAGGATCAGAATTTAATGTTAGAGGCTATGTAGATTCAGATTATGCAGGTGATCCTGATAAAAGCAAGTCCACCACTGGATATGTGTTTACTCTTGCTGGAGGAGCTGTAAGCTGGGGTTCAAAACTGCAGTCTATCGTGGCTACTTCTACGACGGAAGCAGAATATGTGGCGGCTACACAAGCTAGCAAAGAGGCAATATGGTTGCAAATGTTAATGGAAGAACTCGGACACAAACAAGAGAAGATTTCTCTATTTTGTGATAGTCAGAGTGCTTTGCACTTAGCAAAGAATCCAGCATTTCATTCAAGGACGAAACATATTAGAGTACAATATCACTTTGTACGAGAGAAGGTGGAAGAAGGAAGTGTGGATATCCAGAAGATCCATACGGAGGACAACCTAGCGGATATGTTCACAAAGCCGATCAACACTGATAAGTTCACATGGAGCCGATCCTCTATCGGCCTAGCAGAAGCATAAGCAGCATGAGAATGGCAAGTGTGGGAAGGATGGAAGGTTGCAACAAAAGTGACTTTAAGTGGGAGAAATGTGAAAAATAAAGCCATCTTTGTTGAATTTTTTGGTTGAATTTGGCAAGCCACCAATAGCCCACAAATTTAGCCTACAATCTAGTCTATGTTCACACCTATTTTTCTTCCATCCATTGTTGATTTTTTGTCCAAACTTTCCCTATAAATAGAGGGCAAAATCTCAATGGAAAATGCACCAAGTAGAGAGGAAAATAGAGAGTGAAAATAGTAGAGAGAAACATTTGTGAGTAGAGAGAAAATTAGAGAGAAATAAATTGTTTTCTCCTAAGTAATTTCCTACTTTGTTTTCTCCTATTACAAGAGAGGTAAAATATTGTTATCTCCTTGTATTTAGAGAGAAGGTTGTTGTAATTCTCCTACTATAGTGAAATCCTCCTATACTTGCCCGTGGACGTAGCCATTATTGGTGAACCACGTAAATACTTGTGTTCCATTTTAACCGCATTTTCTCAATTCCACTATACTTGTTGACCAACGTGATCCACGCCTTTCCTAACACTTTCCTTTAATTTGAGTCCATTTCCAATAAAAATGTAACGAGACGTACAAAAACTTTAAGAGAACAAGTTTTTTATTTCAATCTTTTGACATTAGAGATTCACAAAATTGTTTGAATAGTCAAGGATGTATAAATGTTAGAAGAATATAGAATTAGTAAAATAATTGCATGTTTTTAATTACTCAAATGTAAATTTAGCCCTTGTTTGATTCACATCAAAATTTTCTTTTTTTCTACAATATTCAATCTGAACCATTCACTAAAAGTCAAGCCCACAAATATTTGATTTTTCAATCAAATTTCAATCATTCATTCTTCTAAAAATTATTATTAATTTCAAAAAAAAAAAAAAAAAAAATTAAACAATACCAAACACACAATTAGGTCTAAGTAAAGAATTAAACAACAACACAAATAAATAATAAATATACATTATTACATATTAACAAAAACCCAAGAAAGAAAATATATCTTACTTATAAAAAACGTATATAAATAAAAGGATGAAATAGTTTTATAAGTAATATTCATAATAAAATATCAATTGAACAAAAAATTGCCTTGAAGACTTCAAGGGGAATTGACCGTTCAAAGTCGTGCTTTTAGACTTGGTATCTAGAAAATTGAAAATGAAACTTTGAAATGGTAAACGAAGTCTACGTAGAATCCTAAAGTTAAACTCCATTTTCCGACCAATTAACGTATCGTAAAATAATTAACGTACTTACATACATGTGACGTTTTAAGACTAGAACTAGAAGTATATTTATGTCGTATCTATATGGTCCAAATTGGAACTCCAAGCATAAATACACATTAGTCTTCTTTGACTTTGACTAATTTGAAAGGGAGAAAACACCAAAAAGAAAAAAGAAAAAATGGAAATGGATATGCTAATTGATTTCCAAAAATAAATAAATAATGAAATGTTACTTATTAAAACTTTCTCTAAATTTTATCCA